>OZ038490.1:84153322-84358322 GCA_964036315.1 Acanthosepion esculentum | reverse complement strand
CTAAGTGTTAGAGGGTATGAGAAAAACTACTCTTAAGGAGTGAGAACATTAAAAGAATAAGAATTAAGAAGACGAACAATGACGATTGAGATTGCATTTAAACTTTTGAAGATCAAATTTAATTGGGAAGCAAGAAGACAGAAGAGAGTTCCACAAGTGAGAAGTGTGATAGAAGAAACTGTTAGCATAGAACTTACAGTTGCATCTAGCCATTTCAACTGTAAAATGATGTCACCTTACTACCAATCTTGTACTCCAATTAAATTCATAAACACTAGGTACCATAGCAGAGAGTTCATTAGAACAATTACCAAAAAAGTATTAATAGAAAAGACACAGGAAAATTACATTACGGCAGTGGGAAAATGACTGAAGCCAAGATGCCAGGTTAGGACCAATAACATTGCAGATTCTTCTTTAGATTTTATCAAGAATCTCTAAATATATTACAGGAGCATTAGACCTGATATAGCAATATTCAATACATGGATGAATGGTAGAATTATAAATATGTAAGATAGATTCTGGAGAGAAAAACTGTCTAGCACAATTCAAGGAACCAAATTTCTTAGGAGCAGACCTAGCAATTGATTCAATATAATCTTTCCACTTCATGTAAGCTGAAAACCATAGTCTGCGAAGACGCAATGAATCACGATCATGGAGGTTAGCATCAGCCATGGTGATGGTAGTTAAAAATGATCCTCATGATTAAAAGAGTGCAGACCCATTTTGGAGGTGTTAAAATTAACAAGCCACTCCTTGTCCCATTTAATAACAGATTGTTGGTCATGCCTATGAAGTTGAATGCTGGTCTCAAGTGCCATGGATGCCATCACGAATGATGTGAGAGATGAGGGGAAGGCTCCCTTCTGAGTAAGATGTGACAATCACAATCTATGTATACATACTGTCAAGGGCCATCCAAATATCTTCCTGTCTTTAAAATATTAAAATCATAAGTGGAATCAGAATGAACTCATTGTGCCATTCATTACTGTTTATAATGAAATCAACCTGCACACAAATATTCTTTATTTCACATGCACTCTGACATTTCAACATCTTCACTCGGGCCTCTCTCTCCTTTCATCCATTATTCTTTCTCGGTCACACTCTTTTTCTTATTCTGACCACAACAATAGATTGTTCCCTTTCCACCTTATATTTTTATTTTTTTTTACCCTTTAACCTTTAAGCCTAACCCCTTAAGATCAGCTCATAGGGAAGTGGGGATGTCTTTATTTTCATGTTCAGCATATTAGGATTAGGAGGGTTTTTTTTTTCTCTTTTCAGAAGCAAAATAAAAAGAGCCTTATAATGAATGATATAATCTACAAGGTTCTACCCAAAGGTTTGGGGAATTTGAATATTGTGTTCAAAAGTCTATGGAATTTTTTTCAAAAAATATATTAGGAAATCTTGCCATGACCATTTTGTGATGGCCAGAGTAGAAATAGCAGGCCAGAAACTATATTAAATGAGGACAGATATAAGTTATGAAATTTTTTTTTATCAAATTCTATGAAATTTCAGGTAAGACTTCTTATCATCAGAAATGTTTTATCTTTGTACATATAATTATCAGGCCAAGTAATCCCTGAGAACATATCAGATGGTAAATTTGGTGATGGGATTAGCAAGTATCTAGAAGAATAAAAGCTGTGACAGAGGTACATTGGGTTTGAATCTATCTTAAAATAAAATGGCATAAAACCACATTTATTAATTTATCTGAGATAGAAAAAGCTGGGAGAAAATACTTCAGATAAAAAGGTATTCATGATATTTGTGAAATTAATAATTTTTTATGATCATATTTTTTGTATAAATGAAAATGCCCATTTTCCAAATAACCATTTTGCTTTTCTCTCTCTTTATCTCTCCATGTGCTGAGTACCTTAAGGATGATGGTGATCATGGTTCTCCACAGCTTTCTGTCTTTACTTGCTTTGAGCCATACTTTATGGTGGTTTACAACCATATCACATTGAAACACAGGTTCTCATACAAACACCGAAGTTAAGCAACATCAAGCATGCTTGGTCATTACTTAGATGGGTGACCATTTGTGAATATCAGGTGCTGTAAGCTTTGCTGTACGTACAAATATCCTTGGAAAAGGTATAAATCTACCACTTCTCCTCCAGCTATGAGCTAATTAAATTATGACTACAAATTAAAATTGCATACAAAAAATTTAGATTTCTCCATTAAATAACCCATAGAGGTGGATATGATGCTAAAAAAAAACAACCAACCAACCATTTTGCTTTCCTCTCTTTTTATCAATAAAATACCTTCAGGACATGGCAATCATGGTTCTCCACACCTTCCTATCTTTAGTTACTTTTAGTTATACTTTATGGTGGCTTACAGCCATATTACATTGAAATAACAGTTCTTGTATGATTGCCAAAGTTAAGCCACATCAAGGCTGGTCAGTAGCTAGATGGGTGGCTGCTTGAGAACACCAGGTACTGTAAGTTTGGATGAGCAGGTGGCATAATGAATAACAGCTCAGAATTGTTAATCAGAGAGCTGAGTTTCAGTTCTAATCCAATTTCTTACATTCATTTACACACAGATACCCTTGGGATAAGTATGAATCCACCTCTTCTTCCTCCAGCTATAGGTTAATTGGTAGGACTTGTATAAGTGAATCATTATTATCTCTCCAAAATTCTTACACTCTAAAAAAAAATTTTTTTTCTGGCTTTAAATAACCTGCAGAAGGTTGATAGGCCATAAAAATTAAATCAATCTATCATACTTTATGACACTTTTTTTTCTTTTTGTGGCACTTGTTTCTCTATTTATTTGCAGAAAATTGTCAAATAGATTACTCACTGCTTTCTTTTGCCTTTCTTGACTTCAGTGTTTCCTGTGAGTGTTCATTTCTCCAATCCTTCTCTCCATTGTAGTTTCAGTCCTGCTGAGAACATCCTTGTTTATCAAATAATCAGTTCATGTTATTCTCAACATTTGTTGATAAAACAACATCTCAAGTCTTTTTTTTCATTTGTAATTAAATTGTCCAGTAGTCCTTCTCAAGGAGGATAAACATCACAAGACTGTCAATCAATCCTTTCTTCATTTCTAATATTATTTTTTTTATCCCTTACTACCTCACTCATTTTTTGAATAGTATCTTTTGCAATTCCTATGTGCTATCACATTTCTGTCACACTTTTTGATATCTGTCATTACACTGCACAGATAATTGAATTTTCACACTTATTTAATTGGATCATCCCCAGTGTGTAGTTTTTATAATTTGAGCTGTCTCTTTTGCTGACAACCATGCATTCTGTCTTCTTACAATTAATGGGCAGTCCTTTTCTCTTACTACTTTATCTGAGAGTCCGTTTAGGTTTCATTTGGATTCTACAATCAACACAGTCTCATCTGTGAATTGTATGTTATTAAGTTTATGTCTCCCAATATTAAATCCTTATCAAACTTCTCGTACTTTCAGGTTTGCCTAGCTGTTTTTTAATGTCTCTCCAGGATGTAAGTGATCATGGCTCTCCACAGATTCCTTTTCTTTATTATTTGTGAATTGCCATTATTTATTGAGAAAACAGTGGGTCTTTTTCCCATTGCCTTCTCTATGATTTTGAATTCACAGTAGTCTTTCTCCTAGACTAACTAGAGAGGCTAGAGAGACATGTATACACTACTATTTAACACATGCTTGCAGATATCCATATCTACAGATTAAATAAATCGACTAAGAAAAGGAGTCTCTGTCATACTCCTCTTTCTATTTTTATGTGTTCACTAAAGTTGTTCTCAGTTTGCACGCAGGCTTTTTGTTCCCAGTATTAGTTACAGATTACTTGAATATCTTTTTTGTGTAAATTCAGATTTTTTAATATCTCAAACATTTCTTTGTGTCTTACTTTTTTGTAATCTACGAAATATAGATATAGGTTTTTTCTGCATTTGTTCTTGGAATGAGAAATCGGAGACCCAAGTTTGAATTCCAGTCAGGTTCATTTGCATTTACTTATGTACAAATACCCATTGGAAAGGTATGAATCTGTTTGATTTTGACATCCACAATGTGTAACTCACACCTTTGGTTATCCCTTTTACTAACAACCATGCATTCTATCTTCTTACAATTAATGGTCAGTTCTTTCCTCTTGCTTTCCTTTACTACATTATCTAAGAGTCCTTTCAGTTTTCTTTCTGAATCCACCCCATCTCTGTAGTGTATGCTGGTATGGTAATGTCTACTGTTAATAAATCCTGGTTGGTCATCTGATTCTGGTAGAATCATTTTACTGTATATGATAAATAAATCCAGTGAGAAAATACATCCTTGTCATATACTCACTCCAAATCTTCTGTATACTCCTAGCCTTGATCGATCCACTATCTTTCTCCACATCCTCTCCTTTACCACTCCTATCTGCTCTTCCTCCAAACCTTCTGTAACCCCCTGCGTACTAGTGGCTTCCAGCCTTGCTTGGGGTGATATGCTTAAAAAAAAAAAAATTTAAAAAAATACTGTTTTTTTATTTTGGTGTACTCACTTAATTCATTGTCTATTTACATAGAAACTGTTTGTTTCCAATACAAATTGTAGATTATTCATATATCCTTTCTGTGTAGATCAAGCTTTCCTAACATTTGCAGAAGTTCTTTGTGTTTTACTTATTTGAAAGCCTTTATGCAATCTATTAAATGCAGATGAAGGTCTCTATGCCTTTCTATTGCTCATTCTGACCCAAAATATAGCAATTCTTGTTTCAGTATTATGTGCAAAATCACATTGTTCTTCCTTTATTTCTGGTATAATTCAAGTTCTATTCATTACTTTTAGATTGATAGTTTTGAAAAAAATCCACTTGTTATGTAGTTCATTAACCTGATTGTTTAGTGAAGGTTTCATTCATTTACTCTTGGTTTCTTTGACAATAATATGAAAATTGATTTACTTAGATCTTCTGGTATTTCACCACTATTGTATATTTAATTTATAACTTTTAGGAAGTGTTTTAACAGGATGGAATATGTGACACTGAAATCCAATTGAACTAGTGAAAGGAGCATTCTAAAGTTCAAAGAAACAGGAAAATGTCCTTAGAAATAAAGAAAAGAGTGCTGAACTGTTATGCAGTGTCAATCCTCTTGCATAGCAGTGAATTCTGAACAGTCTCCTCACAAATGAAAAAGTGACTTGAGGCAACAAAAATGTGGTTCTACAGAAGGTTGCTGAGAATTTCATGGATGTATCAAAGAAGACTCAAGGACAATGAAAACATAAAGGACAATTATGCTCAGAATCAGAAAGAGATATCTGAAATTTCTTGAATTTCTTTAATGAAGAAGGAAGGCTTGGAGAATTTGATACTCACTGGATATATTGAGGGCAAGAGGGAAAGGAGAATGCAGCAGGCCACCTACCTGAGAAGCTCATGTGAATGGCTGGCAGAATGGGAGTCAGGAGACTTGGCAATGGGACAAACATTGCTAAGGGCTACAAGGGATAGTGTTGTGGAGAATCATGACCACCCACATAGAAGAACTTTAGCAATCCTAAAGTCATATAAGACTGTCAGAATCTCTAGGACAGTCTCGTCTGGTTCTGCTGGTTTGTTTCTCTTTATCTTGATATTGTTTGTTAATCCTCACAAGTTGTTCCCCTTGGCAGCTCTTCAACCGAAAAAGAGGCAGTTTACCTAAAAGGGCCTGAGTGGCCATTTTAGAGAGGGCACACATGTGGAGAATGATGGCGTTGAAATAAAATATTCTTTTTCCATTACATGTCTGAGTTCCGTTAATTTGAATTTATATTGGTAGCAGAGAACATTGATCAACACAATGGCTTCCAAATTTATTCCTCCAACTATTTTAAACACAGATAAATACAACTCCTGAAAAAAGAAATGCAAGTTTGGGAAACTTGCTAACTGCATCGACAAACATCGCCGTGCACCCGTAGTATTTTTATTCCTGGAAGGAGAAGCCAGAGAGGCCATTTTGGAACTGGACATTACCACATTACATGCTGATGATGGAATGGAAAAATTATATGAAAAGTTGGATATGCTGTTTTTAGAGGGAACTAACCAGTCGGCTATTATGACATATGAGTCGTTCAAACAATATCGACGACAGAGCGACATGTCAATAGACACCTACCTTATTAACTTTGACTGTCATGTCACAAAGTTAACAGACTACAAAATACAATTACCAGAGCTGGTATTTGCCTGCAGGGCATTAAAAAGTACAAATCTGATACTTGAGAATGAGCGACTAGTAAAAGCAACCATCAGTGAATTAACACTCTCTGCAATGTCAGTTTTCCAATGCTTCGTCAACAAATACTCCACCAATTATGATAAAGAGAGATATGGATTGTGCCTACAATGAAAATAAGCAGGAAGACACTAATGAAGTATATTACAGTCACTTGTCAAACCGGTGTCCTTCTCGGTTTTCCAGTTGGCGAGGTAACAGAGGCAGTAAAGGACATAAGAACAAAATTCCAGCATCATCTGACAGGCTCATTTGAACCTGAAGGCAATACCACTAAATGCTTCACATGTAGTTGCAAATTCCATTGGAGTTACTATTGTCTGTACACTGATAGCCCCAGTAATAAGCAGGATAGGAATCAAAAGGACAACTACATTTCTGTAGTCAACATCAAGCTGATGAGTCAGCAAAAGCGAGAAGATAATGGTCAAACATTTTTGGGTGAGACAACCGGCTCAGCAGTTTTAGACAGCGGTGCTTCTGCCACTGTTTGTGGGATTATATAGTATGAGTGTTTTCAGGAAACCACTCCTGTACAACAACAAAAACGTAAATATCCAAGAAATACTAAGAACTTACAAGTTCAGTAACAGAAAGAAACTGAAATCGATGTTCACAACTACTCTATCATGTTTCATTGCTGGCATTGATGTCAGTATTGTCACTGATGTTGTGGACTCAGACATTTCACTTTTATTAAGCAAAGATGCCATGAAAAGAGCAAAGACATATCTCAATATTGAAATGACAGCGACACAATGCTTAAAAATAACATTCAACTGTGGTGTACCTTGTCTGGTCACTATCACATCCCTATTACCAGACCTCCACCAAATCAAGGTAAGTTTATTAATCAAATACTTTTCATTAAATAAATTACTACCAAAAACAGATCAGAAAAAATTAGAATTGCAACAAAATTACATAGACAATTCATCTGTCCAAGTAGCAAAATTGTGTGATCTAGTTAAGAATGTCAGAATAAAAGACTCTGAATTCATAGAAATTTTCCAAGAACTTCCTAATTCATGTGAGATATCCATTTGTTTACAAAATGACTGGACCCATTGTTGGGTCCTCATTAGGATCATATTTGAATGAAAGCATTGCCATGGATATAAAAGAAATTAATGGGAAAAATATTGCATCTAATTGATCAAGGTACAAGATACAGGGTTGGAGTCAGGATTCCTAGTAAGGAAAGTTTCGACATTCTTAGTGCTATATTCACACACTGGATATTGGCACTCCAGGATTTATCCTCACTGACAATGGCAGAGAGTTCAATAACCAATCATTTAGGGACATGGTACAGAATATTGTTATACACATTGCTGATGCTGAAATTCCATGGAGCAATAGTTTGAATGAATGACACAATAGGATACTGGGAGAAATGGTGAAGAAAACCATTGAAGACACAAGTTGTAGTTTTGATGTAGCACTTGAATGGGTCATAAGTGTCAAAAATACACTTCACATTGTCCATGGTTATAGTCCTAACCAATTTGTTTTTAGCCGGAATCCCAACTTTCTCTCTTTTTTTTAAATGACAAACTCCTTCATTAGAAGGTGTTTCTACCAGTGAACTTGTTGCAAACAACCTCAATGCAATGCATGCTGCCAGGAAACATTTCATAGCATGTGAGTCGTCAGAAAACTTAAGACGTACACTTCGTCACCAAATTTGAACAAATATAGTGCAGTCATGCAAAAATGGTGATACTGTTCTCTATAAAAGAAACATGTGTGATAGATGGCTTGGTCCAGGAACTGTTATAGGGTGGGAGCATAAGCAGGTACTTGTTACTCTTACTATCCAAGATGTGTTTTGGCTTTAAATAACCCACAAAGGGTTGATAAGCCATAACAAACAAATCAATCAGCAATCAACAATTTTACTTTGAGTTACAATTGAATCCTGATTTAATAAAACTGAATCAAAATAGCAATATGAAAGATGTATTCTTAGCTTTGACTTACTGTGGGATTTGAACTTTTGATCTTTTTATTAAAAAAGACTCTTTATGGAATACAGGGCTGCAATCACACCAAGCAATATGGCTGTAACTTCAATAACAAGTGAACTTTTACAGGGCCTGCTGGCTGGTCTGGTTAAGAGGTTCTTTGAATAAACTATTTATTTGAATAAATTTGCAGAGTAATTATCAAAGTTTATAAATATTTTAACGTAAAGCCTGGAAAGTAATCAGAATTATGAAAGAGTTGCTGAAAAACATTCCATTAAATGATTTTTATTACTTAAAAAAAAGGTTAATTTTATATCTTTCTTACATTTTTAAATTAATTATTCTACACATATCTCACAAATAACTTGACATTTTTGTGTTTTTGAATGAGAGAGTGAGATAAAAATCTGATAGAAAGAAAGAAAATGAAAGAGACAGAGAGAAAGAAATAGAAAAAATTATGTTTTTTACCTCAAAAACTATGTTTACATTTTGTAAATCTTACAATGATATTTTCTTTATAAGACTGCTAGCAAGTAAGATTATTTTTAAAGGACAGAAAAAACAATAAAGACAAATTTTTTTCAAAGGATATAAAATACTTAAAAAATATCTTTTGGTTGGTTTAAGACATCTTTTATGTATGGCTAACAACAAAATAGCCATAAAACATACCATCTCTACTGAATGAATAAAAAAGAATATCTCAAACGTTTCAGTTTTAATAGTTTTTTTGGCTGTTATTGATTGAGTTCCTCTATTTACAAAGTTTGTAACTGATTATTGATATTTTCTTCATAGCAAAAAAAAAAAAAAATAAATAAATAAAAACATTGGCTCAAATACAGAAATCTGAATCCTTTTCAGACTTTTATTAAATAGAAAGAAATTGGTATATTTCCTTTAATACCTACATCTGTATTATACAAATCATGGGTATTACTTTCCTTAACTTAAATTTGAATGTAAATATTTACATTGATTGTGTTGTAAAGGAAAATATCACTCAAGTGATTCATTTATTCTTTTATTGACCTATAAAATTCCATTAAAATTTAATTTCATCATATTTTCAATTCATGTTGTTTTTCTAAGACTTAATACACGATTCAATACATATTACAGTGTAACCCGGATATAAGAGAGATTGTCTCTGGTCCCAAATTAGAGCCTGTGTTAATGTATATATAAGAGAAACCCGGATATAAGAGACTCCTTCTCCGGTCCCGACAACTCTCTTATATCCGGGTTACACTGTATTATTTATTTATGGATAAAATAGAAATTGGTAAAAGGTATGATGCATTACTGGGTAGATGGCATCCTAGACTGAAGTCAGTGACCACAGCAGAGGGTCCTCCTGGATGAATGAACAGCCATGTGTCTGTGACCAAAGCTAGCCTTCAAGTTGGAGGGCATTGGCTGTGGTTTGATTTGGAGAAGGATTGCTCAAGACATGCTGTACATAAATGAATGCCTCTCTGGCTTTTAACTGATATCTATATGGAGGGAATTGGTCAGGTGCTCAGTTGTGCAACAGCCCTATGGCCATAACCCATGACGGATAATGATGATGATGATGCAAAGGGAATGATTCCACCTCTACTATTTGCAGCAGACCTTGAAAGTACCTTCCAGAAAATGAACTAGGAAGAGATGTGAGTAAGTACAAATGGAGAATATTTAAAACCATCTACAATTTGCTGATGACATTTTACTAATATCAACATCATAGGATGAATTACAACAAATACTAAATGACTTAAATAGGAAAAGTCTGAATGTAGGAAAGAAAAAAGTAATGTTCAGTTGTAATGTTCCCACAAAAAGATCATAAAAATCTCAATCCAGGCCTCAAGTGGAATTCATACATATGATGCACCTGTGGGGTCAGTCTACCTGGATTTTAGGAGGAAAAATAAAATCTGAGTGTTGTGTCCACAAATACAACACAAAATTATAAGCAATGCAGAAAAGGAAGAAGACCAAGCTAAATATGACAGTAACATTTATACAGTCAGATACATGTATTTACATATTAAAATCAATGTCCTTTGTTGTCGCCATGAAGAGACCAACAATTCAATGGTTCAAAATGAATTTTGTGTTGCAAGTGAAGAAATCAAGTGTTATGGTACATCAATATGTGTGTGTGTGTGTGTGTGTGTGTGTGAAACACGCTAATGAAATGTGTGTGATTGCTGACTGACTGCATGCATGTTACACTGTATTATTTATTTATGGATAAAATAGAAATTGGTAAAAGGTATGATGCATTACTGGGTAGATGGCATCCTAGACTGAAGTCAGTGACCACAGCAGAGGGTCCTCCTGGATGAATGAACAGCCATGTGTCTGTGACCAAAGCTAGCCTTCAAGTTGGAGGGCATTGGCTGTGGTTTGATTTGGAGAAGGATTGCTCAAGACATGCTGTACATAAATGAATGCCTCTCTGGCTTTTAACTGATATCTATATGGAGGGAATTGGTCAGGTGCTCAGTTGTGCAACAGCCCTATGGCCATAACCCATGACGGATAATGATGATGATGATGCAAAGGGAATGATTCCACCTCTACTATTTGCAGCAGACCTTGAAAGTACCTTCCAGAAAATGAACTAGGAAGAGATGTGAGTAAGTACAAATGGAGAATATTTAAAACCATCTACAATTTGCTGATGACATTTTACTAATATCAACATCATAGGATGAATTACAACAAATACTAAATGACTTAAATAGGAAAAGTCTGAATGTAGGAAAGAAAAAAGTAATGTTCAGTTGTAATGTTCCCACAAAAAGATCATAAAAATCTCAATCCAGGCCTCAAGTGGAATTCATACATATGATGCACCTGTGGGGTCAGTCTACCTGGATTTTAGGAGGAAAAATAAAATCTGAGTGTTGTGTCCACAAATACAACACAAAATTATAAGCAATGCAGAAAAGGAAGAAGACCAAGCTAAATATGACAGTAACATTTATACAGTCAGATACATGTATTTACATATTAAAATCAATGTCCTTTGTTGTCGCCATGAAGAGACCAACAATTCAATGGTTCAAAATGAATTTTGTGTTGCAAGTGAAGAAATCAAGTGTTATGGTACATCAATATGTGTGTGTGTGTGTGTGTGTGTGTGAAACACGCTAATGAAATGTGTGTGATTGCTGACTGACTGCATGCAATAGCAGTAATTTTAAAACACAGTGAACAAAAAGAGGGGAAACAAGACTTACTTTTGTTGTGGTGTTGTATATAGAAAAATCATTGCTGACATACATGTTGTCATAGTACATGTGTCTATGTTGTTGCTTGTGGCTGGTCTGGTTCACTGACTGTTCTTCACTGAATGTGTCATTGCAGATCTGGTCGCTGACAAGCTGTTTCTGTCGCTATTTGACAGCTGGTGCTCAGCTCACGAATCCTATCTGAGTTTTGCACAGGAATGTACTCAGTAACATAGCCCTGACCTATTTCCAGGTCATTTAGAGTTCAACCATGTGGATGTAGTAGAGAGCATATGTTTTGTCATATCCACTCAGGTTCCAGAAATCACTTATTTAATTTGGAGCTGTGTTTGTACAGAATTGTAAAAAAGGTTCTACCAAATTTAGTAAGATTTATTTGTAGGCGTCTCTTACTTGTTTGGGTTTCACTTATTGGTCATAAAATATAGGAGCTTATATCCTATATATCACTAAAGATAGTAAAAAAAGTGTTGGTTCCCTGTACCACTCCAGTAAGTACCTCATTCCTCCTGCTATCCTCTACCTTTACAAGAGCCAGATAAGTCTGAAAATGGAGTACTGTTGCCATATATGTGCAGGAGCTACCCATTCATCATTTTCCAGTCTCAATAGAGCTCAAAAACGTCTCTACATCCTTGTGGGTGATTGATTATTTTCCACCCTACAATCCTTTCCCACAAATGAAACATCGCATGTCTTTCACTACTCAATTCCCCTTTCTAAGGAAAGTGTTCAGATGAACTACAATCCTTAGTTTCACCAATTCTAATGGCTAAGACCCACCATGCCACATAGATTGTAGCAAACTGCTATCATTCCTTATTCTATTGTTGAAATGTAAGTTCCACTTGAACAGCTTCTTCTCATGAACTGCTACTTTATGGAAGTGACTTCAAATGGAATTTCTTTCCCCATCACTATAATCTTAACCTGTTCAAATCTAGGGTTAACTATTGTCTCCTGCACATCTCCCCATAAACTGTGCTTCTTACTCTGTAACCATCTACCTTGAGTGACTCTTGGGCCTTGTACAGGGTGAACATCACTGCAAAAATAAAAAAGAAGTAGATGAAGAAGAATTGAAAGAAGTCCAGGAATATATATACTTATGACAAGTGATAACATTAAAGAAAGACTATGGAAAGGGAATTAAAAAATTTATAATGATACAATGTAAAACATTTAATTCAAATAGAGATATAATGAAAAGCATCTTGGTAAGATGTTTAAAACATAAAGTGTATAATGAATTTATATTGCCAGCTATGATGGACATGTAAGAAACATGGAATTTAACAAAATCACTTGAAAATGAACTAAAAAAGCACAAAGATCAATCAAAAGAGATGTGCTAGGGATAATGAAAAGAGACAGGAAGGAGTCAGTAAAGTGTTGAGAACAGAGGAAGATATACAAGTGATTAAATATTAGAGGTATATAACAAGAAGAAAGGATAACAAATGGAATAAAAGGTTGCTTAACTGGTTCCTAATGAGTAGCAAACACTGTAGGAAAAAAAAATAGATGGAGAAATAAAATAGAGAGATTTACTGATAGCACAGCACAATTATGATTGTCAATGAAGAATTTAGGAATTTTTAAAATTTTTATCTAATGGTGAAACAATGGCTGATGATAATTTCAATTTTTAAAGCCATCTCCCTTCTGGCCATCTTTAAAAAATTACCATGTCTTTTTGATAAAATCAGTGGAGTGATTCCCAACTGTTTTTTCTACAGTTTTTTCAGAGTTGTTCTTGTTTATTTTTTCAGAGTTGTTGTTATTTTTCAGAGTTGTTTTTTTTCTTTCAGAGTTATTGTTTTCCTAGCTTGCCTGTCATCCAAGGCTAGAGAGCCTACTCTACATTGCTTTTTTAAATCACAGCTGAGGATTTCATGTTAAACACTGTTCTTGAAACACACATATGCAGAATGTTTCAAAATTTTTTAACCATAATATAATCCCTTTTACAATACAGTGCTTCTAAATTATTGTTTGATTTGATTGTCTTATTATCTATTATATATTGATTATCAATATTGCTGTCACAGAAATTGAGCATTTTCCTTGCCCTCAATATTGTGATTTACATTTCTGAAGCAATAAGACATTGAAGCAATTAACGATGACTGACAAAAATCAGATTTGGAAATTGAAATATTGCATTGTTATTGAATTTTTTATTCACTGGAACAGATTGTGCTGCATGAAGTCTATGATCACTTACAAAATGTTTACCATTAGGACTGTGTCCTTCATATACAGTATTAAGATATTAAGCTACTGAATGTTGTCAAGAGAATCAATCTCTTGAAAATGAACTGTGGTTAGAACAGCCTATGGAAGCAATCTTTGTTTGGGAGTAATTATAAAAAAATAAAACAAAAGTACTCTTTTTCCTGTTGTCATGTTAAGCTAAAAGCTTCTGGAACACCTTTTGTATCGACATAAATATGTATGAAGAATATTAGTAAGTATATCATTATTTATGATTAGCTGATTTAGTTGAGCAATACAGTTCTTATAATCATAGGTTTCAGTTACAGCTGAAGCAATTTTTGTTCTTGTTTTTCAAATAATTTATAATTTTGATATAATAAATGATAGAAAAAAATCTTTCTAAATTAGTTTTGTATGTAAGCAGACAATGTGTTTCTTACAGACATAATTTGAAGAAATTCTTTTAAGCATTTCACCCCAATCTTTTAAGCATTTCACCCCAAGCAAGACAGGAGTGCCACTAGTACAGAGAGTTAAAGTAAGAGAAAAGACTGGGTATAGGGGGGATTGAGGAAAGGATAAAAAGAAGAATGGGGATTCGTAGCTTTCCCAAGAATATTAGCACGTAAGAGATTCGAACTCGGCTCTCCGATTCCTCAATCCGAGTCGCTATCCACTGCACCGCCGTATGTATGGCTTATGATGGAGTTTTGTTTAAATTATATTTTAGATTACAGTTTGACTTCTTTAAGAAATTGTCGGATTTTTTTTAGACGCATTTCACCCCGAGCAGAGCAGGAGTGCCACTATTGCACAAAGGGTTACAGAGAGTTAAAGTAAGAGAAAAGACTGGGTATAGGGGGGGGAGGAAAGGATAAAAAGAAGAACGGGGATAAAGGCATCAGAAGATGATGATTGACATTACATTTAAATTTTTGAAGATTGTAGTTGTCAGGGAAGCAATTATATGAATTAATGACATGAAAGAGTTCTTTCATGTTGGCTGATTGGTTGGTTGATTTCGTTTAGCGGCATATCAACCTCTGTGGGTTAATTAATGTAGTTGTCAAGGAAGCAAGTAAGAGGAAGGGAGTTCCACTGTTAGGAAGTGTGAGAGAAGAAGCTGTTGGAGTAGAAGAGGTAGTTATATTGAACTGTTTCAACAGTAAAAGGCTGAGACCTAGTTGCCAACCTAGTAGCATGTTTAAATTCGTGCAGTCAGGACACCAGGGAAAATAGCTTTTCGGAGCAGTTGCCATAAAAATATTTGTAGATGATAACAATTATTTATGACATTCAGGAGCAAGTTCAAAATGCATATGTTTCAGTATTCATATAAAATATATTGCAATATCCCATATATGATTATTTACACTACTTACATCCAGGCTATTCTCCTTATCTTTGTGGTTGTTATCACAACGTTTTGGCTGTGCTGTTCTCCGGCCTTCATCAGATGTATATCGATCCTCGTAACTACATTCTGAACTGAACCTTTTATTTAATCTATGAGGGTAGACTGTTCCCATTCCACCGTGTCTAGTCCTTATTTTTAGTACTGCCCAATTATTGCTCACCCTGTTTCCACTGAGTCCAAAAACACACTGCCCAGCACAGGGATTGAACTCACAATTACTATGTCACCAAATTCACAAACCAACACTTTAATCCACAAGGCTATTCTCTGTGGAGAACTTGGAGCCTTAAACCTAGTCTGACTGCTGATGAGAGAGTTGCTGCTGCTTGTTATGCTTGACTGCACTCAATGAACCATTTCTCTTTTGTTACAGCTGCTGCTGCTTATGTTGAAGACTTACTGTTGTTTGTCTTTTCTTCTTTATTAGCAGCTGCCATATCGTATGTATTTCTATGCTAGGTTTTATAAGGCAATCCTCATAGCCTATGTGCTGATTCTTTCAGACATCTAACACTCCAGTGTTCTTTCTTGTCTAGTGTCTTCACTTCATTCCACAAGTGCTGATGACTACGATTTTCCATCCATATAAATAATGACTACCCTTTTCATTCTCATGTAAATAGTGTAAATAATGATAACTCCTCATCCCAGAAATCCAGGCAGAAATTAAAAATATAATTTTATATATCAAGAAACTGTATTGAGAAAATAGTAAAAAAAAATGACAAATTGGAAAAAAGTTTTTTTGACATGTTTCATCCATTGGATTTCATTAGAAAAAAAAATATATATATATATATATATATATATATATATATATATATATATATATATATATATATATGTGTGTGTATTCAAGACAAATGCAGATCAAATATGGATCATACTAGAATTTTTTTAAACTTACATATGGAATTATCTACAGTTTTAATGCATGTGATACATGACTGACCAATGAGAATGGATCCAAACAAAATAAAAAATACCAACGTTCTGTCTTTTTTCTTTGGTGAAACTTTAACATTGATAAATGTTTCCTATTTGTTCTTTATCTTATCATATATATATGTATATATAGTTCTGGTCACCTGATGATTGCAGTAGTGTGAAGCTCAATTTGCAGTCCAAACTTTGTCTCTTTCTGAGTAGTGATGCAGGGAAGTGTAATTGCTCTGTCTTGGCAATCTAGACATTGGGCACTCTCTATTATTGTTTAGGTAATTGTCTGTTTTGGTCTTTTCTTCTTATTTATGCTTCCTTTTCCCTTTATAGGTTTTTTACTTGTTGGTATTTTTATTAGTTTTTTCATTGGTCACCTGGCAGGCTTTGTGTTGGTTTTACAAATACTTTGTGTCTTTGTTGTATATATATATATATTGTTGTAACCTAGGAAGGGTTACTGAATGAGGAATAACCAAAGCGAAGGTTGGAAATGAAGTGGTAATCTTTATAACAAAATTCAATACTCACCAGCAGCGTGAAATCGGTAAACCACTGCTAGTGGTGGACTACTTAGACAGCATATTACCCCCACTTACAATAGTGTCCAACGTATTTATGAAGATTGGGACATACACATTAGTGTTCATAGGTATGGTATATATATATATATATATATATATATATATATATATATATATATATATATATATATACATATGTATATATATATATATATGTAAAGGCCATCTACTTGTTTTCTGAGCACATCCACCTGCTTATGTTGGTAGCCAATCCCTGTTACAGACCCCTGCTCTAGCAAATTTGTGTTTGTTCAACACTCCCCAGAACTCACATGAGGGTTAAACTGCAACTAGGCATGATCGAACCATAGTTGCAGTTTATGGGAGATAATATATCATAATCCTCAGCTTGACTTGTAACTTCAACCATCAATGCTTTCCAAACAATTCTGTTTACACAGTTTCAATTACAAAGCTTGGATCAACCTGTTGTAAGGTTTTCAGGCACTTTCTCTGAACCAATAACGCGAAGAAGTCACTCCCCTAACAAATTTGCCATGGTGAGATTCAAACCTGGGTCTCATGCTTGGAAAGTACACCTTTTAACCACTTGATCTCTCTCTCTCTCTCACACACACACACACACACACACACACACACTTCTTTAGGTAGTGGTAAATGAAGTTGTTCATCAATATTTCTGGAACATAACATTCTTATAGCAAGGAGATTTTGCAATTATATTGCTCAATATCAAGAGATGGAGTTATTTTAGATCATAATAATAACAAATAAAATTTAATGTTCACTAATCTTGTCTTTACTCTGAGTTTTATGGAATTACATTCACTTTTCAGGAAACTTGATTGTAAAATTAGGCATATTTCAGAAATCATATATCAGAAAGGAAGTCTGATTTATGACAATAAATCTAATTTTATAATCAAGTCCCTTGAAGAGTTGATGTAATTCTGTGAAACATAAGAGTAGAGACAAGGTAAGTGAACATTATATTTCTGATATATATATATATATATATATATATATATAACATGAATCATTCATACAAAAAACAGATATTGAAGTTAATGATATAAATGGTGAGAATACATCTTCGCAAACAAATTTAATAAATGACATTAAGCCCGAACCTGTCGATGAATGTTATGATCCCTGTTTATAAATTCCAGTTGCATAAGGTCTTTTTTTATTTTTTTACAAGCTTTCATCTGTACATACAGACATCATCAGGTATGAAAATATATTTGTTTTTTTACATCCAGGTAATAACAGGACAACGAAAGAATAGATGTAATCCGAAATATGTTTTTAGAAATGTGTTATTGTTAATTGTAAGAAATTTTGGAGTGTGCGGTCACAATGCTGAGGTTGAATTTTTAAATTTTAAGATTGTGCTTCTTCTTCGGATTTTAGATCGCTTATCCTTTGAATTTAGCTCAGCTTTCGTTTCATCGGAGAAGAGAACATTTAGTAAAAAAATCAGGTGAGTCACTTTTATCGAACAGCACTGTATATTATAATGCCACTATTATGTAGCTACTGTTATAACACAATCTTACTTTATATAATGAACTTTGTATAAGGATTCTCTAATGCTTCTGCTTCTTGTCATGATGCCTGTATAGTTAGTCTGAAGACTGACTACAAACGGCTACTAGTATTACCTCTGATCTGGAGCTCTTATAGTAATGGACTAGTTCATATAGTCATTGAAGTGTACTATTTACTCCACAACATCCCCACTTTTGAAATTAATATTTTATAAATTTTTTATTTTTTATTAGTACTATTATCTCCTCCTCCTCTTTCTGGAGAGTTTGCCAGTGTACTTGATTTTGTAGTGTTTCCATTTTGGATCCCTTCCAATTCTTCTGTATGCTTTCTTTTTCTGCAACTTGTCCTTGTAGATTCTATGACTTGTTCTGGTGCTGGCACACTGAAGACACCATATAGCATTTCTATCGGTTCTTCCAATGTTTCAGGTCTTTCATCTCTGAAACTTTTTCAGATGATTATAGTGCCTTTTATGCTTGATTTTTTTCCCTTTTAGCATGTAAATCAACTTTACGATTCTTGCTGATATTCTGCCATCTTCCCATGTTTCTTTACCATCCCTATATGCGCTAAAGAACACTTAATGGCTGACCTTGAAACTTTTGGTGTTGTTTTTGTTAGCTGTTTCTGTTTTTCAACTTGGTAATAACTTGTCGAACACCGATTTTACTTTTCTGGCAAACACTAATTCTGCTGGCGACATGCCTGATGGTGTATTCGAGTTAGGTGTTACCTGGTAAACTCTCAGAAAATTTTGAAGTGCTTCCTCATTTACTTTCTCAAAACTTGCTTTCTTCAACGCTCTTTTGAACATTCCCGCAAACTGTTCAACCTTGGGTGATATGGGAGAGTCGTAACATGTTCAAGGGAGAACATCTTACAAAAGTCTTTGAATTCTTTACTCATGAAATGTGTTCTGTTATTATCTGGTATACCATATCTCACAAACAGTTCATGCAAGAAATTCATTGTCACTGGAGATGTTGTATTTTTGCACTTATAAATTTATGATCATTTTATGAAACTATCAACTACCACAAGATAATATGATTCAAGCATAGGACCTGAAAAATCTATATGCAGTCTTGATTATGGCATGCCTGTCTTTGGCCAAGGTTCTATCTCTGTGATAGGTAGTTTTGCAGCTAGAGCACAACCGCGACAAGTTTTCACTATTCTTTCAATTCTGGTCCAATATATGAAACTTCTCATCACGGATTTCATTCTTGAAATACCAAGATGTCTGCAATGAAAATCTTTCAATATCCATTTCTCTAACACACTCAGTATTACAACTCTTTGACTGTGCATTACTATACTATTGTATATCGAGTATACATTTAAGTCTGGATTTTTTTCTTTGTTACTTTCTTTCAATTACTTTTTTATTTTAACAATAAAGATGTCGTTTTCTGCTTTTTTTATTTAATCAGGGAAACTGGTAACTTTCATATTACAAAGCACAAAATGTTTTTATTTCCATTTTGCCTTTTAGTACAGCAATGAATGTGTCCTCCAATGGTCCACATTTTTAGGTATTAATCTAGATAATCCATCTACATGTCCTAATTTTTTTAATGGTTGGTACTCTATTGTAAAATCATAGTTTAATAGGATGGTACCTCAGCATTGTAATCTATTAGCTGTATGAGTACCTTTCTTCAAACAATATATATTTTAATAAAGGTCTGTAGTCTGTTTGCAATGTGAAATTTCTTCCATGAATAAATTTCTGGGATTTCTTCAAAGCAAATATAATTGCTAGAGCCTCCGTTTCTATCTGGTTGTAATTTTTCTCTACTGGTAGAAGCGAGTGTGATGCATGAGCAAAAGCTTTCATTTTATCACCATCATATGTGTGTAAAATCATTGCTGCCACTACAATTTCTGCTTTTGGATCCTAGTGTGCTGATGATAAATTTGACATAAGTCTTTTTTTTTTTTTGTCAAATACCTTTTGACATTCATCATTACAATTCCATGTTACTACTTTTTTAAGTAGATCATTCAAAGGAGCCCTTAACTTATACATAAATTTGATAGTAATTAGCTAAAAAAGCTTGTAATGTAGTCACATTTTTTGGTGGAGATATTTTTAATTGCAGTTGCCCGCAACGAATCTGGTTGCCTACCATTTTTATCAATAGTTTGACCAAGGTATTTAATTTTCAGTGAAAATAAGTCACATTTTTCTTCACTAAGTTTGAATCTGTATTCTCTTAGTTCTCCCAAAATTGTTTTTATATGCCCAACAGGTTGTTCTTTCGATACACTTTTGATCAAAATGTTGTCCAGATATGCCACTGCGAAATCGCAATCTGCAAGCATGGTATTCATAGCTTGTTGAATAATAGCTGGTGCCGCCTTTATCCCAAAAGAAGTTGATTAAACTTATATAAACCTCTGTGCATATTTATGGTCATTAATTCAGAACATTGATTTTCAATCTGAATTTGTAAATATGCTTCAGAGAGATCCAGATTTAAAAATATTCTTCTGACGTTCAGCTTTAAAAAATTTGAACCATTTTTATTTGAAAATCTGCCTTGAATTTTGAACACCGACCCAGTTCATTTGACAGAATATCTAGAAAATGCTTTTTTAATTCTTCCTTTTTAAATTGGTCGCTTGTCCACTTATGTTTTTACAAGAAACATTTATCGGCAAATCCCAAAAATCAAATAGTTCTATCCAGTCTGTTACGAAAAAATTCATAGCATTTCTTAATACATAAGCTTTAGTTTTTACATGCTTATTATGGAATGAGACATTGCAAGTCATTTCTCAAAAAAAAAAAATTCTCACCAGAAACTGAAATCACAATTTTGGAAGTCCAAAATTGGAATAAAGGTTTTCCAATTTCCTTCTATGTGGTTTCACTAATTATTGAAATATCACTACCAGTGTCTAGTAGCATTTTCACACCCACGTTATTTATTTTCACATTCACAAATTTCCTTGGCAGCTTCAAATCTGTTAAAGGGAATAAAAGGGCAGATCATGCTTGTGGCAAACTACAAACCACAGCAACTGGGAGATAGCCAGCTGCTTGAAAGTGGCCAGGTGAACAGTAGAAACAATTGGTTGTGCTGTGTGAATCCCATAGCAGTACCCACAATTATGCACACTAAGTTCACATTATAGCTTTCTGTCTGAATTTCTGGGATAAGCAGTTATCATTATTTACACTTGGAATATAGTCCTTGTCTTTGTTGTTGTTATCCCAAAAAAAGATGAGGACAATAGTCTGAATGTAAATAATATAAATAATAATGTTTGATGACTTTGGGTTTAGGAGCAATGAGTGACATATATTACCTCACTCCTTGCAGTGTCCCAGGGACAGTGCTACTACCTAAATCAAAATGCTAGACATGGCGACCAAACCCTGGTTCAAGAGGATAGCTGTACATGTTCCAGAACAACTTTGCCAATTTCCACATGACCTATGAAGCTGAAGAGTGATTTCCTGAGGATTTTGATGGTTGATGATGTCGCCACTAACATGTCGCCTCCTAGCTCTTTGCACCCCTGGATGGGTGTTGTTAAGAGGGAGAATAATCAGTAACCCAACAATAGCAATGACTCATTCAAAGTTGCCATGGTGGATGCAATGGGCAATATGAAGGGTAATCACTTGATTCTTTAAGTGAGACCTTCCTTGAACATGAGTGAGGTTTTATTGAATAACTTTTTGTTTTTTTGCTAAGGAACATATGCACAAATGTTTTGAAAATATACCAGTCTTTTTTTATTAAATATCTTTGTTATACTTTTATGTTATAATTCATTTGAAATTACCTGGCACACATGAAAAATGAGAAAATAAACAATCAATTGCTGGTATCTCCTGATGAGTGAACAGAGTGGTTGCGAGAAGGCCTGTCTACGAAACGAGTCGGGATGCTGAAAATAATATCAATCAGCTAAGTCACAAATTATATATATATATATAAACACAGGATGTGATGGAAAAATTGTATAAATTAAGCAAAAATGAAAATAACACTTACATCTCATTTTAACAGATATATTTACCGAAATTACACAAAAATATCTTGAAATACCAAAGAGCAAATTTATTCAATAAAATCACCATTGGCTTCAACACAGCCTCAAGATGACATCGGAATCTCCAGCAACTCTTCTGGACGGGCTCCTTGTTTAAGTTGGTGAATGCTGCCATAATCCTTGCCTTCAGGTCTGGGGAGTTAGGTGGTCAGATGTAAGGGATGATGTGGCTCAAGAAGTTGTGTGACATCCATGACTGGGTTCTCCTGCTTCTGTGGCATGGTGCAGAGTCCTGTTGCCACTAATAGGGTCTTCCATCAGCCACCCTTTTGACCTCCTCAGGGAACTTGATGTAGACTTCTGTGTTGAGTTTGAGGTCCTTACGAACAAGTTCGGGCATTCTTTTCTTATCATAAGTGAGTTTCCAAAGCTGCCTTTACATTCATAATCACCATTAGACTCATCCAACGCTTTCTGAATCCTTTGCACTGTCCTCAGATTGACACACACACACACTCTGAAATGTTCATATAGGAGCTTCCAGCTTGAATGCCAAGCAGTACAGCATGCTGTTTCCAAATTTCTGGCAGAGTGAATTGTCATGGTGCTCTTTTTCTCACAGATGGTGTCCAACTGACCCTATTATACTGTTCAGTTGACAAAATCAAAAGCCAACAATGCAGATGTGCAAAGTTAAAAATATAAAATGGCAACAATTTACCCATCACATCTTGTGTATATGTGTGTGTGTGTGTATATAAGAAGTGTGGTCACAGATATCAACATTGAGTGACGGCAGTCTGTTTCAGGCTTGAATGTTCCTACATGCAAGCCACCAATCTCTCACTGGGTGGCATACCACTCATGTTTATTGCTGGTTGCCTGCTGCCAAACCACTGGTGGCTGCCACGAGAGGACCGCTGGAGTTGCCATCAGCAGCCTGTCAGTGGACCACTAGGAGCTTGCATGTAGAGTAATCTTCAGGCCACATATATAAATTAAAATAAATTACACATATATAAATTAAAATTTGTATATTCATAATGGTTTAGTGTTCAGTATCAGAGAATGAGCATTTATAGATATAGACAGTGTAGACATAAGAATCAACATTGCATGGTGACTGTCAGTTTGATGTTTCAATACAATCTTCTGGCCATGAGTATCTGAAGATCACATCTTGAAGATCATGAAGCTGAAATTCACCATGCAGTGTTGATGCCTGTATCCACACACACTTTTTCTCTGTATTTCCCTCTCTCTCTCCCTTCTCTCTCTCTCTCTCTCTCTCTCTCTCTATATATATATATATATATATATATGTATGTGTATATGTTGGGTCAGTAGGTTTGTAATCAGGCATTAGCTGAATTATGATCAAGGTTTCACTATATTTGATTGATGTGATTAATATTCACTTTTAAGGGCATTGACAAAGAAGGAGATTATGTTAAAAATAAACATCCCTTGTTTTAAATAAATGCATATTCATCAATAATGCTTACCGATATATCGTGTGAGTGTGTGTGTGTGTGTGTGTGTGTTGTTTTAATCTACACACATATGAGCATATGTTTTAATATTTAGTTTGTAGATATGTGTGTTAGAGTATGGTTTAAAATTCCTGTGGATTTTTACGAGAAAAACTAGATCAAATTGAATCATGAAATTATTCATTGTAAGTGTTAGAAACAGTTTGTACTGTCCAGTCACTAGTGGAGTGTGTATGTCCCCCAAAATAAGAAATGGAATTTTGGAAAGAACGAAAGAAGAGAAAATAAAATAAAAAATAAAAAGAACAATAAAAAGAAATTTACTCAAGAGATATTCTAATATTCCACTTCCTGTTTGTGACGTCACTTCCTACTCCTCCTCTAGTAAGTACGTGGATTTGTTTGAAACTGCCAAGGTAGGTTGTTCGCTTCTTATATTTTCTTTTTATAAATATTTTACTGTTTTTCTTCTTTTCCATATCTAAAGAAAAAAAAATTTACTATTTAATTTTTCTACTAGATAAGTTTCAAACGCTCTAGAAAGGCCGCTCTATTTGTTTGCATTTAAAATATAAATCTATAGGCCTAAGCATGCAACAGAAACATTTACTTAATGGAAATACATAGGCCTTTTTTTTTTAGTTTGTGTCCGTTGGGTGAAATTTTGCTTGCCTCTTTTTGTTTTTATAACGTTTGTGTTGATATCACGATTTTCAATTAATATAATTTTCATGAATGATAATCCATTTTTTATTTTCGCTATTTGGCCATCTTGAAGTAACTTTATTCTTGTTATTAATCTTAAAAAGAACATCTAAATTTCTCAAAAACAAACAAATGTTTTTGTTTTTTTTAATTCATTTCTTCTTCGTGGTTTTGATAAATTTGTATTTGTATATAATATCAGCTTGGTAGACTTGCATTGCAAAAAATATCGAAAAAAAGAATTTGATCGCGCTGGAAGGAAGGAAGAAAGAAACGTGTGTATGCAAATTATAGTAGTATCCGCTTGCTTTGTACGTTTTTTATACCGAAATAAACTACTTCTAGAGATTAATGATGGAATACAATGTATTATCCATACTTTAATATAACTTCTTATATGAATAATTTAACAATGAAATGTATCCGTGATTGTTTAAAGTTTTCGTCTTAAAATATATTCACCTCCACAACAGTTGAGTTTCATATTCATTGACTTGACATTGGTCGTTGCAATGATTTGTGGTTTGTTGCCGCTAAATTTTATTTCGTTGTAATCGTGGTAATTAATTTGTTTTTATGGCAACTTAAGAAATAGTTATTGAACACTAATAATTGTACACCCATTTACTACAACCAATTGGGTACTCTACTGCAGTCAACACACAAACACCTGTACACAGCCTTAATTAAAAACTAATAATAAGTTGTTTGTTGTGATTCTAACAAAATCGAATGTTCATTTCTTCTTTCTCGAGTTAATGACAAGTTTAAGATACGATGGATGTCAAGAAGAAGCTATACTGTCATTTAAAACATATGAATTGAAGGTCGTTTAAGTAACGCTCACAAATCTTGACATTCACACACGACGATGATGACGAACGTTGTCCCGCGAACCGGCCAGTCTAGGGAGGCTCTCTCGGTTCTCTGTTTTAATACAGAGTTAATTATTTCAGAATATCTTTTGTCTTTCTCTAGTTTTTATGTCAACTTCTTCTTCTTCTAAAAAAAAAAAAAGCAAAAACATTTATCCTTTTTCGTTATGCATGTTGTCATATTATGAATGCTTTTTTCCTATACACATTCGTACATGCTGTCACCATATAATCGGGTCTGTTTTTCACGGTACCCATCATTTATCGCCGTAAAAATCTTGTACACAACACCGATTTTCTTATGCTTTGACCAATGATGTGGTACTGGACTACAGGCCTTTTTCTTCACTCAGTTTTTAATTGTGTAGTTTGTGTTTTATTTTTTTGTGGCATGTGTGTATGCAGTATAAATTAATTTAAAATAAATAAGTTTTACTTAAAAATTCAACCAACAAAGTCTTTAATTTTTAAATTGTTCTTTCCAATTTTCAAATAAATTGTTGCACATTCAGATCAAAATCATATGGATTGGACAGTACACACACACACAGGCACACACCTCGTGTCCTGTATTGATCTTTTATTCGTTTCCTATCATATTGTCTTATTTTAAAAGTATATTTCCATTTCTCTATTCAAGTTCTATTCAGTTCCCATAGCATATTTTTTTTACCTTTAAATCTACACCTCAATATTAATGTCTGTCATGTCTACTCTTTTATTTTTTACCATTAGTATTGCATAAAATAGTTGTAACGTTCATTCATGTGTATCACGTGTGTAATTAATAATATCAATTATGCAGTGCGTGTGTGGCGACTGGAGAATGATTTGTGCTGTCGTCAGTGAATGTGTGATTGTTTCACTTTTCTTGGAAGTACATATGTATGGAAGTGTATTATGCACATATGATTATTACTGTGACTGTAGTGTAAACCCCTACCATTTTTTAATCAATATTTTTTAGGTATCATGTGTTTCCTAACTGATCTATGTTCTTTTTTTTGTCTTTCTGTTGTTTCACGTACACTACACACACAAAGCTTGAGATGCCCTCTTTTTTATTTTTAATCCTCTGACGAAGAGTGTGAATTAAAAAGACTAAAAACCAGTGAAAGGAATAACTTTTTTGTGGCCAGTCAACATTCAAACACAATCTCTTTCTTCATTGATGATACACAACAAAAACGAATGAAAAGGACTTTTAGGATTTTCTTTTTTATTCATATGTGTCGCGTGTGTATAAACGTTGAAGACTGAAATTATTTCAAGATTGTTGAAGTAAAATTCATTAATTTTGTTATCTTCTATAGAAAAATAATTTAATTGTTGTTGAGTGTTTAAATATTTGTTTAGCATTGTGATCTTCATTTGTAAAGAAAACTGAAAACTTGAAGTATTTCGTAATGTTTGATGGCGCTATAATGAATGAACAGGTGGCGTTTCTAAGATAATTTTTTAAATTTAAAAAAATATTAAATTAGGACCATAATTATGATCATGAGTGTATATATTTATATTTTTAAAATTAAATATTTTATTTTATCTACATGTCTCTCAAGCAACATTTAAAAAAATCTTTTTTGTCGTTGTTAACGATAGAGACAACTACTACAAAAGACTTTTTAAAAAAATGAAAGGAGTGACTAAAACTATTGCTTGTATCAGTAACCTTAAGTCATTTGTATTTTTAATTTACGTTCTACAATTATTAAAGAATCAATGTAGTTAGGATTTCTGTTTTCATTGTTTATCATCATTTGTTGTTACAAATTTTTACCTGTTCTGTTAGTGTTCACTGCGATGTTTTTAGTAATTGTTTTAGAAAAGTACTAAATAGTAAGTAACCGTGGTTACACCGTATTTTAAGTTTTTGTCCCCACTTTTGTCATTCAGCGTGAAGAGAGAAACTTGACATTTGAAATGTTAACAGTGCTGAAAAAAAATTGCTTGACGATGCGGATTTTGCTGCGTGTCTTTTTAGTACGATTGTCGATAAGGTGGTCACGTGACCAAACATTTTCACATTTATTATTATCTATTACACTAGACTAGTATTATCTTTCAGTGAATCTCTGTATGGCCCTTTTTATTCCGAAACGATTCATTTTTATTTTAATTTTAAGACGAAGAGTTTTGTTAAAAAGAAAAGACAAAAAAATATATATTAATGTCGACTTTTAAATTTATTTGCAATATTGGAGAAAAATATATTTTTTTGTGCGTTCAATCAATTTCTTAGGGAGTATTTTAATATTTTTAAATCAATCCTTTTTTAGTTTTATCATCTTTTTTTTTTTAAGAAACTATTTTCGGCGTGTTCGATTTATTTTAATCACAATAATTATAGAAATCATTGAGTGGTTTTTAATTTTGCATTTTTTGTAGTTCTAAGCAAAGATTTTCCCCATTACACGCATAAGATTGAGAACTTTGCATTCTATGATGGGTTTAATGTTGCTGACGAATGAGAATATTTACCTAATATTTTGTTGGATTTTCCTAAATGACAGAAACAAGCATTTTAATCAGCTGTGGCTGAGTGAGATAAAATTTAACAAGACATGTACATTAAATTATGCTATAATTTAAAGTACACTTATGAAATTTCATTGTCTTTTTTATGCTCACTTTATTAAATTTTAAAAATATCTCATAGAAAAATATCATAACTGACATAATACAAAAATAATACTGTATAAATTTCATTCAATGAAATTTATACAGTATTATTTTTGACGTATTATAAGTGACGTTTTTTTATTGCACACATGATACTTCCGGTCTTCCGTAGATTTCATTGGCAGACACATTATTGACACATGATTGAGACAAATTAAATTTTTTAATATAGATCTGTTCGTTAGTTTGTAATATGCTTTGGAATTTATAATCTGTAAATATATATCTACTTAATAACAACATTCGTAAAGTTGTACAAACTTTTCCCTAATTTTATAAGAATTAGCAACATAATGTAAAAATTAAAAAAATTATTTCAGAAACAACAAATAATTGTTTTAAAAATTTATTTTTTATCGAAATATATTTTTGCTTTCAGACAATATTGTCCATGTTCATCAAAATAAATAAAAGCAATTAAAAGCTTTTGAAATTAAATAATATTTTTGTTTTAATGAGTTTTGTATGTTACATTTCGGAGATGATTTTCAGGTAGAGGTGGTCCATCAAAAAAAAAATAAAAACATGATTTGGTTTCCTCAAAGCCTTGTGCTTTTAACTAATATAATCACTAAACTCCTCAAAATTAAAATTATAGAGTTTTCGTACAATTAGTTGGAGGGGGGGTAATACATATGAAAAAAAAAATTCTGCCATGACTTTAATAAAAAAAAACATATTTATAATAAGTTCCATCATTTGTGAATAGTTTCTGAAAGTTTCATTAAAATTCGACAATTATTTTTATTTTTGCAACATTTTCCAAATTAATGTGTGTCATACAAAAAAAAACGTGCTTAAAATTTTATATGTTATGTTACTAGATCCGGTGATACAAAGAGAAACAAGGTTTTTTTTAATCAAAATTTAGAATGTTCGAAAAAGAAAGAAAATTTTTTAAAAATAATGAAAAAAAACTTTGTTCTTTCCTCTTCCACATAATATAAGCATTTAAAAGATAAAATTTTGTTTTCGTCAAGTTTGGCGTCTTTTTAATCATGCTTATGCCATTTTTTTAGCGATATCGTAGAGGTACCTCTTCTTCATAAACTGGTAGAGTTCTTCAAAGTAAAAAGTAAAAACCATTAAACTAACCCGAAATTACCTTTAATTCAAAATATCCATGTTAGTTTATGGCTTTTTTTTTTGTAATTACGGAATATGCCAGAAAGTGAGTTAAATAAAAATCTAAACAAAAACAACAATAAAAACTAAGACTCTTCTTGTTCTTGGCGCTGATACTACACAGCAATCAATGGGTTATGAAAAAAAAACAAAACAAAAGACAATGATTTTTTAAATAGTGGGTAAATGTAATCAAACAAATGTATTTCTAACTTTTACTGCAGGCATTTAAAAAATATTTTTGAAAATAACTAAAAAGTAATTCTGAGATGGGTTTCTATCACGTGATCATGTTGCTACAAAATTTCAAGTTATTAACTTACCTTACTAAACTAAAGTTTGCTTGCTTCAGAGCAATTTTTAAGTCAAAGATGTCTCTGCCTTTCTTTCAAACTTATTACCGTCAGATGTATTCTTTGTAAAATACAATAATATCCATGCAGCGACAAGTTATTGGATGCCCCACAATTGTGATTGTGTGTGAGACAAACGAAGCTAATCTTGAAACAACAGCAATAAAAAAAAAAGAAATAACCTCGTAATAAAATACTTTAATCTTTTTGATGTTTTAATAACATTCTTGACATTTTATGCATCATAACATGCTTTTTCCACCCTTCTAAAATGGTAAAATTAAAACTTGTTTTACTTTTACTCAATGTACCTAAGGATCGTGAAAGAAAAACTCTTGTTACCTTGTAGATTCTTTTTTTTGTGGTAGTTGATGATCATAACAGGTTTGAAATTTCGTTGTTCTTTTGAAGATTGGAAATATAGCAACATTTGACTTTTTTTAAAGTACACTTAATGTGCTCTTAATTTACTTTAGTAAATTCTGTTAAAAAATTATATTGAAGGAAGAAGGAAAATAAACGCAGTCATTCGTTTTTGTTTTTTTTAATTAAGTTTTTTTTATTTGTTCGCTGATGTGAAAAAATTGAGAGAATTTTCTTAACTGACTTTAACTGAAACCTGATTTATTTAAGGAATATTCCATTTTTTACTTGACTTTTTTTGCACATAATACTGTAGTATACGAGGAAGTATCATAGTACATACTCTTTTTTTATTTTATTTCTCAATCAGCAGTAATACAGCCAAAATTAAAATTTATTTTTTTCTCAACAAAACTGTTCATAATTCATATTCTCTCTCGATTTAAAATTATTTTGATTATTTGAACCTACAAAAAAAACAAACTCCCGCTTTTAACTTGTGCTGTCATTTTTTTCCATAAACATTTTTTCTACTTGTCTCCCTGAATGATTTATTCCAAACCAAACATGTTTTGTTCTTCCGAAAGACAAAAAAAATCCCTCTCTTGTAGAACGTCACCATAAAAAAAGTATCATACCCTTGTTTCCTTTTTTTGAGGGCCTGGAAGTGGAAATAGAAACACAAAATGACGATGATGATATTTTCAGACATTAACCATCACTATACTTTGCTTCTTGTATTGATGCTATTGTTGTTAATGTTGCAGCTGATCCGGCCTTTCTCCATTTCTTTTTCTTAACTCATCACAGCCGTGCCTCCTTCCTTTTATCTCTACAATACAATGCATACATAGGTTTGGTTCAGTTCAGTGGTTATTGCAGCAGCCGAGAGTTCTAAAGCTCTGTCCTGAAAGGTCGATTTTTCAGTGAGGTTCATGAATTCTTTCGATGGAAGAGAAAAAGAAAGCTTTTAGTTTTAACTATGAGACTTAAGAACCACGTATTTGTAAAAATTTTTAATTTTTCTAGCACTTTCGCTATATAATTTTAAAAATCTGAGGAATTTGAATTATTTTTTAAATACGAGATAGCAACCATTTTTTTTTATTTTATTTTTTTTTTTTACATGATTATTTTTATTTCGCCTACTAACTGCTGACTTAGGGGAAAAGTTTAAGAGATTAGTTTAGAGAGAGAATAAAACCCTCCCCCTTATGCAGTTAGGTATTTCTTGTGCATAACGAATCTTTCTTTAATCTTGTATTTTTTATTTTTATTTAATAGACATTAAAAAAGAAAGAAAAAAAACACCTTCGGTTTTCGAGTGTGCTACTAAAAAAACCCTTAGACAGCTGATATTCAAACGTAACGAGAGAGGCAACTTTTGGCTTTGATCAATCAATGGCATGTTTATTTTTTTACATTTGTTGAATGTACACACTTTGAAGGTTAACTTAAATTGTAATGAAGATTTTTAAGAAAAAAATCAATATAAAACTTTTTTGTTTTATCTCTCGAACCACCCAAAAAAAACCCAAAACCATGTATTATTGTAACAGCTTGTCTAGGAATTAATCTCAGATATGGAATTATTCCTTCATTTCGTAATGTTGCATAGTGTTTTTAAAACTTTTCTAAAAGTAAAAGAACGTAAATTTACTCATTTGTGTTTAGTTTGCTGTTTTACTGTTTAGTTTTAAAGTTTAGTTTAACCGTGTGATTATTTTTAGATTTTCGTTAAAGTTTAAAGTTAAATTTTGATTCGCTAAAAAATGAGCATAGTCGTACGTAGTCATGCATAATAAAAAAATCCCCCCCCCAAAAAAAAACAAAGTTTTATTATCAAATCAAAAAGAGGAAAGATCAAATAAGGATTTTTTAAAATGTAAAAATGGAGTTTTTAATCATTTATCGAACCTTCGAAATCTTGGTAAAAAAATATTTCTTCGGTGTCAATGTTGTACCAAAAATTTGTGTGAGAAATTTTAACATCTTTTTGCGTGCGAAATGCACTGATTGAAATTATTATTGCGAAAATCAGATAATTGTAAAATTTTAATGAAACCGTAAGTTCAGGACTTACTCATAAATGAAATTTATTAAGAAATGTTTCTTTTTAGAAAATTTTCTTAATTTTTTTTCTCCACATTTGTTACCTGACCACACGACCCAATTCTTTGTAGCACTTAAATGTTTATACTAGTCATGAGGACAAGTCCTTGGAGATAAATCTTTTTTTTTTTTTTTTTTAATAGGACACCCAGTTAGAGAAAATCTGTTCAAGTAATTATTACAGATATGTCCACCTTAGAAAAAAAAAATCATAAATATAAGTCTTTCAATAAAGTTGTCAACACCTCATAAAAACACCCACCTCAGTGAAAATGAAAAATGTTTTTCTACAATATTTTAAACAAAAAAATAATAATTGTTTCAAATCAGATTAATTAAATGTTAGTTAATCTTTCTCAAATAAAGTTTCAGTAAATTATATTTTATTTTTGAAATATTTTTTTTATAAAGAGAATTATGTTGTGTTGACAGATTTGTCAATATGGACGATTTTTTAGAATTGTTATTGATAATAATAAAAAAACACATTCCAATTAATTTAAATTTGGTTTGAAATATAGCAAAGTATTTTACTTATTGGAAATATTGTTTAATCTATTACCTTGAAATTAAAACTAAAATAAAAGTTTCAAGAAAGAGTTTTCATTTTTAAAAATTCATTTTAAACCTTAGGTGTCGCTTTCTTCAGAATTACATATATAAAATCCATTTCATCATTTTTATTTGATGCTGACAGATTCTTTTATACACTTGTGTGTATATATGAACCTATTATGTTGTAACATTTACTTGAAAATAATGAAAATGCCCAGATCCCAATGTTTGGATTTTTTAGAAAAAGGTTTTAAGTGTCTTGATGATGCTAGTGTTTCCTACTAAAGCAAACTAAATTAAATGTGATTAAAACAAACGTCCTGCTTAACATACAATATGTTTTTGAGATAATTGTAAACTTTTTTTTTGTTTTGTTTTTTGATTGTACTGTATATAGAAAATGCCTTGTCTCATCAGGTTGTAGGTGATCATGGCTGTCCAGTGGAGTTTTTCCATTGCCTTCTCCATGGTTTTGAATTTGAAATTTTCTTTTACTTAGACTGGTTGTCACTCAAAGTTAGAGAGACCAGTTTCCTTTGTTATTTAACCCATAGCTAAAGGAAGAAGAGGTAGCTTAATGTCTTTACCAAGGACATTTGTGTGAAAGTGAAAGGGCCAGAATTAGAATTCGGCTTGCCAATTTCACATTCCAGGATGACATCATTGTCTATACTATAGAAAGCTCATTTTATGTTTTTGCCTTGAATAATAAAATCAAAATATAGTATTAATTTCATATAATTTTTTTTTTTTTTATTCTTTAAATAAACATTAAAATAAAGGACTAAAAAGTGATTTTATTCATTATGAAATATTTCTCTAGTTTAAAAAATAAAACATAAAAAGGATCAAAAAATGTTTGCCGGTTCTATTTTTTGACATAATTGATTCATTGAATAACCAAACCAATTTTGGTTTAATCTTCTTCAGTTTTTGCATTTATGTTGTCTTCCTTAAAAAACCTGTTTTTCAGGATCTGTTGTTTTGATAATTCATATCTCCAGAATGTCCAATGCTGATAATTTCTGTAGTTATACCTTGTATCTTTGTTTTCTTTCCACTCCTCCCCCTAAAGGAAGTGAACGGTACCTACACTTGTTAACTTATTATTCTTGGTTATCTCTTTCGTTTCTGTTCAGTGTTTCTGTCTAATGATCATACTAAAAGCTTGTTTAGACTGACATTTTTACCTGTAGGTAAGTCCTATTATAATTGCACTTTATGATTCACAGATAAATTTCTTTTTTTTTTTTTTTCTTCAATCTGAATGATTACTAGTAATTGTGAATGAAGTTTCCAACTTTTTAATTTGTTTATTCAATCATATATTTCTTTTTTACTAGGTCATTTTTTAACATCGGTGTTGACATCTAGATTTTCTCTCCACCCTTCTAGAATTTCTTTCAGTTGCACCATAAACATTTGTTACATAACATTGTTTCAAATCTCATGCTATCTTATCAAAACTGTTTCAATCTCAAAATTTATAATTTCTGAACAGTTTAATGTTGGTATCTCCAAAAAAAAACAACAAAAAAAAAACATAAGGTTTAAAATTAATTTTAAAAATGAAAATTCTTTCTCAATTTCAAGCTAATAGATTGAAGTTAGTATTTCCAATAAGCAAAATACTTTGCTGTATTTCAAATTGAATTTATATTTTTTAATTTGCTAAAATTGTCCCTATTGACAAATCTGTCAACACAACATAATTCTCTTTATTAAAAAATCTTTCAAAAATACACATTTTCTGAAACTTTTTAAGGAATATTAATTGATTTAAAGTTTAATCTGAATTAAAACATTACTTTCAGTTTAAAATATTGCAGAAAATTATTTTTTTTAACATAGAGGTGGGTGTTTTGTGAAGTGCTGAAACATTTATTGATAACCTGATGATTGCAAGGTTTTAAGTAAGGGGGGATTAATTTTTTAACTACCCAGTAATCTTAAAAATTTCAATATTGCATTGAATTTTAGGTACTTTTATCGTCTTACTTATGAAGACACTTGTTAAGGAAATTTCCGACAATATTGTGTATGGACATCCATATTTACTAATTTTGGCAAGTTTATACACCCCCCAAAATTCTTTTTAAAAAACCAGAGCTTGCTGAATTGTAAGCTTTTCTGTGTATGATTATTAAATTAGCTTTTACTTAATAACAATAGCACCTAACTGTTACAAATTAATATAGACTTTTAAAATATTTAAATGTTTATAAATTATTCAAATTAAAATAATAAAAAAGAAGGAATTCTTGCAAAAATTCATTACTCATCAAAATATCTTTGATTCTTAAGACAGTAGTATCAATATATCTTATTTATAAAACAAAAGCTTTTCTAATTAGATAATGTCTTAGTTTTATTGCTTTTTTATTTTATGATTCAGAGCAGAGTTTTTCTAACTGGAGGACCTGTTTGGGGAAAAAAAAAATTAATGATTTCAATTCTTCAAGAACTTTTACTTTTAGCTAATATAAACATTAAGTGTTACAAAAGAATTTCTGGAAATTTCATAAAATTGTGGAGGAGTAAAATATGTAAAAAAAAAAAAAAAAAAAATGTTTTTACCAAGATTTGTTTTTTTATTTTTATTTTTTTCTAAAGTATTTCTAAAATAATTTAACTTATTTGTGAATAAATCCTGAAAGTTTCATTAAAATCCTACAACTATTTGATTTTTGCAAGAATTTCTAAATCAATGTGTTTTTCACTGAAAAAAAAAGACACTAAAATTTCCTATATTAATCATTGGTCCCCCACTGAAACAAGAAAAATAAGCTTTTAACCAAAATTTTGGAGGTTCTAAAAAGGATGAAAAAATATAATTTCATAATAAAAAAATTACAATCAGAGAATATTTAACTTGAAACCCATTTCATTTATAAGGAACTTATTGCATTTCCTTAAATAATCTGATAAAGTTCAATTGAACTTGCTGCTTAATCTGATTTTAAATCCTTTTTCTCTTGCAGTTCATTAAAAGCAATTCTGATGTCATTAATTACGTTTTTTTTTTAACCTCAAAAATAATTATGTAATTATTGTTATTACTATTTTCTCATTTCATTATACCCCTTGTTTGTAGAAGCCAGTTTTTGGTTGATGTATGGGTTTGAAAATTCATCTTTGACTTTAAATTGTATTTGTTGATTGTTTAACAGCATGTTCTTCCTATTTGTTTCATCTTGTTTGGAACCTTTTGGTGGCATAGTAATTTTTTTTTTTTTATTCAAGAGGAAAAAAATCAGATTTGGCAATTAGTCTGGTTTCAAAATAAATACATTTGCAGTCTTATAAACATGTTTATGAAATCTTTGTATTGTGTCCTGTGTGAGTAGCTTTTTAGTGTACCAGTTCAAACATCAATTTTCTTTCCTTCAGGCAAATTCCAGAGATTGTTTTGAATATTAGATAATAAAATGTGAGTGATGTTCATTTTTATGTTGCATTTATATATTATTATCTCTGGACACTTAAATGTGAGTGAATTAGTAAATCTTGAAGTTACATAGCATTTCGGTTATGTTTGTAAATGTGGCAAAAACATTTTCACAACCTTGTCTATTTTAGAAAGCATTTATTTCTGATCACATAGATAAATTAACTAACAATTAAGTCACTTGAAGACTCTGGTTGATTTTTCCACAGAGGCAAATTTTGATGCCTCTCTTGTCCCATATCAAATCTTTACTTGATTTTATTACTGTAGGAAAGAGAGCAAATACTTTGCCATATAATACTCCATTTTATTTCTAGTATATAAAATAATGTGTATGTGTTATATATATATATATATATAATGTGTGTGTGTGTGTGTATATATATATGTATTGTATTAATTAGAATTTAATGTGTATTTATACATCGGTTCCACTGTTTCATGGAAGATTTGAGATCATTAAGAGAGTCCATAGATGTTTCTACCAATCACTCATTTGATTAGTCCTCAAATTGCTTTCAGCTAATCGCTCATTTTGTGAAATATAGATCTTTGCATCTCTGCATGTCAGCCTGATATGGGTTGTTTTAGATTAGATAATACACATTAATTATGGATTCCATAATGTTATTTCTCCAATTTTGATTGATCATATAGAAGCAATTCATTACAAATATAATGATATTAATGAAACTACAGTTTCCTGTGATAGCAACATTTCCTCTTGAGAAATATTCTCCCCAAACATCAATTAACTTACCACGAAAAGGTTAAAGTACAATGCAAATTTTTCAGATATGTGAGATACAGTATTTTTTTTAATGGTGAATGTAGTACAATTATTCATTGAATATTCTGCTGAAAGTAAATAGTGTATTTGAAATAAAATAAAAATTGCTATTTTTCTATTTATCAGACACACACATAATGATGATGATGATAGTATTATACAGTTATTTTGTAGTAGATCACTTTAGGTCTGTTGGCTCTTTAGTTTTTATATACCAGATTTCTTTGTACCATCTGCAACAATATGCATAGCACAAAGGTTCTTTGTATTTTGCAACCAGAGAAAAAAATGGAATGATCTCAGTAATTGTATAAATCTTTTAGGTATTGATCTTAATCCTTGTTTTTAGTCTTTGATGATCAATTATTTTACTGATATATTAATGGATACTTAAGATAATTCTCATTGTTGAAAATGCAAAAGTCTTGATATTTATTAATAGAAAAACTATGGAGGAAAATAAACCTTAATTCTTTAAAGTGTTATTTCAAATTAGAATGTTTAATATTTTAAAAGAAAAATGTTTTTTTCCCTTTCAAATTCAATTTGCTAATAAGCCTGAATAAAATTTAATCAGAATTTATTTATAAGTGGATGCATTTGATTCTTTTTGGGATTTAAAAAAAAGTATTTCTCGTAGAATCATATTTCCAACATGATAGATTTATTAAATTTTACTGATTAATGCCTGATCTTAGATTCCATTTCTGAAGAGATCACAAAGAACATAATAGCTTTTGTACTCACTCGCATACTGTGACAAAATTTCTGTTTTATTTTCTAAAATATACTTTGTTCATGAGAGCATGTGTTCTTTAAGAAGTGTTTTATACTAATATTGCTAGATGAAAATTGTCATGTTCCAGTGAAGATAAGATTTATATTGTTGCCATATATATATATATATATATATATATATATATATATATATATATATATATATATATATAATATGATTTTAGCTTTGATAGAGTTTTCTAAAACATTAATTGAATATGCATTAATCCATGATCAAAATTCTTTGATCATTTTGCAGATTTTAACACACAAAACCTTATTTTTTATATCTTTTTGGATGTTATGAATAATAAAAAGAAAAATCTGAATTAATAGAATATTGAAATTTCAGTTTTCAGAATTTTATGGCTGGAAGCATGCAATGTTCTAATTTATGATAGCAAGTCCTCTACTTGCTTATTGAGTTAGATTTTCATGTACTGGATTTGACATTAAGTAAACTATGTAGAAAACATCTTGCAACTCAGAAGGCTGTAAACATGATAATGCATTAATTTTTGCTTTCTTACTTTTATTTGGTGATTTTGTTTCTATTAGATATTTTGAAAAATTATTTGGATCATTTGGTTGTTTGTTGTAACTAGCCTTTATGACACATATTTTGTTCAAATCTCTTTTCTGGTCGGAACTCATTTGAGAAAATGAATTTTTTAAAATTGATTTCATTATCCTTTATCGCTTCTGGCAAATAATTATTATTTCATGGACTTTTCAAAAAGTTCACTTTTTCAAATATGGAAAATCAGTTTAAGGGTGCTAAAAAGGACTGTAAACTTTCTTTACAGGTTTAGATTTCCAATGTCAAACATCTTGGTACTTTAAAATCCTTATATCTTTCAACATACTATTTTCAGTCATAAATGTGTTTTTTTTTTGTTTTTTTCATCATGAATGACGAGTTTCAGAGTAATGCATGGATTAGATTAGTATGCAACATATGGTTCTCCTCTTTCATCACCATTGCAAAAGTAACATTGATATTTACCAATATTATGTTAATACATAATCATATTTTGATGTTGTTCATTTGAAATATGTCCAATGATGTCTTGCATATTTGCTGGATGGTTAGTTAATTCTAACTTTTAAATAACTTCATGTACATATTCTCTTGTATTAAATAAATGAAAATGCTGTATTCAGTTAATGGCAAATGATATACATTTATATATTGCAATTATTTAAAAAAACGTTTTTCAAATTTGGGATTTGTCTTAGCTATTGCTCAACATAAACTTTATGGTGTGCACATTTTATTGTCAAATGACTTTATAACTCATTCTTAGAAATTTGGAGATCAGTATTTTTTCCAACAAAAACCACTTTGCTTGCATGATATAACAAAAAAGATTTTTTCTCAATATTGACCTATTTATTTTTTAAAACAAAATGTTTTACTCTAACAATAACAGTTATAAAAAATGACAGTTGTACTTGAACAAAGGTTGCAGAAAGCTAAGAAAACATTGTGTTCTTTTTTTTTTTTAAGGAAATATTCAATTTTTTTATTTAAATTTCTTTATTCTTTAGTATTTGAATGATATTCATTTTTAAAAAATGAATTTTTGTCGTTTTATAAATCTTATAACTGTGAGATATTCTTTTGCATTGGTTAAGTGTGCATGTTTTCTTTAAACTCTGTCACTCCTTTTTATTTATATTTTGTTTTGGTAGACTTCAAATATTTTGAGAAGACAGGAAATAAGGATTGGTGCAGCATTTGTTACACATTGGATTAATTTCCCTTTATTTATTCCGTGTATTTTATTTTTCTCTGATTTTGTTGCCTCCTGTTAAAATAGGATAAACGTTTGCAACCATTCAGGCTCCCATTATTTTTAAATAGGCAATTATACCTACTATTTAATGATAGTAAATATAATTTATTTTTTCTCTTGTTTTCATGTTAGGCAAAGGATTTTTAGTTTATATAAAATTATTGGAAGAAAAGTATAAATAATCATGATTAATGTATTTATAACGAGGCTTGAGTAGTTAGGATGAGTGAGTCATGTTAGAATAAGGAGAATTGAAAATGAACAATACAAAAGTCATTGTCAAAAAGGGTCTGAAATTCTATTCCAAATCACTACCATGACAATTTTTCCAGTTCAGTTTAGTTACTGACCATTTCTTGGCAGGTACTTGTCAAAGTTCATTTGTTATAACCATGTAGATTAAGAGTAAAGGGTTTTGATTATGATAAAACTTGTATCTTTTGCTCAATTACTGAATAGATTTGAGTTGTAAATCAGGAATTTACTAATGTTATATGGTGATAATTGGTTACTGGGGGAGAGTCACTAACACTGGTAAAGAAATTTGAGAAAATTCTGATATGTTCTTATTCTGGTATCTTGAATTAAGTTTCTATGAAATATATTTCATTTTCATTATTATTATTATGATGCTGTGAGAAAATGTAAATGAATATGGTGTATATAATTTGATTAGCATTAAGGCTATTTTATAAGCATTTGTATGTAAAGTTTTATATTTTTATTTGCCTATTTTTTTTATTATGGTTATGTTGGTTCCAATCCAATTGGGAATGACTAAAAAAACATCCTGCTCTCTAAATTTATAGACAAAACATACAGATGCATGCTGGGATTTATTCCTAGCCGATAAGATAGGCCACTTCTCGGTTTCATCCAATATATTTCTGTAACTTTCTTGTCTTGAAGTCAGAAGGCTGCGATTACTTGTCTGCATCCCTTTTGTATGTTAACATCATTCTTAATTTGTGAACCTTTTTGCCTTATTACTGTTGCTTTGCCTTGCATATATTTGCACTGTTCTTTTCTTTCTCTTATTGTTTATTGCAAACTTTGTTAATTCTGTTAGGCATTTCTGCCAATTACATTTAACCATGGCCAATTACTCTACAGGTTAGCTTACCGTGACTTATTGATACTGCCTATCAAACAACTATGGAACAGTTACTATACCTATTTGCTTAGGTCTTTGGAATGTTCTAACATTGTGAAGAAACTGCATTTTCTGGCTTAGAAGCGGTAGGGATCAGCATAAGCAGAATTTAATATCATTGATTTTAAACTTGGAAAATCATTATAGGTTTGTCCAGTAGTTTTATCTTTCATAACATTGCAATAAATTGAGAAACCGTTGAGCATTATTAAGATTTTGTTATTTTCAGAAGTGTTAGCCTGGGTAGCATTTCTATTTATTATGAATAAAATCAAGTGGTTAGTAAGTAATTGTAACAAAGTTTTTTTTTTTAAGTTTGTTTTTTGGTACACGTTCACCATTTTACAATAATGACTTTATACATTTTTCTTTTGTGAATCTTAGTTGACTATTTTATTTGCATTTGTTCTGTCGATAACAGGATTATCTTCCTGGTTGGTTGTTTGCTGTTCTTTTTCTCTGTCTAATGTGTTAAAGATAGGTACTTGCCTTTATATTTTTTCATGTATACCAAGCCTACCGATATCTGCTTACATCATTGTAGCCATATGTAGTATATCCCAGAACTTATCAAAATTAAGTGAATAGATTTATCTTTCAATATTATTCAATTTGGCATTGTGTGTGGTGTCCTAATGTTTTTCAATTTTGAAATTTATTTCCATCAGTTCACTTACTGTCAAAATCTAGAAATCAATATTTTTGATACCATAATTATTTCTCTATTATTTTGAATGTATTGAATACATTGCATAAGTGTGTCTGATTTTACTATTACTTTGAAATTGATACTGAAATTTGCATAAAAAAAAATATGGACAGCTTTTAATTTTATTCAGTGTGAATCAACTTTTGTTTTTCCAAAGGGCTCCAGATAAAAACTTTGTTAGACAAGAATGGATTTATAATTATCCATTTTAAATAATTGTTTTTTATGTGTAATAATAGATTAGAAATATCAATGCTCTATAATGATACAGTCCATTCTTAAATATATCAATGAAGGATTACTTGCATTTAGGTAGAGGACTGCTTTCTCAACAATGTATGAGGGGTGATGGAAAGTTTTTGGTCTTAAGATGTTACAAAAAAAACAAAACTTTTTGGGTCATTTGGTCAAATTTTGAGAATTGGCTTGGGCTAAGAACTTTTCAGCATGCCTTATATTTGAAAAACTTGTAAAATTTAGTATTTAAATATGAATGCTTAGTTAACCATCTATAATTTAACCATCTAAAGGAATTTTAACTTGAATGGGAAAAGAAAGCATAACAATTGGAACTGAAAGAATAGAAATTCAAAATGTAGCAACAAATTCTTCAAATGATAATTATCAACTTGGATATTTTTCCAAATTTTATTCCATTTTCATTTATTTTAGAATGGGTTATATATATGTTGAACTGTATAGATTAAATATGTTTTGACTCTGATAGAGAAATATTCAAGTGAAATTCAAATACAATGAATTCATGAGAATGGTTAATCAACTAGTGTGGAAATTATTTCAGAGATAAGATATATTTCAGTATTTTTTATGGAAAAGGCCAATATTTTATTTACTATGAAATAACTTGCTTAAAATGTACTCTTGATGATCAGATTAAATATAAAAGGTCACTCATAGTAATGAGGTTCATCAACCTGGTATCCATCACTTTGGCCTTAGCTCTTTACTTTTTCTGACCTGTAATGTCTTATTTTTCATTCTCCTCAACTGATTTTTTTTAATCAAAGTATGAGTTTCCTCTGATTGATAAACTTGAAATTCTGAAATCCTCTTGATAGTCATTTAATACTCTTCCTTCTATTTCCAAGTACATAATCAAAAAATAATATCTACTCTTCTGTTTATTTGGTGTTAGTTTGCATCTTTGAATCATTGCTATACAAGGTTACACAAAATACACTTAGCTATTTGTTTTTTAGCAATAGTAAGAGCTAAAAACTAAGCTTTGTTTGTTGATAGCTGAATAATTTTAAAATTCTATAATGATAATTACTTGAAATAATTTATTAATCATTTAATTTTAAAGAATTTTAGTTTGTCATAGAAATAGATATCCCAAAGTAAAATTCTGTTTTCAATATATCTAAAAACATTTAATACAGGCAGAGATCATGACAAACAATGAAAATGGTACAAAACTTATCTTGGTAGCAGCAACAAAGTTATGACCATTCAAAGTTCATAAAAACTTAGATGTTTGTCTCATGTGCTGTTGGACAAAAGATGATTTTAACAGTGGATAACCGAAGTTGTAGGCTTAAAACAAGCTAAAAATCATTATAAATGTTATGTCATATAGGTAGTCTTGAAGTAAAAGAAAACTCATGCTAATGGAATCAATAATTCTTAGCACCGACCAGCCTAAATACTGGGAAAATGTTTTCACTGATCATGTAAGTTTCATTTCAACAGTTAATGTCTTGCAATTTCTTCCTGTACTTCATAGCGCAAAAGAGATGAAGCTAATTTTCTTTTTTTTTTCCAGTAGTACCTCAATACCCCCCCCCCCCCAAAAAAAAAACCTGTATTTACATAACATAAAAAGTCAGAAGTGCCATTTGGCAGTATGGTAAAAGCATGTCAAAAGTATATCATACTGAACTTGCCATAAAAAAGTATGCAATGAAGGTACATACCTGAAATTTTAAAACTTTACTAATTTGGGGATGAGGAATTCAACAAAACAGCTCTTTTCACTCTAATATCAAAATACTCTTTTGTAAGTTATGTATCTTATTTTTAAAAATTTTGTCAAATTATGTAATTTTTGTCTTGCCAAAAACAGGACAGTAATGACTACATAACTTTACAAAAGGAAAACAAGCACTTTAGAATAGTGCTTTAAACTTCTTCAGTTTTACACTGATAGAAAAGACTTTCTGGACATTATGAATGGTTCTCCTGCACTTCCTCTCCTAATGATGATTTGTCAGCTGAATTTCCTCATAAGCCTCTGATATTTCTGGAACACTCCATATCCAGCCATCACTTGAAATTGACATTACATCAAAGTCCCATGTGAAGATAAATGTTGATACCACTTGTGCAATATCATCTGATAAAGGCCATTGGAAGCAATTATTTATGCTCTTTGTTAGCGCTAAAAACTTCATCACAGCACTGAATGGGGATGCAATATCAATGACTTGGTCAATGTGAAAGTTGGAGTCATACTGCAACTCAATGATTCTTTCTTTCTCAGCAGCAGCTTGACACTTTTTTCCTTCTTTTTTCCTCTCATTTTTATCAATCCTTTCCTGTACATGAAGTTTCAGAAGTACTTCTTGTTGATTGTGTCACATACTTTCTTGAAATGCCAAGAAATGATTGCCATTCAGTTGCTGATTTTGCTTCTAGCAAAGTTGTAGTCTGGTTGTGCTTGAGCATGCTTAGGGTTCATCGGTGGTGAGGTGATGCATGTTGTCTTTTTTTTTTTCTTTTTATTTTGTTGTCAGTTACACCTTGAGTTTCAAATATTGTTAACACATTTAAATTTTGAAATTTTGCAGGTGTTTGAGAAATTTTTTTTACACTTAAAAGAAAAATCCCTGATGATGTTACTTGAGTAAAAAAGATATATTCAAATTCAACCATGAACTTACGGAAAGTTTATGAAACTGACTAAAAATAACTTGATAAAACTCAAACATTTTTGTTGAGAGTTGGTACTTGCATAATTTAAAATATTTTCTTTTACATTTGACACCAAAAAACCTACATTGTATATCTATTTTTTTAAAAAATGTATTTGTAATTTTTCATTGCAATTCTGAAATTCCTCCAAAAACGATTTTCTATTCTCCAACCTGGATTCTCATAAAGCATGTGGACCTGGTGGTATCTCTGCAACAGTTCTTAAGAAGTGTGTTCCTGAACTGGCTCCTGTTCTCTCTAAACTGTATAATAAATGCCTTGCTGCCTCTTGCTTTCCTGCATGTTGAAAATCCTCACCTGTTCCAGTTTTTAAAAAATTTTGATGAACTATCTGACCCTTCCAACAATCAATCAGCCTTCTTCTTCTTTTTCGGAAACTACTAGAAACCTTAATGTTGAATTGGTTAAGCACCTCACATTGCAAGGCCTTTTTTCAGACAAACAATATGGCTTTCGTTTCTCTAGGTCAACTGCTGATGTACTGATGATAATTGCTGATAGTCAATCAAGCTTTATATAAGAATGGTGTATCTTGGACTCTTCCTTTAGACATTTTGAAAGATTTTTACAGGGTTTGGCATATGGGTCTTTGTTGAAAAGTTACGGACAAATTTTTGAACTAATCCAGTCATTCCTATCAAATTGTGAAATGAAAGTTATCCTGAATGGCCACACTTTCGTACTAATGCAGGTGTTTGCAAGGACTCTATCCTTGATCTTACTTTGTTTTTAATTTTCATTAACAACCTTTTCAATTGAATCAGCTCTCAACTTGGTAATCTATGCTGATGACACAGCCACTTACTTCTGTTTCAATAGTAGGTCTGATAAGGTCAAATTGGTGGCTAATGTCAAAAGCAATATTCAGTTGTTAACCGAGGCAAAGAATGGCTTGCTAATTTTAATACCTCCAAAACTAAACTTCTCTCTATTAATCATCTGATAGACTCCTTTCTGCCTTCCATCAGCATGGCTGATGCTAACCTCCAGAAGGGTGAATCATTGTGCCTTCTTGGGCTAACATTCTTGGTGAACATGAAATGGAAAAGACTATATTGAATGCATTGCTAAGTCAACTGCTATGAAAGCTTGTTTACTGTGTTGTCCTAGAATCTATCTTGTATATCTATAAGTTTACCATTCATCCATGCTTAGAATATTGCTGCCACATATGGTCCAGTGCCCCTACTATTTTTCTAATACTCCTTGATAAGATCTAAAGAATAATCAGCAATATTATTGGTCCTGATCTGGTGTTTCAGTCACTTTCTCTACTGCTGCAAAGTTGCCTCCCTGTGTCTTTGCTATAAATATTTTCATGGCAACTGTTCCTTAATTTTACTGATTTACTTTGAAAGAAAAAAAAAACTGGATTTTTAAGAGATTTTTAAATTTGTTATTTTCATTTGTTTAGAATGGAGATTTGGAGAGTTATCATGACAATGCTTTAAAAATATCTTAAAATGTTAAAACCTTATTTAAATATGTAAAATTGTTTTCTTTTTTTTTTTTTAAATCAGCTTTGGGCTGTTGTCTTTCAAATAAAGACAAAATTTAACTTCAAAGGAGACATTTAAATTATTCAAAATATGTTTTCTTCAGTAACTTTGTAGTGATACTTTATAAATGACCATTAAAAGTTCTATTTTAATTTTTTATGTGCAAATAAAAATGAGCAATAATTTAAAGAACTAAAAATAAACCTACTTTATTTTTTTATTTCAGTTATTTTTATTTTTTATTTTTTTTAAAGATGAGAATAGCTGAGGCAGCAGCAATACAAGCTGACACTTTGGACAAAATAAGATATTATCTTATTTTGCCCAAACTGTCAGCTCATATTTGTTTTAAAAATAAATAATTTCTTTATACAGTTTTAAAATGCATCATAAAAATATATAAGACACTGATTTAAACTGTAGTATCCGTTCATGAAACAAGTCTTATTTAAAATTGGCTTCAGCTGGCAATGTTCATTCACTCTGTCAGCAATGCAAATTTTGATGTGTTGGGCCCGACAGTTTTGCACAAAAGAAATGTAGTATACTCTTCATTTGTTTCAAGTTGTTGGGTGCAGAGATATGAAACTAACTGATTATTAAATACAAAACACTGTACTACAAGGTGTAATTTTCTTTTTTAAGTGTTGATTTTTTTTCTGGTATTTTATCCATTAAAGTTTCCAACTTAGAGAAATTTTTTGTGAAAGACAACTTCAAACTTTATGGTTCGCCTGCCAAATTGACAAGTGTCCTTTTTTCTTTAAGATGGGACTATTTTGATTCTGTGTAGACAGACATAACTCTGAGTGCAACTAATTTGGAAAAAAATACTATGAAATCAACTTTGAAAATACAGAAAAATCACTGTTCATCATTGAAATAAGGACATAATTTAAAGAGATGTAAGATAAAAACTAATCATCACACATAAAAAAATGTATCTTTAGACAGAGAAAAGATTAAATTTTGTTTACATACTAGTTTAATCAAAATAATCTAAAAATTAAATGAGATATCAGCTGTTGAATTAGAAGGAAATTTTGACTACTTTGCACTGTAAACTAGGGCAGTTTGGAATAACTAATAGAAATTTATTTTTTATATTAAAACTGGACAAAAAAAATGTATTTGCTTTTGATTATTATTTGAACTACTTAAATGAGTTTTAAAAAAAGATTCTGTGCACACCTCAGACATTGATCTTCAGCTATTTATTTTATCAGATCAAGTTCAAGGATATAAAATTACATGAATCACCCAACTTAATTTATACTTTAAATACTTAGAATAGGTTAAAAAAGTACATTAATTTAAATTTAACACTGGCTATTTTATGGTACTATTATACAGACTGCATTGACAATTTTGTGTGCAGACTGTCAAATCAAAAGAAAGTACTAGTGATTTATAACTTGCACATGCTATAGTAATGACAGTTTGAAAGTGGAACATATTTTTCCTGTTAAATTTGGAGTGAACTTTGATATTAAAGAGTCTCAGAATATTATCAAGAAGTATTTAAAATCTTACATAACAATATTTGAATTATAATCTCAGTTTCTTTTTAAGTTATATTGCTAAAAGAGTCATTTCATGTCAAAACACCAGCAAAAAGTTGAAATCTGCACCCACCGACACTGAATTACTTGAAATTTGGCACAAATGTTTCCCTTCATAAGTTAGGAAAGTGTGCCAAATTATTTTGTGCTAGACTTTACTGTTCCAATTTTAATGGGATGGGTGTATAATTTTCTTATTTTGCCTCTTAATTAAGGCCACGCAATGTCGCCAAATTTCAGTGTTATTCAAAAATTAAAGAAAAATACTTCCATATCTTCAATATTTCTGAAATTTGGTATGTAGGGCAAATAAGAAGTGTAGAATCCAAATATTTAACTATTTCAAGCTACACTTGATAGAAAATTTGATTTTACTTATCCAAATACATGACACCAAAATCAACAACTTTTCACCTATGTGGCTTGCGGTCAGTCTATCAAAAATACATCCTCTTCAATTTTCATAATATTTTTTGCCTAACATCTACAATGCCTGCTCAAGTTCACCAAAAAGTTTTGTGAGGGTTTTAAGTCTACTTTAGAAGATATGATCCTGCCAAGTTTAGAGTTTTTTCCTACGTATGTGCAGGATTTCCGAGAAAGATTATAATTAAAGACAATCATCCTAATGCTCCATGACCTCTAAAATTTTGATGTGCTAAGTAACTTCTTAAACTATTCAATAAGATTGTTTTTATTAATTAAAAAAAAAAATTATTTCAATATATTTTGCAGATATTACTTTTTGTACAGATAGATTGTTTTTAAAAAGCGGTAAACATTGCCTCTTGTATGATAATCAACACTACATAGAAATTTTGTAAATGGCACTTACCAAATGAAGTTAAAAGAAATTCTTTCTGTTTGGGTTTCTTTTAATTTTATTTTGGTAAATTATTTTCATGAAACAAAACATTTGATTTTTTTCATTCTCAAAAAAGTTATAAGATAAATGTGAATCTTTAAAACATAATATTTGTAGTTGGCACTTAACATATTTATATAGTTGAAGGAAATGCTTTCATTACTTTTTTTAAATTTTTATTTTTTAAATTATTTTTCAAAATTATTTTCATGAAACAAAAATATTTGATTTTATTTTAATCAGAAGAAAGTCATAATAAAATTGAATATAAAAGAGTCTTTAAAAGATTACATTTAAACTACACTATGCACTGTCTGGTCCTGAAACATTTGTCACTTACCATCCAGTAACCAAGGAGAAAGGTAGTATTTTTCTAATTACTTGGATTTTTTTTACTTGCACACTGGATTTGAAGTACAGTAGTTTCTTATTTCAGTTAAAGATGAACTGTTCTATTTGTACTGAGCAAACAGTTGAAACATGTCATGGTTTATTCAATGATAAACAGGTTGGATTGATTTCAGTTGATCAGTTGGATGCAAAGCTTATTGCCTATAGAACAAGACTTGACGAGGATAAAATACAGACTATCTGTTACCATCACAAGCAGACCTTGTTGACTAACTATGAATGGCTTGAAAAAAGATGTAATCCATTTAAAAATCATAAAATGCAAATCAAAGGTGGTTTGAAACCAATTTCATTGGAGATGGCAGACAAGGCAAAGGCTAAGTTGGTATTAATCCCAGGCAAGAAACTCTGTCCTAATTGTCAAATACAAATCCACAAACTACTTCTCAATGAAGAACCAAGACATGTATCGGATGAGGAAATACAAGAACTTGAAGCAGGTACTTCTGCAGAATCAGAAAAGAGTAGTAATAATGAAGAACCAAGACGTGTATCAGATGAGGAAATGAAAGAGCTTGATACAAGTACTTCTGCATAAATAGAGAAGAGAAATATCAATGAATGTTTCTCTGCTATTGGAATTTCTCCACTGAAAACAAAAGGGCTTCATTACTCAGGAAACGCTTCTTTAGGTAAGAGAAAATTTATTTCTGCAATGCAATGTGTAAAGACCAAAGTAACCAAGTCATTAAAGGTTGACTATGAGCTGTTGAATGATGAGGCTTTAAAAATCAAAAAGGAGATTTTAGATAAAGCTAAGTGCTTTGATAAAATGATAGAGCTTCTTGTAGCAAAAGTGAAAACAGTGGAATCGACTAGAATCAAAATACAGATCTTGACCCTTGCCCCTACTGACTGGTCACACAAAAAAGTCATGGATGTGTTTGGTGTTTCAGAACACATTGTACGCAAGGCTTGCAAATTGTGTTTGGAAAGAGGTATTTTAGCTGTGCCAGAACCAAAAAGGGGCAAGTCTTTGCCTGCTGATATTGCACAGTTAGCAGAAGCATTTTACCAAGATGATGAATATACTCGACTGATGCCAGACAGGAAAGACTACGTTATATTCATCAGCAGAAAAGACTCATCTTGTGCAACCTAAATGAGCTCTTCAGAGCATTCAAGGAACAGAAACCAACAGTACCTTTGGGGTTTTCAAAATTTTGTAGTCTAAGGCCGAAATTGTATGTCCTTGCTGGTAGTGCAGGTATGCATGTTGTATGTGTATGCACTATCCACCAAAATATGAAATATTCATAGGTGCCTAAATCGTCTGCGCAGCTTGAAAAATTTCTTTATGTCACCATGGAAGGATATATTGATAATGCTGAATCAATAGAGTTCTCCCAATGGGCAACAACTGACCAATTGACTTTAAAAGGAATTCTGTCAAGCTTACATTGATTTAGTTGTTTTGCAACTGAATAAATTAGCACCTCATTCTTACTTGGCTAAATCACAATCAAGGTACTTAAAGAAAAGAGGAGATTAGAGATAGTGAAATTTTGTTCCTGGGAGATTTTGCCGAGAACTACAAATTTATAGTTCAAGATGAGATCCAGAGTTATCATTGGAATACTTCACAATGTACTTTACATCCAGTGGTACTCTACTTTAAGCTTGAAAATGCAATGCAAAGTGAATGTTTCTGCATTATGTCGAGTGACAACTCACATGATGTAGCATTTGTTTATATGGTACAGAAAAAAAAATTGAGGTAATCAAAGCTACCTTGCCAAACATAAGAAATATTGAGTATTTTACTGATGCTTGTGCAGCACAATACAAGAATTATAAGAACTTTGCCAATTTGTGAAACCATCAGAAAGATTTGGGGCTCAATGCAAAATGGAATTTCTTTGCAACAAGTCATGGTAAAGAACCGTGTGATGGCATAGGTGGGACAGTGAAAAGGATAGTGTCAAAAGAAAGTCTCTGAAGACCAACTACCAAACAAATCCTTTCCACAGAATCTATGTTTGAATATTGTAAATCTGCAATTGAAGGTATCAAATTCATTCTGGTTGAAAAGGAAGAAGTTGAGGAAGTGAGGAGGAGTCTCACCATGAGATTTGAAAATGCATCCACAGTCCCATGAACAAGAAGTTTTCATCAATTTATTCCATTTACCAGAGATAAAATAGCTATGAAACCATGTAGCGAAGATGAAAACTATGACTTTTCTATTGGGGCTGAAGAAAAACCAGTAAATTCTTTTGTTTCAGGATATGTTTGTTGCAAGTGCGACAATAAAATTTGGATTGGCATGGTCCTGGAAATTGATATGAGGAATAAGGACTTGCTGATTAAGTTCATGCACCCAGATCTTCCATCACATTCATTTTACTGGAAAGAAGATTTTAAGGATATATGTTTTGTATCATTAATGAATATTCTGTGCACTGTTGATGTTCCTACAACAGAAAATGGTAGAGTTTATCATTTGTTCAAGATGGATAAATTATCTTTGCAAAAAATTTTATCCCAAACAATTTAGTCCATATGCACAACAAAATTTAGTGCATAGTGTAGTTTAAATGTAATCTTTTAAAGACTCTTTGTATATTCATTTTTATTATGATTTTCTTCTGAATGAAACAAAATTCAAATATTTGTTTCATGAAAATAATTTAAAAAAAATAAAAATGAAAATTTAAAAAAGTAATGAAAGCATTTCCTTCAACTATATAAATATGTTAAGTGCCAACTACAAATATTATGTTTTAAAGATTCACATTTATCTTATAACTTTTTTGAGAATGAAAAAAATCAAATGTTTTTTTGTTTCATGAAAATAATTTACCAAAATAAAATTAAAAGAAACCCAAACAGAAAGAATTTCTTTTAACTTCATTTGGTAAGTGCCATTTACAAATTTTCTATACAGTGTTTATTATCATACATGAGGCAATGTTTACTGCTTTTTAAAAACGATCTATCTGTACAAAAAGTAATATCTGCAAAATATATTGAAATAATTTTTTTTTTTAATTAATAAAAACAATCTTATTGAATAGTTTAAGAAGTTACTTAGCACATCAAAATTTTAGAGGTCATGGAGCATTAGGATGATTGTCTTTAATTATAATCTTTCTCGGAAATCCTGCACATACGTAGGAAAAAACTCTAAACTTGGCAGGATCATATCTTCTAAAGTAGACTTAAAACCCTCACAAAATTTTTTGGTGAACTTGAGCAGGCATTGTAGATGTTAGGCAAAAAATATTATGAAAATTGAAGAGGATGTATTTTTGATAGACTGACCGCAAGCCACATAGGTGAAAAGTTGTTGATTTTGGTGTCATGTATTTGGATAAGCAAAATCAAATTTTCTATCAAGTGTAGCTTGAAATAGTTAAATATTTGGATTCTACACTTCTTATTTGCCCTACATACCAAATTTCAGAAATATTGAAGATATGGAAGTATTTTTCTTTAATTTTTAAAAAAACACTGAAATTCGGTGACATTGTGTGGCCTTAATTTAGAGGCAAAATAAGAAAATTATACACCCTTTCCTTAAAATTGGAACAGTAAAGTCTAGCGCAAAATAATTTGGCACACTCTCCTAACTCATGAAGGGGAACATTTGTGCCAAATTTCAAGTAATTCGGTGTCGGTGGGTATAATGCCCTCGTGAATTGACATGGAATGACCCAAAATCATATATGTTTGTGATCAGTTATTTTGCTTTTAATGTGGCAACGAGTTTGTTTTTTCAAAATTACCTTAAACTTATTGTCTGAGGTATACATTATATGTTTCACATATTAAAAAAATTCAGAATCCTTTTTACAGGAGATAAAGTGTTCTATTTGTGGTAGTTATCACTACATTAGTGTATCTTGTAAGTGGTGCAGGTGTGTTTTCACATCAGAGTTTATCTTTCTTTTATGTTTTCCAGAAGTCACGCTATCTTGAAATAGTAGCATTCATTTGCACACACACACACACATAATATCTTACATTGATTGTGCAACCTATATTTATCCATATGGTTATATATATATATATATATATATATATATATATATATATATATATAATTATATTTATCTTTTTGTTTTCTGCTAAATTCTCAGTACTGATAAAATCTTGTTGTTCTTTGGTCACTTATAGAAATTTCACATTGTTTACTTTGAAGCAAGTTTGCAGTGGATTCAGTGTAACAAAAGATAAAGAAACTACAATATTAATAATTTAAAAATGTCATTATGACAAATACTTAATCTCATAATCTAAAAACAACTGAAGAATATTACAATCCTGACGAGATATTAAGCAATATACCATTAAAACAATTGGAAGGCGAAGGTGGTAGGTAGATCCTCATGATGAAGGTTTATCCATAAGAAGATCTCCTGAGGTTTGGGTTGGCTTAAAAATGGATCTAATGAAGATATTTAGAAAAAGCAACAAAAAGATAAAGAAATAAGTCAAAACTAGTAATAAATGTCTAATAATAAAAACGTTTAATGTTAGAATCTTAAAAACAAAAAACTCAAGATTATAGTTCTGTGTTCTAATTGTTACATTATATTTTTAGTATTCATCACATCTGCTACAATATTTGCATTGATTCATGTCTCTTAACTGATTGAATCCTCAGAAGAAACTTGATTATGTTTAGATCTCTTTTTTTCAAACTCTTGTTTGTCTTATTCATGAGGTATATTTATTATTATTTTAGATTCTATTCTCAATGCTATTTATCATTGGTCAGATCTTGCTAAAAGGCTCTCATAGTCCTGGTTTTAAAGTCAGATGTATTTTCTCCTGTCAGTGAATTAATTTTCTACATTTGTTGGCTATCAAAAGAATGCTTCAAGTTGAAAGCTTGCAGTCATTTCTTTTTATATACACATTACAAATTAAATATTTTTTCTCTATTAACCAAATTTATCTCATTTGATAGAAATTACCATTTTCAAATCAGTCAAATTTATAAAGATGTTTAATATATTTTTTTTTAGTTATAACCTGTTTACTTGACAAATCCATCATGTCAAAATGCCTTTATATATTCCAATGGTCGTCTTTGTGGTAATCTATTCCTATACATTTTATATTGCTATATTTTTCTTTCTGTTGATGTCTTAAAGAGAGGAATGTTACCATGATCCTGATGCAAACTTTGAATTCAATATGAACTTAGGCAAGAATAATTTCTTCTATGCATATGTATGTATGTGAATTGTTGAGAGTATGAAAAGTGTCCAGATTTGAAACAGTAAATTTTACATTGACTTTGAATATTAAACCTCTGAACTCGTGTAATATCATCTAAATTTGATTTACAAGATTTTAATAGCTTGATCAGCTTCAAATGCTGCATCATTAACTAAATTAGTTTAATACAAACAAGCCAACTGTTTTTTTTCCTCATTTGTTTCCATCAATACTTATGGATATTACTAGCAGAGAAGCATCTGCTGAAAATAGTTGTGAAAATCTACAGTTATGTGTTTAATTTGGATATTTGTAATGCATAGGTTTTGAAAAAAAGGATCTTATTTGTTGTGAACATAAACATGTTTTATATATTCACTTATCAGAATGTTCTAGCAGAAGACAGATTTTTCAGAAACCAGTTAGTCTGGGATAATTATTATATTACTTGTACAAAGATGAAGTTTTTAATCAGTGCAACCAAAGAATTTTTTCTTCAATATGCATCATTCAGCAGATTGTTTGTAACTAATTAAATTTTGCTTATAAGCAGAATCAGTACTTTGTGTACACACACACACACACACACATATATATATATATATATATATATATATATATATATATATATATATATATATAAAATCTCACATTACAGTTCAAAAGTTTGAAGCCTCCCCCAGAATTAGCATGGGATGAACTTGACAGAAGTGTGAAGAAAAAATGAAAAAGAGCTTTTAGAGTCATTGAAAAAAGATTGGCTTCAATTATCAAAGTTATACTTTGACAAACTTTTGCAATGAATGCCAAAAATTTGTGCTGCAGTAATCAAGGCTAAAGGAGGATATTTTGACGAGAGCAAAATTTAATCATAAAATGAATTTTTTAATTTTTTTGTCATAATAAAATTTCAAATAAATAAATCATGTTTCACTTTTTTTTAACCATGTATAATACTTTTCTATTATTTAAAGTACAAAACAACTACTTTTGGGGCCAATTTAAAAAAATTACCAAGGGTGGCCTCAAACTTTTGAACTGTAATGTATATATTATGCGAGTCTACAAATGCTCAATCTTCCCCTTAGTAAATTTTAACGTGTATGTACAATACTTTTTAGACTACGCAGGTACTACATTTTGATTTTAGGCAGAGAACTCTGGAAATGGTACTTTCGTCCTTAGCAGAGTTCAGAGACTATGATCCTAGGCAGAAGTACTGATCTGTACATAAAGAATTGCATCATTTTTTATGGGTACTATACTTGTTTAGAATAAAGCATACATACTAAATCATATTTGAGAAAAAGTATGTTGAATGACCTATTTCAAATGTTTGATAATAATAAATATTATATTTTATTTTATCTTTTCTCTAATCCATGTTATTACTAATTTTCAAAGATCTTTGCTTATCTTTGAAAACACTTTTAAGAAAGAAAAATAACAGAAAACAGAATGCATCAATATCATTAAGTTTACTTTCCAAAAATGTATTATTGTTGACTCTTTTGTAACAGCTACATCCAATTAGTATTTCATAAGCACAGATTTTCAAAAAAAAAAAAAAAAAGCACACACAGAAAATATCCCAATTCTCTTCCAAGCTTTGTAGTCATTGTAGTTTATTTTTTAAGAAACAAATTATCTCCAGATGCTTTAGAATTATAGGTCCAAATGTAAAAATCAATGAAAATGATATAGATTTTGTGGGATTTTCATTAAATATGAATAATATAAAACATCAATAAGTTGCAAGTTTTGCTTGCTTTGGGGGAAAAATGAATATAATAATCATTTAGATTATCTATTAATTCACTGACTACAAAAATAATGCAGATTTCTTATTCTTTATAATAATCTCAATTCTATTGACAGTGTGAATTTCTATTTAGTTAATTTCATTAAGTCACTTGAGTGTTTCATTCCTTTTAAAAGATGTCTTCAAGTAATAATAACTGATAATAATTATTATATTTTCCAATGAAACTTGAATTTTTTTTTTTTTTTTTTTACAATTTTTTTTTGTACAAGGCCCAAGAGCCACTTGAGGTAGAAAGTTACAGAGTAAGAGGCACAGTTTATGGGAATATGTGGGGAAGATAATGGTTAACCCTAGACTTGAACATATTAAGATTGTAGTGATTGGGGAAACATCCTCTTGGGTATTGGTTCCACAAAACTGGTTTGTGGGAAGAAGTGGATACCAGGTTGTAACAAGGCTCTTATTGAATTAACTTTCTTGATATTGCAAAATAGAGATACTATATTTCATGACCTATAAGACCATCTCATTTCAGTAAGGAATATTAAGAAAATATTTTTGGATAGTATATCAAATGGTCGTAGAACTTCATACATGTTGCTTATTTAATCCAGTGAATTTCTAATATTTGAGAAAAAGAGGTGTTTATATGCCATCAAATATGATTATTCTATAGAATAATAATAATAATAAAAGTTGAAACATTTTTCATAGGTGTTAAGCAATCAATAGTAGTTTCTATTAATAGTCATTCTGAAAATGAGATGGGATATACCCAATATTGTAAGGTTGCTTAACTATTTTTATTGGTTTATTCAGTTCAGTAGTTGTCTCTCCCATAAAGAGCAAATTAATGTTCATGTAAAATGTATAAAGTAAAGCTTCTTTACAATATATATATTTTTTTAACTAGGTTCTTTTAAAGTTTTCTCTGGATAAAAAAAAATTATTCCTAAAGAGTTGATAGGATAATTTGAGGTGGCATGCAGACTTTAGCTCAATTTACTTGCATACTTTCCTGTTTGTCTGTTGTCTAATTTGTTCTCATGAGGTTAGACAAGAGATCAAGCAAGTTGCTCACAGATGATTTGCTATTTATGCGAGTCATAGCACTTGTATGTGTGCATCACAAAGTGAACAATATTGATACTTAGAGCTGCAAATTGCTTTAGTGACATTGGCTACTTTCTCTTACCACAAAACACATGTTCAAAATACTTGAGTTTTGATTAGGAACTACAAGATTAGCATAAGAAACTTTTAGTTCAGAAAGAGATAGCATCAAGAAAAGTAAACAATCATCCTCTGACTTGTTTGAGACAAAAATTTACATTTTTACACAAGGCATTATATTTAATGTGTACTCTACTTTTTTAACTTTAAAAACACGGGTTAAAAAAAAAACTGAAAGGACAATATTTATATAATGCAAAAAAGTTTTCTTTTTAGTGAATATAAAATATGGCTTTAATGAATTTGGCAAAAAGTAAGAAACTTGAAGCAACAGAAATGTGGTTCTACAGAAAGATGCTGAGGATACCATGGACCGAACATGTTAACAACAATGAAGTTTTAGAGAAAATGAAAACAAAAAGGAAACTCATACTTAATATTAAGAAGAGGCAGTTGAAATTTCTGAGATATCTAATGAGGAAGGAGGGCTTGAAAAATCTGATACTCACAGAGTGGAAAGTGGGACAGAGGAAAACAGCATGTAACATAATTAATGGGCTTGTGTAAATGGATGGTAGAACACGGTTTGGGAGAAATAGCAAAAAACAAAATTTATTAGGAGCTACAAAGGACAGGAAGATGTGGATGGCCATGGTCGCTTATATCCTGAAGAGACACAGCACATGAAGTCATTTGTTTAGTTATTCTTTTTTGCATCTCTACATTTTCCGGTGTATTTTTGTTTGGCTCAGCATTAACAGAAAATGTCTCAGTTAAAGCAAATTATAGACATTTTTTTATGGATAGACATATGTATGTTCTTTTAGTACATCTAACTAAGAATAGACCAGATGTGAAAGGAAAATATTTCTCATTAGCCAGTAAAATATTAACGTTTTTTAAGAATTTATGCGTATTTAATTAAATCTTTTTCTCATATATAGATTTAATTTTACATGTTTCCCGCTAAAATGGATGTGAAAGAGTAGGTCTAAATATAAATTGTACATTCTAAGCTTGAAATATAAACCATTTTTAGTGAATAGCATATTTTATCAAGATGATTATTTAAAAATGGTTTGCTTTAAAAATAACCATGTACAGAATAATTAATGAGAACAAAAGATTTGAAAGTTTTTTTTTTCTTTTTTTCCTTTACATAATCAATTTTAAATTGTCTTGTGGGCTTTATTTTCACAAGACTTATTAATTTTGTTCTGTCCTCTAAATACAGTTTCTTTTCTTAGTTCAAATGCTCATACTGTGCTTGCTTATAGAATTCTTTTAATTTAGTTTTGGAAAGTTAGTTGGCAAGCAGGTATATTTATAAATACTCTAAATTCTGAGTATCAACTTTGATTTGATATTCCATATTGTTTATGATATTTACTGGATGTAATTATTTTGGTCTATGAGGATTTATATCTGAATGTACTGAACATTGAAACCAGTCTGTTGTTTTGGAAAAGAAAGAAGCTAATTCCATTGTGAACAGCCTGTTCACTTCTTTTTTTTTTTAAAGAACACAACTTTATAAAGTAACAGCACAAAGCTCAAGAAATTTCTTTTTTAATTTATGTCCTCTTGTATTGAATATTAATATTTTAGTCTCTGACTTTTGATACAAATATCTAATATTCACATCAAGAAATACCTTTGAACTTTTCTATGATAATCTAATTAGGAAATGAGGCATATTTTCAAACATTCCAAGTCAGTAGAGAACTTGTTACTTAATACCAGTAAACATTTTTACCAATGTCAACTTGATTTTTTTTTAATGTTCTGTTATTCAGTATAGTGATGATAATTATATTATTTTCTGACATGTCTTTTGACTTTAAATTATATTTTACAAATGAGGAAACTGGAAGAGGAAACAAAAAGCATTGAAAAAAAAAAAAATGAGATGTTTATAAAGACATATATTCTCATAATCATTACACTAAACTAATATCTTGATCATCAGAAGTGGTTATGTACTGTGAATATATTTTGAGCATTGATCATTTTCCAGTTATCCTAACAGACATTTTGACACAAAATGATAGTTGTAAATTGCAATGGAAATAATTTGTTCTTGACTTTTCACTCAATTTAGCTTAGGTTTCTCGAGTTACCCAGTGAGGATTAAAATATGTGTGGGTAGCTTATGAGACCAATTCATTAATTTATACACTTGTAGGTTGTTCTGGTACATGTTATTGAAATAGTTAATCTTAAATTGTCCCATGCAAGTTTGGTGCTACAAGTTGTACTCTTTAATAAATTGTTTAGAAGACTTATTAATACAGACTAATCTTCAGTGGGAATCAGAATCTGTTAAGTAGGTTATCTCCATTTTTTAACAGTATTGCACTTGTAAAATCTGCAATACACATCAAGTATTAATGTCAAATTAAAAAAAGAATAGATTTACTTATATACACACACACACACAGGCATGTGGCCAAGTGGTTAGAATATTTGCTTTCCTCGCATGAGAGCCAGGTTTGATTCTCACCATGGTTGATTTATTAGGAAGGTGACTTCTTGATGTTATCAGTCAGGGGAGGTAACCCTAGTGTGTGGAATCTTTGAAAAAATACCTGGAAATCTGGCCACAGTTTGACCTAAGCCTTGTGAATGAAATTGGTTAGACAAAACTGTTTGGAATCTGCTGATGGTTGTGTTAGCATGAAGTTACAAGTCATTGTGACTGAAGGTTTAAGTTAGTATGGCAAGTTCTCTGTGTTCTAAAACTTCAAATTCAGTATTTTTCTGTGATGGTAAATTTCAATTTTCCATTGTTGTTTCAAAATCATAAAAACATGTGAAAAACAGAGACTTTTGTATAAACAGTAAAATATACAAATATATAACCTACTTATATAGGCATCTTTATTTTTTATGTTTCAGCAATTTCTGATGATCCACAAATGTGTCCCATCGAGTACAATCTACCGTGTGTTGACAAAAACTGCAAAATAATTTATCACCATCATGATAAAACTCACCACGGAAAGCTGGCTCTTAAGCTCTTACTTTGCCAAAAGTGTACACTTACCAAGCTCTTCATCTACGCATTGTGAAAGATAATCATATTGGCATTTAAAAATTTAATTTAATTACTAAACAAATAACTTTTATTTTTACTACCTTTGATGGCGTGTGCCACAATATTCATATGCTAATATCCCATGTGGGTATTTGCCCTGCAGTGACTGGTTTTTGTCAGGTTAATGTAATGGATTAGGTTATGGTGCTTGTGCAGTACTGGGATCAGTCGTGGAAAGTACTCCATGTTATTTATAGAATGACATGTTGCATCTATATAGGTCATAGTGTTTGTTAAGTGACTGACTTCACTGTGTATTGCAAATTTATGCAAAATAATAATTCTGCCGAGTTCCACCTCAGGAATTTTACATTTAACTGTTAGAACTGTTTTATTTTTTAGTAGTAAAAATCCCATTTTCCGTGATTTTCTACTTTATTTCTGTGTTTTTTTTTTTGTTTTTTTGTTCTGTTTTCCATATCACGGAGAACTTGCCACTCTGGTTTGAGTATACTGGCATTGTTCAAACTGCTGGTCAGGCCAGATTATGTGCACTCTTCCAGAAATTAACTACAGTCCACTCAGCATAGTTGTAGTATAAACCATGTGGTCTCTGTGGAGCAGGAGTCTACAACAGGGATTGGTTAGCTGCTCTAGAAGACTGGTATGCTTATACTGTTTTATATTAAATAATATTTACACATTATTTGGTGCTATGAGGTTTTAATATGTAACTCAAAGGTGGTTCACACTGTAGATAAATCTGTATAATAGTTTATTGATATTTATTTTTTAACTTCAGACATACAAAGATTGTCATGAATCAGATCAGAAGTAACCTTAAAAGAGAAACAAGATATTGTAATGTTATTAAGTGATAGGAGTACAATGTTTGAAACTATTGAACAGAGCTCAAAAAACAAATTGTGAATGTAAACAAAGAAAAAAGATGAAGAATATTAAGAACATTGACTAAAGATATGAAATCACCCATACTACCACCTTTAAACAAATAGCATCCATAAAAACCTGGAAGCTGGGCAAAGGACATGAAAACTGATTTCTTGACAGTTATTTTTAGTGATGAATGTGGAGTTAGTGTTGGCTGGGATAATTTGTATCCTTCATGGAAATAGTCAACAAACATGACTTAGAAGACAACAGTGGTTGAAGCAATATTTTGTGTTACAAGTCATTTTTTGTGTAAGTGGAAAAATTACAGATTCTTTCAAAGTTGTTGATTATGCCAAGAGGATTATTGCATGTTCTTGGACAAGAGGATTTTTTTGAGTGATACAAAGCTTTATGTTATGTATATTTATACAAGAGAATGTTCCTTCACATTGGGCAGAGCACACTATTTCCCACTTTGCCATCAAACGTGAGTAGAATGAATTTATAATTGGCAGTTAATTTTTCTCTATTTCAGTTTAACACATTTCATGACCTTGATAAACAAAAAAAAAATTCTTGTAAAGTTTTTTTTTATTTTAATTCATTTTGTAAAAAGATGATGATGAGTGTCTAGTTATTTTTGATTGTCACTCGTTCTCTCTTAGGTCAGAAAGTAATGAAATGTGCACTAGTCACTCCTTCAACAAAAGGCGGCAAAGACTGGACTGTCAGGAATAATATTTTATTTCTTGTCAGTATATGAGAGAAAAATTATGAACCGTTTTGATAAGGTCAAATGTACATTTAGTACCATTTAGTAGCAATAGCATATAATCATTATCTCTTTTTATCGTTTGGCTTTGACTGCCTCCACATGTCTCTTTGCTCAAATTTTCTGTATTTTTCTTTTTGACTGCACTCTCTCTCTCATATATATATATATATATATATATATATATATATATATATATATATATATAGAGAGAGAGATGATAAGTGTTTTATGTCAATGCAGTTAAAACTGTCTGTCTGAATTATATGGATTCACATCCATTTATTAATTTAAAAAAAAATCAATTCACCTCAAGCAAGGTGATAATGCCACAAAGATACACGGGACTATTGAGAGTAAAAGAGAATGAGAAGACTTTAGAAAGAACTGAAACCTAATCTTAAACAGGAAACAAAGGATAAACCTCTACTTCTGTTTAAAAGAATGGGAAGGAGTGTGAACTGGGCAATAGATGAACCTCTCTACTACTGGGCAGTTGGATACTTTTTATTTGTTTTTTTTTTTTATTATTCTTTGTGATATAATTTTTGTCTTTAAAAGGATAATTTTTATTGTTGCAGATGTATTCAGCACATGTTATTGAAACTTTTGAATTTGCAGTTTATTGAAGGCAGTTTGTATTTGAATTGAATCTATTGTAATGAGAAGGTTTTTTGTGACTATTTTAATCATTTAACTATTATGATGTGATTGCATGGCACAGATTTGAAAACTGTTTATTATATACAGTGACGTCACTTTAGGGTGTGAATATATTGCTTTAAAAAGTGAAATTATTTTATGTTCTTTGTACATCCTCTTAACCATAGAAAGATTAAACCTTTTTTTAATTGGCCTATATTTTAACATGTACAATTTAAGCACAGTTATATAATGTTAATTTATAAAAAATACACCATCAAATAATTTACGAACATATTAGTTATCTGCTTTTTTTATTCAATCAATACACACAAAAGATGGAAATGAAAGAACAAAAACTAACACTTTGTAGAGGACCAACATTTTTTAAATATAACATTACATCTATGAGATTTCAGTGTAATTAAATATCTTATAGATTCCAGTTGTGTTTTATATATTTTCCCATTTTGTGGAGATCATTAGTGTTTGTAGGCCTACTGTGTTGCATGTTAGTTTTTTTACCTTCTTGATAAGATTGAGGTTTAGATTGGCTTTTGCACAGTAACTTAATATTGTCTTCTCCATGTAGTCTGGTAATGTTTTAGTTGTTTTGAAAAATCAAAACCTACTCATTTTGAGTTTATGGGAGCATAACCTTCTCCAATATTTCCTAATGGTTTTAGAAAAGTTTTACTTTCCATGGTTCTCTTCACTCAATATAATTAACTGGCCCTATTTCTGTGACACTTCCTTCTCCATGTTTGACCAATTCAGTAGAAAATTTCACTTCCCTTACCCACTCCCCTTTTTGTTTTTTCTAATATCCCTTTGACTATCAAACCTGAAGATGTTAAATTTTGATTTGTTACTCTGTATCACTTGAGACCACTTTTTCAAGCTTCAACCTTTCTGTTATTTGAATTATTTGATGTGAGCATGCTTATTCTTTAAGGAAATATTTTGCAAATATGAACCCAAATTTCTTTAGGCAATGTTTTCCATGGTGCTCACATCTATTTCTAAACCATTTTTTTCAGTTTACATTATTTTTTTTATATTGGCAGCATTATTGTTCATTGAAAGTCAGTTAATGTAACTTTCTGTTCATATGGTACTTTTTGTCAGTTGTCCAGATTTGAGCCTCTCCAAATAACCATCAGTTTTATTGTAGACCTTTTATGTTGGTGTAAACAATACTTTTTGCACATCCAACTTCCAAAGCTGTTGCCTGGTATGGCCATTATGTAGCTGCGTGATCTTCATTCCAATTCTGAAAAAGAAACTCTGTTTTTGTCCATTGCAACAACTTAAATTCTAATTGATAAATGTGTAAAAGTTAATTTTATACAATCACCTTAAATGACAAAATATTTTAAGTTAAATTATTCATATCAAAATTTAAAATCACATAAAATATATAAAGTTTACTTGTAATATTGTATGGTCAAAATATTGCTTAAATGAAGAAAATAGTGTATTTGTACCTCCTATATTATATAAGACTATTTTATAAGTATTAAATTGATAGTATGAAGAAAAAGATAAATTTAGACTGTCAGTGAATGATTTGGACTTTATAGGGAACTAATTTAATAAGTGTTGAATCTTGTTCAAATTGTTTCTGTAAATCAAAAAGACTGTACTTGAAATGAATATAGTATCTGCCAAGGTGGCTTGGCTTAATACAGAGTTTGGTATCTCACAGTATGTTTTACAAACTTGTAGTAGCTATACAGAACATATTCTACTCAGATTGTACTTATGCTTTGTTTTATAATATTACATTTATAGTTAAACTATATGAATAATACAATTTATATGGCAGCATTGTGAAAGCATAATCTCCACTAATCTTAACCTCTGCAATTTTTAATTGATGCATATTGAACAGTTTAATGTTGCATGTTTTTACTTAGCATCTCAGGACTGATTGTGTCAAGCCTGTGTAAAGCAATTATCATGTTATGAATGTTATGTAGTGTGGGTTTGTTCTAGAATGTTGACTTTTTAGCATTTGACTATTGACATATAAAATAAGTAATGTGTTGTATATTCCCATGGCATTTAAATATTGGCTTTCTTATTTTTTTTTTTTTTTTTTTTTTTTTTTTTTAAATGTCATTGCTTGTCTTGTTTTACTAGCATTGTTTAGACCATGTGACAAATGGTTACTGTTGGATCCAATGTATACACAATCTCTATGAATAACTATTTTACATTTATAATGAGCAGCACACCTGTCTCTTGTCAGTTAATGACCATTATAAGCAATATTTACATTGGTGGTTGGATGTATGAATTTATTTCTCGGATATCTTTAAATATTTAAGTTGATATATAACTGATTTTTATCAATGTGTTCTATTGTAAGCAAATTTAGTGTTTTTGGGAAATGTTAATCAATGGACTTGTTTGGAGTGCTGATCAAATCTGATTATCATTATAGTTGCATTGCATCTTATATTTTTAGACCAATGAGTATAAACTAATGTTAATGTGTCTCTTTAATTTGTGTAAGCTACAATTTGATTATTTTGCAGTTTTATGAGTTCTCTAAATATTGCTTTGTTTAAGGAGTTTTAGAAGTAAGTTTATGATTTCTAGAAAGTAGAATCATTGCATTAGTCTGTTGTTGATATTAAGACTTTTAGTATCACTTAGCTGTAAAATCGATCAATTGAGAATAAACAGTCAGTACTGCTTGTAGGCCTTTAAAGATGCTAACAACCTATTATGTCATCATCAATATCCTTATTATTATAAATACAAATACATAGCTAATATCTTAAGGAGCTTTTTGTCTACACATTTTATTTTTACTGTCTTTGAAATATAATTTATTCATTATATAAAGTACCTCTTAAAATTCTCAAGATTTTATATCTGTATGCATATATGTGTGAAAAGAAATCTTTTTCTAAGGACAACAATAGAGAGAAAATGCAGAGGTTAAGATTAGTGGAGATTATGCTTTTACAATGCTGCCATAGATGATCAATTCATTATCATGTTGTGTATTTGCAAATTTTTTTTTTTTTGCCTACCAATAGTGTATCATATTCATTAGTCATTTAAAAACATCTAAAAAAAACTTTTTATCATTTCACCCCAAGCAAGGCAATAAAAACAATGAGTATGCAATGGGTTACTGAAACTGAAAGAAACAGAGAGGGCAATAAAGGAACAAGATTCAAGGAGATAGAAGATGATGATTGACATTACATTTAAATTTTTGAAGATTGTAGTTGACAGGAAAGCAGGGAGCTGGAAGAGAGTTTGTCAAGTGAGAGAGAAGAAACTATTAGAATAAAACTTATGTTTACACTTAGCAATTACAACAGTAAAATGATGAGACCTAGCTGCCAATCTTGAAATGTGAAAATGCTGAAGGTGAAAATTGTTGCTGTAGAATTCTCTCCATTTGCTGCTCTAGGTACATTCTGTTACCTTGAGACAGTTGCTATAAATAAACACTTGTCAACTGTTATTTCTAGTATTTTGTGCTGGAAATCGTCTACTATTTCTTTTGAACAAGGTTAAACTTTCGTTTTCCAACACCATTTTAAATTCTTGACTCTACATGAAATGTAACATCAATTAAACCAATGTTAATTTTTTACAATTTTTTTTTTGTAAACAAAAATGGCTGCACCAAAATCCAATGAGTCTTTTATTTATTCAGACTCCGATGATGATTTTGAAGGCTTTACTCAAGTGGATATTGACAGTGAAGTGGTTGAAGATAATAACCATGCTAGTGACATGTAGGAAAGCGATGATGACCACTAGCAGCTACTATCATCCATGCCTGACTAATTTTGTGGAAGCTACTGGTAACCATCGATATACCTAATAGTCTTCCTGAACGTGAATTATTTCATCTGTATAAACAACAAAATAATAATTTTATTTGTCAACAAGGCAAATAAATATGAGTCAGGTGAAAGAAAGAGCAAACAAATGCTCCTCATATGTAAACATGAGGAAGCACATCACTGTTTTTTTATGAAATAAAAGCATTCTTAGCCATTTTGCTTCTTATTGCACCTCCAGAACTCCACAAGGAGTAATAAAAGTTAAAGTATGTTAAATTAGCATGGTAATGGTTAAATTTGTGAAGTTGAGGTATCAGAGAGGAAAGTTCATTCTGAAAGTATTTATAGAAAAGGCACAGGGAAGCTGTTATGCCAGTGGCAAAGTGACTAAAGCCAAGATGTCAGATCAGGACTGATGAGATTGCAGATTCTTCTTTGGATTCTGTCAAGAATCTCTAGATATAAACAGAAGCACCAGAGCAAATATTCCAACCACATTAGATATATGGGCAAATGGTAAACTTATATAGATGCAAGACAGGTTCTGGTGAGTAAAATTGTCTCGCATGACACAGTTAACCAAATTTCCTAGTACCAGCCTAGCAATTGAATTACTATAATCATGTTAGTCTGAAAAGACACAAGGAGTTACTTTCCTGGAGGTTAGCATCAGCCATACTTATGGAAGGCAAAAAGATTTTGTATAATTAAAGGAGAGCAAGTTCATTTTGGATGAATTAAAATTAACAATCCATTTCTTGCCCCAGTTAACAACAGCTTGAAGATCATTTTCAAGATCAAAGTAAAAGGAAATAGTGCTCCTATAATTAAGCTACAATTTCATACTCCAAATAGGATCATCTTCAGTTTGGTTACGACCATCAATTTTAACAGTGAAATTCAGACCTAGCTGTAAATCTAGTACTGTGCTTAAATTTGAAGTACCAATGAGGAAAGATTATTAGAAAAATTACCATGAAAATGTTTATTGAAGAGGCAAAGGATTGCTACATTGCAGTAATAGGAAAATGAGTGAAGCTGAAATGTCAGGCCAAGACCTGTATCATTGGCTATTCTTCTCTGCATTTTGTCAAGAACCTCTAGATATAAAACACAAGGACCAGTCCAGTTGTAACAGCAATATTCGGTGCACGGATGAATTGTAGACTTATAAATGTGCAAGATCGATTCTGGTGAAAAAAAATTGTCTAGCACAACCTAGTAAACTGACTTTCCTAGCAGTAAACTTAAAAATTTTTCAATGAAATCATACCATTTCACATCAGTGGAAAATGTGAAACTGAGAAGGCTCAGTGAGTTGCTCTCCTGGAGGTTAGCATCAGCCATGCTGATGGAAGGCAAAAAAAGATTCTTTAAGATGATTAATAGCAATCAGTTTTGTTTTTGTAGAGAAAAATGGTGATGAGGGTGGGTCAAAAAGTGCAATGCAGTGCTCACCTGCAGGCCAGCTATTTTTTCCTCTTCGGTCGCCTCAAGGAAATGGATTGCATGACTCCCTTTCTCAGCCGTTACACTGGGCAGTTGTGAAACAGACACCAACTCAGCCGCGCCTACTTGGACTTCCTCTTTGTCCGTCTGTCAATCTGTATGTCCAGCTCTATTGCACGCAGTTCGCCCAATGACTTTGGTTCTGTTGTACTGCTGGCACCCCGCTTTTTATGCTATTCCAATATGGCCAAAATTTGCATGTGTGCAAATATTGTCTCGTTTTGGATGAGATATGGGTGCATAAATTGCGTCTTTAATAGCGGCCATATTTCTTTTTGTCATCACTTTGCAGGCAAGACATGTTCGCGCTTGTTTCGAATTCTGAGGTAAGTCATGTCTTTCGTCACAGTTTTAGAGGCATTCAAATCAACATACCACTTCTTGCCCCAGTTAACAACTGGTTGTAGGTCATTTTTGGAATCAGCTATTGATTTGATTTTATCAATTTAATTAAAAAATCACTGTATGAGTCCTGAAAATCTTGCTCTCTATTTGGATTCTGTTTACTGAACAAATGTCAATAAGAGAAAGATGGATGAAGAAAAAGGATTTTATTGACATTAATCAGAGCAACCCAATAATCAGTCTGTGGAAATGGTTCCCAGTTTTTTTTTTTTCCTTTATTCATATTGCTATCTTCCTGGTGCCACATGGTACATAAGGCCTCTAGTGAGGTTTCTGTAATCAAATTGTTCTACAGAGTAGGCCCCACATCTAACTAACCTTTGTACTTTGAGGAAGGGTTGATTTATTGTTCAAGTTTGTAGTCATTTAGACAACTATATGTCCCCACCCTAATGAATTTTATCTACCGAGGATTGGAAATTCAGAGTTTTTTCTTTTCGACTGGTTGCCAACCAAGGCAGAAGTGCTCAGTCTACCCTACCATAACTAGTGGGAGAAAAGATTGATTTATACCTTTCCCAAGAGTATTTGTGTGAAAGGGAATGTAACAAACTTGACTGAAATTTGATCTCTGTTTGTCAATTTCTTATTCCAAGCCACTCAACATTATACCACCTGCACATCTATTCCTTTATTATAACAACAACAATTTTACACCTACAGATTATACCATCTTTAAACACATGATTGTGCAGTGTTACATGCTTGGGTTTTGTACTGATGATGACTTCTTCACTGGTTACTTTATAAATATAGCCTATTGTAGCCAAATCATTATATTTTTATAAATAGTTACCCAAATATGACTGAACATTTAATATAATGATTTTAAATAGAAATGGATTTGCAAATAGAATACAAATATGTATATTAGATTGTTATTTTTATTTTATTTTTTTGTATGGCAAATTAATTATAAAAGTAAATAGGGAATGATTTGGTCAGGTAGTCCATTTAGTTTATTAGGTTAAAATAAATAATTTTTCTTTATCCTTAACATTACATTTATTGAACAACATTTTTAATTTTTTTTTTTTTTTTTTTTTTTTTTTTTTGCTTTTTACTGTCTTCTGCCATCTTTGAGATACCTTCATAATTTTATTCTCTCAGATCTTTCATTTTTTTTTTTTTATGAAGACAATTTCATAAAGACCACAATAAATGGTAATCCAAAGGTAGAACATCTGGTGAATATGACAGAAGAGTGGAAACTTCCCAGCCAAATTGTAATAAATTTTAATTGGTAACTAAGGAATATTATATTCTAAGGTTATTCTGATGGAATATTATACCATTTCAGTTAAATACTTCTGGACAAGCACTTTTTTGTCAATTGTTACTTTTATTTAATTTGATTGGTAGCAGTTAGCTTCTCTGGAAGGAGCTCCTATTCGAGAACTCCTTTCGATTCTTATCCTACATACATCATCACCTTCTTTAGATCAAGATTGACCTTTGATATGTTTAGGGGTTGTACATTTTTCTTGCTTTATGTTTTAAAGTATCCGTGTTTCATTTGCCTGTCACACACAAATACAGCCAAGGTAGTTTTTATTTTTTTTCATTTGTATGTAAGTCAGACATCAAAGTGACTAACATACCCAAATTGTATTATCTCTGATGAGTTATTAATATTCCAAATTTTGTTTTTCAAGTACTTGATGTCTATATAGTATTTTGGTTGACCCATTCTTAAACGTATATCATACATGAGAAAAGAGAACTTTTTCTTTTCTCCAGGAAAAAAGTGGGCATTAATATACCAATATTATGTATAGTTTGGAATCACCTGGGTATTTCACAACATCAAATATTCAAAGAAGGGCTTCAATTTTTTTTAAAGTGGATGTGTGTGTGGTGTAATGGATAGAAGCTTGAAATGAGAAATCGGAGAGCTGGGTTCAAATTCCAGTCAAGTTTGTTACATTCACTTATGTGCAAATGCCCTTATAGTGTATTTAGTGTGCACGAATCCATTTCTACCTTCAGCTTAACTAGGATTAAATAGTTGGGCTTGTATTTGAAAAAAATCATTATCTTCAAAAGAATTGTTAATGCAATATTCACTCACAAATGGTTGATAAAATGTAAAAAAAACCAAACCAATCAAGCAAATATAGGAAAGAAATTGAAATAACCAAGATGGTGCAGGTAATTTTCAATGCTTAAGTTGAATATTTTTATCAATGTTGTAGAAAATTACTCCCAGTTAATGCATTCATTTGATCATTATTAACTTGAGCTAGTTTCCCAGACTGTAGAACACCATTTCAGAAGATATCTTCAAAATAGAAATTTGCAAACCACTTTTGGCATGTTTGATCCTTTACAATCCTATTCCATAAACTACACAAATCCTTTTTTTGTTTTTGTTAAATTATGCTGAAAATGTTGCTTATTTTCTTCTTCTTTTAAACAAGAATGTTCACCCTGTAAAAGTCCAAGAACCACTTGAGGTAGTTGTAGTGATTGGGGAAAGCATCTTCTTGGGAGTCATTTCCACAAAGCAGCATTTTGTGGGAAGAAACTGCTTGAGTGGAACTTACATCTCATCAATGAAGGGAATCTTTAATGTTAGAATCAAGAAGCAGAAATGTACCACTATTTTAAAAAAATTTTTTTTTTACAAGTATTTAAAAAAAAAAAATGCATGCTAATATAAAAGCTGTCACAATACAATCAAGAGATTTTATTTTTAATGAATTTAATTAAAACTAAAGTCTCTTAATGACATCTAACAAGAAAAATTGAGCAAATATTTTGAACAGCCCAGTAGAATCATTTAGTGAATATTTTTTTGCATGTTTTCTCCATGAAAGTATAAAAAATTCTTCTGGCAAAAAAACAAAAAACAAACTCTTTCTCTACTTACCGTCAAAAATATTTTCTTCATTCTCACTAAATGATAAGGAGATGAACACAAAAAATAATGCAATGATAGTCGTTGATAAAGTATTGGCCTGAAATCTTACTGGTTCAGCTCAGTTATGAAACTAATAATAGGGAATTAGGGCAAACATGTATTTATCAGATGAAGTAAAATCTATGATTGCCAAAATTGCATGAATATCTATTGCAATATTCAGTATATTCTTTTTGGGAATGAAAATGAATAAACTGTTTTTAACCGTTTTTTTTTTTTTTTTTTTTTTGCTTGTGTAGATACATACAGGCAAAACTTAATTTTTATCTTTGACTAGCAATGATACCTGGTATCGCACAGACCAAGTCCCTTTCCCTTACTTGGCTGCACCACTGTAGTTGTTTCTTTCTCTCAGAAATTTACTTATATGCTAAAATGGTATTTATGAAATTGTTGTAATTAAAGCAGATTAATAGATTCAAACATTGTGGTGATTATTAATTCATATATAACTTGAAGGTGTTGTGATGTAAAGATAACCTACTAATTAATTCGGCACAGATTCAAGTCCCAGTGAAGAATTAAATAGAGATGACAATAATAATAATAATAATGGCCACTTGTATCCAAGTATGCTTGTCTACTAGGGCAGCTATTCAATCCCTGTTGCATACGCCTGCTCAGACACATTTGTGTTTGTTTAACACCCAGAGAACCTATCTGTGATTTATACTGCAATTATGCTAAGTGGACCATAGTTACAGTTTCCTGCTCAAACTGTGTCATGATGACTAATGACTTTGTGCTAGCACAACCATCGATGACTCCTAAATAGATTTCCCTACCCAGTTCTACTCAAAAGGCTTGGGTCAACACATGGTGTGATTTTCAGGCACTTTCCAACAATGCTGTATTCTCAGATCACCTCCCCCAGACTGATAACATCAAGATGTCACTTTCCTGGCAAATCAACCATGGTGAGATTCGAACTCAGGTCACATGGTCAGGAAGTGAATGTTTTTAACTACACATCCACATATACCCCATATATATATATATATATATACATACATACACACACACACACACACTGGCAAAGTTAAAGATGCTTCCTCATTGCATAATGGCATTCAGTGTTTGTTATATTAAATAAGAAGAATTAGAGAAAAAAAATTATTCAGAGAAAATTTATTTTTGTTTTCCTCATTTAAGTGGCTTTTGGTGACACATAATGTTGAAACACTGGTAACAAATTAAGCAACATCAAGCCTGGTCAGTATCTAGATAGGTGACCACTTGGGAATACCAGGTACTGTAAGCTTGGATGTGCAGGTGGTGTAATAGATAATTGCTTGGAATTCTTGATTAGAGAGAACCGAGTTCTGATTCCCATTGGGTTCGTTGTATTCACTTATGAGCAAGTACCCTTGGAAAAGGTATGAATCCACTTCTTCTCACAGCTAGGAGTTAATTATTAAAACTTGTATCACTAAACTGTTATTATCTCAAGAAAAAAGACATGAAAAATATTTTTTGGCTTTAAATAACCTGCAAAGTGTTGATAAGCCATAGAAAATGATTCGGTCAATTTTTCCATTCAAGTTTTTTTTCTTATGCACAAAAAGCATCTCATTCATTTTTAAGGATAAAATGTTTACTTCTTTCTTTAAATAAACTTGATGACAAAACCATTTGTTGTCCATGACTAAATTGAGTAACTTCATTTTATTGTCTCTTATGAATAAAATTTGTAAAATATTTCCAAAATTAAAATTTGTTATATTTTTTAAAAATATCAACATTGCCTACTTCCCATTATACATAACTTACTTCTCTTTACTTACAAAACTGCTGTAAATGCTAATGTGGTTACCATTTTCAGGACAGAAAATGACTTTATTTGAATAATTAAGTAATTTAATGATAAAGACCATAAATAAAGCAATGGATTATTTATTTATAAATATTGCAAAAGACCCGATCAGAAATGAATAAAAAAAAAAAAAAAATTATTTAAAAAAAAATTGATTTTTTTTTAAGCTGAATATGCAAGTTAATTATCTTTATTAAGCAAGAAGTGCGAAGTTGGGAAATATGTAAGCCTTATGCTGGTAGATATGATAAAAAATGTATTTTTTATTATACTTAACTCCCAGGAGCCTATTCTTCAAGGCAATACCTCATTCATTGCACTAAGAGTTTGGAAGGTCAGGTTCAATCCCTGATGCCTGAGGCATCTCAATGAAGAATTTCCAAAGGAGCTAAACAATTTTTGTTGTTAATCCTATGTGAGTTGGGATTCCCACTTTAAATACAGCTTTATGCAATATTCCATTTGAGTGGATATGCAGATAAATTACATGATAGAAATGATGTGATGTTACAGTTTTACATAATGTTTGCACACATTCATAAAGACATCTGACTTGTATATATATATATATATATATATATATATATATATATGGTAATCATAGAGATGTCAGATTTTTAATTCTTGGTACCTCTCCTCTAAAAAAAAAAAATGGATACCATGCACTAATGGGTTAATTACTAATTATTAAATCTTGTGGATGGCCCAAACTTTTGGTTTTTAGTGTGTGTGTGTGTGTGTGTGTGTGTGTGTATAATGTATGTAATGTAATTTTCAGGATTTTGAATTGATAGACACAAATTTTGAGTTTTGTATATGAACTGAATCTATTGTAACTGAAAGTCATGTTGAAATGCAACACATAGTTTTCTGTTATTTTTAGATGACATGCAAGAGAAATAATATGGCTTCTGCGAGGATTCCCTCTGCACAGCATTCTTTTAAAACAGAAATAAAAAAAATACATCTATAATCTGATAATCAAACAGTTGATTGAATTTAAAATAAATTATTAAAATCATTTAGACAAAGTTTATAGTGCGTATTGTTATTGTTTGATGTGGGTTTAAAGTTTTTATTATAAATGAACTTTTATTAGGCTTTGTGCTCACATCGCTCTCATGGCTATTTTACTTGATATTTTAGTGTGTGGACATGAAAAGTAAAAATCAAATGGTTATAAGATATTCATGATAAAGTTGCATAAAACATCATTAAATGTGTTCCCGTCTCTATTTTTTCTCATTATTTTAGTAATTTGTTCTTTTAGTAGATTATCTATTCAGTTTATTTCTGGTTAATTGGTTACAATAGTTTATTTTTTTTATCAAAATTGCTCCAACTATTAAAAGAAATATATAAATGTTTTGAAAGTGAGTTTTTTTTTTTGTTTTTTTTTAAGTGTATATCTTGTCAGCATTTGAATAAACTGCCCTTTCCTTTTTAGAAGAATGAATTACTGACATGACCTTTTCAATTAAAATTTACAAATTTTCTTTATCACATTTTCTAAAAGTGGCTTCTTATATTTTTAGAATTAAGTGCACTTTTGTTCAGGAAATTTTAAGTTTAAGTGTTTAATTTAGTCAATAATTAAGTAGTCTGCAAAACATTTAAATTATGTTAGCCTTTTATTTTGAATAGTATGATAGAATTCTTTTTTTTTTTTTTTTTGTATTAATTTTATAGAACATTTCTTGGAAGTTTTAAATTGTTGATTTTTCAAATGAGTTTTATGAATAAACTTTAAAAAATTGATAGATAGGAAAGTTTCTACTCATATTTAATCTCATTTACTATGTAAATTTGGATATTACACTTTGATCATTGTGTTTGACTGGAATTTGCTGTTACTTTGTCATTGCTGTTGATATTTGTTCATTTTAAAAAATTTTCATTTTATTTTCCACAAACTAAAGCATTAATCTTTCTGTCCTATTCACAAATATTCTATTTTGTAAATTTCAACTAAAATTGATTGTAGTCAGTCTACTGAATAATACCTTGTAATGCAGTGTAAATTTTGATAAGGAAATATCTTACATTAAAAATATCTTTTGGTTTATGTTCTTGTGAAAGTTGACAAATTTTTCTATCTTATTGTGTTAAAATGTTCTCAGCCCTACATATTTGCAAAATCTAACCAAATGACTAAACAACAATTTTTTTTCTTTTTTTTTTTTTTTTGAACAGCTCTTTTGTTCAGACTGAGGATTTTTCAGCATCATCATCTCGCATTGTGCACTTATAACTGTTAATTTAGTATTTTAGTATTTTTCAACATCTCTGTAATTTGTATTGTGCTGATAAAACACGGTACATATATTTGTTAAGGAAGGCAGAGCCAAGCAAATCTAAAAGCAGTCAAAAGGTATTTTGTTGATTTATTCAATTTTTATTTTATTTTTAAATCACTATTTTCTCCAGTCTTCATCTTTTGTAATTGATTTACTAAACTGGTTTCATGTAAGTAAAGAAAAAAGAAAGACATTTGAATCATTGTTAAAAGTTCTTGTGTATGTTCAGAGAATTGCTTCATTTAACTAATTTTTATCTGTCTCTCAATTCTGAACACTTATCTTTTAATGGTCTTACATTTTTCTAACATTTTCCTAATTAGTTTCAGTTCTCTTAAATTTAATGATATTATTATTACCGTTGTGCTTGTTTGGGATGTTAAGCTTTTGATTTTATATCATGAATTTTTAGAGATACGATAAAATTAGTCTCACATTTAAGTACATAGTTTAGAGTATAAACTGGCTATATAACATTCTACTTACTAAAATTTAATTCTAAGTTTCGACTCTCATTATGGTTGTTAGATACTATTATGTGACCATTTCAATTTTTGCTGAACAATGTATGAAACTCTTAAGACGCATATGTTAGATTATAATTCGATTTATTTAACTAGTTTTATCAAATCTATTGCTTGTTGGTTGAATGATTTATTCAATTAAGTCCAGTTAGGAAGAAGTCATTTTTCTAATATTTATTGCAAATAACAGCAAGAATTTAAGATTCTATCAGTACAATTTAATTCTCACTTGATGTGTTTATCTTCTGATATTTGATAATAGCCCAAGGCATAGATCTTATGATTTAAATTAGTAATAAATTGTCAATGTACCATTAGTCAACTTCCTATATTATGGGATAATAGCTCATGGGCTGGGACATTAGACTAAAAGCTATATATATATATATATATATATATATATATATATATATATATATATATATATAATTTTTAAACAGTTAATGGATTTTTTAATCTGACATTATTTCTTATTACTATAAATGATATACATAGTGAGTACATGTATTTGAGTAGACATCCCAGTTTCTTTTAAAACAGACAAATTAATGTCAACCTGCTTAGAGATAGAAAGTTTTTTTCTGAAGAAAATATGCCCACCATCATTATCTTAAAAATAAAATAAAAATAAAAATATATCAAGGATGCCTGCTTAAATGCATGTACCTACTAAATATAACTTTTTATAACTATATATATATATATATATATATATATATAATGTTTAGCAATACCTATTCTAGAGTGATAGTTCTGAAGCTAGTTTGCTCCTAATGAGGTGCTGCATTATTGTATCTCTGTTTTAGAATAGGCTAATCTTTGGAAATATAGGCATTAAAACTTGATTTCTGCTACTGAATAGAGATCTGTTAACTGTAAGTAGAAAAACATAAAATGTTTTAATTCATAAAGCAGATCAGTATCTTTGATAATAGCTAGAAATTATATCCTTCATAGAAAAAGATTTTGGAACTCATTCTTGTAATTCAATTTTCAAAACTTGATTTCCTATTTTTAAGCCTTCAGTACAAAGTGAAATGACACCTGTCATAACTCTTAGGCTATTCATTATTCTGTTTTATATTTTTAACATTAGTCTATGATAGAGAAATATTTATTGGTATTAATTTATGTGTGCTCAACTTTGTAGGTTTCTCAATTTGGGTGTGTTGCTTCTTAATGGATTACAAAGTGGCTATTAAAGTACAATTGAATATTCACTTTTATCTACCTCATCAATGCTCTTAGATTAAGAGTTGTACAGGCACTCCTGTTTAGTTGCTCTTAAACTTAAAATACTTTCATTTAGCTCAAAGCAGAACTTGGAGAGAGATAAGAAAGAAATCCATATGAAAATCTTAAAAATGTTAAGTAGCCAGAAGAAAATGAAAAAAAAAAAAAAATCCAGCATTATTTTGCATTGTTAATAGGTCATTGATACAATTGTACAAATATTGTACCCGCCATATTTTTTTTTTTTTTTTTTTTTTTTTTAAAGAATTTACAGCTTTGGTTTGCTGTCATTTTTTCACATCAGGCTTATATTTGAAATGAGAATGTTTGATATCTTTATTTTCTATTATTTCAACTTCTAAACAGGCTGATTTAAGTGATTAATTCAACTTGTAAACAGGCTAGTAAAATTATTAATTCAATTTCTAAACAGTCTTATAAAGTTATTAATTTTTTTATGCATATCTCTTTCATAATTTCACCATAACTAGTCAAACCACATTCCCTAGAATACAAATCAGAATAAGCTTTTAGCAATGCTCAAACTTACGCCCCTTTGTCTTCACTCATAATAATTCAAGACAATATTACTACTGTTAATACTAAATGTGTATGCAAAAAGTGACATCAAATAGAGCACCAAGCAGTTGAGGAGAAAATAATGTGTTTATATAGACAGTAAGATAAGCTTCCTAAGGTAGAAGGATGTGAATTCTAGTCTGAGAGTTTTTCCAATCCACACTGTTTACAGGTGTCCATAGAATAGAAACTAAAATTAAGATCAAAGAAATACTATCTAAAAAATTAGTAATGATTGACAAAGCTTTATCTAATAAAAATTTCCAATAGTATTAATATTGAGAACTTCTCTCCCTTAGTAATGTTGAAATAGATTTTTGAATTTAAACAGAAGCTTCTACTCTCTTCCATCTCAAAGATAAATTGAATCAGTTTTAATAAAATAAATCATATTTTAATGCAAGCTGTGTATTTTAGTTTAATATTAAACATCTGGCAAGCTTATATTTGAAAAATAAGTTATTGTGGCCAGCTTTAGAGTTAAAAACTATAAAAAGTTAAAAACTGCTGAGTTTTCATTTATCAAAAAGAATCTTTACATTATAGAATTTTTTATGTTACATTTACTCTAATATGTAATAAATTTGGTTTAATAAAGAATTTCATCTTTTGTTGTTTTTTTTTCCAGTACATTATTATCAACATGAATAAGAAATGTGTGTCTAGCTAAAGATCTTGTACTTAGAAAGTAGTTGAGGTATGAGTTCTCTTGTGACTATTATCATGTCTTCTTACCTCTTATCAGTCAATGAGTTGTTTCTCTTAATGAAGTGATATCTTTCTATTTGTTCAAATAATCACCGAAGAAGACTTGTTTAAATATTAATCTTAACATTTTACAAGGCATTCTGATTAGATTCAACTTATTTACATGTCTGGTATTCAATAACAAATCTTGAGGTAATCATATTATTTAGCAGAGAAGACAATATATTTTTACAAAATTTAATATGCATGTTCTTCCATACGTATACAAAATATATGTCTATTCAACATAATTGACTTTACCTTTGATTATGGCCTCAATGTGGCTTCCTAGTTCTCGTACAGTCACCAAAGTTAACCAGTGTTGAGCCTGGTCAGTACCTAAAAGGGGTGACCACTTGGGTCAGGTGCTGTAAGCTTAGATGTATTTCAGTAGAGAGTCTTTTTTTAAAAATTTATATCTACCAGTTTGGGTATTTGAGAGTCTTGAAGAAAATGCACCTTCTAGCAGGATTCACACGGGCATATTTTCTTTATAAAGACTCTCAAATACACAGGTTAGTAGCCATAAATTTACACTGTTTAAAGAAAAAAAACAAAAGCAATTGTGTCTACTGAAATACATATATCCAATAATATATAACATTATAAAGTCAGTACAATTAGTTTTGTTCTTGAGTTCCTCTAAATATTTGCTTTCATTATGAAAAATTACCTTTTTTTTTTTTTTTTTTTTTTTTTTTTTAAAGGAAAATACTTTTAAAGTTGGTGATCAGGTGGATGAAGTGTTGATTGTGTATTATTGCATTTTCAATCTGATTATGCATATCCAGAATAATTTCATTAAAAACCAGAACTGATGATTTGTACTTACTAAGTTATAACAAAAAAATTTCATTGTTTTTGTTCTCATAGGGAGAGTTTATCAATCTGCTGTACACCTGTTTAACTATTGAGTATATCTAAACCTGATCCATGTTTGGAAATAAAGTCAATATTGTGATTGTTTCATGCATTAGAATTGATAAGTGAATTTACTGTTATAGTATGCCATAAAAAATAATGTAACATAAAATATGTACTTTAGAAACAGTGTATTTTCTATGGTTTTATAATCAAATTTTAAGCAACACTATAATTTTATGTCATCATTGTTTGGATGAATGTTTGAAAGTACTTGTCAGTTCAGTCGCCCTCATTGTATAACAGAATGTCTTTTGTTTTTCTTTTCATTATTGTGTGACTCAATATTTGTGAAATGGAATTCTTTCTCTTCTTGAAAATGTCTTTGTATTTCTGAGCATGAAATCATGTAAAGATATAATAACTACTGCCTCTGGCTGAATACCAGCCATTTCATTGAATCTTGATGATGACAATGATGGTGACTAATAGTCTGCCTTCTGTTGCTAGAGCTTGACTTGTGTCAGAAGCTCCCAACCATTAGAAAGCCTATATATTTGCCTCTTTCTGGTGCCTGTATCTTCAGTAGCAGTATTAGTAGCCTGATTTATTGGCAAGATTACAAAGCCTTGAAATTGATGAATTCACTTTGTTTGTTCATTGACTGAAGTGATCTGACTTACTGCCAAGCAATACCTATGTTTCTATAAAGGATGATGGCAATACTTTTTAAGAAGCTCTTATTAATGCTATGATGAGTACTCCAGAATATATGGCTATGAAGTGAACTATGTATCACTGCAAACATTTTAAAAATTATCAATCTATTTTTTTAATTTTTTATGTTGCAGTATTGCTGAATAACAGTAAATATTTTATGTAACATGAATTAGTTTGAGAAGTCATCTAGTTGATTTGTTATTTAATTGAACTTCATACTCTTAGTTGTGTAGGGTTGTTACATGTAAAGCTATTAATTTTTTTCTTTGTTTTGGATAAGCTGATAATATTTGCCAATCTCTGTTGAGTCGTCGTCATCATCATCATCAGTCCTATGACCAATCAGGATCGTAGGGTCACTGCACAACTGATTACCCTCAGCATACTTGTGTTGAAAGCCAGAGAGGTATTTATTCATCCTTAGTCTCCTGTAAGTAGATCTGGCAGAACCCATTCCTCTTCAGGTCAAACTACAGCTGATGTTCTCCAACTTGAAAAACTTGCCTTGGTCACAGACACACAGCCATTGATTACATCAGAAGAAACCCCCATCATAGCCATTGACCTTAGTCTAGAAAGCCTTCTGCCCAGTGATGCATTATCATCATCACTGAACTGGCTGCACCCATAGCTATGGAGCAGTATCTATCCCATTGTTCTAGATGGCCATTGATCCTGCAAGAAGGTTCATTCATCTTTTGACAAGTCTTTTTTTATCCTGCTAGGTGTCTAGCCATCCATTTCACTAGAAAAGCCTGGTGGGGCAACCTGTTTAATCACTGCTTGGTTGGGTACTGATGTATAAAATATGTAAATGTAATAGACAGATACCAGAAGGATTTGAATTCATAATTTAACCAGAGGAGTCAAGTCTAGCTTTTAAACAAACCCCAATCTAAGATCTTAAAAGTCAATGGCTAAATTGTTTTGTTAATTACTATTAATTTTTGTGTAAATTCAAATTTGGGAAAATCTAAATATACAAGTGGTTGCTGAAAAGTTATAAACTGGACCCAATTCACAAAATCTAACCAAAATGTCAGATTTATTTTGTGAGGAAGGGCTTTTTGGTTGGGTCAAGAACTTTTCAGCATACATCGTAAATTTTTGCCCCATGTTATGAGTAATTAAATGGGTTTTATATTTATTGAATATAATTCTAACTCATTATGAAAATAATGACTTTTGAGTCTGGATAATATTGATTTATTCTTTTATATTGTATTACCATTGAACAGTTAAAAAAAAATCTATTGGTTTTTATATCAATAATTGTTGATTATAGTCTTCAGTTTAAAGATATAAAATTGACTGCCCACTTCTTTTAATACTGTTTTCTTTTTGGGACTATAATAACACTAATGTTTGTTTTAGTTGCCTCCAGTTGTATACCCTTATGAGTGAAATATTAATTAAGGACTTGTATAAATACTGCAAAGATATTTGTAATTAGCAGATTAATTAGAAAATCAAAAGAAATCTTTCAAGATTTTAGATATTCAAATAGAGATTAATAAGATTTTGTTTGGTAATTTTTGATGATACTATTTTTCTTGTTTGTTGTTGAAATAGCAATAGCAATATGGTTATTTTTATATTTATTATTTACTTCAGAAATGAATAGAGTGACCAAAAGTTGATCTTAAGAAATACAAGTTTAAATATTTTACTGATGTTCAAATATAATGTTCTACTGCAAAAAATATATACAATGATTATTTATTGTCAAAGCTATTTACGATGTATCAGTTGATGCCGATATAAATAATTAATACTAATCTATGAAAAATGATAAATTTTAGTATTAAAATAAATTTTGGACCATAGCTAATGTTCGTTACAACTGAAGATAATAGTGAAAATTTTTCCATTATTATAGTATATTTTGAAAATAATTTCTTCATAAAAATAACCTTTTAGGATTTTCTAATTTTCATATAATTGCTGTAAAAGGAAATGTATTCTTTTGCATAAGATCACTGTCAAATGTTGCATGGCTGTGATTCTGTCTCCTATTCACTAAAATATTGTGTTTGAATATCAAAGGATTCTAGTTCTCTTTTGAGACAGCTATCATGTAGAAAAGGATTAATCTTCAAGAGTCTAATAAAAAAAATAAAAAAAATGTTGAAAAATTTGCATTCCCAGAATTCTCTCTTCCTTTTAATTTCAGGTTATTGGTAGAGAAATTCTCAGATTCTCCTCACGGATATAAGTAAAATTTTAACTCTGTTCATTTTTCAGGGTACTCTTTGCCTTTTTCTTTTAACTAATACCCAAAATAACCTGCTTCTTTATAATAACTTTGGGATTCTGCTTGGTTTCCTTCTCTCTACATTCACAATTGATCTGGTATCAATTTTATTTGAATTTTTCTAAAGGAAAGTACATTTTGAAATATAGTATGGCTTTTGTGCTGTATGAATATCTGTTCTTTCACTCATGATACTTTGGAGATACTTGAATGCCAGTATGTGTTCTTTGATGATATTTTAAAATTTGGAAATAGAGTTATGGCATTTAAATCTCTAAATGTTTTTAACTTGCTTATTCAGACATACATGTATGGATCTTTAATGAAATAAATTTAAAAAAAAATCCTTTTGAAACCTGTTATTAAAAAATAATCTTTAATGCTACATGTTATTATAAATATGAAATCATATTAAAAATGTTAAAGCTATTACTGTTTACAGTTTTTTAGATTGTTCTTTTGAAAATGTAATTACATTTTTCTGTTGTCTTTTAGTTATGGCTCTTTAGTGTTAAAACAATCTTTTTGAAATAATGATTATGTAAAAAATCTGATACTGTTCCCAATGTTCATGCTTGATGCTTGATATGCAAACAAAAAAATTGTGCAAAAGAAAAGGAATGGTTATTCTATCTTTTTTCTTTTTTTTTTAATATAATTTTGCATCAACATTTCTATGCTGTGAAATGATACAAAAATGCTGTTTTAATTTGCCCAGAGAAGTGAACAGTTTTCCTTTAATGCATCAAGGACCATTCTTGTGTGAAGCTTGCAAATAAATCACTTGTTTGCAATTAGCTGCGAACATGTAAAATACAAAAAAAAAAGAAAAAAAAAAGGGAAAAAAAGGACCTTCACAAGAAGAGTTTATTGAAGCGAAAGAGATCAGGGAAAAAAAAAATGAAACATGTAAAACAGAATTTAAAAACCAGAAGCAAACAATTTTTGAGGGTTAGGGGCAGAAAGAAAGAAAAAAAAAATGAATAAAGATAGAAATTTCTGTCAAGAATTTGCATATGAAACTTTGAATAGAAATTTGCTTTATAATCTGATGAAATACTGTAGAATCTATATATGCACACATTTACATTATTAATTATAATTTTTTGTGACTTCAAATTTAAAAACCTTTTACCTGCAACCAGTTGGTATTTGCATACAAGAACAAATGTCAGAAAATATAATTTCTTCATCTTCTTTTAATTACAATGTGTTTACTTTTAATATTGGATCTCCACTTTGATATGCAAAGATATTAATTCTTTTTCATAATTTGTCTTAAAGAAGTTATATGAAGAAGTTATTTGCAAAATATACTATACCATATAATGGAAAAATCATTAGATTATATATCTGTTTTACCATTTACAACATTTCTAAATTTGTTGATTCCTATCATTGTAGTATCAACAAACATTAATGCTCAGCTGATTTATAATCTACCTTAAGAGGTAAAATGTTCTTTTAGATGTTTATTAAAAGTATGGAAAAGATGAAATAAATTTCTATTCTTGATTTTTATTCACTAGATAAATATTATAGTTCAGTCTTTGAATGACAATTGAAACTTTTATAACTTTAAACTCTGGTTAATAGATGTTAATGCAACACATTTTGTTTGAAATTGGTATTTATTTGTTGTGCTATGAATGTCCAAGACATAAATGAATTTGCTAAGAGGTCTTTGGTCAATCACTAATAACTTGCTAAAGAAAAGAACTTTCAAAAAGAAATTTATCTTTCCTCTTAAATTATCTCAGCCATGTAATCCCTGTGGAGTGAACAGTGAAATTCTCAGATGGTTACTGAGTAAGAGAGGCATTTAAACAAAAGGCCAGTGGAGAGCATACAACGACTGAAATATGACTAATAACAACCAAGAAGACTACACTGGTCTGAACAGATTAATGTATATGATAATGACAATTCTTCAGAAATTCAAGCAGAAATTATTTTTTTTTGCTATCTGAATATTTCCATCTATGATGATTATACAATATTATATGGATGTGCCTCCAAAACTAGATAACCAGAGCTTGGCAACTGATTTCTCCTCTGATCTAGCTCTAACAGCTCATTGAGGAAAAACTGACTGGTCACATTCAATGCCTCAAAAACCAAACTAGTGACTTTCCATTCATTGCTGATCACTCAGAATTTTCACCAATCACGATGAAGGAATGTTTCCTCTGGGAGGCCTCATGCATTGAGCACATATTGAGACCTAGATCTCAAATGGAATGTGTACATCTGATCCAGCACTAAAGATGCTGGAAAAATGGTCAGTTTCTTGTACCACTCTAGTAAGTACCTGACTCTTCCTGCTATCCTCTAAATTTACAAGAGCCAGATCAAGCCAAAAAGGGAATACTGCCACCATATATGCACAGGAGCTGCACAGTATTCACTTTTCAGTCTCCATGGTACAAAAGCATTTCCGCGACCTTGTGGGTGACAAATTATTTTCCACCCAACAACCCCTTTCTCACAGACAAAATGTTATGAACCTCTCGCTGCTCTATTGCTATTTCCATTGAAAGTGTTCAGATGAACTACATTCCTTAGTTCCACCAGTTCTAACCATTCCTTTTATATTCCATTGATGAAATGTCAGTTCACGTGAGCAACTTTATCCTCGAAACTGCTGCTCTGTGAAACCAACTCGCAAGTGGATGCTTCCTGATACCATAACCTGTTCAAGTCACTGGTTAACTGTTATCTTCCTTACATATGTGCATAAACTGTGCCTCTTACTCCGCAATGCTCCCGGGCCTTGTGCTCAGTGATTTTTGTGTTAAACATTTCATTTTTCAAATATTTTAAAAAATTATTCATTTAAAATCTAAAAAAAAAGCAAACAAACTTTGTTTTGATTTATAAGAGATGTGAATACTTTCATTTGAAAATTAATCAGAAATTTTTTATATCTGACCTCAATTTTATTTTGTTTGAAAGTAGTTTAGATCTTTATCATAAACTTTTTTGCCATGTTCTCAAATGGAAAAAAATGTTTAAAAAATTACATGATATCTAATTCAACAAGAGTTAAGTTCCTTAAAAGTAAAGTTAAAAATGTAAATAAAAAATGCTAATTTTAGCTTAAAGGATGTTAAACTGACAATTGGCATTGGCTGCAAACTGAATTCTATGCCCTTAATGAATTGATGTAAAAAAACAAAAACAAAATAACTTTAATATTACTGTTATTTGGTGAATGTTCAGTAATGAATTGAGTGCAAACTATCTTTTATATGGTTTGATTTTGTATATATTTAACTGTTTAAAACAAACATAAAATCTTAAATTATTTAGTAAGATGTTTAAAACAAAATTTGAACCAATTTTTCTGATTGTACTCGTTGAGACTAATCGGACAAAAATAAAACTGCTCTCTCTGATTTGATATTTTTTTAAAAACTTTTTTGATAATGGTTTGTGATAGAAATAAGCCTAGAAATTGATTTATGCAGACTTTTAGTTGAAATTAATTTTTCACAAGGCATAATCATCATTAAGACTTAATCATCAAATTATTATTGAAATACCACTTTAGAAAGTGTACAAATTGGAATGCTTTCTAATTATAATATATGCTTTATAAGAGTTGAAAATTAGTTATATAATTATTTTTTTTATCAGTGTTAATCAGGCATTAATATTGGTGGTGTAGAATTGTCACAAATGAAATATACTTAAATGTTCTTGTGTGCAAAAGTAAATGAAATAACATATGGAACTGTTTGAATTTTGATTGTAAACTCAACAATTTTTAACATGGAAAGGATCAAGCTTTGTGATTTTCAGTTTGATTATTACTTCATAAAGATTAACATCTTGATAGAAATAATTCATTTGTGGTTTTGATATCAGAATTGTTTTTCTCTATTGGGTTTTATATTTTTTTTCCTTTTTACATAATAGAATTATTTCATACATGACATTTAATATCTCTTGTTTTTCTGCTATTGAAGAGTTTGATGAATCCATGCAACAAAGACACAAGGGTGAAAGAAAATAAGAAAAAGAAAAACATTATTAAAGAGTGAGAACAATAAAAGAGAAATCAAGAAGACAGTAGATAGCGATTGACATTGCATTTAAATTGTTGATCAAAGTTGTCTGGAAAGCATGGAGCTGGAAGAGAGTTCCATGAGTGAGAAGTGTAAGCAAAGAAGCTGTTAGCATAGAACTTATGGTTACATCTAGCCATTTCAACTATAAAATGATGAAACCTTGCTGCCACTCTGATAAGGCACTTCAATACATAAAGTCTGGTAACCATAGAGGAAAGTTCACCAGAACAACTACCATGAAATATTTATAGGAAAAACACAGGAAAGCTACATTATGGTGGTGGGAAAGTGACTGAAGCCAAGATGCCAGGTTAGGACCAATAATATTGCAGATTTGGATTTTGGTCAAGAATCTCTCAGTATATAGCAGGAGCACCATACCATACATAGCAGCAATATTCAAAGCATGTATGAATGGTAGACTTATAAATATGTAAGATAGATTCTGGAGAAAAAAAAAATCTCTTGCAGTAATAATGTCACTAACTTTTAAAACTTGTTTTTCCTATAGCAAACAATTCAGTTTACTTAAAATGTTGAAAATTTATAGACTTTGTTTAATTATAAAATCTCATCCATGATGATTGATGGTAATGTAAAAATTCTTTATTATGAATCCTAGAGATTTGCATATAGTTTTATAAATTTGGAGAAGGATAGAGATTAATGTTTTTAATTTGGTTTTCACTGATAAACGAGCAGTGTAAATCTTAGAAAATACTGAATTCACATCATATGATATTCTCTAATTTATTCAAACACTTGTTCTCATTTTGATTACTATAAATGTTATGTTATAGACACAGTGTTTCCAGCAAGTATCCTTTGGCCATCTTCAGGTGTCCATTGTTTTGCTGATATGGGATGTATGTGGATTGTTTTATTTTGTCCCTCTGACATTAGTTCTTGTTTGTTCCTGCTGAACCAGTGTTTATTGTCTGACTATCTGATCCAGGGATTGAACACATGACCACTAGATGCATGTTTAACCTTAAGCACTCTGCATAATTAATATTACTTCCCTTTCTACTGCATTCTTTTTCAAGGCCTCAATTGTAATCTTATTGCTAATTTCACTCAAAGTTGTTTTCTGTTGCCATAGTAGGATATGACAACACAATTATAAAATTCAGCCACATTATTGTTTAGGGATCAGTCACATTCAGTAGCAGGATAAACTTTTTGTACAGCAAATGAAGTCATATGCAGAGTGATAAAGGTTAACCAATTACTATATCCACTATGCCAACATCTCAAATAGGCACTTTGTCATTACAACTTTTAAGATTGCACAATCAAATTGGAATAGGCTCAATTTGTTTCTTTTAGCTTAAATTTTTAGCAAGTATGAGAAGAATTAACCTTTACAACTCTGCAGGTATACATGTCTGTCAGCGATACTCTTTCTCAATATTTTCCAGGCAGACATATTCACTGAGTGACAGTGCTATGTCTCAAAGGGAAAGTACGATGGAAATGACATCATTAAGCTTGTGATATGAACTGGGAATGCCCGGATGTCAGCCATTTTGTCCTAATTGAAATAGTTGTTTTATCAGCAAATTTTAATAAAATGTTTTAAAGACGTTCGTTTTTTTTTTTAACACAATGCACCCCCCCCCCCCGGTCCCCGGTGAGGCATGGATCTGTTTCGTTGATAGAGGAACTTTTCATGGACAGTGAGATTTACGAAGAATTTCACCGATTTACCCATGCAGATATTGGTGATGTGCGTGACAGTGAGACTGAAAGTGATTCCGACCATGGAGGAATTTTTGAACCATCACAAGCATATGATCACCCATGGCTACCAGAGATTTCCAGACCTCCAAATATTGATGAAGAAGCTAGTCAGGTAGACGTTTTTTGTCTTTTTTATCTGACAAAGTTATTCGACTAATGGTAGTGGAAAGTAACCAGTATGCAAATGATGTGAAAACAAAATTAGGTGACACAGCAAAGCCCAACTTGCAAATCAGAGATTGGAAAAATGTTTGCTTTGAAGAAATGAAAGCATTTTTTTGCTTTGCTTTTGTTGATACATTTGACAAAGCAACGTTTGTATTCATCTTACTGGATAACAGACCCCTTTTTTATATGCAAGGCTTTCACAATGTGAGGAGTAGGAATCATTTTTATCAATTCTGTCATATTTTCATCGTGTTGATAATTCATAGTTTTTATTTTCTTCTCAAAATTTTTATGTACAGTAGAAAAAAAAAAAAAAATACATATCTACTTTTTCTACATCCTTTCATGCAAATACCCTGAAAATTTTATAACAATATCTCTAAAACCCTAGAAGTTACAGGGCTAGTAATATACCCACCATTCAAAAACTTACCGCACCTAAAATTAATGTGGATCTAGGGGATACAACTCCAAAAGTTCGTGCAGAGTTGTAATGGTTAAATTTTGTCAATGTATATAGATTTATTATAAGTTTTTTTTTAGCATAATCTTTTTTTTATAAAATTGTAAATCTATACCAGTTCAATAATTTTAGAAGTTTCCTAATTGTTTTAAATGCTACCCAATAAATTTAACTTTGTCTGGCACAGTAGTGTGGTACCTGGTGAAGAGCAATTGATTTATGACAGGTGACCAAACTGTCTGCATTTATCCTAATTGCAATTAACAAAAAACAATGAATGATAAACTGCTATGAACAGACTGCCAAGTTTCTATTTCTTGAATAAGCAAACGTGTTACAGTTAGTTACAACCGGAACTGAGACATTGGTGTTATAGTTGTTACACTTGTTATATTTAGGGTTTTTTTTTTCTTATTTGAAAAAATTTTCTTAGCAAGACAGTGAAAAGATATCAATTCTTTACTTTTAATTCTAATAATTTTTGCCTATAATGTTATTTACCATAAATTTCTCTTTTGTTTTTAAAATTAACAAATTTTATTTTTGATTTAGATTTCATTTATATACCAGAACTTTGAAAATGTTTAAATTAGGATGAGTATTACTTTCCCTTGAATCTGTGATTTGGATGCTTCGCAACTAAGATTTTAACTGATTTTACAAAACTTCTCCAGATGATGCATACATTTATATGACATCTGATATAGAATTCTAAAATCAGTTGCTGCTTCTAAAGTTTAGGGATAAAATGTTCTGAATATCCAATATCAAAATAGCCAAGCTAATCTTGATCATAATATGACTGAAACCAGATTCTGCGAATTGATATCATAATAGTTGTATGAATAGAAAAAGGGCTCAAGTGTAAAAACCATCATTTTTTCATGTAAATAATGAAAGTTATGCATACACACACATACACACACAAATAAAGAGTATAGGGATTGTAGATGGAGAAGAATTGTGCTTCACTTGACATTTCTGATGTCTCCAGAGGTAAGAATTAATTCTATTAATAAAAGGTCAGACCTATCAGTGCCACTGTTAGTTCCCTGAATTGAATCCCTTGCCCCTCAAACTCATTACTCTGCCATCCTAAATAAAATCCATGTTAAACAACTAACTCCTCTCAGTAACAGTAAGGACATTTATGTACTTATAATAGAAATATAAAGCTTTTTTGTTCCCATTTGGTGGCAGTAGTAATTATGAATGTATAATGAGAGAATACTTCAGACTTTTGAACAAAAATATTGATTCTGCTTGTGTTAGAGAAATGTACTGTATTTAAAGACACATTTTTTCTTCTTGAAAAATGCCCTCAAAAATCATCCTGCATTTTAGTACTTGAAAGGTCAAGTTGTAGAGAGGAGTTTGCCAACCCTCACGAACACCAGTCACGAAATACAAGCAGTCATGAATCCTGGACGTATAATATAAGCCTACAATTAACATTCATATGTAATAAATACTGTATATCCTGTTAGTATCATACCATATGTATTGTTTGTTTGTTTTGTGTTTTTGTTTTTGTTTTTTAGTATTGATAATAACTAGAAGGCAGCTTCCTACTGGTACTGTAAGTTTCTGTTCATCTAGGTATACTGTAATGGATAGTTGATGATATATTCATACAGTGATAGTGGACTAATCTAATTAAACAACAAATATTTAATATGTTCATAATTTGTTGCGACAGAAAAATGTCACCATAGAGTTGTCAACTTAGACTTGCGAGTATGGCAAGCTATTAAATCCTCATATTTAAAAAAAAAAAAAAAATGCCTAGTTAATTATAGGGTGCATCTTATCATTTGGGGAATATGGTACTTTGTTATAAACTAAAACCTGCAATTAGATGACTTGTTGTTCTGCAAAAGAGACTGAACCTCTTGGTCAAAGTAAGATTAATATATATACTTGTTCAGTATGAACCTTGTAAGAATAAAACTGACTGCAACTGGAATGAAAGATTACTTTTGGTCAGTATTATAAATACATACAAACACGATTGGCTCTCTCTTACTTCTATATTCAGGAAAATACTGAGACTGTTGTTATAAAAGAAAGAGAAGCATCAATTGAATACAATAACAATTTAACTTTTAGATAAGAAACTTTGTATTCTATGAATTGGAATGTGATTTTGCTATCAGTATTATAACCCTTCTGGCATCAGATCATTTTATTAAGATTTCCTTTTGTTAACATTAACTGATTTAACTTTGCCAGGTTGTGTCTTTTGATATCATATGATTTCATTGCTAAAATAATCCTCTTTCAAAATGTAACATCTCAGTGTAAAGATTCTCATCTCTTGATATAGACTTCTTCTATGTGCTATGTCCCCTCAGGATGTGGGTGATCATAGCTCTAGACAACTTCCTATTCTTTGTATCTCTTAGTAATGTTTGTATTTTTACTATTCCTCCCATTCCCTGTTTTGCCATTCATTTAGGTAGGCTACTTGTTGTTTCCTTCTGTATCTCAATATACCTTGTGAGTGTCAAATTTTCTAACCCTTCTTTTTTCGTTATGTGTCTTAAAAATTTCATCTATCTCTTCCTGATTCTAAGTATGTGTCCATTTTCCTTAAAACTTCCTTGTTGCTTAATACTTTAAGAAATAAAAACATCTGCAGTTTTCAATAAAATCAATTTCTATTTGTTTATAAGATTTATATGAACTTAGAGTTTCCTCTGATTTCATATTTTATGTATTTATCATAGGAGGCCAGTACCAGATTATAAAGACATTTTAGATTCCTTCATACTTTAATAATTCTTTTTGTTCAATATTTCAATTCATTCCAAATATTTTCCTCTCTGTTTTGGAAGTAATATAAAAGAACTGTATGAGAAAAAAAACTTCATTTTCCTTGATTTACTACATTCATACTGCAATAAAATTCAGTATTGAAATATTTATTATAAAAAAATCTTCATTGTCATAGAAAACTTAGCATGAAAGTTAAATAATAATAATTCATAATTTAGGTAATATACAGAGATTATTTTCTGGGATATTTGGAAAAGGTTTTAGATGTTGTTTTTATCTATGAATGTATATGTATATAAGTTCCAAAAAAAAAAGAAAAAAAAAAAAAGAAAAAAAAAAAGAAAAAAAAAAGGATTTTTCAATAAGAAAATGTGAATATTTTTGTAAAATAGAATTTCATTCCATCACCTCAACAATATATATGGATGTAGTATAATGGAAATGTAAGTTTATTTTTAATGCCTTTAAAGTAATATCGACTTCATTCAATACATAAATATGTTTGATGGACTCCAGCTGCTGTATACTGGTTATTCTTCAAGAATACATAAGTTGCATGATTGGGAAACAAATCCTAATGTGGTTAATATCTTTTAGTGTTTAGTAGAAACATTCCCCTGTTTTTGATTTCACTCATGTAGAATAGATTACTATCAATTTAGCCAAGATCATTTTATACTCACTACAGAATGATATCTGTTTAGGCTGTCTGTATCTTTTTGTTTTGAAAATATATTTTTTAATTATTTATTGCTTTCAATGTTAGACACATTTTTGATAGTTTTAATCATTTCATCCCAAGCAAGGCAGTAAAGCCACTAAGATACAAGGGTTTACTGAATGTGAGAGAATGAGTGAGAGAGAAAAAAAAAAAACAATATTAAGAAGAGAGAAGAATAAAAAACCCAAAGAAAACAGGAATTAATGAAACAAAAGATAACGAGTGACATTGTTTAAATTTTTGAAGATCAAAGTTGACTGGGAAGCAAAAAGCCGGTAGAGATTTCCACAAGTGAGAAGTGCAAGAGAAGGAACTGTTAACATAGAACTTACAGCTACATGTAGCCATTTCAACTATAAAATAACAAGATGTTGCTGCCAATCTAGTACTGCGTTTGTGTCATAAAGGAAAGTTCATAAGAACTTTTTTTGATTTTTCAATATTTTTTTTTTTGTTTTAATGTTTGTATTAGCATACCTAAGTATTCTTTCAGATTCATATACTCAAATGTCTTACTTTTTATGGAATTTTTTAGCTAGGACTTGTCGGTCTATATCCACAGAGTTGAATCATCTGCATTTCCTCTGTATTCTAATTGTAAGTAGGAAGTTTCATTCAGACAGCTTTTTTTTTCTTCAAAAACTGCTACTTTATGGAACATACTCTCTTGTGGATGCTTCTCTGAACACTGCAGTCTTAATGTCTCAAAGTGAAGGGTTAATTGCTATCTATCCTCCTTATCCTCACTAATTTCTACCTCTTACATCAATAACCCTCTACCATGAGTGGCTCTAAAGGCTTATGTTGGATGAACTTTAGTTAAAAATAAAAATATCCAAAAAAACAACTTTTTTTTTTTTGTAACCCTATGGCAACCCCACTATCCAGACTCAGTATAAATGCTCCATTGCCAATTGGTACAGTGCACTGACTGCTGACAACACTGATGACTGGTTGACTATAAAGTCATCAGTCACTATGATCACTGATGAGACCATTAGATTCTTAGATATATATAGTATTTTTAAAATTCAAGAAATCATTGACAGTACAGATGAGACGGTTGTTTTGCAAATTTTGAAAGTCATCCCTGTATTTATCAGTCATAAATGATTCAATGATGAGTGACTGGTTAATTCTTCAGTTGATGAAGTTTGAATGCTTTTAGTTATTCATGTTAGCATTTTTGATGAGATAAAACTTACTTCCTTTTAATCAATTATTATTTGAACAAACTGTAAATTTTGAATTTTATGATTTAAGACAAGTTTTTCTGTATATGCTGAATAACAATGAAAACATAAGAATCTGATTTTTCAACAGCTTGTATATTGTTATACCAATGTATGGTTTATTAATATGTCTGACAATATATTCAGTTCCAACGAAGAACAAAGATGATGAAATATCAGTATTGGCTTTAGGTAATTATATTTTAGCAGATTTATTTTCATTTTCTGCTACATGTAAAAATGTTTAAGTGTCAATCCAACACAATAGCCATGAGCCAATTTGAATATGAAACTGAATAGTATTTTTTAATACTTAATAACAGTAACATTAAATATAACAATGAAATTAAGAAAAGTAAAACTATAAAAAAGTTGCATATAAATAATTGAATAGGTAATTTTTAGGAAAATGTTCATATCTTAAGCCTGACTACAAAGACAATTTTCTAGTTTTCTGAATAATTTTTTGTCTACTTTAATTCTAGATTTCAGGCTACATGGAAAAAAAATCTATGGTTATGACATCATCAGTAAAAATTAAAAATAACTTGAAAAATTAATTTTTCTAAAATTCAAGCTATGAATTCTATATTTGGAAAAACATTCTCCTTATGTATTTGTATAATTTTTTTAAAGTTTGAATAATGTCATCCAATATAATTTTAATTTCTGAAATATATGATTGACTTCAGATATTTATAATAGTTGGTATAACATTTGTACTTTTTTTCTAAAATTTTTATACTCTTCAGCATAGATTTAGTGCATTATTATTCTTATACTTTTGCTGGTTCTTGACTTGTGAGCTTACAGCCATATCATGTTGAAACATTGATTCTTGTACAATCAATGTTGAACTTGGTCAGTACCTAGGTGGGTGACTACTTGGTAATACCAGGTGGTGTAATGTATAACAGCTTGGAATTGGAAATTGGTGAGCTGCATTCCAATTTTAGTGAGTCTCGTTATGTTCACTTGTATGCAAATAACCTTGGAAAAGGTATGAATCTACCTCTTCTCTCCCAACCCCAAACTATGGGTTTTATTCGTAAAAATCATTATTATTGCAAAAAAAAAAAAAAAAAAAAAAATCTTACAGTCTAAAAATATTTTCTGGCTTTAAATAACCTGCAAAAAGTTAAGTCATAAAAAACAAATCAATAGAAAAATTTTACTTGTCATTAGTTGATAGAAAGACAATTATTTTCAAATTATTATTTGTATTGTATTACTCATTGTTTAGGTGAGCAACTATACACAGAGGAGCTTAATCTAAGGCAAAAATATTTAAGTATTGATTTAGTGAAAATAAACTTAAAAATTATCATTTTCTACATTTTTAAAATACTGGGAAAAATTAGTATAAGATTTTGGTATATTTTCGGAGCTGTGGTTGTCTTATTAATATAAGAATTTTAATATGAGCATCACGTTTTCTTCATGTCGTAATAGATCTGTTGACATGCTGGATTAAAGTGTTACCTTTTATATTCATTCATATTCAGAAAGTGGAAGATCTCTTCTGGACTATCTGTTGTTTTTTTTTATCATTTCACTCCAAGCAAGGCAATAAAGACATCAAGGCACAGAAGATTAGTGTGTGTTAGAAAATATGAAAAAAAAAATGCTGTTAAGGAGAGATAATCATAAAAGAACAAGAATTAATAAGACAGAAAATAATGATTGACATTGCATTTAAATTTTTGAAGATCAAAGTTGACTGGGAAGCAAGAAGACAGGAGAGAGAGTATCACAAGCAAGAAATGTGATAAAAGAAACTGTTGGCATATGTTTTAACATAAAATTAATTTTGAGTTTTGTAATAATGCAATTTGACTTTTTAATAAAACATTTTAAAAACTCGACACTATAAATGTGTGTTGAAAAATTAAAATTGAGAACTAGGACTGATAGAAGTTTTATTTAAAATAGAATGGATATGTATACCTGATTTCAGTGAATCTGTTTTTTGTTTTTTTAACATGTAGGGATGGAATAATGTTCTTTATGTAATATGCTGACAAAATATTCCATTGTATTACCAAAGATACAATGTCAAACTCCATCTTTCTCTTTGTTTCTCCATATTTATCTGTTCACTAAATAGCACTAAATGATAAGATTACTCAGAAAGCATTTGATGTTTTCGTGGATAGCAAATTCAATAAATGATGTTGGAAGTTTTGTCAGCCTTAACCAATTGCAGTTCCTATTGAATTAAACTTGTTTTGTGCCAGAGAACCACTTTAATGGACCATGTTGATGTCTTCAGACTTTACTGATCTCTTCTAATGAAAGGGTTACTGAATCATTTGCTTGATTTACTCTGGAGTGTTTGATTAAATGTAGCCTCTCACTTCTTTCTGCCCAATTATTATTGTCTTCCTGTAGCCTGACTTCTCGGCAATGAGAAATATTATTATTCATAAATTGATTCGTTTATTCACTAATATACAAAATATTCATATTTTATTCAATCTCTTAGTAACAATTGGAAATATGTAATTTGATTTTCTTTTAAAATTTTACATGTACACAAATGTAATTATTATATGATGTAAGAGATGTATCAAATGATCAATTTTTTTTTAAAGCTATTTATAGTAAGTATTGATGATTTTTATAAGTACACATAATGTTTATTTGCTGTAGGTATAAAAGATGAACACTTGTCCAAAAGTTACATTCTTGCTCTTAATATCTCTGTTGGCTTATTAGTAACGGTATTTCTGCTTTCTGAGAGATCAACAGTGTGTCTAAAATGTAAATAGACAATGGTTTCTGCAAACTGTATTCATACTTGTTTTGCTCAGTTTGACGTAACTTTATGCACACACCCACACACAGTAGTGACAATTTGACTAATTTTATAAAAGAAATAAAATGTCTTTAAATTCTATTCCTTCATTTGAAGACTTTTCAAATCCCCAAATTTAAGCAAAGTTCTAAAGACATTCATATGTCCTTTTACTATTTCCAGTTTGATTTTAATATGATGACTATTGCTTTATCATCAAGCTCAAATGATTGGGTTGTGTTGTAAATATTGATCCTTTTTATACTGTTTTAATTTATTAAGCTAATAAAGTTGTACTATATTACTTAGTATCCTTTCTTTATGTCTGTCTTGAATACATGAGTTCTTTAAACTTTGCTGGTCTCTTCTGCAGCAAAATTACCTCTTTTGATTAACAAATTTTTTTTCTATTGATATTTATTGTTCTGATGGTTTTTTTTTGTATTTTTTTTTCACTGTTTGGACAGCTGCTGTTTTTTATTTTTTTTATTGATGCTCTATCTTGTTTCTATGCTGAAGTTAAATACAGCTGTTCTTCCACTTTCTTCATGTTTGGAAATTAAACAGTGTTAATAGTTACATGAAAATTAATTAAACTATTTCTCTTGCTTAACAGTTTGCAGACTAAATCTATTTTTATCATGTTTTTTTTTTTATAAATTAGCATTAATAACTGTATGAAAAAGAAAAGAAAAACAATAGACTGATGTTTAATTTCATCAGATGGAAACTTATTAAATATATTAATAAGCGTTAATGAAATATTGTTTGTAAATTTAAAATATGTCCTCTTCATGGTATTAGTCCTAATCAGGCAAAAAGTACCGGTGCCATATATGGATAAAAGCAGTAATGTTAAGTTTAAAAAGAACCTATTTTCTGATTTCCTTTTCCAATACTGGAAAATGATACTCTAACTCAGTTATGAATTTGAACAATTCTCCTTTTTCTCCATTTCGAATTAAAAAAAAAACCCCCAAAAACAAACGTTTCAGAAGAGCCAAAATTCTGCATTTAACCATTTTTTTTTTTTTTTTTTTTTTAAGGGGGATTTTCAGTGCCAAAATGCATTCAGTACCCACAAAACCTGGAGATAGAGGTCTAAATCATGATTTTCTGACAAATACAAGAATAGTTATACTGGAAATTGATATTTGATGCCCGGCATATAATGCCAGAAGTGGGTAATGATCTATTTAACATATGAAAGGAACAGAGTATGTTTTAATTTTCTTTCATAGAACAAGTTTCTTACATTTTTCAGATTTTAAATTGTTTTAAAATTTGAACTTAAACTAAAGAGGAGAAAAAATTTTGTCACTGGAATTTTTTAGTGAGTCAGGCTAAATATGGCAGAAATTGTGATAATTTGACTGAATTTTGTATTGTAGAGCCATCAAATCCACTTTATAAATCATTTTCACAAAGGATTAAACCTATTGCTTATGAAATTCATTTTAACAAGATTCCAATGATGTTCCTCTTAAAAGAAACAGAAGAAGCAACCATCCAAAACTGATCATCTAAAAATAAATGATTAAATATGTGCAAGTTTTGATTAAATTCAAACGACCCTAACTTGGCAAATAGTTGGAGTTAGGACAAAGTTAGACCAGTTCTGAAATCCTGAGACTGTCTACTTCTTAACTAGATATAGCCTACATCATTTGGGAAACATTCCAAAATGACAAGTTTCTGCTTGCAAGTCCATTGTGGCCTTTTGTCATTACTTCTTAGATATTGATACTTACCAAAATGTTGCTGCAAGCAAATACATACATGTCTTATTTGAGCTGTGTAAATTTATACTTTAAATTTATTAAATGGTTTGTGATACATAGAATATTTGTCTCAAAATATTTGTATTTTAGCAGCTGGACAAATATTAGTACAAATTAAATCTTAAAACAAAACTTGTGGAAGTAACCTTAAAAGAAAATAGAATTAATTAGAATGGCTTTGTTTATACAGTTAAAATAAAAGCCATAATTCTTGTAAAACATAAATTCAGGTGTTTTTAAAGTTTAACTTTCCAAAAAAAAAATTTAATATAAGCACACTGTCACATTTTGTTTTATGCAAGTGTAAGTAATACAAATGCAGAAGAAGGTGCACCTGTGTTTTATAGATGATGCAAAGGCGTTTGACAAAATATGCCACAAAAATCTGTTAGAACTGCTCGGCAACCTTGATATATTCAGGAAAGACAGAATAATCAAAAACCTCTACTGGCAACAAAAAGATAAAAAATGAGCTTAGCAGATATAGAAAGGGGCATAAGGCAAGGATGTGTCTTCTCATCAGACTTATTCAACCTACACAGCGAGCAATTATGAGAGAACTGGAGACCCTCCCAGAATTCATCATTGGCAGCCACAATGTTAATAACATAAGATGCGCAGATGACAGTGCTGATAGCAGACATGGAAAGGAAACTACAGAACCTCCTACAGAAACATAAACTACAAAACAGAATGCATGGTCATCAACAGAAAGATGATCCCCTAAATGCAGTTTCCATGTTGGGGACAAGCAGGTGTGGAAATTTAAATACCTGGGAAGTGTTCTAACAGAGGATAGAAAGTGTGACGCTGAGATCTGAAGACGCATTGGGATGGCCAAAGACACATTCCAAAAGCTAGGTAGAGTATTGAGACAGGAGGGTTTCATTTGTAACAAAGAAAAGAGTACTGATCTGCTACAGGATAGTGAATGTTGGACAGTTGAAGAGACTTGAGGCAACAGAAGTGTGGTTCTACAGAAGGATGTTAAGGATACCATGAACTGAAAATGTGAGCAATGAGGAGGTCTTGGAGAAGATGCAAACAAAGAAACAACTTTTACTTAACATCAGGAAGAGGCAGCTAAAATTGCTGGAACATGAAATAAGAAAGGAGAGCCTGGAAAATCTGATACAGGGTGCAAAGAGGGACAAGGGAAAGCAATGCGTGACATACTTAATGGGCTTAAACAAGTGGATGGCAGAACAGTATCTAGGAGAAATAACAAAAAAGACAAAACTGGTAGAGATCCATGATCACCTACACCCTGAAAGGGCATAGCACATAAAACACTTTCCTAATAAAGTTAGTAATAACCAATGAATGAGGGTAAAGTTTTCAGGATATACTTATGATTTGAATTTCAGCTTATTTGTTTTTGTTAGAAATATTTACAAGAATTTATTTGGTCATGTGAGATTTTATTGTGCAAATTGAAGGTTGTTCATCATACTGTGTGTGTGTGTGTGTGTGTGTGTGTGTATATATATATATATATTTTGAACGATAAAAATTATCAAAAAAATTAATTAAAATCTTCAGACATACTGGGTTGTAGATTAATATTCTTATGTTTTTATTATTATTATTTCCTTTAGATTCCTCGGCTAGTTTCGGCCAACATGGCCATCATCGGGAGAAAAAATGTTTCTGCTTGCTGTAGCAGTAAACTACAGAAATATATATAAAACATGTCAAATGAAAAAAATTTCAAAGCCAAAAAACTATATGAATTAGCACTAAAGCACAGTGGTTTTTATTTATTTTTTTAGTAAAACTGACATTCACACCAAAACCCCCAATACATGCAACAGAAAATGAAATGTCTGCTATAAAAGTTTAAAAATAGTCATTTCTGAAATCAAGCAAACTTTACAAAATACCCAACAGAAATACTCTAAAACTTATAGCTGCACTGTAAACATGCTGTAAATCATGAAAACAGAAAAATCATCAGTGTGCCATAAACATCCATTAAACCCACATGTTACTGCAGAACAAAGCCTGAATGCCCAACTAATGGTAACTGCCTACAAACAAATGAAATATACCAAGCATCTGTAAGATCCAAAGAAAACTGAAAAAATACATATTGGAATAACGGAAGATCCCTGGAAACTAGCTTCTCACTCAAAACCTCATTTAACATAAAAAAGTGAAAATGAAACATTTTCAAAACCGTTATGGAGCTAAGAAAATACAAACCAAAACATACCAAAAATGACATGGAAAATAAGAAAAATAGCACCAGCTAAGAAGAACATCTCAAAACAAATGTAACTTTTGCCTAGAGGAGAAACTAGCAGTACACAACTTTCCAGAAGAATATAAACTTCTGAACAAATGATCAGAGCTAATTTTCAAATACTGATGTGAAAAAAAATTCTACAATGCGATCTGCAACATCACTATTGAAAAGACTAAATAAGACATAACTTAAATCTAATAAACCTTATTTCAAATACTAAACTTAATAACCAAATATAAGATTAAAATTTAAAAATAAATAAAATAAACTCAAGCTCAAGTTCAGGACTATAAATAACTTAGAAAAATTAGCCCTAAAGACCCTCTCCCCCCCAAAAAACCTGGTTTCTTCTCTTCCACATATACAGTCCATACAGTGTAGTAGCACATAATCTGATGATTGCTTAAGGTGTGAAACTAACTGTCACCATGCTGTGTTGATTTCCGTGCCCATACTGTTTGGTATTTTAATTTTAAAGAAAACCCGCAGTAAATAGGATAAATATTGCAAGTTTTTATTGTTCCTTTTTTTTTAAAAAAATTGACAATGAGGCATATGTTTCAAATGTTATTTCTCATTGCAAATATTAATTTATAATAATATCATTATCATCCATTGTTAGTTCATTGCAGGATAAAGGGTTTCCCAAATCCTTCCATTTTGACTGATGTTTTACCAGAAAACCCTTCTATTTTGTCTTTCCATCTTCTATCTGGTTTGTTCTTGCTACATTTACTAGCCTTGAGATATAATTAAAGCATCCTTTTACTTTGATTATTTACTCTTTTTTTGCTGAACTACTCAAACATATAGATAAAGATTAGGGAAAAAAAGCATAATACAAAGGAGATATACAATTTTCACTATTATTACAACTATTTCCAACAGACTTTGAAAGTATCTTCCAGAAAATGAACAGGAAAAAGAGGAGAGCAACATAACCAGAAAAGTTTAACAAATTTACAATTTGTTGATGATACTTTACTAGTTATACTAAATGACCTAAATAGAGGAAGTCTCAGTCTTGGTGTAAAAATGAACAGAAATAATACAAAAGTAAAGTTCAATTGTAATGTTCTGAAAAAGATAATAGAAGAAGTGAAAGAAGTTGAAGAATATCTTTACTTCTAGCATATGTGATATCATTAAAGAAAGATCACAGAAATCAAATAATCTATAATGATAGGTTGGGAAGCATTTATGAAAAATAGAGACATAGTGAAAAACACCTTTGCTGGAATAGGCTGCAAATGTAAAGGGTACAATTAATGTACAGTTATAGTGATGTATAGGTATGAAACAAGGAAATTGTTTGAAAGCAAACTGAAAAATACACAACATTCAGTGCTAATGGTAATATTAAATGCTTCCTTATCATGAAGAAACATTCATTAACTGAGCAGCCAGTATTACTTTTGGTTGAAATTTACAAAATTTTTCTCTTAAATGAAGAATTTTTCATGAAAATAGGTTTCTCAAGCCCACTCTTATTGCTCTTTCTCTAGTATTGGGTATTTACTTCCTAACTGTTTGTTTAAGCTAGGGTGGAAAGTCAGCATCTTGATTATGTTATTTCCTCTTTGAATTATATGTGCTATAGATTTTAGTTGCTAAAATTTTCAAGTGATTTAATTTTCTGTTTGGAAATTTCTTTGTGATTCTGTAGTGCCAATCTACAGAATCCAACAATGAACAGTTCTTTTCAAGACTCACAGGGTTCATTGAATCCATTTTTAATCATTTATCTGGTAAAAATGGTTGTTTTGAATTGATAGTTTAGACGTTTTTGGATGGGTTAGACATGATGCATGGCAGCCATACGAAAATCTAGAATTGACAAGGCTTAGGATGATGTTTTGGTTTTGTAGCATTCTTGTGATGTTGGGCAAAATTACCCTAGCACAGGCTGTTGTGTGTTCAATTTCCTTATCTCCTATACTAAATTGGTTACAACTAATTTATACATCATGGCATTTGAAGTGTTTTGTATTTATTAATTTCACATTCTAGATTTTTGTGTTGGATATGGGGTATGTACCATCATCACTTTCATTCCAATTCCAGATCATAGTTTCTGTCTTGGAAAGGTTTATCTAAAGTCTTACTGCTTGGAACACTTGGTACAGAAAAAAAGATTTTATTTATTTATTTTTATTTATTTATTTATTTAATCCTTGTTTTAAAATTTTATGTAGAGAGCAATTCTAGGGATAACTCTTAGAGATGGAAAGAGGTCAACATGGATCAGAGAACACACCAAGATAAGAGATACAGAACTGATTAAATAACAAAAATGGAGTTGGGCGAGACACACAATATAGGTTGCTTTAAATTTGTATAGACTGAATGCTTTGATCTTGTTTGCAGATATGATAAATATAAATAATATACAAAAAGTTTAATATTTATGATTATCAGTATCAAAATGTTTACCTTAGTGAATTATTTTATAAGAGTAATATGGCTGAGGAATACATTCTGCTTTAACCTTTTTCTTCTTCTTTTCTGCTGTGTGTCTATTTTAGCTGATTACCTTGGGTAACTAGGCAGCACATATCAAATATATCAATAGTAAGTGCTCAGATGGCTTGCATTGATAGACAAAAAGAAAATATTGGTTTTCATGTCTTAACAGTCTTTTATTACCGTTATTCTCTATTCTCCAAATTTTTTTACAAGTATTTTTCCCAAACCAAACATTTAGAGTTTATGCCATTTTTTTTATCATGCTTGCCTTGCTTTACAATTTATTTGTAGATGCATTTTATCTTCTCTGTTAGTTTTATAATTTTTGCATTCTAAAATCATTGCAACTGCTACCAGAATATAGATCTGTTAAGAACCTTTACACTTAGTATTATTTTATTGCTCTTATATAAATCCAAAATAAGTTTCAGCTTTTGGGTGAAAAACTGGAAAGTATTCTCAATTTTATACTGGTAACTTAGTGTTTAGATCATTTTTTCCTTAGGTATTTTCAGATTAGTACAAATTAATGATATTGCTAAAATATTGCTAAAATTGATCTGAGAAAATATAATTACCTCCATAAAATTTATTGAAACAGTAGTAATTATTTTTGAAATCACAATACCTGCTGAAGCTTAAACAAATCACTCAAGTCTATCATGTGCCTATGCAATGTTAATACCAAATTTCATTAAACAGTATTATTTCTTTCATTATGAAAAATTAAGAATGTTTTATTTATTCTTTTTTTCAATTTGAGAAATCAATCTGAAGAAAATTAACCATCCTTCTAATTATAATAATATAGCAGTAACAAACTAATATTAATGAGGGCATTCACAATTGTCCTCTATGGATTTATTGATCTACGTATCAGCATAACATTGCAAAAAAATAGGGGATTGTAAATTTTTATGTGGATAAAATAACTCATTTCATAGTTATGGTAAATGCTGAGTGGAGTGGGGAACTGACGGGTTACATTTAATGTCTCAAAGACCAAACTATTGACCTTCCACCATGACCAATTCGAACCAGAACTTTTACCAACTGTGATGAACGGATGTTCTCTCAAGGAGGCCCCGTGCTTTGACTACCTATTGGGACTTAAACTCAATCAAGAACTGCAAGTGGAACTTATACATATGATCCATCAGTAAAGATGCTGGGGAAAATCATTGGTTCCCTGTAGCTCTCCAGCAAATTCGTCAGTCTTCTTGTATCATCTACCTTGACAAGAACCCAATCAGGCCGAAAATGGAGTACTACTGCCATATATGAGTGGAAGTTGCCCAGTCTTCACTTTCCACTCTTGATAGTTGAAACGTGTCTTCTCGTGTCCTCATAGGTGACAAATTACTTTCCGCCCTGCCACCCCCCTTTTTCACAAACAAGATGTCACAAGCCTCTCGGTGTTCTATTTCCATTGTGAGTGTTCAGATGAACAGCATTCCTTAGTTCCTAACCTTCACTGCCAAGACCTGCCATGCCATGCACATTGTAGGAAACCACCCTTATTCCCTTCACATCCCCCTGATGAGATGTAAGTTCCAATCAAGCAGCAGCTTCTCATTAACCACTGCCTTTTGGATACTGACTCCCAAGAGGCTGCTTCCCCGATCACTGCAATCTTAACCTGTTCAAGTCTAGGGTTAACCATTATCTTCCCTACATATCTGCATAAGCTGTACCTCTTACTCTGTAACCCTCTACCTTGAGTGGCCCTTGGGGCCTTGTACAGGATGAACACCATAAAATAAAAATAGTTTGAATATTTATATTTTATTAGTGTCTATGATTTCATGCTATTTTGAATTGTTAGTAGATTTTTATTTTTAATTAGAACTGCAACATTGGTGTTTTTTATAGGACTGTTTTTCTGTGTATTTCATAAGGCATTCATTGTAGATTTTCTATTTTTTTAAATTTTTATTAGGTCCTTTGGTATGTTTTTGTAACTTATCACAAACCGTCCTTGACTTACTGATTGACTGCACCTAATGGTTATTATTGTTTGAAACAACAGTCAATTGGTTGTTGAGTTCACTTTTGTTTCTGTAATGAATCAAGTGTGAATTGGTTTCCTTTCCTAACAACTAATAGAAGGTATGATTTGAGATAAGATTGTGACAAAATTTAGTAAAGCTGCATGAAGCATTTTATTTGATATTTTTTAAGGATATGGTGAGCTATGAGGCACTTTATTCTTGAAGATGAAGCAAATGTATTCTATAGATTAGCAACATAAAATACAAGATGAATTGTTGCTTGTGAGAAAGAACTGACATGAAATATTCATGGGTAAATTCTGAGGTCAGGCAAAGACGTTTTTTTTTTTATTTAAATTAATTTTTCATTTGATGTAAATATAAAAGTGAGAATCAGTTTGGCTGTTATTTCCATCCAAGAGTGAGCAGCCAATTTGTCATAAAATAAATGATAAATTACTTGTTTGTATGTTTCATTATTTGTATTTGGCATTAAACATTCTTTTTGATACAATAGAAAAGATGTTGGAATTAATTTAGTACTGATATAAAGTTATGCCAAAGATAGGTCACAAGAGAGAAGCTAGTTAATAACATATTCCCTTGAAGAACACACGACTAAAATTTTTTTTATAGTATTTATGCATCTTGTGTAAGTTATTTTTGCCATTCTAAGTTGGTTTATTTGATAAAATTTTAAGAAACATTGTATTCTTTATTTTGCGCATTACTTCACTTGAATAGTGTCAGGGATTAATTGAAAAAAATCTGAATATTTGGCACTTCTGTGAAATAGTAGAAAAGAGAGTAACCCTCTCTGTCTCTGATCACATTTGGAGACACGGGTTTTAAGCAGTTTTCTGAGTGAATATTCTGAAGTGCCTGAGTAAAAATATTTAAAAATCAGTTATTTTCTCTTTAGTGAGCCTCCATATGTTCACTACTGCTGCATTGTATTTGAAAAGATTTTGTACATAAAAAGATTTTATTGATTTGCTACTGAAATTGATTAAAAATTTGATAGATGTTTATTTTTGAATACACAACAATTGAAAAAAAATATATTAACTTGTAGTTTTCCACTCACACTTTCAAAATTTAAATTAGGATTCAAGTAAAATGTATCTGTATTAATAATATCACCACAATTATTTACAATTTTGAATCTATTATTATTTATCAGAAATGTTAAGTGCCACTTTTTTCCTCATGGAAACTTGAAATGTTTACTGAGCTAAATGGGTTCATGGATTAATTCTGTATTTTGTGTCTCTACTTTGTTTTACTGCAACCTACATAAAATTGTAAAAGACCATTTATTGATATTTTAATGAAAATGATAAAATAGGCATATAAATGTGTGTGTGAGAGAAAAAGGAATGTGTTTACATTAATATATATATATTAATGATACTTAACTATAAAACTTTAGGACTTGAAAAATGCCTTGGCATCATATTCTCATAGTCACCATCATTTATGGGCTGTGTCACTGTTAAACTTCAATGTTCCCTTCTTTTGTCCTTGTAATGTTTCTGTGTATTTTTTGTATGATAATTGACGAACCACTTTGAAAGCATATGCAAGTATAAATGATGGAATGTGCCAACTTTGATAGTAAACATATGTGGAAGGGGAGGGATGCTAAACTAAGGAATATTGAACACATTTGCTGAAATTATCAAATAACATAATTCTGGATTATGAAGGTCCACCTTATATATATATATATATATATATATATATATATATATATATATATGACAAACTGGAAAGGTTTTTTTGTGATGCATTTCTTCTGTTAGGATTTCATTGGAATGGGCTTTGTTGATGTTGCCACGTCTACATATGCGCACAAAATATATACAATTTCATCCCAAGCAAGATGATATAAAATCACTAAGTTGCAAGGAGGTTACTGAGGGTGAAAGAGAATTAGAAGACTTTAGTGAGGAGAGAGGGCACATGTATAATTTTATATATACTAAACTTTGCTTCTTACGGCACAAGGATATGATAGGGATGTATTGATGCAGATCAGAATCTCCATGAAGCAATAATAACTTTGTTGGCTACCTTTTTAATCATTGGCAAAGATCCTTGTTCAATCTGCATATATCACTCAAAACATAATTTCAGTCAAGAACTGTTTGCTATCATGATTAAGGTATTAACATTCAACTAATTATAATTTGTTTGTGACAGCTTCTGTGGTCATCTTCAGTGTTCAGGCAAAAGATATTTTTTTAATACATTGCCATTCCAATCAAAAACATCTTTTACTGAACATGGCTTTGAGATCTTAGTAGTAATATGAAAATAAAGATGTTAGGGGGATGTGTGTGTGTGTGTGTGTGTACACACACACATATATATATATATATATATATGAACATATATATATATATATATATATATATATATATATATGAACATATTTTTTTTTATTATCAGATTTTTATTTTTATTATCCAACAGATTTTTATCATTTTAAATGTTATTTTTAGTGGATATTTGTATTTGAGTAAATGGTCTGTTTATTTATTAAGCAGTATATTTATTTTCATCAACCAAAGAAAAAATTATGCTCTCTAGCAGGATTTGAACCTGGGCAGAGGGAGTTATTATTAAATCCGATATGCTCTGGCAAACTGAGCTACAAAGAACCAATTAGTCAAGGCCTGAACTGTACCTTTTAAGCAAAACTTTTCTCATCATTAATGTCGTAAGATTTTCATATCTGCATTGGCTCGTATCCTAGCCTAAAGAAAGAATTTTTTAGCATGGAGAAGTTTAGCTTAGAGTTACAGTTTGGGCTTTGCTTGACAAATTAGTCCTTTGTAGCTCATTTGTAGAAAATACCAGTATACACTAAAAGTAACATTTAAAGTGAGAAAATTGATCTTAAATCTCAGAGATTTCTATGCTTATACTAATTTTTAAGAAACTCATTAAATTTAGATTAATATTTCATACATTGACGTAGCTTATGAGATTTTTCTTTCTGGTTCGATTCTTCCCTATGATGATATGTTTGATCATCCTACATTATTAAAGTGTTTCTTATGAAATTGTTAATTTTGTTTCAAACTTACTATTTTTGCTACTTTCTTTTTAAATTACAATTTATATTAAAAAATAATCAATTAATTGTTGATTATTCAGAAGAAATTTCATTAGTTTTTACTATATTCTGAAGACAAACATAAGACTGTTTTCAACATCTCTGTCATATGTTTAATATTTGTACGATTCAAACTGTATTATAATGGAGATGAGACTGTGATGAATATAAATTCTCTTTTTACAAACAGTAAGATTTTATATTACAAATGTTTACTTGGACATTTTAGGGTAGAAAACCAAGAGAGATTTGGGTTAAAACCATCATCCAATAGTGAAAGTTTAACAATTCTAAAAAATAAGAGAACATAGAGCAGACCTTTGTATGTATCAGTTGGAACCATTTAAGATTTCAGAGTAATTGGCAAGTAAAAGCTCAGTAAATAGCTTGAATTTGAATTTAATGGTAATATTACCTGTTTCCTTATAAGGAAACATTCAGCATTCATTGACTGAGCAGCTTGTGCTATTTTTCATTGAAATTTTTAAAATCATTCTATTAAATCAATTTTTCAGGAATTTGGTTTCTCAAGCCCACTGAGCAAATTAAAAACATTCTGGGCTGGATCCAGACCCACAATCGTGAAATTCCATCCTAAAAACAGCGCAAAAATAATACAGGAAGGTAAATTGATGATTCATATAAATTTCAATTCTATAGTAAAGTCATTGAAACATTTTAGAGATTAAGCTAATTTTTGTTCACAGGAATACATTAGTAAAACAACTCTTATTTCACCACATAAGTACAGGCAGAAGCAAAATTTGATAGTAGGGCAAAAAAGATTTTTTTTTTTTTAACAACTTTTTTTGCAGTAAGATCAAGAAGTTATCTGGTGGAGGTGCAAGCCTGAAACTTTGAAACTTAATTCATTTTGAGGTGAGGAATTCAACAAAACAGTTATTTTGTCTATAATGTTAAAATTTTTTTCTCATAAGTTTATTTGATTTTTTGAAAATTTTGTAAATTTATACAATTTTTGACTTTCCCAAGAAGGACTAACAACCTCAAAATTTGAAACTTGTCATACAAAAGGAATCAGTGGTCAATGTTTCAAACTAATGCTTATTGTAAAGCCTTAAAAGTCACTTTTTAAATTAAAAAACAAAACTGAAATGAGTATAACTACATTTATTGGAAATTATGAAAGACTTTCTGGACAGTTTGAACAGCCCTACTACACTTCCTCTCCTAATGATGATTTTCAGTCTGAATTTCTTTATAGGTTTCTATAACCAATATTTCTGGAACATTCCAGATTCTACCATCACTTGAAACTGGCATTACACCTATGTCTCATGACAAAAGTTGACTCAACCTGTGGAATGTCACTCACCAAAGACCAATGGAAATAACTGTTTCTACTCTTAGTTGGAGCTAGAAACTTGATTATTGCACTGGTTAATGATGTAATGTCAGTGACTTGGCCAATGTAGAAACTGGAATCATAGTATATGGCAACCCATTGGCCTTGTCTCTTATATCTGAAGATCACCTGATACGGTTCTTATTCATCACAGGTACCAAAGTTAGTCTTCAAGTTCCTGTGATGTAATTTCAATGCCAGCAAGTTCATCACCTGCAATAAAGTATTATGGGTAGAATCTAAAAAGGCTCTTAAGTCATCTTCTCCTTTAGTGGCTAAAATTTTCTTGGCTGTGTTAAATGTTGAACTTTGCTTCATCAATATTGACTGTTCCGTCCTTGTATTAGGATGTAAATGAGAAACTGGAGCATCATTTTATGATGAGTGATTTAATAACTTTCATTTAAGTGCTTGAACAATTCAGCCACCTATTCATGAGTATTGATATGATAATGAGTTTGACATAAGGCATTTAAAATTCAGGTACTGTCTAGTTTAGGGACTAGAATGTGTGTCATTTTGCTGCATGCTAATATCCATTTTCATGTTGTGTCAGTGATGTTAGTAAAGTTGAATTTTTTTGAAATATGAAGGCTTTATTGCTCTCTGCCTATTTACCCAACTTTCTAATGATTATCATTTTTTTTTTATTATCAATATTGCTTCCTTACAGGCAAGAATTTCTTTTAATCAGGTTCAAATTGAAGAGTTCTTCAATTAATTTTTCAGTTCTATGAATGAAGAATTAGAATGAAATTGATTACTTGCTGCCAAGATGGAAAAAATGTATAGGAGCTAAGTGAAGATGGGGGATATTTTGGAGGAAGGAATTATTTTTTTTCAATTTACTCTAAATAATTTGACAGTTTTGTGTTGAGCAATTTGATAGTCATAATGAAAGTGTGCTTATTTTTTAAAATGAAAATTTTTTTGTACGTTTCATTAATAGATTTGTATTGCATCTTTTTAACTTCATTGAGTATCATATCATATTTTCACTTTGTGGGTTACCTTAAACTATCGACAATGATTGGCCTTCATAATTAAAATCTTCCTAATATATTATCTTTTCTTAACATTTTTATCAGAATGTATTGGATATGTTACAAACTACTTTTGTTGAATTCTATTACTTTTTTAAAATGCCTGATATAGTTTGGAATCAGTATTTTTTTTTCTATCCATGGATGTGCTGTAATGGATATAGGGTTGGAATAAGAAATCAGAGAGCTGAGTTTAAATCCCAGTCAGGTTCATTACACTCACTCATGCACAAATACCCTTGGGAAAGGTATGAATCTATTTCTTCTCTCTCCCCAGCTTTGGGTTCTATTGCCTTGGTGGCAACCAGTATACCACAGAAAGAAATAGCAACCTACTGCTGGAAAATCTTTTGCCTAGTCAGTCATGAATCAAATAATTGCTCAATCATGTATGGCACTTGACTGATTTTTATTTTTTGTATGGTTTGTATTTTGTTTGTTTTCATTGGTACTAATAAAATTACTGTCATATGGTACAATGTTTTAACAATGTAACAACCCTATTGTTGACACTCAGCATAAAAAGTGATTAATCTTTTTATTTTTTCATTTATTCATGATGCTCAAAGATTTAAGTGATTGCATTAAAATGATTATGTGAAGTGATGAGATGACAATCAAGATGTCAAATTTAGTAGATTGGCACTTTGAGTATCATAATAACCAGAGTACGATGTGAATTTACATGTTATAGATGAACTCTCACATAATTAACAGTAATATCAATAACAATTTTGTCTATAGTTATTAATCATTCAGTTACTTTACGGCTGATAAAGCAAAAAAATTAACTGTTAGCAAAGCTGCATATTCAATGTACTTTTTGGATTGCATATTAGATTGTTTTGGTTTTGACTGAAATTCTGTTATTTGTATTGGAATTCTCTTTTATAGCCAGCTATTCTTAATATTTTGTGATTTATTTTGAACTGACATTATTCTTATATATCGTAGACCTTTTAACATCAGGTTATTAAATTAGCTATACTATTATATAGTAAACTAGGTTGAAATTGATGTCAACTTTAAAAATGGGTTCTTTTTAAAATATAATTTGATTGTAAGGATTGAGTAAAGATTATTTATTTTTCTTATAGCTAATGTTAGCCATCAGTTAAAATCATGGTAAATACTGGGATACGTCTAATAAAATTAAACCAGTGTCTCTCAACCTTTTTAAGTAATGGCACACCTATGAAAATATCCTGGCACACGTAAACAAAATTTTTAAATGGTATACATTTAAATGTTATGAAATAAAACCATAGATTTTTCAAAAAATATACACATAATAGAAACTAACTTTATTTCAATGTTTCTATTCAACTATTTGTGCAGCTTATTTAGTGTGAAACCTGTGCCTGGTGTTGTTTTTTTTTTTTTTTTTTTTTTTTTACACTATTTTGCAGCACATTTAAGATGATCCTGCATCAGTTGAGAATCACTGAATTAAATGATGCATAATTCGTAATACTTTGTAAATATTAGGGATGATGAAGCTGGACATGAAAAAAGATATTTGATATTTGTAATATGATGATAGATAAAAAAAAAAAAATGAATTAAGTAAATTCATTATTGACTATAATATTTCATAGATTTTAAAGATATTTAACTCTTTTTACATACTGATATAGCCACTGTTTCAATACATTTCATTGATTCTTCACTATATCAGAAAATGCAACTTGTATTGAAAGAATGTTAATGCTTACTGATTTTATTTGGCCATAATTGAAATAATATTTATGTTTATGCACAAGAATTACAAATTTTCATTAAAATCAAGAGATTTTATTTATTTCCTATGTACTGTATCTTTGAGGATCAAGGCTCTCCACAATTTTCTGTCCCTTCTAGCTCTTAATATCTTTTGTCTTTTTGCCATCTCTCCCAAACCCTGCTTCACCATTCATCCCTAAAGCTTGCTAAGTAGGTTGTGCATTGCTTCACTCTCTCTTACCTTCAATCTGTCCTGTGAGTATCAGATTTTCCAAGCCCTTCTTCCTCATTATGTGCCCCAGAAGTTTCAGCTGGTTTCTTTCTGATGTTAAGTATAAGTGTCATTTTTGTTGCCATTGTTTCCAGGACTTAGTTGCTGCTCACGTGTTCGGTCCATGGTAATTTCGGCATCCTTCTGTAGAACCATATTTTTGTTTTCAAGCTTCTACATCTGTGAGGAGATTGCCCAGCATTCACTGCCATATAGGAGGACCGATATTAAGTCATTTTTGTTGAGAGAAGCTAAGATTAGAATGAAGTGGGCTGAGTTTTTATTCACATTTATTGGTTATATTAATCGTCTTCATATATAATTAATATGGCAAAAAGGAGTAAATATATTCTATGTTTTTTTTATATTAAATATAATTAAGGATCTAGCAAGGAAATATTCAATAATATTGAAGATTATCTATATTTTATATATTGGACTGTTGTCTATCATTTTATATTGCTTAATTTTTTTTTTTTTTTTATAAATATGTTGAAACATTTTTTGGGGAATGTAAAAATAAGCTGATGGGGCATTAACAAAAATCTCAAATTTATTGTTTGAAAAATGATTTAATCCATATGTGTACACACACACACACACACACACAAAAGTGGATGTTAAACAATTATTGTCTTGACCCACTTTAGGAAGCTAAATGACCCAATATCATATTTTTTTTAAAAATTGTTTTAAGGGCTTCTTAGTTGGGACAAGAACTTCTACCACCCCTTATGTATGTATGTATGTATGCATGCATGTGATTTTTCTTTTTCTTTTTTTTTTCTTTTGAAAATTTTTTTTATATTGATATGTATGAGTATGTATCAGTAAGTCTGATACAGATATTAGATGAGTTTTGAACTTAAATTTTCGTTGTGTAATGTTTGACTTACGGGATTAATAGAAAAGAAATTTGTTTATGTATTGGCAAGGAAGGAGATCATGTTAAAAAAAACATATAATGCTATTATTTTTAACCTGTTTGCTACAGGTATATTGCTGTACTGATCCTAAAGCCCATATATATATATATATATATATATATATATATATATATACACGCACACACACCTCCACTAATTCACTGAAAAAGAGGGCATACTATGATAAAAAAATTTCCCCAAACTTAACAAAAACTAATCATTGTTATTATTAAGAAGAAAAATCAAAGTATTTCTTAATTATTTAATTAAATTTTTTGATCCCTTTTAGAACATTCAAAATTTTGTTTAGAAATCTTGCTTTTCTTGCATCAGTGGATAGGCTATATATTAGCATTCAAAATTTTAGCATCTTTTTTGTGGTGAAAGATACATTAATTAGGAAATCTTTGCAAAAATCAAATAATTGCTGGAATTAATGAAGCTTTCAGGACATTCACATATGAATTAAATTATTTTAAAATGATTATTTTTTTTTTTGAAAATCTTTAAAATATGTTTGTTACATGTTTCACCACACTTTATGAAAACTAAAGAAATTCAATGAGATAATTTTTAGTGACTATATTACTTAAAAGCAGAAGTCTTTGGAGAATTTAAATCCTCTCTCCTTTTTTTTTCTTTTTTTGTAAAATCGAACCCCATCTTACTGAAAATCTGCTGAATTGTAAAATTAAAAAAAATGCAGTAAAACTAAAACATTATTTAATAAGAAATGCTTTCAATTGCCTTTATGAATAATATATATTAAGGGCAATATTGTCTTAATAAAAATTTTTTTATGAAAAATTAATTTTTACAGGATTTGTTTTCATTTTTACAATTTTAATTAGAATAATTTATAAAGTTTTAAAATCTTTTAAAATTCAGTTTCAATAGTGTAACTATTAGGGAGTGTTGTCATTAAGTAAAACTATATTTATTTATCATATATCAAAACTTATTACAATCTGATAAAAAAAAAGAAGAATTTTGAATTGTTTTTGTATGTGTATAAATGTGCCAATTTTTGTAGGTACAGTCATCCATACACAACATTATCAGAAAATAAGAGTGAAAACTATGGTAGATTTAAAGCCCAAATCCTCTAAAATTCAATAAAGTATTAGATTACGGGGAATATTTTCTTAAAATTTTAAGATTACTGTGCACTTAAAAGATACTTGCATTATATTCTTTAATTATTTTTTTACAGGTAAAGCTACTATAGAACAACATTAGATAAAAATCTGTAATTGAGTTGTCTCATGGAGCTGTTAGAAAGCTGTCAGCATGAACAGCTACTACTGTACTAAAAATGCATTTCTGCAATATTTTAAACTTAAATAATAATTGTTTCAAATCAGATTAGTTCTACTTTAAATCAGCTAATATTCCTCAGTTTCAGAAAAATATTATTTTGAAAGATTTTTTTAATAGAGAGATTTACATTTTTATAACAGTTTGCTAAATGGCACAAAATTTTAAAATTTTTAGAAATTTCAAAATGAAAACTCCTTCCAATAAATTTAAATTAGTTTTGAAATACAACATAGTATTTTGCTTATTGGAAATATTAAATTTAATTATCTTGAAATTAAAACTAAAATAAAAGCTTCAAAAAAGATTTTTCATGTTTAAAAATTCATTTTAAACCTTAGGTATTGCGTTTTTCTTTGTGAAGGTACTTATATACACACACACACACACACGGTAGTGTATCAGGTAAAAAGATGTCCAACGTATAAATATCAGTTTAATTCTGCAAAATTGAAATGTTTAATTTGAAACTTTGGAATGGTTTCCTGTATATTCAATTATTTATCCCAATTTGTGTGAAAATCTAAATTCAAATTTGTATTGAAGTATTTGCTTATCTGTTGGATGATCATTTATCATAGCTTTGTTATAAGCAATACAAATTGCAGTTCTAGAAAATGAATTAAATAATTAGTATCTTAACCAGAAGATCCACTTAACTAATTACTTTTTGATGCTGTGTTACACTTTTAGAATGATCAAAGCTAATATCTTTATTCTAAAGTAATCATAGTATAATGTTATTCATATAATGGTTGGGAAGAATATTGTTATTGTCATTATAACCAGTAATACAAGGCGCTACCCAAAAGTTGTATGAATTTGAACAGTGAATGTCAACCAAATGTAGTATGAATTTTTGCTGTTACTAGGCATGTTGAGAAGCTTGGGTTAGAGGCACCTTTATAAAACTGTATTTCAAGGACCAGAGACTCTGCATCAAATTCACCTCATCAAAAATGATAGAGAAACATTTCTTGTGGTACAAATACTTTAAGAACAGACTAATGAGCATTCTGTTCAACTGTCAACAATCATAATTCCAGAGAACAAAAACATATTGGACTATTCATGTGGATCGTAGACCAACTATCTCTGATATTTGTGGGGGATCATTAAGACATACTGGAACTATTCCGTTGGAATTATATTTTAATGCTTAATCTTTCTATAAGCTTGTGAGTGAATGATTTCTATCCTTTCATCTGTGTCATAGAAAGTTTAGTTCATGTCCAAACTTTAAAAATTATGTAAGTCATTTTATGCTGTACTTATCTTAGAGATTATAATACAAAGAGTGCTGAAAAGTTCTCAGACTGAACAACTTCCCAAAATCCACATTCTGAAATTTGATCAATGAAATACTGATTTTGGGAATTGAGTTAGTCTAAGAACTTTTCAGCACCCCATTGTATAAACGTATAATCAAGCATACTGCATAGTTAAAATGAATTTGAAAATAGTTTGCTGTTTCCCACTTGGATGATATAATTGTGTCTTTATATAAAAGTTTGTACACTTATTGCTGGGAAAAATGACAGTGCCTGAAATAAACTCCTCAGTTCAGAGACAGCTTAAACATCACCAACCCAGAGGATACTGGTAATATCATTAGATTTTCTTAATTCTCTGTTACAGTGTGAGATCCATGCAGGTGCAGTTTCTGTTCAATCTTTAGAGCCTTTAATAGATTTTCTCTTTTCTTGGTATGCCAAAGTTGAATTGGTCTTGCATGCCTCTTGATACTATATCACTATTTCTATGGAAAATGTTCTGATGAGCTGCATTCCTGAGTTCCACCAACTCTAACCCTCAAGTCCTGCCATATCCCATACACTAAGGTGGACCACTCTGATTCCCTTCATATTTCAGTGGTAAGAAGGAAGTCCCACTCGAACAGCTTCTTCCTACAAAGTACTAACAGCCAAGAGGATACTTTTCCAATCACTACAGTCTTAACCTCTTCAAGTCTAGAATTAACTGTTATTTTTATTTTTATTGCACCTCTTACATCTTACATAACAACCTCCTTCAATAACCCTCTATCTTGGGTTTTGTATAGGGTGGACATTAATAAAAAAAACAGAAAGCATGACAACCTTTTGAATAGGAAATATATAAATTTTTCAGCCATATTTTCTGCATTCTCATCACAGATTTTCATGTTTCCTGCTTATATTTTCTCCATAAGGAACTGTTAACATGACAATATGGGCATTTTATTAATAAACAGGATAACTGACAGTGTCTATGGATTAGTTAACATGATTTCAGCTGGAAAGGCAAGACAATATTCCATATCTCATGCATCTTTCAAGGAAACAATGTTATGGCAGTGCATTAATAGAGTGATGATATAGCTTCATGTGTATTCTAGTCAGTGATGAATTACACTGGGCCACCTAGTGTTAAAATTCAGAACGAAAAGATTGGTGTCATCAGAGTATTAAGAGATCAGACATCAGTTCTGAAATTGTTTTTGAAGAGATCATATTAAATAATGAAATCTAAAGGCTTATTTCATGCATTGCACATATAATAAAAACATTAGGCCACTTTTAAATTTGGTAGCCTAAACTGAACTCTGCATTCTTTATATAAGGGAATACAGAAATTGATGGGATATGCATATTGAGTATTCATACGGAAAACAAAAACAGGTGAAACTTGATGACACCTTTATCTCTGTTGCTAAAATTTGTTTACTTCAGCTTGCAACCTTTCAGTAACCAATAAAGATATTTTTCTCATTCTTAATTGTATCCGAGTCTCTTTAAAAGGGTCTGTTAGAGGTATCTATTGTATATACTGTGTTTTATACCTTTTAGTAAAAGTAACTTCCATCATGTTTCTCTCCTCAATAGAATCTATTTTTACTTGTATCAAAATTCTTTTTGAAGTTTCCCATTTTTTTTCTTTTCTTTTTTTAAATCTCAAACAACTTTGTACAGATTTGCTTCATTATGTGAAGCTTTTTAGAAATATTTTCAACCAGTCATGTACTTGAGGTGAGCAATCTTCTCATATGCAATGTTTTTATCAGATGATTTAATTTCCATAGTCTAAGGTTAACTGGCATAAATAGGATGTCAAATATGGGGGTGAAGTGGAAATTCTTTGAGTTAATATGTTTAAGTGATCTTACCTCGATATTTTTTATTCTTGGTCTGTACTCCTTGTTTAGATTCTCATCTATAGATGATGAAACTTTTCTGTTACCATATATTCTTTGTTATTCTGTTTAGTCTGTTTCAACTCCCACCATTTTAAATGTGAACTAATTCCAGATGTCACAATACCAACCATTTTTATCTTAAGAAGACATTTTACATTTACTACAGTATTTTTGAGATTGCATTTTTTATTCTAGATGGTTGCCTCCTTTGTGCAAGTGGGTCTTAAAATTCAGAATGCATTAGATTCATCCATGATTTGTTTTCTTTTTGTCCTTCAGTAAGTGAAGGTGATAATGTCTAATGTTGAGTGGTGTAATACTACATTTATTAAAGCTATGGATACTTTTAAAGACATTTACTGGTTAAATGCTCTGTTGCTTGAACATTCATAAGTGATATCTCATCTGCCTACAATGCGTTAAACAATTTGGAGCTTAAACTAATGTATATGTTCCACAAGTTATCTTTAGCAAGGGGATAATATTCATCAGTGGAACATAATCCATCATTTAATTGTTCTATCACCTCTTACCAATGGTTGTGGTTGGAATTAATACATTTTTCTTGGACCACTGGGACTTCATTGAAAAGTTTAATTTTTCTGCTTATTTTATTGAAGATAGTTTGTAGCATTTACTGGGTTTTATTTTCATCCTTACCCAACTGAAGGTCTGTTGTTGTAGCTTTTGAGATCTTTAATATAAACTTCTAACTTTGGAATGATTGTTATTTAATCTATAAAAGGCTTATCACATTTACCTAATATTATTGGTCATTTCTATTTAAAAAGAAAAGAAAATGGTGAAATGATGCAACCTGCTGTGATACTGGTGTCCAACTTTTGCCATTGTGTTTGATGCACCCAGAAAAATCAGAAATTTTAACATTTATGGGCCACTGTATCTATAACTGATACTTAACATGAATTTACTTGTTCTTTTGGTAAGAACACTGAAAAAAATCTTACCTTCTAGGTTGACCAATGAAATTGATCTAAGCTTTTAGAGTGTTTCTCCTTTGATATGTGATTTTCCATTTGCCTGACTTCAATGCTCTTTGATGATTTTTGTTAATGTGCATTTTCTGTAAAAGCCTCCCTAGGGCATCTTTTGTCTAGTTTTTAAAATAATTCACTGATTCTTGGTGCCTATTTAGCTCTTGCTTTCTTGATGAAATCTTCCATTTTACAGTGAGATGTCAAAGTCTACTTTTGGTTCATGTGATCCACTCAATCCCCTGAAACAGCTCAAGGAAATATTGGTTTATAAGGTTGTTAGATATTTTGTAAAGATATGCTTCCAAAATTCCTTTTCGTATCTTAAAGAGTTAACTTTCCAGAACAATTTTCTGTTCATATTGAAATTACTTCCATTATTTTTTCTGCTGCCACTTTTTTGCAGTCTTTACCTATGAGATAGTGAGATGCTGCCCTTTCATTACTTTTAGTTGCAATCCTACCAATGATTACTTTGTTGCATCTTGTCAATATTTGTTAAGGAATTTCTGTTTGACCTTTGTCATCCTTTTTTGCTTTTTATTGTCCTTCTTGATGGCAGTTTCTCTTTCTTTTGTGCCAAAATGCAGCATACACAGTGTTAGTGAAAACACATAATCTCTTCCTTATAGATCTCCTTGCGTTAGTGTGAAGAATGTAAGGCCGTTTTTGATTAAGTTTTTATATACAATAGTTCCCAATTAACAATTATTTCAATAACTAGGGAAAATTTGAAAAATATATGCTTTTGTGCAGGTTTTTTTTTCTTTAAATTAAATGTTCTTATTATACACATAAGTTATAATTATGCTCAGAATTTTGTCAGCTATAAACTTTTCTACATATATCCATAAAAAATTTGGGGGAAAATCCATCAAAATTTGTCATTTTACAGGTATGATTAAAAACATACATACATACACATACACACACACACGCACATATATATATATATATATATATATATATATATGATAATGATATATATCATTTTTTATGTATCAAGAACAGTTTTGAAAGAAGAGATGTATAACAAATTGGAAAAAGTTTTATCTGTTAGCAGTCTGATGAAGTCCTAATGGATGAAATGTATTGCAAAACCTTTTTCCAGTTTGTCATATATATATAAAATTGGTCACAGTTGGGATCATAGTATCATTGTGAACTTTGCAATCTTTTTGTTGGTTGCATAGTATTTGCTTTGCCAGGCTTACATATGGTTTTGAATTCAGAATATTTTTTCCTAGACTGTTTACTAACCATGGCTAGAGAGCCCCTGTTTGCCATACTGTTTAATCCATGCTAACAAGTTACATCTAACTGGGTTTGGGAATTCAGTTTTTCTTTTCCAAGGTAGGTTGACAAACAAGGCTGAAGAGATCAGTCTGTCTTGCTATTTAATCCATAGCAGTGGGGAGGAGAAAAGAAATGTAAATTTTATCACTTTTGTAACCTTGATAGTTCTCAGACTCAAACAGGATGTAGCAGACCATGTGGTCATAATGGAATCACAAATAAAGTTTTCTGCTAACCATTTACACATTTGTTTACATTTTTTTTACATTTTTTTATTTTTATTTTTTTATATTCTCCAGCTAGTCATGTTGATAGTGTTCTGAAATTGCATGTCCCTAAAACTATTTTCTGTTTGATTTGAAGAGTCACTGGGTTATGGCCTGGTAACTCCTCTCACTTCTGTCTTACCTTACTGGGTGAAGATTTAATTCCAATGAGCCCCTTCACGCTGTTCTTCTTTAAAGTTTTGCTAACAGTTGTTGGGTGATGATCAGGTGACACCTGTTGCACATGTCCCTCCTTACTTGGTGAAGAGTTAATTCCAGTAGACTTAATCCCAGTAGACTTAATCCCCTTGATGTATTATCTTTTATATTAATATTGTTATGAATATTCTTGGAATTGATAGTGGAGTTTCTTGTTACTGTCTCCAGTGATTTTATTGAAACCTCTAGCAGGGATTAGGTGATATAGTAAAAAGACAAATTTTACTAAGGGCTATAAAGGATAGGAAATTGTGGAGTGCCATGATCACTCACATCCTGAAAAGACACTACATATAGAAGAAAGCCTTGACACTCACTTGTGATAATAACAGATACCAAAATGTATCACTTGTAATCTTAGCTAAACTGAGTATATAAAATCACCTAGTTTTATCCTCAGATATTTTCATATTATATTCAATTTGACAATTTGTGCATACAGAAAAATCTCGATCTGTTTACAAATGTCTAACCTGTCTATTATTATGAATCATTTTTTTTTTTGCTTTGCTTGAGAGATTTTGTGAAAATTGAGGATCTATTATGAAATATTTTAGGGTCTTCTTTCATATGTCAAGTACCTATAAGATGTGAGTGATCATGGTTCCCCACAATTTTGTCTTTTGTTACTGTAACTTACTTTTGACCCATTGCCATCTTTATCCACATTCTGCCATCCATTCATATAGACTTGTTAAGGAGGTTACTTGCTTTTCCCCCTCCTTTTTTTACCTTTAGTATGTCTTGTGAGTGTTAAATTCTCCAGGCCCTCTTGTGTCCTGGAAATTTAAATTCTCTTTCTGATTATAAGTATAGGTTTCCTTGTAGTTTTTCTTTTATTTTATTCTCATTACTCAAATGTTCTGTTAATGGTATTCTTAGCATTCATTGACAATACCACATCTCTGTTGCTTCAAGTGTGTTCGTCATGCATGAGATTATCCAGAATTCATTACCATATAGGATTATTAAATATTACAGAGCACTTCAGCATTCTTTCCTTTATTCCTCATGATATTTTCCTGTCTCTTAATACTTTTATTTCCTGGAACATGTCTTTTATTGTACTTTTAGATGTCTGTGTCACATTTTCCATAGTCTGTTATTACACTATCCAGGTAGTTGAATTTGTGTAGTGGCTTAATTTTGACATCCTTAACAGATAACTCCTATCTTGGGCTGTCTCTTTTAATGATCACCATGCATTCTGTCTTCTTCCAGTTAATAGTCCTTTCTTCTTGCTTTCCTTTACTACATTGTCTGTGTGTTCTTTCAGTTTCCTTTCTGAGTCTGCCATCAACATTGTGTCTTCTGTGTATATTATGTTCTTAAGATTATGTCTGCTGATAATAAATCTTGGTAGGTCTTCTAGTTCTCTTAGAATTGTCTCACTGTTAAATAAATCCAGTGAGAAACACAGTCTTGTCTTACACCTCTTCCTTTTTTTGTGTGTGTGTTTTCACAGAACTTGTTCTCTATTCACATGCAATTTGCTTTTTATATCATTACTCGCATAATACTTGTAAAAAATGATGGCATCATTTACATATAAAATGCTGCTTTTACCTTTTGATCAGAGTATTGCTTCTTCACCCTTCTGTCTTGGATCTGAGAGTTGTATCTTCCGAAAGTGTTACCAAACTCACATTTTATGTCTTTGGATAAGAAATGCTTTATGCATTAAAATAAATTAAAAAAAAAAAAAAATCTACATTAACTTTGTATGTTTGCTAAAACAGTGAGTTTTATGGATAAAATTATTTCAAGATGCTGCTAATCATTTTCCAGTTCATCAGATTTTTGGAAAATGATATTGTGCTTTCTGCAACAGAATTATTTGTTTCACGCAATTTACATTGATTTTATTAACATTTTGCCGTTGGATAATTTTACAAATTGTGAAGTTTTCCTTATTCCCTTTTTAATTTAATGTTTGCAAACTTTTGAATAAAATAAGATTGGTATTTGTATAAGTTGCTACAATAATGTTATTGATAAGGACAAAATAAAAATATTTTACTCTCACATTCTTTTTTTTTTTCTTCAGTGATTTATAGTTAACGTAGTACACATACCCAGTGCTAGATATTGAACCAGGGATTTCAAGTTCTGATGTGTTTACTTGGAGAAGTGTGTAGAGACTTCAATCGAATATAGACTTAGCAGGTATTCATAAAAAGATCAAAGAAACAGCGGGAGAGAAAATGTGCTTTTCGACAGCATACATAAAGAGAACGCTCATAATAGATATAGGAAAAGATACTCCAAAGATGGAACAAGTACATAGGAAAACTCTTCCATGACAAAGAGGAGCAAAATTTACAATACATAAAAACATGGAAGCACCAGTACTATTAAAATCTTAGGTAAGATTGGCACTAACCGAGATGAACAGGACCAAAGCAGCAGGACCAGATATGTCAATAGAAATGCTGTCAGTGTTAGATGACTTTGAGATTGATAAGATTATCAAAGCAATAAATGAAATATATGACAGTGGTGAAATACTGGAAAACCTTAGTAGATATATCTTCATAGTGATATTACCAAAGAACCTGGGTGCAGATGAATGCAAATTTCACTGGACATCAGCTTAATGAGCCACTTAAATAAACTTATTAGGATTCTAAGGAAAAAAAAAAGCTTATAGCAGAATTATAGTCTGTCTATATTTCTGAGATGAGGTATTATGTACAGTATTTACATGAGTCGGACTATTGTCCTCATCTTTGTCGCCATATTTGTCACAACGTTTCGGCCGTTGTATGCTCCGGCCTTCTTCAGGTGGTTGGAATTTCGAACCGAACCCTTTATTTCGATCACCGAGGTAGACTGTTCTAGTTCCACGAGCCATGTTTGATGGATGTCAGTTATCAGTTATCTCCTGGTAATTTTCCCTCTGAAAGTTCTCCACTGCCTAAACCGGGTATTGAACTCACACTCTTTGGGTCTGTCACTGGATCTAACCATGCCTTTATCCACTGTGCCATGTGTCCTTAAGGACACATGGCACAGTGGATAAAGGCGTTGGTTAGATCCATAAATAAAGGGTGCGGTTCGAAATTCCAACCACCTGAAGAAGGCCGGAGCGTACAACGGCCGAAACGTGACAAATATGGCGACAAAGATGAGGACAATAGTCCGACTAATGTAAATACTGAGCAGAATTATACTAGAAATAGGGCAAGTATTCTGTGACTTTGTTCAAACCTAGCACAAGAAATACTATCTTTATGATCAGAATGCTACCAGAACTAGCAATACATATGTAGAGGCACCCTATACTACTATCTACTGAAAATCTGTTCAATTTTAAACTTTCTTCATGAAGCTCTTTCATTCTAGTTACTGCTTTGCTTCAGTTATCTAAGCTGACAAGGTTATTCAGATACAGAGTAAGCCTCTTTTGGACATTGTCTTTTAAATAACAATAATTGGCTAATAACTTTATAAAAAAAAAGTGAATTTACATTGATATATAACTTTACAAAAAAAAGTGTATATGAAATTTTTTTACTTGAAATTGTGTTTATTAATTTTTAATAAAGTGTTATCTACCTATTTTGATAAGAATAACTATTTGATAACATTATTCATGATTATAATAAATGACTCCTTTGATATCCATTAATTCTGTCTTCTTGTCCAATTAAATGGCCTTATAGGACATTACAATAATTTATTACTATAATAAGGCCATCATGTTGATGTCTTTATCAACAACCACCAACCGGTCTTTCTCTGTAACTTGTTTGAGCAACAACCTTATTTGCAATAATAATTTTGTTTAACCCCTATTATCATCATCATTGTTATATCCAATTTAACCATCATTAACTTAAAGTAGGTGAGGAGAGATGGAAAACTGGATCAATCTTCTACTATCCTTAGAGAATAATCATACTATCTTTGGAAGAGTTTTCTAAATTGGGGATAATAAGGATTATATAACTTTGTTATTGCTGCTGCTATTTTTTGTGTTATTATGTCAGGTTCTTTTTAAACAGAATAAGAAGAGAAGGGTTAGTGGTTGTTGGAAGGAAAATAGGTAGGAATAGACTGTCTGCCAAGGATGCTGCATGTCCAATTAATTTCATTCTTTGTTGTTGCAGTAACAAAATTTCTACTCTGAAAAGTTGATTTTGATGAAGGCCATGCAGCCACTTCACTTGTTCATGGAGATTTTGATCAGTTTACACAAATTCTTTACACTATTTTTTATTCTAGCAAAGGAACTTGACATTATTCAAGAGAAAAAAGATAATTGCTTTTAATCATGTAAGATGCTCAGGATAGTTGTGTGGGTTGGGTAATCAAACTTATAAAATTAGTTTATGATTAAAAAGAAAGAATTTTTATTTTAAAGCATTTCAAAATGATATAGTCCTGAGAACATAATCACTGACTAAATATGAATTTAATACCAGAAACCAGTTTGCATTTACTTTTTATGATTTCTAAAAATGAACATTGTACATGGAATTTTTCATTACAAAAAATCTTTCATCATCAGTGATACTTGAGCTAGCTAGTTTTTCCTATAAACCAAGATATGACGTATTAATCATGTTCTTTGCTAATAGGCAGTTTAGAGGCAGAAATGTTTCTATTGTTGCTGAGCCATCTTTATTATGATAACTACTATAGAAGAGAAGTAAATAACAATCAATATATTTTAGGGAAACATTTTTCTTTAATATTTTTAATGCAAAAGTCATTTTATGTCAAGAACTTGTTTACTGTCTTGCCTTTGAATTAAATCATCTTGGTAGTCTCTTAATAAAGCTGTTTTCAAATCCATTAACATACTGAATAATAGTTGAAATTTTTATTAAAAATATTTTTCATATTTGATTGAGATTATAAAACTTACCTGACTTAACTATTAATATGCACTTAACATGAATTTTTAAAACCAGTTTTTTCTTTTCAGAGAGTTAAAGTGAAAAAAATGTTAGCACGAATATTATCAGATAATTTCTCAATATTAAATAGAAAAAATCACTTTAAATTGTTTCACATAAAAATTTTAAATTGAAAAGTAAAGGCAATTTCCATATAACACCTTTTATTTCCACTGATTAAGAACAAAAACATGTGTCACTTTCTGATATAGTCCCCTTGAATGGGGATGCACTTCTGATATTGTTCAATAAGCTTCTTCATCCCTTCTGAAGAGAAGCTTTTCAGTTGCTCATAAAGACATGTATGCACTGTTTTCTGGTTCACACCATCCAAGCCAAACCTATGACAAGAGTAGCATTTCCAAGAGGTTGATAGTTGGATGGTGCCTGATGTGGACTGTCAAGGGAATTCGGAAACAATTAAAATCTAAGCCATTGCATTGTTTGTACCATTGCTGTTACTGTATCCATTGTCCTGGAGCAGTAGCATTCCTTTGCACAGCAGTCCTTTTCCTTTGTGATGAATTGCAAGTTTCAGTTGATCTTACAGCAAAGCACTTTACATTGCCCCATTCATAGTTTCACCATGTGCCTGGAACACTGTCAGAATAGGTCCCTTCATATCCTAAAAGAGCTGCTGGTTGAATTTCTTGCGGAAACAGCGGAAGATGGATATTTCCACTCCATGGTTCATAATGGTGGACCCATGTCTTTTTGCCTGTCATGATTCAATCCAAGATACTGTAATCTTCTTTGTGCTGCTGGAGGAACTGTGTGTGCAATGGTAATGGGTGACCAGATTGTTTTTTCTTTTATGTTACATGTGTTTTTCCGACTTTAAAGCATTGAACCCATATTCATTCATGGTGCATGCTCCAGATTGTGCCAATACCTGGCAATGGATTTTTGCAGGTTTGAGCCTTTCTGCCCAGGCGAAATCACATTACAGTTTGTTGTTCCTTGATGGTGCAATTACTGAGTGGAGCATCCATATGTCTGACTTTGTTACTCTCTGCCACTTGACTATATGATAGAATGTTGCGTATGGCTGCCTACCCTCATATATGCATGCATGGCATCACATGTCTCCTTGTTGTTTTTACCACATGCTTTCAAAATTGCTTTTACTTTCTCATTTACCCTGGTATTTTCATGTTTTCAATTAATTAAATTCTTTTCCTAATCTATTCTATTTGTGATAAATTCATTTTTTATCAATTTTTTTTTTCATAAGGAAATAGATTACTTTGCTATCTTCACAGAATGTTAGAAATATTGACATATTACAATGATCAGTTTTCAATTTTTGCCTGATGATTGCCATGTGCATGAAATTGTTGGACCAAATTATGATGAACAAATGTATGTTATTAATATAAATGTTAGCCCTGCTTTATCTGCAGAGAGAGAGAGATAGATGGGTAAATTGTTGCCATTTAATATTTTTAATTTTCTGTATGCACTTTGTTTTTGATTTTGCTGACTGCACAGTATAGTAGGGTCTGTTGGGCACTGTGAGAAAATGAGCACCATGAAGCAATTCACTCCACCAGAAATTTGATAACAAAACTCCTTGTAGCCCCAAAGATGATCTGAAGGCAAAGATTATGGCAGCATTCAGCAACTTAAACAAGGAGACAGTCCAAAAGAGTTGCAGGTGATTTCAGTCATCTGGATGCCATGGTTGAAGCTAATGGCAGTTTTATTGAATAAACTTATTCTTTAGTGTTTCAAGATATTTTTGTGTAATTTTGATAGATATATCTGTTAAAATGAGATGTCTGTGTTATTTTTATTTTCGTGTAATTTAGACGACAATTTATTCATCGCACCCTGTATAGTGTTGCAAATGATTTTAATGTTTGTACCTTTAATTTTTTGTCAGTTATTAAAAACAATTTTTTTCTTATTTTCAGCTTTTGAATTTTAAAAAAATTGTCAATTACCTGGATATACAATTAAGTTCAGGTAAGTCAATATTTGCACATTAATTGACTTAGCACAGGTATATAGTTTATAATTTCCTGACTTCATCTAAGCATTGTGGACTGAGCATGCACTGTTATTTTTCTACCCTGAAGAATTATGAAGATTATCAACAGACATTTTTACTAATAATGATACAAAACATTAATATGATTTTATTATGTGCATTGTAACTACATATATATAATAGTAATTTTATTAATTGTAATAAGACAATTACAAGACATTCTTAAATTAGAGGATAGATTTTCTCTCATTATCTGATTTTGCCTTATTTTATAATCATAAACTGAATTAAAATCAATTTTCTGTATATTGAAGTGAAATTTCACAGTTCATTTTCTTTGCATCAAATAAACACTCTTCAAATGACTTGACTAATCTTTTGCAAAATGTGATAAACAAATTGAAATTCTGGGAATACACATTGTCATTATTATTAGTTTTTGCAGATTTAAATAAATAATGTAATGGAAACTGGACAAGAAAAAGAATACAACTATATGACTAAATTTTAATAGCTCCTACTGGTTAGCTTACACACTATAATTGATAAAGTTATGTAATGATAAGGGATGCTAATAAAATCCCACCTGAATTTTTTTTCTTTATTTCTCTTTCATGCTGCTTAATTTTATCATTGTAGAATACCTGAGGATTGCAATAAGAAGCAACAGATATAAAATTAAAGGAATACTAGTCAAGAATTAATAGTAGTATTATTAACTAATATTTAACTTTAATGTATATTAATAAATCTTTTATTTGTACCTTGAAAATGTTTCAACCACCTGAATGAACAGTTATCTACATAGTATTAACTCTCTGTAGTGATGTTAAAATTTTGTTTATTGTTTTTGTTTGTTTTTTTGCTTCACACAGAAACAATTTACAGAATTCTTGAGTTATTTGTTTCTTTTTGGGATTCAATCTTTATTGATTTTAACTGCCTTTTTGTTATTGCCTGTAATACATTCCTCTGTCTTGCCTCAAGTTTACAAAGTGCCAAAGGACAACCTTCATCTGCAATGTTTCTTACATACGCAAAATAGTTGTTTTAGTGTTACTATTTTTAGTGCACATGTTTCTACTATACAGCAATTTGGGATTTTGTTGATGGTTTAAAATTAGTTCTTTGCTGAGAGTTGCACAAACTTAGTGATTCAATCTCACATTTTATTCTTGAACCAAACTTATTTGTAACTGATTAAGTAGTAGAACTGTACTTGATGTCAAGATTGGAATTAAGTGTATGTATAGATATTAGTTTCTTTTTTCATATCTTTTTCTTGTATTCTTGAAAATGTACCATGCTAAACAGGATAGTTTTTTTTAATGGTATTTAAAAAGATTTGTAACTTGATAAAATTATCTATCAATTTTAGATATTGAAGTTTCAACATTTTTTATTCTTAAAAATAATGGTATCCTTTTGTATTCTTGCATCCCAAGTGACGATGTAGACAATAAGGAAAATTATATATTTGTTTTTTTTTACATATAAGTTGTAATAGGATTGAATTGATTGTATCTGCTATTACTAAATGTGAAAAAATTTTTATATAGTTATTTTATCCTTAGTTTTGAGATATTGCTATTAAAATACTTAAATTTGTTTTTCCTGTACTGATGTTTTCAAAATATTTTCAGTAAAACTGTAACCAATTGTATTTAGCTTCTTTTATGTTTTGATTTAATTTTGTTATGTTTTCTTTCAAATTTTCACAATTGTTTCCAAAATGTCTGCTGTCACACATTGAATTTGCCTGCAATAAGTAAATATTATTTTGATATTTTTTTTTTTTTTTTTTTTTTTTACTGTATATACTCTAAGTTCGGAAAAGATAAATTATTTCTGTCAAAGTGGACCTAAGGCACTGTGATAAAAAGTTGTAACTGTTTGAGCATTTTATTATCCTCTCTATTGGTAGTCAGGATAAAAATAAATTTATATTTGTGACTTGTACCATTTCTATTACTGAAATGTCTTCTAAAAGTATGTTCAAATGTGTCTCTGATAAAATCTTTGCATCTATTGAAAATGTGTGTTTTCCATTTCCAGTAAAGATTTTTCTCTCTGTTCTTTGCTTTATGACTTCCTTTCCAGGATAGAGATTGCTTTGGGCTTAGGATTAGATTTGGTGCTATCTAGTGTACAGTGAAATCTACTTGAAAAAGGCAAGCTTTTTACTATTTTCATTCACACTTTTTGTTCTCTCCCACTGATTTAGAAGTAAATATAAAAAGAAAAAAACGTAATAATAAAAAAAAAAAAACTTTGTCAGTATGGCACAGTAAATTATGAAGAAACAAATAAGCCTGTCTCTATTGTTTGTATAACCTATATTCAGGGTAATTTCTCTTGTGGAAGAGCCAAATTGCATTATTATTAAAGAAAAAAAAAAGTGAGACTCCTTAAATTAAGTAACCATTTTATTTCAATTGTTTAAAAGTTAAAAGACAGTGACATTAAAATATTTCCTACTTGAAGAAGTAAAGCTGCACTTAAAAAAAGGTTACTATTTGGATTTAATTCTGTGTTCTCGCTTTCTCTGCCTCCTTTGACCTCTTTCATATTACTGTTTGTAATTTTAACAAGTACTAACAGTGGCCTTTTTTAGTCTTTAATGTCAAATGTATTCTTATAACTTAAAATGGATTTTCAGTAAGCCCAGTGATGGAAGTAATCCAGTGACTTGGCCTAAAGTGTTGTGAGTTCAATACCTGGCCACAGCAGATGTGAACAGAAATATACTTTCCCTTAAATGAAAAAGGGATGCTGTAAAATTCATGAATGATCAAGAAGCTCTTTCCCCACAAAATGTTTGATTATTTGGTCACATTTTGGACATGGGTTGGGATGAAAACTTTTCACCAAATTCCCACATGCACTTTCTGATACGTTTGAGTGTGTGTGAGTTCAATGCAAAACACTTACTGACAAACAAAATTTATAAATGGCTTCAAAGGATTCCATACACTTGTCCAAGCATTTACAGCTTTTTTTAAATTTTTTTATATAAAACCAAATAAAATTGATGGATGCTTAAAATGATTAAAAAAAAAAAAAAAAATTTAAGAGTACTTTATTGTTTGAAATTAGTCAAAACTAAAAGTATAAAAACAGAAACTATGTATTTTTTTGTCTTATTTTGTCAGTTTGTAATGCGCATTATTTTTGTCTAGTAGAGTAAGCATTGCTAACTATAGAGATTATATTTGCAGTCACTTTTCTGATTCTGGATTCCAGACATGGCTTGTAAAATGATTGGCTAATATTAGATTTTTAAATTTTTTTTATATTTCTAATTTGACATAATTTGCTATTTTACATTGGCAGTTCTTTAGCCTCTGCAAAAGTTGTACATTTGAAATTTTGGTCACTAATGGTTATTATATATTTGTCTTCTAAGAGAAACGGTCAAAATGAACTCTGGATTTCTCATAATCAAAATTTATCCTCGTAGTGAGAAACTAAAAGAACATTAAAATCGTTTTCTCTGGTCTTAATATTAACATTTATTAAAAAAATTTTTTTTTTTTTCAACAGAAAACAATATTCATATTTCTGTTGCTGAAAAAAGGACTGATAGAAAACTTTTCAGTTAAAGCTTCTTTTTAGTGTAATTTTATGAATGTCTGTGTTTCCATTTTGCTTTGAATTTATTATTAATTTTGATTAATTTCTTTATCTTTCTTGTTACTTTTTATAAGTTTCAGCTGGTCCCTTCTTTAGCTGTATACAGTAAATTTAAAGTATGTATGTTGTATAGGATTTGAAACAGCCATGTAGATAAAGATGATGAAAATTACCTTGTAATCATGACTATTCTCATAAAGGTGTTAGAATATTTTGACATTCCCTTTTATGAAATGGAGAGGTATTGCCCTGGGGTCAGAATTCCCTGAACCTGTCTCACTTCATTTTTTTTCTTTTTCTTATATATTCTACCCAAAAGCACACAGTGCTGTATCCCGCTTGAAGATGAAAATATGGCTGAGGAACAGATACTACACTCTGATCCCAAGCTAAAGGTCCTTGTTAGCTTATGCAAATTAGTTCTACACTTGTTTTTTTTCTTCTTTCATTAGTAATAAGATATTTGTCAGTTTCTTATACTTGAGATTGCAACAGCAATTTCTGTGTATTTCTATGATGTCATTGTACAGTGATGACACCTACATGACTTCTCCATACTGCTATTCCATGGCATTTTTGCACATCAGTGTATGTAAAATAAAAAAAAACCCAAAAAACCACGCCTACAATCATTCTAAGATTTAATTGTATATCTTGTACATCCGTATGTATAAATAAATTTTCCTTAATCTTTCAAATATAATAAATTTTAACAGGATAAAAAACAATATGAAAATGATTGTTTTTGTTAAAATAACAAACTTTAGCGACAGAATATAAGCTGTCTTTTATAGAAATAAACATTTTGACAGGTGATGGAATTAACTTGGTTTGGATAAGATTGAAATAATTTCTGAGTCAACATCATTGTTAAATACTTATAATCCTATGATTGTGCAGAAGACATTCTTAAACTTAAATCTACAATGAAACCTCCAAAACATCATAATTTTTCCCTAACTTTGGTTCCTTTCTGGTAAAGACAAAGTCTAATTACTCTTAAATTAGACTAACATTTAGTATCTTTAACTGTTGAACTTATGCTTTGAAAGTAATTCTTGTTTCTGATGCAGTTAGCATAGGAACTATTTCATTTGAAAATTTATCAATGTTTTGTATGATTTTAATTGATGATATTGAGTTTTTCATTTAGAAAATGACTACTTTGTTAGTTTTACCCACATTGCTTAAACAAAACAAATTGCTCTTTGTTGTTACAGTGAATGACCAATAAAATACTGTTTTGCTAAGTGCTGTAGAAAATCTTTACTTCACTCTCAATAAATGTCAAGAAATGTTATAGCCTTTTATATAGTCTTGTGAAAATTAAATCCTGAGATAAGACTTTGAATTCACCATCTTTATGCAAAATATACTTTGGAGTAAGTGACTCATTTATATAAAAATTTTGATAATGAAATATTTAAAATTAAAGGGTTCTAATTTCAGCAAGTTTGTTTCTTGAAGAGAATGTCATTGTCAATTTCATTTTTGAATGATGGATTTCTTTTTCATGCATTCAAATCATTAACGTAACTTAAAATTGTCTGTTCTCTGCATTCTGTTATATTTGCATTAGTTGGCTCAGTTTGTAAGTCGTGATAACAAAACTTGATGTTGAATATTGCCTCAAGTATATCAGTTGTTTTAACATTGCTAGTGACATTACAAATAGATCAATTATTCAAACTTGAAGAACTGATTTATATGATTTCTTTTCATTTTATCTGTTCTCTTGGACTTTAAACTTGAAGTCATAGGAAAAATAGATTTGTAATTTTTTTCCCTTGAATTGTTGATTGATTACCACTTGAACTCTTATCCTCTGAATAACAGTCTGCCTTCAGAAATTTTTTATCCGAACAAGATCCAAGTAAATAATTTGACTAGTGTTAATTGTAAATGTTAATTTTTTTATAAAAACATTGATATATTTGTTTAGCTTATAATTAAAGATATTAGCAAATAAAAGAATGATTATTCAAGACAGGATTTTATTTATTGCTAAAAGAAAGATGATTTATAAACAAATGAGATTGATTACTACTTTGTTCATGAAGAATGTATTTTTCAGTTTGTATCCTGAAACATCCTTGTGGATTATATGGAATTGTTTGGCTTTGTTGATCCTGATATTGATTTAGGAAATGCAGTATCATTGAAAATTAAGAAACTACAAAGAAGAATTTCTTGAAGTGGTTCAATTTTCAAAAGAAAAAAAATTCTAAACCAAAATGAAAAACAGTTGCATGAATATAAAAACAAAAGCGACTGAAGTCTTGAATGATTTGTGTACACCTTTAGCTATATACGTAATGGTACACTTGGTGTCATTTATTTATATATATTGTTAATTGCTGGTGAAATTCTCCTAATCTCAGAACCCCACTAAGTATATTTAATGTTTATGAAAGACGCCCCATTTGCAGCATTGATTTTAATAAAAGTATAACTTTTTTTTTGTTTCTATTAATGTTCTTTGACTACTTTTGATTTCACACATGCCTGCACACACACAGACACACATATGGATAATAAACAAAAATCTGGAAGTTTGTTTTCAACATTTCATAAAATTTGGATGTCCAAGAGTTGTGGAAATTACTATAACTGATGTTAAATATTTTCTATTGCTTTAGTAATAGTTGAAAATTATCAGAGTTTTGTAGCCAGTTTTGTTTTCTGAAAATGTTAAATAAAAAAATTAAGAATATTATCTAAAATGATTTAAAATTCCCTTTTCCAGCCTGGTTATTTATAAATGACATCTTGTGAAAAGCTTAAATTTCGTGTCTCAACATTTTTATTCTTGTAAACCATCTTTTCTTTTAGAAGATTTGAAGAAAGAAAGAAAAAAACAAAAACATTGTTAAATGTCTTGATTTCACTTGAGAAGTCTGCCTCAGATTTCTTTGATAAACTGTTCAATTGGCAATTTTGGAAAGTGAAAGTGAGTTGGTGGGGGGGAAGGTATACTTGTTTTCATTGTATTATTAGCTTATACTAAGAAGTGGAGACTGAGAATTTAATCAGTGAATACCTTTATTCTACTTCCATCTTGATAGAATATTTGCAGAGCCATACATCCTATTTAGAAGGTATTTTGCTAAGGGTTTCCTACAAATATATTTCAATCACAGTTCTTTTTCTCTTTGGTGCCTTTTGTCTCTTTTGTTTACCATTTTATTGTGTGTGCGTGTGTGTTTTATTTAAATTAATATTTAATTATTATATATCATTGAAGCTAGAAATGGGTGAAAGATAAAATTGGATTGTTATTTGTAATGAAATAAATAAATTATTGTATCCTTTCTTTTCCAACTCTGTTTTCCTTTCCAGTCAGACACACTGGTATACATGAAAGATCCTTACTTAGAAGAAAGATTTTTACAAAAAAATTTAAAATGAATATTTAAAAAGACCTTTATACAAGATGATAATAAAGAAAAAATAATTTCACTTCTTTCATTAGTATTTTTTATATTTGCGGGAACTTAATTTTTTATTAGTAATATGTACATGTTACTCTGTTCTACAGAAGGATGCTGAGGATATCATGAACCATACATGTGGGCAACAACAAAGTTTTAGAAAAAATGAGAACAAAAAGGAAACTTATACTTAACATCAAGAAGATTCAGTTGAAATTTCTAAGGCACATAATGAGGAAAGAGGGCTGTGAAAATCTGATAAAGGATAAATTGGAGGCAAGAGGATCAGAGGAAAACAATGCATAACATACTTAGTGAGCTTTTGTAAATGGATGGCAGAACAAGATTTAGGTGAAATGACAAAAAGACAATTAAGTGCTACAAAGGACAAAAAATTGTGGAGCGGCATGATCGCCTACATTCTGAAGAGACATAGTACATAAAGAAAACTGATAAAATCCACTATAGTTGAAAGATTAAGCTGAGTGATGTGAAAATGAAGATTTTATGAATTAGAGATTGCGTTAAAAGAAAAGGCTTTTATTGGTAGCTGAAATAAGTTTTTTTTTTTCTCTAAATTTTTGATTATCTGGAACTTCTACTTGGAATTTATTAGATAGCTTTAATCTAAAATATTTAAATATCTGTTGCCATTTTTAGTCTGCATCAAAGACTATCTAAAATATAACCCATGTTGATATTTATATTAAAGCACCCTGCATAATTAATATTACTGCCCTTTCCATTGAATTCTTTTTCAAGGCATCTCAATTGCAGTATCCTTATTGTTAATTTCACTCAGTTGTTTTCTGTTACCATAGCGGGATATGACAACACAATTATAAAATTCAAGCGCACTATGGTTCAAAGATCAGTCACCTTCAGTGGCAGGATAAACTTTTTTACAACAAATGAAGTCATATACAGTGTGATAAAGGTTAAAATAATGCAAATAACTACTTTTAGATATTACTTTAAATACAGTTAGATAGGAAGTAGAATATTTCTAATATTTAACTAAAAATGAACTACACACACCACACGTTTATCTTTGTTTCAGTATCTAAGTTTTTACTTGTATTTCAGTTACATTTTTTCTGTATTCCTAGGTTTATAACAAGAAACTATGACACTTTCCAGTTCTCAATTGCAATTGAATTATTTTATACACAAATTTTTGAAATGTCACTTTGTCAACAAGTGATATTTCATAATTGTCATATATTAATTCTAACATTTTTGTATATGTTCATTATCACAATGTTTGTAAGTAAACACTTGTACTCATTCATACATTGGTTAATACTGCATGTCTCAGAAAATATTGAAATTTCCCCAATTAGGAAAGAAAAAAAAAGAAAGAAAAAACACACAATCCTTTTCAGATGATTTGTATCTTATTTCTTCTTACTGCCTAAATATTGAAAGATTAATTTTATTGCATTTGTAATTAGTTAATTTTCTTTTTTAAAGGTAATAGTCATAAAAATATGTGAAATTAGCAACAACATAAATATATTTTGAATTTGGATTCATTTAATAAAATATAGAGTTTATAGACTCAGTTGCTTTTACAAGACACTGGTTTTGTTTGAAAAAAATTACCACTTGACATATTTTCAATGAGATCTTTAACAAGAAGAGCTAATTATATATATTACAAACCAAGAAACACGGCTAAGTAAATAACATTATTACATTTTCTTATTTCTATTGCAAATTTGTCTCCATTCCAAGGGTAAATTTTACAGGAGACTCTATTCAATTGCTTTCTTGTTTCAATTTTATTCTCATATGCATATACACCTACATTTTTATATATGAAGATTAATTCTTTAAGTATTCATCTAGAAACATACTCATCCAGTTATGTGGATTTGCGTATTTCTCCATCTTATTTGGAAAGATATAAAAATATTCTGTGCGTGTATACAGAATCAGAATATCTTTGATTTCTTGATAGATAAATCAAATTATTTTTTCTCCATTTCTTCCATTGTCAAAACATGTAGTTTACTTATTTACAATAGGTGACATTAACATACTATTGTATCTTTGTTGGCTTTTTAGATTTGATTTCGTAACAATATTAGCTTTTAACTGCATTGTAATAATCTTATTTTTTTTGTGATGCTTTAGATATTATTGATTCTACAATATGTATGAAGCCTTAGGCAATTTGTTAGATGAATGATTATGAACTTTTGTATATAAATGATAAATTATATTATATATTTCAAACAGTGCTTGTAAAGAAGATAAACTTGAGAAAATTGTGCGGAAGAGATTATCTTACTAAGATTAAGGTTTTTTAGAGATGAAGATTTTTTTAAAATTATTTTATGCTAAATTATTTCTGTAAATTACATAACATGTAAAGATGAGTAATAGTTTTTGCTTTGAAAATAAGAGGGTATATAGAACTATAACTACCAAAAACTGGACAATTAAAAAAAAAATATTCAACTCAAAATTTGAATCAGCTCCATATTCATTTAACTTGGTACACATGCCAGATTTGTGTGCAAATACTTTAAATATTTTTAATACTAATACTAACAGACCTCACGTTATATATATATATATATATATATATATATATATATATAAATATAAATTCAGCAAATTCTATTAAATCAAATAGGTTTTGCCTATTACATTTTTATTATATTTTTCCAATTTACAAAAATTATCACACATCTAGAATAAATTTGTTGAGAAACTGTTCAAAATAATTCATGTTTTAAGTAATATATATATATATACGCGCGTGTACACACACATTGTATGAATTTCCTTGTACAGTTAAGAAAACGGAGTTGTTATAAAAAAGAAAGAAAAAAAAAGCAACTTGAAAAATTCCTGCCATCAAATAACCAATTCTCACCTGTATAATTATTTTGCTTTTTCCAATTACTTTTTCAAGCTATATTATTTTGCATGTGTGTTAATTGCTTACATAATTTCTGCTTTTTTAATATGTATATGCTTTTCAACCATGTATAGAATGAACAGTCTCCATTTATACAATAAAAATACAAAAATGCAAGCTTTTTATTGTTCAAGGAAATAAATCTGTAAAGAATATTTTAAATTGAAAAATCATGTAACCTCTATGGCATGTTACAACAGTCACTGTGTGTACATATATATATATATATATGCTCCACAAAAAAAAGAAAAAGTAAGCATAAATGATAATTCAAAAACTAGATTCATTATATGACCTATGAACTCCATAACTTTGAAATTTAATCAATGTAAAGCAAAAGATATAACTTTACATCAGAAGCAGAAGTCTATAAAATGGAATGTGAATAATGCCCCACAAAATACATCAGTGAAACATCCCAAGATTTAAAGAATAGGATATATGAAGAGAAAGGGACTTAAAAATTAAACAACACACTCAATCCACTTGTGTGTCACTGAAATCTTCATAACCAGAATTTTGACATGAAAATGCTGTTTTCATACAAAAATTTAAGAAAATAAATGAATACATAAAAATAAACACAGTCGGAACTAGCTAAAATTTAATTTCTATGATGATGTAGTTAAAGTAAAAACTCAAGTTCTTAGCTGCTGAAGATGAATCACATTTTACCATGTTTGTATATTTTCCTAAGGAAAAATAAGCTTTTTCTAATTACACCAATTCGTTGATGGAAATTTTCAATAATTAGCATATTTAAGCAGCTAATTAATAAATTATTTAATTTAATCAAGTTTTGTTAAATTCAACCAACAATATCTGTCTAATATTTTGATTGTATTTTTCTAATTTTTGAATAAGATGTGTGTCCAAATCAAAATTTTCTCTTTTTGTTAAAGTACCTTTGGCCATCTCAGTCATTATCAAGAACTGGATCTTGTCAATATGGTAGACAAAATTATTATTATTTTTTTTTTTGTAACATTAGAATTCAATTATTTATGTATCATGTAAGTGATACCATATGCAAAACATTTTCCCAGTTGCACTGTGTATTATTATTATGCATTCTTCTGACCAAGTGCCACTACTCTTTTAGGATGCTATATACCTAGGTCACTAGAGGATTAAAGAACGTGAGGAAGAGGAAGCTAAAACTCAGGGTTATTTATAATCATGGCTTCTAGGTTGCTTATGTTGATTGTAGGAAGTGTATATATAAATAAGCTAGGTTTATTTCTTATATATATTATGAGATAGATTAAGGAAATTTGAGAAATTCCGTAGAACATTTAGGCTGGTAAATTAATACTGTTTAATTAAAAAAACAACATTTACTTAAATAAATTATATCTATGAAAATAACATACATACATACATACATATATATATATATATATATATATATATATATATATATATATATATATATATATGCACACACACATGCACACAGTGTAAATATTACATTTTTGTGATCTCACGAAAAATGTACCAAGTATGTTCATAACTGAAAGTTTCATGGTAATAAATTAATTATAAATGATAAATATGTGAGTTCCTTTATTTGCAACTATTTATACATGTGAATGGCAGCTATGGCCCCTTGCAAAGGAAGCCATGACCCATGAAAACAAAAAAAATGCATAAATTTTCACTGAATAAAATAAAATACCCATGTTTGTTTTTTTGTGTGTGTGTATATATATATATATATATATATATATATATATATATATATATATATATATATATATAGATATGTGTGTGTTTTTCTCTCAAGCAGGGGTTAACTGGCTTAACAAGAACTTTTTCATATGCCTATGTTTGCTAATGAACTCCGATCTTTTGTCAAGGAGACGTTATTGCTCTGGAAATGTTAGGATGGGAAATTTTTCCTGCAAGCATAGGCCACAAGATTTGAACATTGCTTTTGTGACTTGTGCTGTTTTCATAATTTACCATTCAATCACAGGCAATTTTCTGAGTTTGTCTTTTTGTGTCTATGCATATTGAGACAGCATTGTACTGTTTTCATGCTATTATGAAAAGATGTTTTATGATTATAAAAACCCTTCTTTCCAAGAATGTTCTATGGCTTCTAAATAGACTTTATTAAATTTGCCACCAAACTTTAACCAATAGCACAGGCCCCAGAAGCAATGTTGAAATCTTTGACCTATGCTTGCAGGAAAAATTTCCAAGAATGCCTCCTCAACAAAAGATCAGTTTGTTAGCAAATATAGGTATATTAACAAGTTTTTAAAGCAGTTAACCCCTGATATAAAGTAATATATATATATATATATATATATGAATGAAGAAATATAGTCTTAAAGTATGCTATATTTATGGGATAAAGTGCTCAATATCAGAGATAGAATATATATATATATATATATTTCCAATTTTTGAAAGAGGCTATATATATACACACACACATACTTGTTCCTGTTTGTGATATGAAGGAAAGTGTATTGCTGAAAGCTTTGCTTAGGTAGACATTTTGCTGTTGTGTCAGTGGCAACTCTGGCAGTTGGGCTTGTTGTGCTCAGCCCAAGTGAGTCAACATTCAAGTATATCTATTTCAAAGCAACACAAATCTTTTGGAGTGTGTTTTCATCCTTGACCAGCTAAATCCCAAATTCAGAATATTGACTGAACAAAATAAATTTTGTTGCTATTGTTTATGATAAAGAAGAATAAGAAGAAAAAAACAAACAACAAAAACAAAGTAAGTAAAAAAGAAAAAATGTAAAATTAAGCCAGTCAGGCTGCGTAGGTCTTAGCCCTATCTGAGCTGGCCTGTTGGTCTGTGTAGGCTTTAACCATATCTAAGCTGGAGACAATCTTAATAGGCAATGTATTGCTGTAGATAATCTTTTAAAAATCTCTAATGACTTGTAAATCTTGTTTTTCAAAGAACACATTTTTATTATTTTTATTTTAACTTATTGCTTTCAAATGTCCATTTTAAATAATTTATTCTGTACAGTATACAGTTTTTTAAAAGCACAATGTATCAATTGAAAAAAGGCAAATTAAATTTAGCCCAACCTCAAAGTGTTGACTGGAGGGTTGGAGTGTCACTAGAAATGTTAAGTGTTATGATAGCAGTCAGTTGCGGACCCAAAAACATACAATAAATTAAGCTAAAAATTCACAGACTCGGAGATTCATAAACACACTAATGCATAGACATATATACAAAGAGACACTCGAGTTTAAAAAAAAAAAATATCTGGCTAGTGATTTTTAAAAATTATATATTTTAGTTAAAGGAATCATTTTAGCATCTAAGTTATACCAGTAGTATATTTTGTTAAAGATTGTAATGAGTTTGATAAACATTGATGGCCTAGAGCTGCCACTGTGTTGTATAGTAGAATAGATGCTATAGAAATATGAATGAAGTGAGACTTTTTGGTATATTATAATTTAAAAAGGCCTTGATTGTTGCTTACCAGAACGTTTTGATTTATTCTCTTTAGTTCTGAAACAATGTGCATGAAATTTAGGCTTTCTGGTAACTTTATTGTCTTTGTAGTCATTTTTGAAGGATTTCTTTTAGCAATACAAATGATATTTGCAATATTTCTTTTTGGTTTTCCTTCTGTTTTCTATGTCATCAATACCTTTTGAGGTATCATTTGAAAGGCTTGATTTTTATTGCATGACAAACAATGTTCATCAGGCATCAAATCATCTGATTAGTGGAAAATGTTTTTTACTGGTTGACAGTAGTCAGGTACACTTGTAAGTTTACCAGTTGTAGAAGATACCCAGTTTTCACCCCCCTCTTTTTTTTACTTAAATTATGTATAGGAAAAGAATTTTGGGACAATTCATTTTATATTATTTTTATTTCTTTTGGCTTTTCTCTTTTCTGTCTTCAGTACATCTTGTAACTTTAGTTCATTGCCTCAGTTTCTGCTTGTCTGCTGAAAATGTCAGCCATTCATCTCATGTAGGTGCTGTTTTAAAATTTCATTCGTCAATTTCATTTTATTACACCATTTTCTTTTTTAGATCCCAAACCCATTTTATGTGCCAACCTATTTTATCCTTTAGATTTTCTGGGGTTTTTTTTTTTTTTTTGTTCATTTTTAGTTCTCTTTTCTTTCTCCGTCCTCTTTTCTTTGCTTGAATAGACCTGATTCTTATTTGAGAATTCTTTGTCAGTAACCAAAATCTTTCCAAAAAGAAAGAAAGAGAGAAAGCTCTCTTGGACAGGATGTTGAAAGTTTTGTCTTTTGAGTCCAAAGCCTTGTAATCTGTCTGTGACCTGGTAATGGAGTCTGTCACCAGTGACAGATCAACTCTATTTACGTGCTTCCAATTTTGTCTGGTTGCTGCCAGCCATTGTCTCCTCAACTTTTTCTTCCTTCTTCTTGAAGTGTCTCAGGCCTTTGCCAAGATGTTAAAGTTTGCCACCACTAAGTTTTGTTCAATTTTTGAAATCTAATGCCTGAAATATGTACTGGTGGTAGAAGTGAAAATTAAAAAAAAAATATATGTTGAACCAAGAAACTATATTTCCTTCGCACTATTTGATATTAGCCATATATCCATCCTTGCAAACCTTGTTATCGGTGCTCCTGCTTATATCTTTTCTTTTATGACTGCATCTATCTCCTCAATTACAAGTAATTTCAGGAATTTAAATTGGAAACCACATTATAAAATATAATTTCATTGCTGATAGTTCTATATTGGAAATCTATAAAACCTAATCTTAGATACAAGAAAATTCTTTTTTTTTTTAATATTATTGATTAAAAACAAATATTGCAAAATTTGCATGAAATCAAGCATTTAAGAATAAGGATGTAGTTGTAAAATTTAAAAAAAAAAATGTACATTTTCAGCAGATATTTAAGATCTAGTGAAATATTTACAACAGCTTTGCACATTCCTATTTTCTGTCTGGAATATTGCTTCTTGGTAATCACAATCAATTTTTATTTCAACCATATTTGATAGAAAATAATTCTTTAAAAAAAAGATTACATTTGTTGTTCAGCAAAAAGTCAAATAAATGAAAGACTAATTTGAAATAAGGAATCAGTTATTTTAATATTTCTGCAGTGCCATTTATTGCTATTTGTCAATGTTTTCAGTATCTTTATGAAAGACATGAGTTAGACATTGATGTAAATATAATAATTTCACTGGATTTTTCATTGAACATAGATTTATAAAAGGAAGATGTTTGAGTAAATTGTTGACATTTTTCCTTTAAGTTTGTATTTTGAATGGAGATGATAATTAAAATTCTAGAAGTATGTGGAATAATGTGTAGAATGAATGAGAATGTTCTAATTTTTAATAGACATGATTTATTTATAAAGATCTCTTTTATATTTCAGTTTATTTTTATTAAAGGATGAACCTGCCTTTTGAAAAGGCATTAACAAAATGATACATTATTTTATAAAATAAATCCTGTAGCAATTTGTACAGATTTTGGAATAATTGATGCAAGATTGGAAATGGTATTTTGGACAACAAAATAAAGAAAATTCTAGTTAATTCTGTAGAATGTTTTTACCATTAATTTTGATTTTTTTTTTTTTTTTTTTTTTTTTTCCTTGGAAGACCATAACGATTTTATTTATGCCAATTTGCATTACAATATTTCCTTTATATTGTATTTTTATATTAATAAATATATCATACTGATTATCTGATCTCTTTAAAAGCTGAATTATCATTCTCCTGAAATCCTTACTAGTTATTTAAAGTGTTGTATAAAATTAATTGAATTTGAAGGCTCTTCAGTCTTGATCTTTAAATCATCTTTTTCTATTTCTGTAGCAGATTTAATTATGATTCACTAATGCAAATGCAATTTGCTTTGAGTGAAGTAGACAAAGAATTCTTATTAAAAATATTTTACAGAAAGTAAGAAGCTGAATTCACTAGCATTGTGTGGGCGTGCCATTATTTATAGTGTGTCCTATTGGAGTATTACTCTTTTGTTCCATGTATTATTCTGGTTCATTTGTCTTTGCTTTCAAATTGTTGATACTTTATTATTCATCTTATGGCCAGTTTCTTAAAATAATCCAGATAGTATTTTAAATCTAGATATGAGAGGGATGCTGAAAAGTTTTCAGCTTAACCTACTTTCCAAAATTTGACAAAGTGAAAAAATATAATTTTTTATTTTTTTAAGGGCTTAAAATGGCAGGTTGATAACTTTTCAGTGCTCATTCATATTTCTGGATGATAATTATCTTAAGAGGCTCACAAAAAAAATTAAACACAAGGAACATTTTGACCTGCAAATCTCTAACCGTTTGATAGATAATATATCATTTAATAGAAACATATTTGTATAAGTAACTTTATTTCTATATAAGAAAGCTGGTTTATATTTAAATTATCAGATGTTATATTCAGTGATTTATTTTCCAAAATAATAAGATGCAATGATTTAAACAAGTTTTCAAATTGGAAACAAGCTCCAGTTAAAAAATTTAGACCTTAAAAATATTTTCTGTTTTCAAACATTGTTTACACATATGGACCCCTCTTTCAGCTGATTCATTCTCCAGCCTTCTTCAGTTGCATAATCTCTAAGAAAAGAGCTACCTTTTCTTACAGATGTAAGCATCTGCTTTAGCATGTGTGATTACAGTCGCTGAATTATCACAAGTCCTTAAAAGTGGTGGAATCAGAAATTGATCATTTTCTTTTGTTGTCATAGTGTTCTGAGTAGAGATCTCAATTTAAGTCTTTTGAATGTTTGGATTTTTTGCAGATTGACTCTGAGACATGTTAAATTTTTGGTTTGTTGCAGTTTGTCTGTGAAGTGTGTTGAAAGTTACACAGATTGACAATGGTTAATATTTTTCTTTTTCTGTCTGGGGTAACCACAGTGCAACAGGCATTAATAAGGGAGGGTTAGTTAAGTATGTAATAGTTATTCCTCTACGACACTGGCTTCCTCCAAACCTTTTGAGAGAGAGAGAGAGATTAAGTGTAAACAAGTTAGAATGAAATGCGATAAAGTTTTAATAAACATTATTTTCCTTGTAAAATAAGGTGGACCATTGAGAAGCACCACGGGCTGCAGTTTGCTCATGACAGCTTTAGATGCACAGATAATATAATTTACCATCAACCATATCTAATAGAAGTGATTCTAATTGGTATTTAACTCCTTTCCTTCCTTGCTCATTAATAAAATTCACTTTATGCTGAAATTGTTGCTGGCCTGACTTCTGCAACTAGCTGACAAGCTGATGTATGTTGTCTCTTAATTTCCTCGCTCTCCAGCAGTGTTCCTTATTAATTATGTGAACCTCATTCTCGAGAGAGTAATGTGTTCCTATCTCTGGACAGATAAGTTCTGATATACCTGTGGATATGTTCTGATTTTAGGGGGATGCCTGCTTTCTTCCTTATATTAATTCCCACATTGGCAGGAAATATTAATAATGGAATCTATTGTCATATCCTCCACTTGTAAGGGACAAACTCTAGTAAGGAGGTGTAAAAATAAACCCTTTGACAGGTGATGGAATTAACTTGGTTTGGATAAGATTGAAATAATTTCTGAGTCAACATCATTGTTAAATACTTATAATCCTATGATTGTGCAGAAGACATTCTTGAACTTAAATCTACAATGAAACCTCCAAAACATCATAATTTTTCCCTAACTTTGGTTCCTTTCTGGTAAAGACCAAGTCTAATTACTCTTGAATTAGACTAACATTTAGTATCTTTATCTGTTGAACTTATGCTTTGAAAGTAATTCTTGTTTCTGATGCAGTTAGCATAGGAACTATTTGTGGTTTTGCTATTGAAAACCATCATAATATTATAACACTCAGACAATCCTTGGGATACATTCAGCAACACCTCTTATATATGGTATGCTTGTCGTTGCTATATAGTAAGTCTGATGTTCGTATACACATTTTCTACCTTAAAAATAACAAAAGACAGTTGTTACATTGGAGGGTGCTACTTATGTCACATAATTTTTCTTTTATCTTTGCCTGAATCATTGTTGATGACCTTTGTCCAGTGTTGAAAGCAATGCACTAACCCTATCTTAACACAAAAGAAAAGGTTAGAACCAAAATTTACTTATAATACTAGGTGTTTGTTTTTCATACATACCCCCTTTCTCTGTTCAGGTTACTTGGGTGTTAAAAAAAGTTATTGTTCTCCTCCATTGTGAACTGTATAGCCTAACTGAGTTTATGATTTAACAGGACCTTTATGTGACTCATATGGTGACATGCCAAGACAGTTCCCCCGTAGGTTTTATTGTTATGTCAGCTTTGTATATCTTAGGAAGGTCATAAATAAAGTATAGTCTATTGTGATGTCATACCATTTGTCTATACATTGGAAAAGTAAAATGATCCTTATTGCAGGAACATTGTGATAACAGCATGAAAAATATAAAGGAGTTTGTTTATCTGAACAAAACTTTGAATGTTAATTACTCTTTTCAAAGTTATAGTCAGAAATTAAAGTTCATATTTTTTTCAGTGTTATTTATTCAAATATACCCATAAAATTTTTTAAAGTCTTTTTGTGTTTGATGAAAGTTAGTGAAATCTTTTCTGCTGACATGAAGTGGAAAGACGACATTGAATCAATTTCTAGGTCTACTGCTAAGAAAGTTGGTTCACTGTGTCATGTTTGACAATTTTTCTTGCCAGAATCTATCTTACACATTTATAACTCTACCACTTATTCTTACTTTGAATATTGCTGCCACACCCGGCCTAGTGCTCTTGCTGTATATTTAGAGATTATTAATAAAATCCAAAGAATCTGCAATGTTATTGGTACTGACCTGACATCTCAGCTTCTATCACTTTCCCATTGCCATAATGTAGCTTCCTTCTGCCTTTTCTATACTTTCATGGTAATTATTCTGATGAACTTTCCTCTATGGTACCTAAACTTTATGTATTTAAGTGTAGTACTAGATTGGCAACAAGGTCTCATCATTTTATAGTTGAAATGACGAGATATAACTGGAAGTTCTCTGCTAACAGTTTCTTTTCCTGCACTTCTCACCTGTGGAACTCTCTTCCAGTATCTTCCTTTCTAACCAACTTTGATCTCAAAAAATTTAAATGCAATGTCAATGATTATCTTTTGTTTTCTTAATTCTTGTTCTTTTATTGTTCTCTCTTAATAGTGTTTTTTTATTTCTCATATTCCTTAATACTCAGTAACCCCTTGCATATGAGTGGCTTTTTATTGCCTTTACTGGTAGAATGATTTAAAAAAAAAAAAAAAAAAGAAGCATTCTTATTCTTGTGTTCATCTGGTAAATTTATAGTGTACTTATTCTTAGGAGGTAGTGGATTATTGAATGGGGTTGTTTTATAGACATATGTATTATAGGATATATAGAATAGATAACAATTGACTTTCAACTTGAAGAGTTTAAAATTGTACTGATAAGGGAAGCATCCCCTTGGTAATCTGTTCCATAAGATAACATTTCTAAGAAAGAAGCTGTCTGAATGTGATTTCCTTCTTACCAATGGAACATGAGGGTGAGTCAACCTTGTGTATTTGGCATGAAAGGCCCTTGGGTGGTCTGGTGGTAGGAGTGGAAGGAATGTAGCTGTAGACTTTCTATCTGCTTGAATTTAGTTTGATTTTAAAATTATTGTTTATGCCTGAATTTCTGGGATGAGAAGTTATCATTATTTACATTCAGACTAAAGTCCCCATCTTTGTTGTTATTATCCCAATGTTATTGTTTCTGACAACATTTTTCCATTTCTCAGCACCTTGCTTAGCTTTCGAAATACTTCTTTTGCTAGTCCTATGCATGTTTGGATATTACTGTCACATTTTCCATCCTCTGTTAACACACTTTCCATATATTTGAACTTCTGCACCTACTTGATTTTTATATCTCTAATTCGTAACTTGCATCTTTGGCTTTTTCTCTTGCTGATGACCATACTTTCGGTTTTCTTGCAGTTGATGCTTAGTCCTTTTTTTCTCACTTTCTTCTACTACCCTGTCTAGGAGGTCCTGTAGTTTCCTTTCTGTGTCGGCCATCAACACAGTATTATATGTGTATATTATATTAAGATTGTGCCTACTGGTAATAAATCTTGGTAGGGTTTCCAGTTCTCTGAGGATAGCATTGCTGTTGAGGTTGACTAAATCTGGGGAGAAGACCGTCTCATACCCTTTTCTATTTTTATATAGCTACTCAATTTATTTTCTGTCCATATGCAGGTGGTTTACTTCCAGTATAAATTTTGGATTATTCTAACATATTTTCCAAACAGTTTTCCCAGTAATTCAAATAGTTCCAAATGCTTTTTAACACTAAATCTAGTTTGTTCCATATGAATACTGATGTCATATTTTATAATTCCTTATAACTTTTAATATTGGTTACAAAAGGTTACAGAATTTGTTTAAACTAATGTGATGATAGTACAGCTGAGTAGAAATATAATCAGCTTTCATTACTGCACATAATATAATACCACCACTGAATTTTTTTGCATTAATTTTAACCCCACTAGAAAAAATTTACCTGTGTATAGGGCTACCAGTCACTGAAAATGCATAATTTTTTTTCTTCAAAAAAATTACCTGTGTATAGTGCAGCCCCTGTGCTTTGCATAAAAATTCACACTACATTCAAGTATATACAGTAACTAAAATATAAAATTAAGTTCTGAATTTAATAAGAAATGGCATCAAACTTACATAGAAACTGACATGATATCCTCATGCAATTGTTGTTTTTAGAAATAATGTAGAACCAGTGATTGCTTGAGAAAGAATTTAAGTTACAGTGTAAAAGTAAATCTTATTTCAAATATTTACTTCCTACTTGTTTTGTTTTGCTGTTATTGAAAAGTTAAATGTTGGAATTAATTTGCAAGGAGGTGCTGAAAATTTCTTGTTATGACCCACTTCTCAAAATCTGTGATCAAACATCAGAAGAATGGTTTCCAGGAAGTTGGCTGAGCTGAGAGCTTTTCTCTTTGTAAGAATGTTAGCTGGATTTTATTATAGCATTTTCTTGAAACAATTCAAAAGTGAAAATACTATTTTATGGATTTAGTCAAAGAGCTTTTGAAAGCTTATAAAACTTTATAAAACTTTGGGTTACTACAAAAAGACTGTTTAGGACAGGTTTAGTAGACAATGCAATATCAACGTTTATTCCATTTCAGGCTTCTTGAAAAGTTGAAGGATGCAATTAAAATGTGTCAGTTAGGCAATCTTTTAAATGGGTTTCAATTGATGTAATGGCGCTTGTGGCTCTTACAAAGACCAACTTTACACTTTGTATTAAATCTCTGCTGCTGAAACTAAATAAGATTTCAAGTTACTTAAATCAAAATACAAACATTGAAAGTAGCAGTATTTTTTGTATTGAAATTTGAGGAAGTAGAATTTTCTCTCTACAGACTAACATACTTTATATATATATATATATATATATATATATATATATATATATATATATTCATTCATTGCTTTATTTTAAATATCAACTCATGATACATAATTTCAATCTATTTTCTGTAAGACTCTAGTACTCTGATTCATTTGCCTTGTTTCATACAATCTTTCACTTTTGAGTATCTTCTAAAAAATCTGGGAAGTATTAAAATCAGGTTTGTTGGCTGGGTAATAATAATAGCATAACTATTTTCTGGGCATTTTATTTAATGGAAACAAGCATATTCTCTTATAATGTGAAGATGATTTTAGATAATGCTGCATCATGAAAATGCAGACAATCATCAATGATTTAAAGTTCCTCAATTTCAAAATAGGGGCGGCATAAATTGGTTGCTCTTAGATTTATATCCTCTTTTGCATATTGTTGTGAGATCTGCAAAGAATTTAAAGATTTGCTTTTCTTCTCCTTGGTTGGTTTTCAGATTTATGATTCAATCATAAATTTTCATTTTATTCAGCTATTTGTTTTAGCTACACAAAAACCTGCAGTTTCTTGTCTTTTGACAGAACTGAGAAGAAATGAAAAGAAAATTTCATTCTTTTGCCCAGATAAATCATTGGCTACGTTTGTCTTTTCAGGAGGAGAAAAAAAAAACCCTGAAGCCTTTCCAATGAACTTGATAATGTTTTGTTTGGATTGTGCTAAAGTATAATCTTGAATTTTGGTGCTGCCAGCTACAATCTTCCTTCTGTCTATGAAGACTTATTGAAACAGAAAAATATCTTTTTCTGTTCTTTTGAATTTAGCATAGGAATTTTATTTTTAGACTACCTCTTATTTAGATTTTTCATGTATGTTCAGTTTTTAATACAGTTTATTTCATTGATTACCTGTCTTGGTCTATATAATAATTCCCCAAATTTAACCTTTGCTGTTTGCAACAGTTCACTTACTATATTTGCTCATTATCTTCACAAACATGATTAATGTAGCAGTAATGAATTATTGATTGATTTATTAATTTTCTTATCTTTCAATGTTTTTTGTAACAAAATTTATTACTTGAATATTTTCAATCATGTAGCATCATTGAACTGAAAATGTTTATTTTAGGCTATAAATTTAAATCCATTTTGCATTATAAAGTACAGTTTAATATTTAGCACTCTGCATCATTTATAAATATTACTTCCCCTTTTACTGCATATGGAATCCCCTCAAAATATAGTGTTTTATATATCAGTTCTATATATTTGAAATTGCAGTAGCCTGGCTCTCGATTTCAGTCAAGATTATTTTAGGTGCTGCCATAGAAGGATATGACTACACAATCAAAAAATTCAAATTACATTGGTAGGACTAACATTTTGCATGGTGAAAATAGTCACCTACAGAGTGCTGAATGTTAAAATAATTTTAGAGCACAAAGAGAATGCCATACAAAGAGCAACTTTGATATAAAACTGATGAAATCATATGAGGGTGTGCTGAAAATTTCTTGACCCACTTTCCAAATCAGCACTCTGATCATACATCAGAATACTGATTGGAGAATTTTTGGCACCCTACTCATGCATACTCACAAAAGAGAAAACAATTTCTTTGATAAAATCTGATTGATATTAACTCATTTATTCAACTTAGATATATTCTTGAAAAAATCGTTTTTAGTACAGATTGCATATGGCTTACAGCCACATGATGTTGAAACACTTGTTCATGTAAAATCACCAAAGTTGAGCAACATCAAGCCTAGTCAGTACCTAGATGGGTGATCATTTGGGAATACCAGATGCAGTAAACTTGGATGTGTGGGTGGTGTAATGGATAATGGCTCAGAATTGTTTATCAGCAAGCTAAGTTTCAATTGCCGTTGGGCTTCTTATATTTACTTATGCGCAAATACTCAATTGGGAAAGGTATGAATCCACTTCTTCTCTCCCCAGCTATGGGTTAATTAGTAAGACTTTTATCACTAAACCATTATTACCCACACAAAAAAACTTCTTACAATCTAAAAATATTTTCTGGTTTTAAATAACCTGCAAAGGATTGATAAGCTGCAGAAAACAAATCGCTACAAAGAACAATAGATTGCATATAAAATTTTTTATAGGTATATTTATAGTAGGCATATATGTTGGTATTTTATGTTTTATGAATTTCTTATTAAAGTTTATGACTACTACTTTATAAAGAAAAAATTAAACTGTTCTAAAGGTGGTTATTGTGTTTTTTACCTGCTGAAATGAGTCCTCATCATATAAAGACAGTATTACACTGGATGGCCTGGCCCTCCTCCAGTTGTAGATATGAACTCAGCCAGAAAACAGTTTGTGTGATGTAATAGGTAAAGATGTACTGTAACTATGATAGTATAGCTGTGGCTTTAGCATTGTTTGACCACAGAATGATTAAGACTGGAAATATGGGACAACTTCTCTAGCTTTTTCTCAAGCAACAGTATTAAGGGTATGCTAAAAATATTTTATTTCTGGACAAACAGCAATATCACACGCAGACAGTTGACCACAGGTAGTGCAAAAACTAGACTGTCAGTGACTGATAAGGATTTGTGTGGGCAGTAGGAATTTCTAAAATAGTCATAGATGCAGGACGCTATGTCAGAGTCATCCACAAACTTTAAAGATTCCATCAAATGAAACTTCATCAAATCCTGCGTAACACATGGCAGGACTAGATCATGAACAATGAAGTTCTTTGTGCAGAGATGGAGAGCCTAGAAACCATCATGTCTCACCACCGACTTTGATGGGCCAGTCACCTTGCCTGAGTGCCGTACATCCACCTACCTAAACAAATCCTCTTAGAGCTTACAACTGGCAAGAGGCCACATAGAGCCCCATGTTGTCAATTCAAGGATTAGCTCAAAACACCTAGCTGAGAACAGAAATTGATCCAGTCAGTTGGGAGATAGAAGCTGCAGAAAGAACCAATTGGAGAAGAGCAGTCTATGGAAAAAAAATAACATCCTTTGAAAAAAAAAACAGAAGACAAATAGAACCCAAAGAAAAGCCAGAGCTCTCCATACTCTCAACCCTCCTACCCTACCATGTGTTGACACAGGATGTCTCTTCAGATCTAACATTGGACTCATTTGACACAGAAGGAAATATCGATGAGCATTTCACTACTTGGCAATGAGCTCTGCCAACGACAATAGGGTATCATTATTGACACTACATCATCATTTACCCTGCCTTACCTTGTCAATACAACATAGTTATTGAGCTGTAGAATATTAGTACTATGTCACCTGGTCAGATGAGTCCTACATAGTTATTGAGCTGTAGAATATTAGTACTATGTCACCTGGTCAGATGAGTCCTATTTGTGTTTTGAGCAGATTGTTGAATTTGTGTGGTGGAGACCACATGAGGATATGAATTCATCCTATCAAAAGAGTGTTTTATAATCTGTTGGTGGTTATGCTCTGTTGGAGTTTGGAAGAACCATTAGTGTAACTAAAATCTGTCTTGATATGTGATATAACCTAGATCTAGTTTCAAACTTTTTGTAATTTATGCTTGCCACATTTCCAAGTCGTGATGATTAGTTCCAGCAATAGACAACTCTGGGATATTTCTATTCCAGCACTTTGTTATTCAGGTGGACAGGGGGCCTACAGGTCATTAGGTTGCTGTTTCTAATTTTTGGCCATTTCAGTGATAGATATATATATATATATATATATATATATAATCACTCACACAGGAAATGGATTAAAGCTGACATATTGTTATTTTTAATTTATTTTGTTTCAACATTATATTTGATAAACAGTCATATTCTTGTAGAAGCTCTGTTTTTTTAATTAAACAGTATGATTTTAAAATTATAAATAACATATTTTCCCCTCACTCCAGCATCCCTCATTGATATGCATGTGTAGCTGCACCAATATAACTAATTTAGTCAAGTGATGTCTCAAAGGGTGAAATGTGTTACAAGAATACTTTCCCACTTTGTTATATATTTTCCCAAAATATTGTTCTTGATATATCAAAATAATATCAATTCTCCACAAGCAAAGTGAAAATGCCACTAAGGTGCAAGGGGCTATTGAGGGTGAAAGACAATGAGAAGATTTTAGAAGGAATTGGAAACCCAATTCTAAACAGGAAACAAAGAATAAACCTCTATTCCTGTTAAAAAACAAAACAAAAAAACAAAAAACAAGAGTGTGAACTGACAATAAACCTTATCTACTCCTATTGAGTGTGCATGTGTAATATATATATATATATATATATATATATATATATATATATATATATCAATGAAACAACCTTTTTTTTCTTTCATCTGTTACTTTCTTGCTCAGTATCTTCCATTTTAGTGGTTTAATCACTTCTTTGACATCTCTTATTTTGGTATGACCCATATTGACCTTTGTGCAATCTAAGTTTGTTTTCATGTGATTTTGTTCATTTTTATGTTGTACACACATATACATCATTGCTGGCATCATACATTTTAAGCATATTGGTAAAGGACATTTTATCATATATTTAGTTTTCTTAAAATGATTTTCATCCTATCAATATGCATTGTTTTTACTCTATTTTCATGGTCTTTCTTTAATGTTTTTACCTGTCCTCAGTAGATGTATTCATGGACGCCTTCCTCTTCTATTCTAATTATCTTCTTTGTTTTCTTCTTCAGAATATTACAACTATTATTTTTGTATTTTTTCTGTTTATTTTAAAACCTGCATTGAAACCTTCCCTATTTAGCTCATTTCATATTTCTTGTAATTGATCTGATGATTCTGATATGAGTAAAACGTCATTAGCAAATTGTTGATGGTTTTAAATATCTTCTGTTGATTATTTACATTCCTTTCTTTCCAGTTCATTTTCTGTAAATAGATTTGGTGAAATTGTATATCTTATCTGTTGTTACCTCAGGGACATTACTTGTATCTGCTGGAGTGACTGTTGGTGGTTGTATTGTTTTTGAAGCATAGTGCATAGTACTTTTCTGTTATCCTTAACATCTTGTCACTACACTATTAAATAATATTCCATTTCTACCTTTCAGTGCAAGCATTTGCTGTTTATCTATATGGCTTTTCAGATGTTTTCAAGCTCTTTCCTTTTCTGATAGATGATTCTACTCTATTCGATTTTATCTTTCTTTTTCATTTTTATGTTGATTAGTTTGTTTAATTCATTTTTATCTCTCTTTATATTTACAACCATATTTCTCTTCCTTTTATCACTTCTGCTCTTGACTTTGAGTTATTTCCCCTTGTTATCATCATTTCCATTAGTTTTCCTTTTTATCTCTGCTACTTCCTTAATTATAGTTGTCAATTCATATTTTCTATGCTGTTTTCCTTATTTCACAGAGCCTGGGATCTGTTCTTGATTTCTAGCTGAAATTTGGTCATATTCTGTCTTATTCTATTACAACATTTTTTTTTTTTTTTTAGAATCATTTTATTTCTCTCAATTTTATTGTTAAATTTCATTCTGTAAGCTAACATTTTATAATCACATACTATATTAACTTTATTTAAGACAGTTACATCTTTTATGATACTGGCTTTGTTAGCAATTAGGAAGTCAGTTTCATTTATTTCCCCCCATTTGAGCTTTTCTAAATCCATTTATGGCCTTTTCATTTTTTGAAAAAATGTATTCATAATTGTCATTTTGTTTCTGTCTGAGAAGTTAACTGACATTTTTGCCTCTCTCATTTCTTTTCGCTAATCTAAATTTTGCTATACTAGATTCTCCTTAGTTTTTCTTCTGTACTTTTGCATGGAAGTCACCCATTAAAATAGAAAGAAAACAGATAACACTATATCTATACCATTACTGATATCATTGTAAAAATCATTCAGTTTCCTCATCTGAACTTTTTCAGGTTGGTGCATACACTTTATTTTTATGGTATATCATTTCTCTCTGATTACTATCCGGTCTACTCTTGCCTGATTACTATCCGGTCTACTCTTGCCTGATTACTATCCGGTCTACTCTTGCCTGATTACTATCCGGTCTACTCTTGCCTGATTACTATCCGGTCTACTCTTGCCTGATTACTATCCGGTCTACTCTTGCCTGATTACTATCCGGTCTACTCTTGCCTGATTACTATCCGGTCTACTCTTGCCTGATTACTATCCGGTCTACTCTTGCCTGATTACTATCCGGTCTACTCTTGCCTGATTACTATCCGGTCTACTCTTGCCTGATTACTATCCGGTCTACTCTTGCCTGATTACTATCCGGTCTACTCTTGCCTGATTACTATCCGGTCTACTCTTGCCTGATTACTATCCGGTCTACTCTTGCCTGATTACTATCCGGTCTACTCTTGCCTGATTACTATCCGGTCTACTCTTGCCTGATTACTATCCGGTCTACTCTTGCCTGATTACTATCCGGTCTACTCTTGCCTGATTACTATCCGGTCTACTCTTGCCTGATTACTATCCGGTCTACTCTTGCCTGATTACTATCCGGTCTACTCTTGCCTGATTACTATCCGGTCTACTCTCTCTGATATAATGTTGAAACTTTCTATGTTGCCCTCAGTGTCACTATTGACTAAAAATCCTTCACCACTAAATGCGTTCTCTTTTCTCTTGTAATGGATGGTTACTTATTTTCAACTGTAAGAGATTCTTTCCTTTGCTGTTTTTTTGCTCTTGCCAACCCTGTACCAGATTATGTTGCTCAGTGCCATCATTGGTTGGTAGTTTGTATTCTTCAGCCAGGCTTTGAACATTACTTGTGTTTATTTTCATGTTTTTTATTCTGTTCAATGTCCAATCTTTCTTTTGCTTGGATAGTGTCTGCTTACCATTGGTGGCATACTGCCTGCAGACACATGAGATAATGTGGTTGGGCCTTTGCTAGACAATGATCTAGTAGGAACAGCATTCACTGTATCCCATTAAGCTAAGCAATAGGTATATGCAATTTTGACAAGTATTGAACTTGGGAGTCAAATCTGTAGAAATCCTGACTCCTAAGCATTGGTGCAACCTTGAGCCTACTGGGGAATGTGATGCTAATTTGAGTGACCACAGGAGTATTTAATATTAGGAGAGAAAAAGGGAGAAAATATATAGGCTGAAATTAGGTAGGATCTAGCTAAAGTATTAACACAGAATTGAGAAAAATATGGTGGATATTATGACAGAAAAGCGAAAGGTAAAAGTAAATTCTCCAATTAAAACTTGGTAATAAACAAACAACTTTCTAATAATAAAACAATCAGATGATAGTTTGAAATAAATTTATATGATTTGATTAACAGCATATCAATGCCTTATGGATCATTTAATGCTGAAAGTTAATTTTCTTGGGAGTTTTGAAGTAATAAAAATATGATATACATTATTTTACTTTCATAATTGAATACATGGTAGATAATACTCAGCTTTTGTGCATATGCATGTTTGTGTGGACATAATTATTAGATGCAGTGATATGTGTATTTTATGCTGTAGTTTTGTTGAAGTCATATTTTGGAATACAGTTTGATTTCCTTAAGAAATTGTGGGATATTATATAGATTAATGTCATGAAAGAGTGCTTTCACGTTGGTTGTTTGGTTGATTTTGTTTAGCAGCATATCAACCTCTATTGGTTATTTAATACTGAAGTCTAAATATTTTGAACCTTTTTTTGGCTTCAACTAAATATAATTGAAACATATTTTGAACATAATTGTATGCCTTTAGCTACAGATAAAATGTATTGTTAGTCATTTTGCTATAAATATGTATTGTTGAAAATCTTTTTATATAAAACTGTATTGCTGGTATTTTTACTATAAAATGTATTTCTATACTTTCACAGGGCTTTGTTTTTGTTTTTCACTATTTGCTCATAACTAGGTCCCTAACAAGTGTTACCACTCAGGACAGGATGCTCCTGGGAACAACAGCAATTAGGTGGTACCACACTTGCCAAAACCTCCAATTACCCGATCAAAGGTCTTGCTGCCGGATATAGTTTATCATTATACCCAGGACTAACAAATTTATAGAAGAGAAAATATTGCATTTTATTTTATATTGAATACAAGATTCTGTCTAATGAAATGAAAAATAACGAAATTCTTATCTTATATATCTGTGAATTAAGGAGGACATTTAGATCTGCTTGGTATGTTTGAATAAGTGAAGTAAGGATGATTACTGTGAACATATATTCTGTGATTATATAAACATTTTGAAATGAACTCCCCATTCAGAATGATAATTCAAATGGTCAGTCATAGAAGATGCTATTTCTTTTTCTTTTTTTTTTTTCATTTCCACATAGGAGAGAAACATAGCAATTTTTCTTAAGCAAGAGTGCAAATTCTCTGATTAAAACCAAAATAATAAATACAAACAACTATCTAACAATAGGCAAGTTACTTTGAGAGAAGAAATTTACATGAAAACTTTTTTTATTTTATTATCTCTGTTTAACATTGAAATTTAGAGCTGTGGTTCATGTTTAAGTTAAAATAACACTGATGATGATTTTTATTGTTATAAAACATTAAATCTGCATCTATCTTTGGATTACAGCTGATGGAACTTATAACTTTTACTTCTTTAGTAAAGTTTAAGCATAAAGAGTGAAAAAAGTAATAATAAAGGGAACTTTTGGGGGGATGTTTTACTTATGTTTTCTGTCTTTTTATATTTGTACTAGGGCAAAAGATTTTTCTGTATATTTAGAAGCAAAAGATATGAGCTCTTCAAATATAAAAATACTGCTGCAAATTTGATTTAGCAAGTTTATTCTTTTACAGATAAGATAAGAGTCTGAATTGAAATGATGGCTACTTTAGAAATCTTTCTTGACATATGTTATCTATAGGTTCCAACATATATAATATTTTAACAATGGACAGTTGATGTTGAATCATGTGAGATACCATCTGGGTATATTAGAACTTTCATAAATTTTTTGATTGTGCTGATATTTGCAAATAAATGAGTATATCATTTCATATACAATTGTTATACCCAATCATCTGAAATATCAGAGAATACTTAGTGACAAAAATCATGATATATGAAACAGATTTTCAGTTCATATAATAAAATATAATGCATAATTTCATTGCAAGTTTCAAGTTTGTACCTTAAATTATGTAGTGGATTCCATTGATAATGATGGTCTACAGTTCTCCTTTCTGACTCAATTTGATCAAAAAAAAAACAACAATTTAACAACCTCAACAATAATTCTGGATGAGTGGTTAAGCAAATAACAACATATGATATACCATGAGTAAAAAGTTGCATTTAATATGTTAACTGATAGTTTTTAGTGCTGCAGTTTAAATTTATTCTTTTAAGGCTTATTTTGGTCATCATAGGATATATGGATAATGTAATGGTTATCAACATGAAAATTGGAACATGTGAACTGAGTTCAAATTCCAGCCTAGTTAGCTGCATTAACTTTTGCACTCATGCCCTTGAGAAAGGTATGAATCCCTCTCTCTGTACTTCCATCAGTTATGGATTTAATAGAAGAGAAGTCTAGGCTGTCTAACCGTGGGTGGCAATTAGTCTAAGAGGACTACTCTGCATTTCAAACCTTGGGGAAGGCAATGGGAAACCACTCCACTATATTTCCTATGAAGGCATAGCAATTCACAGATAATAAAGGAAAATAATCTCTGGAAAACTATGATTGCCTACATTCCGAAGAGACATGACATATAAAAAATGTCATCCTAATATCTTTTAATATGACTATTAATCAGAATTTCTTAAAGCAGTAAAGTTTTTGATAGTATATGAGTTGATGTTTAAGATTAGTTGTATATGAAAATGACATTTAATGAATAATACAGTTTTGAATTGAGCTTGAAGAGCATTAACCTTTTTTGCCCCTCTTACCTATCACTTTAAAGTCAATTGAAATGGTGACATTTTCTTAGAGCTTCTAATATATCTGCAAAATTTCAATTAAATTTAATCAGCAGTTTCTGAAATAACTAAATTGTTTTGATTTGGCACAAGAAAATTACTATGAAATAATCTTGTTCAGAATATTGTGAATTGCACAGGGTTAATTGATGTACAGTCAAAAGTGCTTAAATAATACTGTTAAGTATTTGTAATGGCTGAGAAATTTTATGGAACATTATTTTTTAAGAAATATCTAAGAATAGCCATCAAATTTGTGTAATTTTCTTGATTTCCTAGTATTTTTTTAATAATGAAATTGTCAGCAACTATTAGATTTTGTTAATGCTATCATTTGTAAATAATTCTAAAAAGTCATTAAAATGATGGCAACTGTGAGTGTTAGCATATATAAAGTTGTATGAAATTTGAAATGTACTAATTTTCCTTTGTTTACAGTCTAACTAGTTTTCATAAATTGGTCAACAAAGAATTACATTGTGCTGTATTTCTTTAAGCAATGATTAAAACAGGAATTTTATAGACTAGCATTAAATTGGGATGTCAAGAAAAGTTTCTTTGACTATTTTACATTGTGATAAAACTGACTGCAGGACATTTATTAAAGAGTGACAAGAACTGAAATTGATAAATCTTGTTTGAAAATAGTACACTGTAAGCAAAACAATATTCGAAAGAGATAAAACATTTTTAAAAGCTGACAAAGTCCAAAGAAGATTGCAGAATATTTTTAATCTGTGAATCTCTGAGGGTTATGTTTTTTCTTGAGGCATCATGTCCATCAAGTCACATTCGGGTAAAGATTAAATGTTTTTGCTTTCATTTATCACCTGAAAAGTGGTTTATAGAAGATTTACTTACAGGTTGATGAGGCTAAATAGTTTTGGGACAGACTTTAAATTTTGCTCTCCTTATTTCTCTTTTCATTTGATTTCTGTATTTTATTAAGATGAAAATAGCATCCATAGAACATACTATAAAATATTGCCAGTTTCCTTTATACGATGAAAATAAGTCTTTGACTTGGCATTGATTCAATGATATAGCAAACAGATTCCTATTTTGTGAGAAATAAACATAGAATACTAAAATGCCACTTATAATTATTTGGTTTTCTTTAAAACTATAAATTTTTTTGTCAACAGAACATGAAATTAGGAAAGATAAGAATTTTATCAGGTTGGGATCTGAACCAATCCCATTTTGACTATTAAAATTTTTAATACTTGTAACTACAGTTCCGCATTATTAAAAAAAAAAAAACTGTCAGAAACTTTACAAAGATAGGACTTAAGACTTAAAAAAAATCAACTGAGGTGATTTTGTGTATTCTTTCTCCATCCTGATGAAACAAATTTCTTATCTAAAGAAATATCTTCAAGGAGAGAAGCAAAAGAAAGCTGACTCTTAAAAAACTTTCCAAGATAGTGAAAAATAATCTGGATCTAAAACCAGATTCCAATATTAGTAGATTCTATTTTCTCCATGGTCAGAAATAATATAAATAATAGTGAGATTCATATTTCCTGAGATTTCCAACTACAAATACTCATATCAGTTGCTGTTTCAGATCAGAATTAGTCTTTTAGATTTGCATTCTATTTCTATCATTTGGGAAAATATATATATATTAATATTCTCAAGAATGGAATCATTTTTAACAAAGATATTTTTCCCTTTTGGAGATGGGATTGAATTCAGTTTGATCAGAATATATTTTTTTCAACATGTCCATTCAGTTTATTACTTTTTCCTCTTCCAAAAATTTTTTTTTCTCTATCTTTTTTATTTTTTATTATAAGTATCATGTTTTTATATTTGTTTTTAAAGAATATTTTCTTACAATATTTTTTTTTTTTTTTTGTTATTGAAAGGTTATTTTTTTTGTTTCACAATCTTTGGTATGTTAGTTAAAATGTTATCTGAAAAAGATAGATTCTAAAAATACAAGCGCTGATTAAAGTTCTGCTTTTTTGGGATGATGATGGGTATTGTAGCCATTTTTCTATTATTTGCAGGAGCAGATAATTATAGAGAATGGGATTCGTTTGTGTTCCTTCATATATAACCATTCTATATTTATCATTCCACTGAGCCAGGAATGAGGTCAAAAGGCAGAGATTTGTGCATTTCTCAAGTGGCTTTAAAATACAAATTGACTTTGCCAATTACATTTTCCACAGTGTCAATTTCCAATTTTTCTAGATGATTATAACTATTTTGCTTTTTTTTGGGTGGGGAGGATTTCTATCTCTAAGCAGTAAAATAAGTTGTAAGTTTATTAATTTGGATTGTACATTTTTTTTTTTTTTTTTTTTTTTTTTTAAATCAGTTTTATGCTGTTTTGAGTAAGTTCAGCTTAAAGTAAAATGAGGAGGTTATATTTTTATGAAGATTAATGAAATTGAAAATCCATAAAGCCACATTGCAAAGATGTTTATAGCCATCTAAATAGAATTGGGAATGCAATTGAAATCTTCTGTTTATATCTTATGAATTGGTATAAATCCAGAAAAGGGTAAATCTTTTTACCAATAGTGAATAGCCATCTTGTACGTTTAGAAACATTTTTTACTATTACATTCCGTTGATACTGTTTTGATAAAAAATGTTACTTTTCAAATTGTAAACACTGAAAAAGTATCAGTTACTGACAGACACATTAAAAATTGAAGCCCAAGTCATTCATTCATAATGTGAAGATTTGAACAAAGTTAAGTATCACACTTTTATTCTTGGATTTTGATTTTTGTATAAAATTAAATGATGTTAAATTTTGTAATGTTTTTATTAGAAAACACTATACCTAGTGACACGTGGCAACAATGACAATTGTTGTCTAAACAGCTGCACATATAAGGGTCAGGGATATAAAAGCAGATTAGTTCATTTTGAGTTCTTCATGTTTATGAGTTGAGTGTTGCAGTCATAAGATTAAAAAGAAAGATTGAAGTGTGTTTGCCACTTCAGTATATATTTCCCCTTTTTACTTTTTTAAAAGGATTTTCTAATTATATACTTAAATCATATCAGCTTTCATTTAGAAATATATATTATCTCTGACATATTTAACCAGTTTGGTGAAGTAAAAATTAATTAATGGAATATTTAATTAATACTTAATTTATTTCAATTTAATTATTATTTAATAAGTTTTAAATTTATTCTAAGTTCTTCTGTATGCCATGTCCCTTCAGGATGTAGGTGATCATGGCTCTCCACAATTTCTTAATAAATTCTGTTTTTTGTGTTATCTCTCCTAAACCTTGTTCTGTCATCCATTTACTCAAGCTCACTAAGTAGGTTATGTATTTTCCTCTGACCTTGCCTTCAATCTGTTCTGTGAGTATCACATTTTCCAAGCCAACTGTCTCCTCATGATGTTAAGTATAAGCATCCTTTTTATTTCCATTATTAGTATTAAATAATATTTCAAATCAAACTCATTTATAAAATTTAGAACAAATCCATTTTGAACAAAGTAATCAATATCTAGAAAAAGAGAAGTACTGTCTTTGTGATTCCTTGCTCACTGACAGGAGTGTAACAGACAGCACATTGGTAGGTACCTAATAGTTTTTAAATATTCTTTTAAGCTTATAGGTAAGAGAAATTTCTGTGTACAGCAAAAAGTGTACTAATCACCCTTCTTCATGTGAATTGGATTCAGACATTTATTGTACAATGAATGAGAATTTCTATCTGACATATATTTAGAAGCTTTGGCTTTCAAATGTCTTTATCAGTTTTATCAATTGTGGATTTATAAATTTTACAAGCATGCAAGAAGGTTGAATGCTTGGTATTCAAATAATTATTCATTGCTTTGGTAGAACACATTTTCCAAGAGCAAGCACTGATTCCAGTTGATGTGAAAATTTATTCAAAATTTTAATAATTAGTTAAATTTTATTTTGGGGGAGAAAATTGTTGTTAATTCAACTACTGTAATTGTGTGTGTGTTGTAGAAATGTTTGAAAGTTGGATTGCATTAATTTGATCATGTTCCATTAATCTTTAAATAGAATTAGCATGTCTGACAGAAAAGAAAAAATATTAACACTCGCTCAATATTCTGGATTTTTCTGATGCAGAACTATTGACACCAACATGACCATAACAAAACAAAAAAGATTGTTTTAAAGTGTTAATAAAAAAAAACAACTCGCAGTTTTAGTCCTGTTGGGTGACATGCCACTCTCGTCACCAACAGAAAAGCTAGTGCAGGGAGCTGGTTTAGATGCTAACCACCTGTCCATGCAGCAGCTTGTACTGGGTTACATGTTACCATTAGCTGGCCTATACCTGAGCTGACCACAATTATCCCCTGTAATTAATTTAAAAAAGAAAATTAGTATATTTTAATTTTCACAAAATATTAGAAATTAAGGCTATGTTCAAACAAATATTAATTTTTCATAATCGAGTTTATCTTAAATTTCGAGATGAAGCATTATAACGATTTAAAATATTATTCAAATTGGCTATCCTTTTCCTTCTATGTGCTGTTTCCCTTCAGGATGTTGATGAGCATAGTTCTCCACAATTTCCTGTCCTTTATAGCTCTTAATAAATTTTGTCTTTTTTCTATCTCTCCTAAACATTGCTCTGCCATTCATTTACTCAAGCTCTCTAGGTAGGATATGTGTTGTTTTCCTCTATCCTTCTTACCTTCAATCTGTCCTGTGAGTATCAATTTTTCAAGGCCTCTTTCCTCATTATATGCTCTAGAATTTTCAACTATATCTTTCTGTTGCTAAGTATAAGTGTCCTTTTTGTTTCTATTGTCTCTAGAACTTAGTCGTTGCTCACATGGTTTTCTCAGCATCTTTCTGTAGAACCACATTTCTGTTGCTCCAAGTCTCTTCTTCATTTGTGAGGAGATTGCCTGGTATTTACTGCCATATAGGAGGACTGATATTATGTAACAGTTCTGTCGTCATTTCTTCGGTTCTCATAAAGTTTTTCTGTTCCTTGATACTTTACTTAGCTTTTTGAAGTCATCTTTCGCTATCCTCACCTTTTCTAAAAGCAACATGTTTTTGTTCTTCATTTTTATTTTAAAATCATTTCACCCCCCCCCCCCCCTCAGCAAGGCAATAAAGAGCCACTAGTATGCAAAAGGTTACAGAGAGTGAAAGAAATAGAAAGGACAATAAAAGAATAAAAAAAAAAAAAAACAGATGATGATGAGTGACATTGCATTTAAATTTTTGAAGATTATAGTTGACAGGAAAGCTGGAAGCCAGAAGGGAGTAAGCGTTGGAAAGTGTACATATGTATATAGATATACATTCTATTATCAGATTCCATTCGCTAGATTACTACTTAAAACATTTTTACCCATGCATTGTACACTTACTAATTATATTAGCTCAAACTAATAGTAAATGAGATTAAAACTTTAGGTCCTATTAAATGAAAGTTAGACTGTTCAACTTGGATCTGTGTGTATGGGCTTATGACCACATCATGTTGAAATACTGGTTCATGTATGATCATCGAGGTTAAGCAACGTTGCGCCTGGTCAGTACCGAGATGAATGACCATTTAGAAATACCAGGTGCTATAAGCGTGGATGTTTGAGTGACATAATAGATAATGGTTTGGAACTGTTAATTGGAGAGCTGAAGTTAAATTTCCATTGGGTTTGTTATATTCACTTACACACAAATACCCTTGGGGAAGATATGAATCTACCTCTTCTCCTCCCCCCCAGCTATGGGTTAATTAGTAAGATTTGTATCACTAAACCATTATTTGCCCCACTTTATACAATTTTAAAATAATTTAATGACTTTAAATAACCTGCAAAGAGTTGATTAACCTTAGCAAAGGAATCAATCAATCTGTGTGTATGATACACTGGATGGCAATCAAGGCTTGTCAGATGCAATGGTGATCTGAGAAATGTTAAAAATATGTGAATCAAATTGTGATAAAAAAAAAAGAAAGTTTAAATAATTTATATATTTAATGAATGTATCAAATTTTCAATTGCCTGAAATTTGCTGTTGAGAATGTAGATAACTAATTATATTTCTATAACTGATCATATTTTCTAAATCAGATCTACTAAGTTAGATTGCACAATCATTCAATTATGCATAAAGTCTTTATGATTCAGTGATTCATTGCCGCTTTTATCTTGAACAATCACTGGACTTTTTGTTTTGCTCACTTATTTTATTTTTAGTTTTGTTTAATCTACAATATAGATTTAATGATTGAAATAAACATTCAAGAAGTACAGTTTAAGAGCAACCAAGATTATGGAAGATTATAAATTTGAATCATTTTTCTTTCTTTTGAAAAACAAGTGTAAAAAATATAAAATTAGAAAATGAAAATTTTGGCTTGTTTTGAACCTAATTTACTGTTAGTTTTCCTGAGCACTTTATCTAAGAAATCTGGTTGTGTTTCTCACATGAATTCAACTTCTTCCAACATTTCCCGATTGAATTGTATTGATAAGATCACATTTTTCATTTTATTGAAAGCCAAGCATCTTCTAATTGGCAAACATACAGTTTTCAAACATCCACTATATATATATATATATATATATATATACTTGTTATTCATTGTTGGCAAACTGAAATTCTCTTTTTATCAAAATATATAGGTATATTGAATAAAGTTTCTATTTTCATTTGTTTTGCATTAATTTTCTCAATCCTTTTTCATGCCAGAATGACCAAAATTGTTTTTTTGGGGGGGGGGGGGAATCATTAATAGTTGATTATCTGTTACAATATAATGATTGTAAAAATCAAAGCTATAACATTTTTCTTTTCATGCCATGTGCAAATTCAGTAATCATGTTGTTAATGTTAAAAAATGTATAATATCAAAAAACAAGATAGAATTATAAACTAAGTCATTTCATATGTTAAATGCTTTTGAAATGCTTCATTGGGTTATTTATCAACTATAAAATAATTTAATAAAATTAAACATTCCTTTTTTTGGTTTTACATCTTGTAGTTCATCCTTTTCTAGAAGAGAATACAATAGTTAGAAATGTCATTCAAGTTAATACGTTTTCGTTATGATTAGGATAATGAAAGTTTCAACAATGCCATCAGTATAAACCTGTTGGAACTCGATATGATCTTCTGATATAACAATTTACTTTTTTGTTTTTAAATGTATGATTTTTTTTTAGTACAATAATGTAAAAGAATTGGAAATACTCAAGTGAAAAGAAGTCTTATAACAAATCAAGGGTTAAAAAATAAAATTCCACTTATTGATCACTTTTTGATTCTTATTCTATGAATGTAAAAATAGTGATGTAAAAATCAACTTTTGTTTAATAATTTAGTTCCACCTGAAATTAAGTATTGCTGCTGGTTTATTTTGAGTCTTATGTTTATTCTATGGTAAAATGAGGAGGAGAAATTTTTGTTTTTGGTATTCTTTGCATCTTATTTGTAGCTGAAAACCAGCGAAAGAGAACATTTAAGAAAAAAAAGAAATAGGCAAGAGAGAATGATATTTTCCCTTGTAATACTGATGCAAAATGTGTAGTGTTGTTTCATTATTTTTATATTGTTGTGGTTAGTGAGTTAATCTAAGGAGATATCAAAAATCTTTTAATATTTCCAGACTGTTTAAAGAATGTAGATTTCTTTTGTTTAAAAAAAAAAATCTTAATATGATAGAGCAAATTAAACAAGGAAAGATGTAGAAAGGACATTGAAAACTGGCATGAATTGGATTTTTGACTTTTGGGTATTTGACAGTGATGCATTTTTTTTTTCATCAGGTTATTTCTAATAAGTACAGTCCTTGATAAGTGCTTTCAGAATGAATCTGTCTTATATTGTTTACCTATTTTATATAATTGACAGCATATGAAAAAAAATAATAAAAAAGCAGAAAATGAAGGCGGTAGAATGGTAGAAAGAAAATGACAATTGAAGTCAGTCATATTGGCTTGGGTTGCTCATCTTAGCATAAAAATATATAACTTTGTGAGCACTTGATAGTTGTTTGTACAACTTTTGTTCTTCCAGATGTGCTGAAGTTTGCTAGGTGAAAATTGCTAGCAAAAGGCTGCAGAGAAATGAGATTGAAGATTATTCTTTATAAATACTTCAGAGCATGAAGAATGTAAAGATTTAATAATTATAGTAAGCAAATAATTTGCATTTTAGAATTTATCTGCTGTGAAGTTATCAAAATTAAATATTTTTTGTTTTTACATTTATAGATTTTCAATTTATTTATATATATATATATATATATATATATATATATATATATTTAAATATATTAAAAACAGATCAATGTATTTAAACAAAATAGGTGCATGTGAAACAATATTGATCTCATGCTGATGAAAACCAAATCTGTATCAGCAAAAAATAATCTGCTATGATAGAATCCTGCATAAATTTGAAGACTAGATGCTATACTTTTTGATTTAGAATTCCCCCTTTTCTGATTTGTGACCTGCAAACAAGAATGAGTTGAGCATGTTCCAGTTTTTTATAACCTTTTTTTAAAAATTGCTTTTAAAATACTTTATTTGAATGAGTTTTTTTTTTAATGCAATTCTTTGTATTAAATCTGTATCTCTTAAAAAACAAAGTATACCTTATCATGTGAAGCTTTCGCTTTTAGTTTTTAAGTACATTTTTTTTCACATTTATGCTAAAGCATTTAAAAAATATTAAATATTACTTGTACTCTTGGAGGTCAGTTAAGAGAATTGTGTGCGTGTTGTTTTTTTGTTTCTTTTTAAATACATTTTTAAGATGGCCAACTTTTAACTATTGATATTAGTAAATTAATGATTTTGTGCTACATCTGAAGTTAATTTATCAAATCTATATTAAGAGATTGCAACAGCTATTAGGGAGATGTGATTAAATATACTTTAATGTTTAAAAAAATTATTCAGTATTATTATTGTTTAGGTAATAAGCATTCTAACATAGCACAAATAGCTATATTGCGGGAAAAGGAATTTTCGACAATATACACATTTTTTATGTATTTATGGTAATTTTTATAACTTTTATCAAAATCGACATTCTTGTACATGTAGTTATGGATAATATACATTAATTACTAATTTTTTTAAATTAATAACTATTTGTGCTCAGTTGTTGACATTAATAGTTATCTGCTGACATGTTAAAATTTTGGAATACTGCAATAATAAAAATTTAAATTTCATCTCTGATAGATGTCAAGAGATCTGTAAATACATTTGCTATTTTTATACTTTGTAAATTTTTACATATATCTAGACTAAGGGTATAGAATGCGAGTATATACAGTTATTTTCTGCTTTATTCAAATATGTTATATTTGTAATAAGTGAATGAATAGGTTTGACTAGTATGTTTTTCATCTTAATTTTTATTGTTGTGATGAAAAGCATGTAAAATTGCTGTTTTAAAAGATATAATGAACTAATAAAAATTAAAATGACCATATTTGCTGGCATTAGAAAATGCCTATTTTTGAGGGGCTTTTTTTAAATTACTGCAACACATCTCAAACCCTTACTGATGCATCTTGAACCTTTGTTATCACCCTCCCATTTGTAATGCTAGCACATTGGATATTGTGTAATATATTTTTAAATGTATTATACTTGTGAAAACATTGAAGTTTTGATTTTTCTCTTGATAACTTTGAATCTTATTTCATATTAAAAACCAAATGCTACTCTCAAGAGTAACTGACATCTGAACAGTAAAAAGAAACAATTTCTTGATCATGAAAATATTTTAAAACTTAAACATTTTTTTTTTCAATTCTATTTTATATAATTTCATCCAAATTAGTTCTTATACTTCTGTTTGAAGAATGAAAAATGAACATGTGCCATAATTGTTTTTCAAGAAAAATCTGGCAGTATAACAAAAGTATTAGTATTAGGTAAACTGAAATTTTCTTTCCGTTTTGATGAAGCCTCTTGATAATCTATATATATTTTTTTGAAATTGAAAGAAGTAAACATATATCTTCTTCAGAATGTATTTTGCTTAGTCTACTGACTTATTTTTTAGCTTCTTAAACTAAGTTGGCTGCTGAGAACAGGTTGAACCTAACAGCTTGTACAATTTTCATAAAATTTATTTTGATAATTGAATTTATGTTTAATATGACTGACAACAGTTAGAGCGATGAGAATTTTCAGAATAAAAATACAAAAGTATGACACTAATTATTTCACTGTGCTTAGGGACTAATTAATTATAGCTGAATTGCTATTTTCAGTGATGTTCCTTCATTCGGATTGCAAGAAGAATTATTTTTCAGTCTCAAGATCATAGCATATTGTTAGGCTTTCTTTAAATAAAACCTTTATTATGGTTATGAGATGAAATTGAGCAAATAATATAACTTAGCAAATATTTTAGTAATAATTTTTAAAATGCTCTGAAAATGTATTTAATAGATGGACTTTTATTATTTTTGTGAGTGAATTAGATCGCACATTTTTCTTTGAATAAAGTCTGAACAAACTTGTATGTGTTTCAGACAAAAGTGAAGTAAAAGAGTGAAGTGAAAAAGTATTCAATGTTCTTTTGAAGTATGCTTTTCACTTGTAAATCCTTTAATGAATTTAGAAACAATCTGCATGCCTTATTTCTTTGTACATTTTCTTTCTTTTTTCCATACTGGGAACTTGTGTAAGTGTTATAAAGACATTGACTCTTGGTGACATGTCTTTGATCCACCTTCTTTTCTTTGCATCTCTTCATGTGCATGCATGTTAATTTGTATAGTGCAAATAATATAAATGACATTCTATTTATTGATTTAGAAAATTCATTAACTTAAATATAATTTTCAGAAATAAGCAAAGGATTTTGGCTTTTGTAAATTCATAGGATAATGTTATTGGCTTGACCCACTTTCCAAAATCACTTTTATTTTTAAAGAACAGTAACTTTCTAGTAATATATATATATATATATATATATATATATATATATATATATATAAATAAAATTTAGACATGGCAGCATCAATAAAGCCCTGTTGGATGAAATACGTTGCAAAATTTTTTCAACAATTTGTCATAATATTTTTCTAATTTTATATATATATATATATATATATATATATAAAGAAAAAGCCAACACTCAATAATATCAACTATGAACATGCCAACAATCTGCTGACTGTGTTTGGGAACTAAAAAATAAAACATTCCTTGAAACTCGATACATACATAAAACAATCCATACATTCAGTTAAAAGTAAAAAAAATAAAATTCATCCTTGATAATGGCTAAAAGTATAGTCGAATGTACTCAGATATACAAGACATTTGGACAATTTCTATATAATTTATGTTCAGGAAAGAAAATCATAAGGACACATGAAAAATTAAATAAAAAAAATTTAACCACAGTACCTTTTCAATCATTTTTAATGAAACGTGTATAAAAGAGGGAATGCTGCCCAAATACACAATATGTGTGTGTATATATATATATATATATACACACACACACACACACTGTATATAGGAAGCAAATGTTCTTTATGGTAAATATTATTAAAAACAAACATTTTGGATCAATTTTAATGATTGACTTTTTCAAATTATGTATAATCCTTCTCATACAAGGTGGAAATTCCATCAGAAATTGTCTGAAATTCATTTCAGAAGAATAGTACAAGCTTTTGACTTAGTTTTCAAAACCATTTCTCTACCTACCCTGATGATGACTTAATATATATATATATAACAAGATAATATTTTTTTTTTTTACACACATACACACAATATATGAAGAATGCAAGATTATCCATATTGGTAAATTAAATTTATTTGAAGATTACACATAATTTTTGTTGAGTCTTATTTTATTTTGTTCAATTTATTTCAGACTAAAAAGAAAAATTTGAACTGAAAATAGAAGCAATTATTTTAATTTCTTTAGCAGTGAAGCATAAAAATATTGATGCCCTTTTGAGCAACATCAAGTGTTGTCTTTTAAAGGTAAAAATTTACTCCAGTTTATGGTGAAATGTTTTCTTAAAGAAATTACTTAGAAATATCTCACTGTATAAGCCATTATTTTTAATATTTTCCCCCTTACATTTCAATGTAAATTGATGTTTATTAAAAATTATGTAGCAGCTTATGAACTTAGAACTTTGCAGATAAAGAGAAAGTTGTGTATATTTGAGTCTCCTGCATACAAGTGTACTTATGCCGATGGGTACTTCCTTTGTACTTTTACTCTTTTGTATTCTGACGCTCAAGATTATCTATATAGTCATTCATGCCAGCAAGATCTTTTGATATAAATATATGGCAAAAGCAGCTTTAAGCTGTTAGCATTCAACATGCTCAAAATCGCCCCCTTAAATATTGGCTCTCATTTCTCACTGTTTGTGGTCACTCTCAGTGTTTGTATGACTTCCTGTGTTATTTGCATTGATGTCATTATATATTATGGCAGAGTATACATGGGGTGAGTTACAGCCGAATGCTAAAGGGTTAAATGTCATTTATCACATTTTGTATATTTACTTCACTGACTTAGGTACAATGTTTTTAATAAACATTACAATAAATTGTATTTATTTGTGCAATTCAGATTTTATTAAATGATGATTATTAAAATAAGTATCTCTTGTGATAGAACCCAAACTATCAGTTGCCTATTTTATCCTTTATGACATGGGGTTTTAATATTGTACTCAAACATATTACTCTGTAAATCATTAGTTTCCATGTAATCAGAGAATTAGTTTGTTATAATAGCAGGAGACTTTCAGCTCCAAACTTTGATTAGCATTCTTCTTTTTCAGGTTGAAGTTTTTGGTTTTAACATTTTTTTTTTTTTTTTTTACTATTAGCTTTAGAAAAGGACTGTATATTCTTAAGGTTGATATTCCAGATATTAGTTTAAAATCCCTCTCAATGTAAATATATATGCTATAAAAAGTCCAGGTCAGAGGTTGTGTGGTTAGTAATTATATTAAGAATATGTATGCATGTATATATGTATTTATATATGAGAAGGTACATATTGGTACACAGAAGAGTTGTAGGCAATGCAAATCCAATCAACCCAGTCAAGGATACAGAGTTTATCTTTCATGTATGCATGATACCTATGAAACTGACTGCTGACCTCAAGAGTCATCTTAGAAGCCATGGATGGCAAAATGAGATGGAAGCTATTACAAGTAGTATGAAGGGTGAATATGATGTAACATTCACTAATATATATATATATATATATAAACAACAGAAGTGAGTGAGAACAGTATAACTTAGTGTGTATGGATCAGAAACTTGGATGTTATCTGCTTGTCTTGAAAGATGACCGGATGGAACATATACAAATCTACTTAGAAAAATCCAGAACATCAGTTGGAGATCACATGCAACACTTAACACAATTTATGGAGAACTGAGACCAATTTCTCTTAAGCTCAAATAAAAATGATTACAGTTTGCTGGCCACTGCCACTGAGTAGACAGGGAAATCGTCTCATCCTTACTCCTATAGCATCTTTCTGGAAGTGTCTTCTCACAAAGATTGACTTTTCCAGACACCATAGCTTGGGACTCAGGGTTAGACATTGGGGATCTGGAGACAGCAATGCAGGACCAAACAGTGTGGAAAGGAATTGTCAATGGAGTTCCAACCAAACATAGGGAGGTCGAAGGATGATGATGATGAATGTGTATGCATGACAGAGTTCAAGGTCAATCTGTGCTAAGTGGCTTCACTCTGTGCACTTTAGCTCTGTTATAATAGCATCAATTCCAATACTTTTTGATCAGAATTTATATATATATATATATATATATATATATATATATATATATATATATATATGTGTATCTATGGTCTCTTCATTTTAACTTAAATTTAATATAAATATGTCTCCAATAACCATGTCCTGAAGATGGTCTATTAGACCGAAACGTCTGACGTTGACAGCAAAACAAAAAACAAAATAAAAAACAGTAAACTCACATATTCGGATTTTGCTTTGTCTTTTCCCTATTTTCATCATACTGTCGGATCTACATCCACATATTTGCTTACACATTATATATATATATATATATATATATATATATATATATATATATAAGAATAAGTCACTGTATAAAGTAGCTACTAATTAACCTGCAACTTGTGATAATACCACCAGATAAACTAAACTAAGGAAAGAAAAAAAGCATCTCATTATTTTGTTTTTTCTTGTTTAATGACGTGCAAATTGATTTTATGATTATTTCATAATACTGTACTTGGTGATGATAAAATAGTTACCATTCTAATTAAACTATCAGCAATAAAATGCATAAAAAATATTTTGATCTTACTGCAAGTTGTTTTAATTTCATTAAGCATAAGTAGACAGGGATGATTCTACAGTCCTGTAAATGAGAGCAATAATGCTCATTTACAGGACTGTAGAATCATCTCTGTCGACTGATTTTATATGATTGTAATATGTAACTACTGAAGAATCAGTCTGCAACCATTTTAACTAAGCTTGAGTATATAATCTAGTTTTCATCTGAGATACCATTTGCGGTGACTTCATTGGCATTTAGTTCTATATTTAATAGAAGCATGAAGTGGTTGTTGCTATTTCCTGGCTTGTAAGTTAATTAAAAAATTTTTTATCTTTAGCTTTTTACCTTAGAATCAATATAAAACATACAGTTGAATGAAGAAAACTTATTAAATTTATTGGAAGATTCTATATCTGATCTGATCTAGCAGCAACAAGCATTTCTGTGCCATGTTAATAAACATAAGAGTGATTATTTCATATTAAATGATTCCATTTCTCCATATTTCTCATTTCTGTGTTAGGCTTGACAAATGAAAATTGTTATTGGAACACTTTGTTGAGTAGGTATTAAATGACATTAGTCCCAACTTTGGATTATCACTGATATTGTGTTAATATTTGATGTTTTTTTTGACTTGCACTAAATGCAAACTGAGTATAGATATCTACAATGTATCTGAAGAGGCTTATTTATTACATTATCTCTGTGATCATAAAGCTAAAATAGTCTGGTGTATGGAGATCAATGCCTCAGACAGCACTTTCCCATTGCCTTAATAGAGGCATAATTAAAGGTACACTCTGATATACATGCACAATCTTTAAAAATTATAGAGGGATGTAGGAATTTTTTGCTTATCATATATATTTGTGTATAAGCTAACTTCATGTATAGTGTAAACCCTGAATTTTTTAGCATGAATTTTAACCCCTCCAGAAAATATTTACCTGTGTATAGTGCAACCGGCCACTGAAAATGTATTATTTTTAACCTCTTCAATAAAAAAAAAAATTACCTGTATATAGTGCCCCCTCCTCTTTTGCATAAAAAAAAAATATCATAAAAACTTCCACTGTTCTTGAGTATATATAGTAAATTTTTGTAAAAAGGATTTGGTATCCTATTTTTGCATATTGTAGTTATAAAGATTATACATACACACACAAAAGTTTATAGCCTGACAGTTATCAAGTGAAATCTAATCTGAAACTATTACAGTATAATGTTTTATCTATGGAAGAACTTTTTTCCACATAATATTGGATTCAAACTTACTGACAACCCTACATACACGCACGCACAAACAGAAGTGTGCTGAAAATTTTTCAGCCTGGCACATTTCCCAAAATCTGATCAAATGACCAAACATTGCATGACCCTAGTAAATTACACAGAAAAATAGAATGTGCTTTAATGTACTCCTGTATCATTTATTGATGGTTCATTAATTATCTTCATTATTAATGGTTCATTAACTCTCTTAGAATCTCGTTCATGAAGATATAAATGAATGCACTTTTATTGTTCTTCTTTGTTACCTGTCTATCAAAATTGACCTGCAAAAACATGACCTTGCAAATTTAGATGTTTATTTAAATATTAATTAAATTTATTCAAATCTCTATAAATAATGTATTTTAATAAAATAAGTAAAAATTTGATCAAATTTCAAAAGTAAACCAAAAAAAAAATCATTTTAAACCAGTTACATTTTTTTTTTTTTTTAAATGCCTTGTCTCTTCAGGGCAGAGGCAATCATGGCTCTCCACAGGTTCCTTTTCTTTATAATCTCTGAATTGCCATTAACTCTTCGAAAATATAATTCAGTGTTTTGCTGTTGTTTTCTCCACAGTTTTTGAATTCATCATATTCTTTCTCTTTAGACTAGCTACCACCCAAGATTAGGGAGATCTCAGTCTATCCAGCTATTTAACCTATATGTGGGGGGAGAGATGAATTCTTTCCTTTTCCAAAGGCTTCTGTGTGAAATTCTATGCAATAAACTGGGCCAGAATTTGAACTTGGATTGCTTTCTGTACTAATAATTGTTATGCAGACTACATATATGCAGTCCCCAAAGAAGTGGCATTGCTTCTGACTTTTGCTTTTCAGCTTTCTAGATGCAGAGGTGTGGCCTACAACTTGGAACAGATATATATATATATATATATATATATATATATATATATATATACATGCATGCATTCACAGATGAGCGGGTGCTGGAAAGATCTTGGGTGTTTGTAAGACCCCCCTCCACAAACGCAAATACTGTTTGATCAAATATATTTATAAACTCTTCCCCACTAAAATCACAGAATTTTTGCTGTAACTAAGATTAAATTTCTTCAGGCCTTATTGTTAATAGGAAGTTCACATAAATACTTTTCAACTTGTTTTAAACAAAATTTTTGATTCGTATGAATTCACAGCATCTTATTCAGTCATGAAAATATTTCCCTGACATTCTATGATGTTGTACCTCTTTTTAGCTAATTTCTGTATCCCCTCATAGAATAATTTTGTTTGTTTTGTTGATTTCATGAATTCTTTTGCATCTTGTAGTTTATATGGAGTGAAATGAATGATAGTCTAAAGGTGACAGGTCAGGGGAAAATCCTATACACATATATAGAAACACACACGCACTCACATTATAAAGTAATTCTGGGCCACAATGCCCTAAAACATTGGTACATGGCCTTCTATTTTGTATAATTTCTTTATTTCTTTTGCTGCTTACATCCATTTTCTTTTTTTTTTCATAATTACCATTTTGTTTTTGTATTTTTTTAGTCTTATTGATTTATTGTCATTTTCTTAATCTCTTTGAATTTTTTTTCAAATTCTTATTTTTAGCCTTTTGTTCTTTTAACCTTCCTTTCTCTTTTGTTCACATGGTTTTCTCTTTCTTTCTCATCCTCATTTTTTCTTCTTCATCTTTTTCTACTTTACATCAGAAGAAAGAAATCGTGCAATGTAGATGCAGTCGAACCAGCTGCATTTATCTTCTTGATTCAAGCTAACTGATTTTGCTCAAAGATTTATGGCCAAACCTATTCTCTTTGGCATTGGAATTTAATGAATTATTTTTCAAAGAAAGTAGACATTTGAGCAAGTGTCTTGATTATTTCTGATTGTTAATATAATTGTTAGACCATTCAACAAACAGTACCCATCCATCCCAGAAACCTGACAATAAAACACAAATTTTAACAAAGGTGGCACATTTATTTCAATTAAGTTCTGTGAATGATTTATTTTTTGAAAGTAAGAATTATTAATTTGAAAATGATTATTCCTGCACTTGATTTCTAATGATAATTTATATTTTAAGAATAAGTTTTGCTGTTATTGCTTTATTATGTCTGCTGCTCTTATGTTCTTTTGATTAGAATATATAATTCTGGATTTAAAAAAAATCTATTGCATAAAATAGCTATTGTAAAGTTTCATTCATATTTTATTCTATGCCAACTTCAATATTTATTCAACACAAAAATAAATATCAATTTTTCAGGTAATATGACTGATGTTGAGAAAAAGAAAAGAAAGAAGACCCTCCATAAAATTCACATTACTCTTTTTTTTCTTTTTTTTTTTTTTTTTCTATTTTCAGTCTCAGCTTGTTTATTTCAATTATCACCTTTATATTAGCCACTTGTTTCCTTTACCAGTTTTTCTCTATAATATTTGGCATGCATTTTAGACTTGAGGCGTTTTAATCTTTTGCTACTTGTTGAGAAAATGCTGTTCGTGCAGTTCTTAGCTACTTTGTCCTGCAAATTTAGTTGTTTCATTGTAAAACTTTTTCCATAGTTGACAAAGAGCTGAAATTAAGTCACTCAGAAATATTGAACATTTGCATATATTTGTCTTTCATTCATGTTTTATTCTTAAAAGTACATTCTGCCATGATTTTCTTGTTTATTTCTATTATTATTCAGAATATGACTCAGATTCCTGCCAGTGTGTAAAATTTAAAATATTCAGAAAATCTTTTCTCACTAAAACACTGGGAATTTTTACTTTAGCTATGATCAAATTTCATTGTGCCTTGTTGTTAATATGCAGTAAATGCAAAATTTTCCTCCATCTTTGAAAAAAAAATCTTTCTTTCATATAAATTCATAGCACCATTATTCAGTCATCTAAGTGTTTCCCCAGGTTTTCTATGACCCTGTGCTATATTTTAGATAAACTGTTTCTTCTGTGAGTTTTGATTTCATGAATTCTTTTTTTATATTTTGGATTTTATATGGAGTGAAATGAGTGATAGCCTGAAGTTGACAAGTTTGGAGAATACACCAATGTGGAAAAATACTTGATTTCAGCTCCTTGATTCTTTTTTGCATTGCATTTGCAACATTTAACTGTATTGTGACAATTGTTGTACCATTATACTTTTATTTATTTTCTCAGAACTGGTACATTATTATTGTTTATTGATTCTAATACTAAAGATGGAATAAAATAAGCAACATTTTCAACATGATTTTTTTAAAAATTATTATTTTAAAGAAAGTAAAAAGGCAACTCAAACAAAAAAGATTTGTGTAGTTGATGGAAATGTTATACTGTGAATGATGCAACATGTCAAAGGTGGTTGTAAAGATTTCTTAATGAATGATGATCTATGATCAGACAGGTCAGCTGAAGTTGAGAACAATCAAATGAAGACATTAATAATTTCTGTCTGAATTTTCAGGATGAGGCATTAGCATTATTTAGATTCAGACTAATGTCATCTTTATTACTAGAATCACAACATTTTGGCTGTTGCATGCACCAGACTTCTTCAGGTGTCTGTCAATTCAGGTAAACTTCAGTGAATTTGGTAGGAATAAAGAATATTAGGTTTAAGGCTCTAATTTCTAGCTTCAAGCTTGCCACATGAGACAATTTCCAAGAAGATTAAAATGTTGGTTAAGGACTTTGGTGACATAATAATTCAGAGTTCAATACCTGGACCAGATTGTTATGATATATGTGGACTCAGGGAAAACAGGATGAGCAAAAGAGAGAGAAGAATGAATGAAATGAAAAATAAGAGAATAATCTACCCACATATATCAAATAAATAGTTCAGTCTGAAATTTTCTGAAGGTTCCCCTATTGACAGACACCTCAAGAAAGCAAGAAGCCACAATGGCCAAAATGTTGTAGTCATAATAACGAAGATGAGTCATTACTATTACAACCAATATAACCAGGAGATAGCTAACATACTTGAAATATCCAACTCAATATTGAAAATCATTTTGTTATATTAATTGCTTTCACATAAAGTTAGGTATTAAAGAAAAACTACTGGACTCATTTCATATGTGACATTTCTGACTTATAATGAAAATGTTAATATTTTTTTTTTTTTTAAATCATCATTGATCATCATTCATTAAGAAATCTTTACAACCACTTTTGACATGTTGCATCATTCACAGTATAACATTTCCATCAACTACACAAATCTTTTTTGTTTGAGTTGCTTTTTTACTTTCTTTAAAATAATAAAAATAAATAATCATGTTGAAAATGTTGCTTATTTTATTCCATTTTTAGTGTTAGAATCAATGAACAAGAAGAACGCACTAGTTCTGATAAAATAAATAAATGTATACTGGTACAAAAATTGTCACAATACAGTTAAAAGTAAATTTTTGAAATAAATGAAGACTAAACATTCTTAATGCTATCTAATGACAGAAACAACTTTTTGGCCAATAAATATTTTGATGACTTCATATTTCATAAGGACATCTAGTTTCTTGTCTTCATGGACTGTATGTTTTTATTAATGAGATGTTTTCATATGTGAATATACATGTCTGTACTAAGTTAAATTTAAAGACTTGAATTAATGTTAGAAGATTTTTTTTCAAAATCGATACTATATTGAAAAAGTTGTTTTCTTTTGGTAAATTTAGACAGTATTTAATATCTGCACTTTTGTGGTATCATTAAGATAGCAGAATCTTTGAACTTGACTATTTTTATTTATGGATGTACTTTCATTTGTAATCTTTGTTTTGGGTGCAGTTAAGTAAAATCATAGATACACTCTTTGAGGAAATGTATCCTTACCAGACACGAGATTAGAATGGAAAATAACTCAATAGAGAAGAGCAAATAAAAAAACATTTTCTTTTAAGTTATAGGCACCTGTGAATAACACATACGCACACTTATTCAGCTGTTACTATTTATATGAATTGATTCCTATTTATTTTGTTTCTGTTAGCAATTGATATGTATTGTGTAAAGTGAGACAAAATGATTTATTCACAGAACCTTTCATATGGGGGATGTGTGAAAATCAATGGTTTTTGTACAAAGATTGCTTTTCCTTCCCTTTTTGAGGACTGTATAAATATACTTGTTTCTAAATCAATAACTTGATTTTGTGCTATTTGGCTGAAAAAGTAGGTAAGAAGAATTCAATACTAAATGAATGTTATTGTCTAAATCTGGGGTCTTTTCATTTTGAAATAAGATGAAATGTAAATAAAATGGTTGGTCAACTGGAAAGCCCAAAACAAGAATAGGAAATCAGAAAACAACTTTTTGTTTTTGCATTGAAATCATTAACAACAGAACTCTTTTTAGTAAATTTACTTCATTCTTATTTTTCATTTCATTACCCCCCCCTCTCTCTCTCTCTCTCTATATATATATATATATATATATATATATATATATATATATATAAAAAGAGATGGGAGCAGAATAGTTCTTGGGTTTGACCTGCTTCCCCAAATATGGTCAAATTTTGTGGCTTTTTGGCCAAGCTGGCAACATTTTAGTCTGTCCTGTGTGTGTATATATATATATATAACACTATAAAATAGCTACAAACAAGCTACTAGAATAATTTGAAATATAACCAATTACTGCCTACTCAACAACCATTAGGATAATACAATAGGCCTTGCTACCCATAATGCATCATTTACCAGCTTATGTAGTTGAGCCAAAACACAGCACACATGGCCTGAAGATTGTGTTCAAGCATGAAACGGACTGTCGCTGCGCAGTGTTGACCTCAGTGTCTACTTTTATATTTACACATGCTCTATCCCTGATATTGAGCACTTTTACACATAAATGTAGCATATTTTTTATCATATGCCTAGGAATTATGAGTGGAATTAATTAGAATATGCTTTATTGCTTTAGGTTTTTAAATTGTGGAAAAATACTATCAAGTAAATTCAGGCAAGTTGAAATAATCAGGCATTTTATAGACATGCAGTCACATTTTTCTTCATTAAAGATTTCCAGTTATCATTTCATTTACTGCATAAAGATAAGCAACCTGTGAAATTTTATTTTCAATGTATCCCTTCAAGTGGGGTCTGTATTACTTACTATCCAGTAAGTTAGCTGATAATATTAATTTAGAAAAAATGTCTTATAAAATATATTCGTTTTTATGTGATACAATATAATGACAATTTTCTAAAAGAATTTCTAAATATATATCATTTAGAGATTTTATAATATTTCACTAAAACAGTGCCTTTTAACTACTTAGTGTTAAGTTTGAATAATATGAATAATTTTCTTCGTTATAGCTTATGACAACTTCAGAAATTTAAAAAAAATTGTTTTGATAATTCATAATTTTTGGCATCAAGATGGTATCTCATATAAATTAATATGCCTAATTGAGAGGTGATTAATGCTTTTGAACATTTTTTGCACTCACATATCATTAACTTAAAACGAACGATGATGGCATGGAGAGGACTTTCCCATGATAATGCTTCAGTCAATTTTTGTACATAGACTGTTGGAAAATAAAATTGCAGCACCTTGAATAACATTACTATTTTTGACCTGGGTACAGAATGTCCATACCTGTGAGTGAGAGATAATTTGGCTATCTTTTGATGTAGTAACACTCTTACTAAGTATTGTTTATGTGTGACATAAGCTTTAATAAAATAGAGTGTGGTGCAAGAATTCAGTGCAAACAGGTATCATTCCACAAAAATGAACACACAGTCTTTTGTTCGTGAAGGCTATTTGTAAGAGGTCAGATTGTGGGCCTATAAAAGCCTGGATGATCATTTCAAGGAATTATTAGACATATTGGACTTGACATTTTGGTGGCATACAAGGCTGGCATCCCGTTCCCACCCCTACACCGTTGAAACTGTTAGATGTAGACGTCTCTTCTACTCCAATAGCTTCATGTCTCGCACATCTCGCCTATGGAACTCCCTTCCCTATTCCTGTTTCCCTGACAAATACAATCTCCAACTATTTAAGTGTAACGTCAATCGACATCTCCAGTTGCCTTGATCTATCCACTTCCCTTCTCCACATCCTTTCACCTTTCATTCCTATCTACTCTTGCTCCAAATCTTCTGTAACCCCCTTGCCTTGATCGACCCACTGTCTTTCTCTTTCTACACATCCTCTCCTTTACCACTCATATCTGCTCTTCCTCCAACCCTTCTATAACCCCTTGTGTGATAGTGGCCTCCAGCCTTGCTTGGGGTGATACGCTTAAAAAAAAAAAAAAAAAAAAAAAAAAAATATTAATGTTGAAAACAATGATCAGGTAGATATTCTTACACTTGTAGATTAAATTCTGGCTGGTACAGATGTTCATGAAGTTTGATGCATTGTAATAGCTGTAGAGGCAGACAGCATAATATCCACAACAGAGATTGGGACAAATATGGCCCCAATGTTAACATGGTCTGTTGGGAATTGTTTACTTACAGCAGGACTATATATACTTCCACTTATGCCATAGCACTGTCAGGCCATGCATATTCCTAGTGATCTCTCAAGAGGGTCATCTGGTTGATCAAATTGCGTTCTGTAATGTTTAGTGATGAGAGCGTTTTGCCTCTATGCAAGTATTGGTCATTTGAACTCCAGACCTTATGGTGCAGGGGCTCATAAATTACAACTCTCACTCATTTTGATATTTGTGAGGGAACATTGAACAATAATATGTATAAGTTGGTCATTATTTACACTTTAACCACTGATCTCATCTTTGTTGTCATCATGTCTCTGGTTGCCCTCTGAAGGTTACCCAGACCAACAAGTACTTGGAGAAGGTTGGAGGATACAATGGCTGAAACATTGTTATATCAACAAAGATGAGAACAATAGTTGGCATGTAAATAATGTAAACACCATCTATATGCAAAACATTATTCAACCTATTATGCTTCTATTTCGGCAACAAGAACACAACAAGCAGGATAATGCTTGGCCACGTCTTGCTTGTGCTACACATAATGCTCTGTAAGATGTTTGACAATTTTCATGGTTAGCTCAATTGTCAGCTCTTCCCCATATTGAATATATATATATATATATATATATATATATATATATATATATATATGAGAATGACATGATGGAAGGATACCTGACAGTCATTTAGCCTACCTACAATTCTTGCTGCATTGCATCAACAAACACAAGTTATGAAATAATGTATGGCAGGATGCTATTTGGCACCATTGAAATCATATGCATGCAAAAGTACAGGTTTTTGTTAATGCTCTCGACGAATATGCTGTATATTAATATGAGATCTGAGTACTGTTGATACCAACTTATTTTAGAATTTCTGCATCGATTGATTGATTGAGATATATATATATAATTTACTATAATCCAGCTATATTACCTCTCTGTTTAATGTTGAGTAAATTGCAACCTATATCAAGGGTGTTATGACTTTACTTTTAGTGTATTTAGACTGATTCCAGTATGTATAAAACTAGTATGATTAATATCATTGATTAATATCATTGATGATTACATTGGATATTGAAGGAATTTTCAGGAATAAAATTTTAACAATTCAACTTTATTATGTAACAGATTACTGATGACATGCTAACTAAAAGGATTTTTTTTTTTATTTTGGAAAAATTTTTCTACATGGTTGATTCATTATATTTAAAACCTGAGTGAGTAAAGGTCACCCTTGTACAGGGTGAACCTCACTGTAAAAAAAATCTTTCATTAAAATATAACAAGCAGAATAATATGATTAAGTCATTATTTTTTTTGTTTCTTTTATTTCTCTTTGTCAGTTTAATTTGAGAGATTTTTGATAGAAGATGAACAAAATGTTTTCTTTGTTTCTTTTAACGTAAAGGTAAAGTAGTGTCTTGTGAGTAGTGACTGTAGATTTTTGTCAGATTTGATGGATCAATTGTAATTTTGGTTAATTAAGTAGGCTATTATGCTTACTATGTTGATATTGCAAAAGAGAAGGTTATTTTTATTTATTTATTTATTTAAAGTTTGAGACTTTCATTCCCAATGGTAGGTATTTAGAATCTCGAGGTGTCATGGATTTTTTTTTTTATAGGAATAAAAATAGTATGGAATGTGATAGAATTGTCTGGGTTGTTGAATCTTTCAATCCTCCTGGGTAAAAAAAAAAAGTAACATTTTAACGAGATAACACTGTTCTTAACATGGATACTCCCAGCAGTATATAATGAAATATCACCAGCATGTCATTGACAGATAAAGTTGTTAACTGATAATGTATTTTGTGTGTGACTGAGGTAGTTCACTCTGCTTGGCTTTGACATCTTTCTGAGAAGCTGAACATTTGATAGAAAAGATAACAGCAGCAAATTTTGCCATTTAAATCACTCTCTCCACACACACACACACACACACACACACTCTTTCACTCACTCTCTCTCTCTCTCTCTCTCTCTATATATATATATATATATATATATATATATATATATAACAAGAATGTATAAAAGAAAACATCAAAAATTGATATTTACAGGTAAGTAACTTTATCATATTTTATATATATATATAGTGAGAGAGAGTTTTAAGGTATGGTATATTTATGGGTAAAAGTGCATAATATCAGAGATAATGTATGTGGCTTACAGCCACACTGTCAAAATGCAACTTCCTGTATGATCACCAAAGTTAAGCAACTTTGAGCCTGGTCAGTATCTAGAGGGGTGACCGCTTGAAAATATTACCTTCTGGAAGCTTTTATATGCAGGTAGTGTCATTGGTAATGGCTCAGAATTCTTAATTAGAGAGCCAACTTCCAATACCTGTTGGGTTCGTTATGTTCACTTATGTGCAAATACCCTTGGGAAAGGTATGAATTCACCTCTTCTCCCATCAGCTATGGGTTAATTAATAAGATTTTTCCAGTGGAGTAATGGATCGCAGCTTGGACCAACAAATCGGAGAGCTGAGTTTGAATTCCAGTTGAATTCATTACATTCACTTACGTGCTAATACTCTTGGGAGAGGTATGAATCTTTTTCTTCTCCCTCCAGCTATGGGTAAATAGCAGGACTTGGATGGCAACTGGTCTACTGCAGAAAGAAATGGCAACCTACTATGGGAAAAAATCTGCCTCGTCAGTCATGTATTGAAAGATACATGATCACCTAAGCATGTATCACACATGGCACATAACTGACTGATCACTAAACCATTATCTCCCACCAAAAAATCCTTACAATCTAAAAATATTTTCTGGTTTTAAATAACCTGCAAAGGGATTTATAAGCTGTAGAAAATGAATGAATCAATAGATTATGTAAATATAAAAATGGACACTGAGATCAACACCCAATGGTGACAGTCTGTTTCATGCTTCAACTCAGTTGTGTTGTATATATTTATTGTATATATTTGCTGACTGGATTAGAAATTTGCCATAAATGTTTAAAATGTAAGATAAATTTAAACTTCATTTTTTTGTGATAAAACATTGAATATTTATTCATCATCACAGGAATATCTTTTATTGTTTGTAGATTTTATGAATCAAATGTAGAAATATATTTATTGCTTACCTTAAATCCTATAAAATATGCAGTAATAAAATTTGTATTTGTTAGATGAAGCATCATTGGGATTTTTATTCACAGCATTGTTAGTCATTTTTAACTAAAATAGTTGAAGTTATTCACTAGATCTTATTAATTAAGAGCTTGTTTCTTATTAGATATATATTTCTTAGATTTTACAGTGAAACTTTGAAATCATGATTTTTGATTTAATACTGTCACACTGAGATCTCACTTGGAGGGCAAGTGGCATGTTATTAAATTTATGAGTTGATTTTAATTAGTAAAGGTTTATATTTGAAGTAATTAATTTTAGAGGTAGTCTGAGTTCCATTTTAGCTTAATACTTTGTCATTTGATCTAGGCAACTGGAAAATACTTGACTGTATATAGAAGCAAATTCTGATTATGTTAGTTTTGGAATTTATCAATCAAGCAGAAATTGATTTCTTTTTCCAAATAGATATTTTTGTTTTAAATTTTGTTCATTTCCCATTTTTAGTATTTTAAGTGGGGATCAACCAATCATATTCCACATTTTGTTCATTTGGTAAATATTATTTTAAAAATGTAATTATTTGAGATGTAGTTTGTAACCGTGACTTTGTAGTTAAAGAAAATAATTTCAGCCAATTTATAAAAAAGAAGAGAAAAAAAAAAGAACTAATATTATGTATGTATGTATGTATGTATGTGTGTGTGTGTGTGTATATATATATATATATATATATATATATATATATATATATATATATAAAGTGGAGTAAAAATGGGGTCATGAGGCAATGCCCGTAATATTAGACTGTGGGAAAATAGGAAGTGCATACATTTAGACATAACAGATGCAAAGACCCGCAGTAAGCAGGCACAAATATGCAAAAGAACCTCAGCTTTTCTTGATATTTCAAATGGGCATTTCATCCACAAACTTTGCTAATTTATATTCACTTTTTCATCCATAAAAAAACCTCCTTAATTCACCTAGTTTTCTTGTTTATGAATTAATTTTTATTACAGATTTATATTCATATACATATCACAGCAAGGTCTAGATGTAAATGTACATTCTATGCTAAGTTTCTTGTCTCACTTGTAGAATTCTTTTGGATTCTTGCTTCCCAGTCATCTTTAATTTTCAAAAATCTAAATGTAAAGTCAATTCTTATCTTCTGTTTTCTTAATTCCTGCTTTTTTTTATTGTTCTCTCTCCTTACCAGTGCTTGCTTATTTATTTTTTTTCATATTCTCTCACACTTAGTAGTCCCTTGAATCTTAGTGGTTTTATTGCCTTTCTTGGGGTGAAATGATTAAAATAAAGAATCACCTGATATTGGTCTCATGAAAATCATTTAAAACCAAGCTTTGTTAAGTATTGCTATTTGTCAAGTTCATTTGCATTTTAACAATTGTTTGCATGTGTCTGTTAATGGAGATATTTTTATATTCTTTTCTTTTTTTCACCTGTTGTATCTTAAATCAGTGATATGATCATTTTGGTTGAAATTAGAAAGGACACTTTGGCTTTGAGGTTAGGCTTCTTTTCTTTCTTTTTTTTTTTTGTTTGTCAACCTTTTTTCATTAGGTGCTTTGCTTTGAATATTATATATATATATATATATATATATATATATATATATATATATATATATAAATAATTCAATTATTTGAATATTGTAATTATAATGTTAGTAAATTTCAGAATCTTTTCTGTAACAATCTTTTAGATGGTCACTTTTGGTGATGCTGCCTAAAATGTATTGCTTAAGGATCATGTTGATTAAATAAAATTCACATGATATTACTGGGGTAATGATATATATATATATATATATAGAGAGAGAGAGAGAGCTAAGATTTTGTAAATAATTTTTAAATCTCTGAATGTTTTAAAAATATATCTTTTGCAACTATTTTATTGCAATGCTATACATTTATATTGGGGCCACTTAAGATTCAGTAACAAAAGTGAGTGTACATGGTGAAAAAATGTCTAAAAAATTTAATAAAAACAAAGTTTTAATGTCAAAATCTTTGTTATTATTAAGAGGAAAGAACAAAGGAGTTTTTTCTGTGAAAATTATTTTTTAAAATCCTTTTTAGGACCTTCAAAATTTTGGAATTGATATTTTTCAGAATTAAGGTTCATTATGACTCCCCAAGTATGAAAAGAATAATGATAATAAATTTTATTTCTATAACAAGGTATGCAGAGCATTTTAAATATAAATGTGTGTAGCTATTTGTCATCTTTTTTTTTTCCTAGTTAAACATTAAAAAAAAAAATCAAATGGTAGACATGACACATTTGATCCTGTTTTGTTATTTGTATTTCTTTGCAAAATATATATAGTTTTAACAAATTATTAAATATTTTTTTAAGTGTTGTGAACAGCTGTGGAATTAAATTTCCTTTTTAGATTTGGTCTAGTGCATTAATTAAATTTTCCTTGGAGAATTAAAGGTTATTTTTGTTTTGAGGCACATCAGTTGGTCAATCTGCCCAAGTCATAGCTAAAATATGAATCCTTTTTTTCATTTGATATTATTTTTTGTTTGAAGAAATATTAAAAAAAAAAAAAAAAATGAATGACAGGCACTGAAAGTTAATCCACTATTAATTTCTGTTTAATTCCACAGATAAATTCAATAGGTTATTAATGTGAGTAATTTCCATAAGAAATTCAAATGAATTCAATATTTTATTTCTGGAATATTTGTTAGTGAACATTGTTAACTAATAGTAATATTCTAATTAATATTTTAGAATTGTAGAAGGTCTCAGAACTGAAGCTTTTTAATTACAATGTATTGGGTTGTATTATAGGTAATGAACATTTGTTAATTTATTGTACTAATTATAAAAATTAAGAGTTAACGCAAAATAAATTCAGAAGTGTCTTGAAGTCAATATTTTTTTCATATTTTCTATAACCAAACTTTTCATAAGAAAAAGGTTCAAATGTCAAAATCCATGCTCCCTGCATATGTTTTTTTTTCTAATTGTTTGAAAAAATTACGAAAATGATAATAATTATGTTATTGCACATTAACATCGTTAATGGAAATTCTTTTATTGAGACATGGTGTCAAGAAGATTCCTCAAAACTCTTGAACTTTTCTGAGAATCCTCACAAAATAAATGATGTGTAGTCAAGTTACTTTTAGAGGATTATATTAATTTTCTTGTAATATTCCAATTGTAAACAAATTTATGAATAATAAATGGAATTTTTCAATTTATTCCTGTTCATTAAATAATTAATGACAGTAATTGAGAAAATTATATATTTTCAATTATCCAAAATTCAATCAACTTGTAACAGCTGATGTTTACAACAATTGGCCAATTTACTTAGGGTGTACTTCTTGATTCTGACACAAATAATACAATCTCCTAAAATTAAGTATATAACCTATTGATGTTAATGCTGAATATAATAAATTCTGCATGAGATTTTAAATAAAGTCTTAAAATAATTACAGACAAGGCTCATTACTAGGACTTTATAACACAAATAGATATATGGCCCATTATTTAGCTGATAAAACTCAGTTATTTGTTCATAAGAATAATGATATTGAAATAAAATCAATGCTTGTGTTGAATTGTTTGTAGCCAAGAAAATTAAAATTTTATAAATTAAAGCAACAATTTTAAAGTATATAGAAAATGTGTTATTTATGTACCTTACTTAATAAGAAATAATTTTTCAAAATTTCTTGGAGTCTATATTAAAATTGCTACCTTTTATACAATTTTGATTAGATAATGAATTAATAATTTTTTAAATTTAAAAAAGAAGTTTAGATGATGACATAATCTTTTGTAAAGCCTCAATTTAAAAATTGAACACTGTTCTGAACATTTTATTACTTGATTTTTTTTTTTAGCATACATATCTAAAATAATTATCTTTCATCCTTTGGCGTTATTGCTTTCAGGTTAATGTGTGCAAATCTAGAGTGATAACATAATCAAGTATTAGACACATTACTTATACTAATGTACCTAATACTTGGGTTTTTTGAAGGTGAGAGAATTTTGACTTTTATGATTGTGGCTAGATAGGAATCTTGATTATTAAGTTATCATGATTATTGCACAAGACATACACAGTTCCATTAAGCAAAAAATAGTGGTAGAATGTGTTGCATTAGAGAATGTGTAGTTAAGAATAGAACCAGAAAAAAAAGGAGCTTATAAAAGAATGCAGTGAAAGAGAAGAAAGAAAGAAAGAAAGGTGAGGAAGAATAATGAAGTGGGGAAAAATGGAGAAAGCTTGACATGAATGTAGAATGGTGTAAATGGAACCAAGGAGAGTAAGAATTCCTTAGGTAAATGAGAACCCAAGACAAATATTGAGAATAAATGGAAGGACTATTTTGCTGAGCTCTTAGTCCTTACACATGGGTTGATATTCATAGAAAATAATTACTAAAATCTGTATGCGACTTTGTTTCTTTTCAGTTTCTTTTCCTGTTTTTGTTTTTGAGGTGTTAAATTTTGGGGGTTGTGATAGCTGATTTTATTTTGTTGTCTTTGCTTTTTTTTTTTTTTTAATATACAACTCTTCTGAACAGTTATGACAAAATAAGTCATACAAATACAATTCTCCCAGCCTACTAACTATTCATTCAATGATTTTTTTTCTTTTTAATCTTCTATTCATCCATGCCAATCATTTTCTGTGCTGTGAAGCCATGTCAACATAATCTCTGGTAAAATTGCAAAGTGATATTTTTACTATGTAATATAATTCATATGTGCCTACACCTACAGACACAGGTATATAATCTTTGTGTCTACATGTATATATTTTCCTTGTTGGATATTATCAGGTATTTGGAAATTGATGTTTTGTACAAGGAAGTGAATAATCTCTCTCTTTCTCTTGCAATGTACAAGCCTAGGAGATTTGGCCTCATGCCTTTCTCAATGACATTTGTGTAAAATAAAAGTAATGGTACTCAAAACATGTTAAAGGCATTTTACTAATTGGTCTCTGAATTGTTTTGGTCTGTATTTATCTCCTTGTGATACACTAGTGAACACTGCAGATATTGCATACTAAATATAGCTGAGTGCATTTTGATAATACTATTTAATAGTAATGATTTAAATCTTCAGTATTTTTAGTAATATGCATTAGACATTTATATATGTGATCATTCAGTTTATCATTATAATTGTGCAGGGTACTATGGAGTTTATTTTTGAGAGATATGTGATCTATCTGTATATCATATGTACTTGAGTATTGTGTTAGTTTTCATGACCAGTTTTTTACCCCCAAAATAAGGGATTGCATTAAACACAGGAATTTTTTGAAGAGGTCAAGCCTGGTCAGTACTTAGATGGGTAACTGCTTCAGAATACCAGGTGCTGCAAGCTTGGATGTGAGGCTGGTGTAATGAATAATGGCTCACAATTGTTAACCGGAGAGCTGAGTTCTAATGCCACTTGGTAAAGATATGAATCTCTTCTCCTCCTAGCTATGGGTTAATTAGTAAGACTTGTATCACTAAATCATTATTATCTGAAAAAAAAAAAAAATTCTTACAATCTATAAGTATTTCCTGGCTTTAAATAACCTGCAAAATGTTGATGAGCTATAGAAAATGAATGAATGAATGAATCAATAAAACATAAAAATCATGCATATTTGGTGACTAGTTGCACTATAGACAGGTAAATCTTTTCTGAAGGGGTTAAAATTCATGCAAACAAATTCAGAGGTTTCACTATACATGAAATTGGCTTATATACGAGTATATATGGTATGCCAAATTTAGTGTTTTCTGTGTCTGTTTTTATACTTAACCTACTGGTAAATATTCAGAATGTACTGTATTTATAGAAAATTTATGTGAAAGTTAACGGGGAAATAAATTGACTTTGATATTTATTTAACTTGGTTTGGCACACAGCTATAACTGTGAGACAGCTAGTGGCGGTCAAACTCATTGGTCATAATATACATGACTAATTTTTTAACCATTAATCTACACCAAGCATTCAAATTATTTTTGGCATGTTTCTCTTATTTAAAATGTTTGTAATCATTTTTGTCCTTCATTTTATTTTTGTTGGATTTTTTGTTGTTCTCTTCTGATCTTTATCAAAGTCTATTCAGCTTAAAAAAAAAATGAAAGTAGAAAGACATATCTAATTCTTACAAAAACTGGCAGTTCTGGTATTTATCTATTTTTAGTCAATATAATGTTGATAAGTAATAATTGTGTCAAGTTGTTCAAGGGTTATAAATGTGCCATTCTGTATCTACACTGTTGCACTCAGCTATTCAGCCAAGCATAACTTGTGACCAGGTGTTGAATCTGAGGCTTTTCTGTTGAAAATGGAACTACCAATTCTTAATATCTCTTTGAAAATGGCTTGTCAAATCTGTATGTGTTCATGTCACCTTGTCTTTCTCTCTCTTATTGCTCACTATCTTGGATGATTATAGATTTTTACTTTTACTCAATCACCAGTCAAGAATGAATAAACAATCACTGTGTGTGCTTTTTTTTATTATTATTATATATCTTTTACTGCTTCACTTGGTTTGGTTGATGTTGGTTGCAAAGGCAAAATGGAGAAGGAGTAAAATTGATGATGGTTAAACAAACTATATGTTTCATAAAAATTGTGATGTATAATATCATAAGATTATATAATACATTTAAAATTTATGAAAATAACTTTAAAAGCTAAAACTGTAGATGATAGAATTTTTCAAGTTTTTACATTTGTGCTTGAAGATAAAAAAAAAATGATTGCTTTATTTTCAAACCAGTAAACAGTCAGTGTTCAACAGATATCTTAATCATTTTTGGTGTATTTAATTTCATTGTTCCCTATCCAATGGTTTAAACTTGTGAAGACCTAATTTCAGAAACTAGTCAAAATTATAAATGTTCTTTGCTATAATCTCTTTCATCACATGTAAAGTTTTTTTTATTTTCATTTAATCAACTTAAACATAGATATATAAAATCTTGTAAAAAAAAAAAAAAAAAAAAGTTTGACAGGAAAACAAATATATTTTACTATATTAAATATACATTAACCTCTCTTATAAAGTACATTTAATTATTTTGGTGTATCATTATAAATTGAATCCCTTCTTCCCATGTAACTGTTTTTTTAAACCAAAGATTAGTATAGGAAATTTTTAGCATGTTTTGTTTTTAGAATTTAAAAAAAATTTCTTTTCTTAGAAAGTTTTGTTAAATTTTTTTTTTTACATGCCCCCCATTCCCACTTTATTTTATGAAAACTTGAAAAATTCAATGTTGTAAATTTTATTGACTATATTAAAAGCAGTAGTTTTTAAAGAATATAAATCATTCATTTGTAAAAACAAATTACCCAGTTACTGAAAATCAGCTCTGAATTGTAACATACAAAACCCAGTAAAACTATGACATTGAATTAGAAAAGCTTTTAATTGCTCATATGTTAAGGATAATATAGTCTGAAGCAAAAATAATTTTCTGATGAAAAATGAATTTTTACAAGAATTTTTTTTTTTAAATTTTAATTACAATAATTTATAAAGTTTTTAAATCTTAAAATTCACTTTGAATATTGTAAATTTTAGGGAATACTGTTATTAAGTAAAGCTATTTTTACTAATCAGAAATCTAAAAGCTTATTACAATCTGCAAATCACCAGTATTTAAAAAAAAGAATTTTACATTGTTTCTGCATGTGTATAAACATGCCTTTATTTATTTTTATATATATATATATATATATATATATATATATATATATATATATATATATGTGTGTGTGTGTGGATGTTCATACATGACATTAACATTAAAAAGTCATGTTTTATGAGTTGTTTAAAATTTCCTCACTTAGATAACATAAAAATTAATAATAAATAAAATACCATAAAATTTCATAAGAGATGTACGTAAAAATTATAGGTATTTCTCTTATTTATGAAATTTTATATTATATTAATTTTTATATTATCTTAGTTACGAAATTTTAAATTTATTTTATTGTTATATAGTATTTTAAATTTTATTATTCTTCCAGAAAGCATCTTCAAATGGAAGGCTATAAAGCTAAAGTACCTAATAATTAATAAAATATTAGATTGCTTAAAATATTTGTTAATTTGTAAAAATTACTGGTTGGTTAAATAAGTTCACTTACAATTTGTTAAATTTGTCACTTCTGTTCATCCATCTGATGACTTCTCCAGGACTCAGCTGTCAATACCATCAATCAACACCTGACAAATGAGCCACCACAGTTAAGAAATTCTTTTCTTATTTTCTACTACATTTTTTCTGCTAAAAAAGTAAGTACTGTTTGTTTCAAATTAGGTTATGTAAACTTTAAATTTTCTAATTTTACTCAAATAACCTTTGAAAAATATATATATTATTTTATTAAAATGGAGAATTTAACTTTTGTTTACAAATGTCTCAAAATAGCAGATGTCATCACTTTGACTGAAAACAAAAACAAATTTATTCTAATCCATATAAATTCAGTTTTAAATACACCAAAGTATTTTGCTTACTGGATATAGTAAATTTATCTTTGAATTAAAGCTAAAAAGAAAGCTTCAAGAATGATTTTTCATTTTTAAAATTAATTTAAACTTATATAGCTATGCCATTTTTCAGTAAATTAATGGAGACCCCTAAATAAGTTACATTTTGTCTCTCTCTATTTCTGATTCAATAAATGTCAATGGAAATGGAATGCTATTGAACTTCTGAGCCAACTAGGGTTTATAAGGATCATTTGACTGAAATGTGATTGCAATTCCTATTCTTTAGAGAACTATAATCAATTGCCAATAGTGTATTCATAACCTGGACAAAATATGAATGTTTTGTTTTATAACATTTTTCAAACTTACTTGGTACCAAAGGCAGTTTTTGCTTTAAAATATTTTTGAGAATTAATATTGAATCCAAGAAAAAACTGCTGAAAATAAGCATCAGTTTTCAATAAAACTCTTTTCTCTCAGTCTCTTGACTGTAACAATGTCTAAGGATGAAAATTTGAGAAAAACTGTTTTCAGAAGTACCTTTCTGATCATATTGTTTCAGGCTCTGTTCATCAAGGCACATTCTCTTGAAAACCCATGTCAGTAGATACTGTTTAAAAACAAATGTCTACTCAAATACATATATCCATTAAATATAACATTTTATAGTAATAATTTATTTATATATATATATATATATATATACACACACACACACACACACTTGACTCTCCCGTCAAATTCGTCGTATGAGGGTCAAGCAGATCAGTTCCAAGGAAACCGGCAGCCCGACAACAACACATGAGATTTGATTATAGTGGTGAAGGTTTTCTGCAGGACCATCTACACTTTTTGAAGGGACGAATACAGAGACCTGGTGCACTAAGTGTCACAATGTCCCCAAACGACCCTCCGCAGGTTTTGAATTCAGAGTTGTCCTTCTTCTAGACCAGTTGTCATCCAAGGCTATAGGACCCAGTCTGTCCTGCTATTTACCCATAGCTGGAGGGAGAAGAAGAAGATTCACACCTTTCCCAAGGGTATTAGCACGTAAGTGAATGTAATGGATTCGACTGGAATTCAAACTCCGCTCTCCGATTTCTCAATCCAAGCCGTTATCCATTACTCCACCGTGCCTCCTTATATATATATATATATATATATATATATATATATATATTTATTGTCATCCACAGACAAACTGTATCATAGCTCTTCAGTGTGGCTAGACATCTGATTGTTTCAAGCTGGGATTGAAACTTGACCGATTTGGCATCAGACAGAAATCTTACCCCTAAGTTATCAGCACATAGCAGAGAGAATGGGTAATTTCAATGTTTTCTATATGAAATACAGCGGTAGCCAGGAGAGCTCAATTCATAAATGAAGAGCAATGCATTAATAGCAGCAGTAGCTACTGTCTTCTTTAAAATCACCCTTTTTCCTGGAGTGCTCGATAGGATCCTCAAGAGCATGCATATATATATATATATATATATATATATTCAGGACAGCAGATGTAAATTTAATAAATTTAATAAATAAAATAAAATCAGAGCATCTACTCAAATATGAGTATCCATTTAAAATAATGTTTTGGCAGATATGTTACCACATTGTGGGATAATTAAACTAATCAGTTCGGCTGTTTGCCTAGACTCATCTGATAAAAAAAGAAAAAAAAAATTTATAGCTCAAATATTTTAAATTTAGCATTTCCATATATTAAAAAAAAAAATCTGTTTTTGAATGATTTATCAAGATATCACCTGGAAGGGGCATGTGATACTGGAAATATAAAGCTTCTTGAATGTGACTTTGAAAAGCAAATTTCTAAAACGAGTTCTGTTCAAATAAGAAGCTGCACATATTCAAAATTTCTTGAAAGATTCTTACAGATAATGAAGATTGCAAGTCACATTTTGCATGTAAAGGTTTTTCTTTTAGAACTAAACGAGAGCGTGAAATTTCAAATTTTTCTGAAATAATCTGTTAAAAATAATGACTTTCCTATAGAGGAATAGTATCAGGTACTCTTTATTCATATATTATTACCATTTTGTACAAAATTATCTGTGAAATGTCTTTCAGTGTAATTGAATGTGATATTGAATTGCCTCTTTGCTTTGATTTTATTGACAAGAAAAAGGGTTTGAAAGCAGCAACTCTTTGGATATAGGAATTAAAAATGTTTTATCATTGAATGCAGTTGGCATAAAACTGATGTTCTTTTTCTTTTTTCTTCTGTTCCTTAATAAATACTAGAATTAAAAGATTTTATTCCTTTTTTTTATTCTTTAGTTGTTTGTTTCACTGTCATTTGTCTGTTTTAGTCCTTATGTTTTTCAGTTTACGTAATGTAATTTTGGTTTTTGAATCTAATATTGAAAAAAAGAAATAGAAATTAATATAAAATGTTCATCAGTTTCAAGTAAAAGCAAAAGAATACCTTCCTCTTAGTTTGAGCGAGATATGAACTTTTTTTTTAGCAACTTCTTTTTCAATTAGTTTTTAAGTTTTGATGATTATAATTTTTTTACATCTCGAGTGAAGTAGTTCTGTTGGTAATTTGACAGTTTTCATTTGCAACTCTGTGTATAGATTAATGTTTTAGGAGAGAAAACTGTTGACGTTTATGCAATTATTTGCTTTTATATGCTCGTTTTTGATGTGTTTTTTTTGTGCTGTATGTTTTTATGATAATCCTCAGGTGTTTTGCATGATAAGATTTGGGTATAATACAATTAAGTAGAGAACACATGTGCACAGTTTTTTGTCCCTAATTGATATAAACATAAATGTCACCAGCTAAAGTTTGAGATGTGGATCGCCATACAGTTCTCTCCTATACTGATGACTCGGAAAAAGGATATCATCATACATTAATAATTTCTTTTTCTTTAAACTTGACTGTGTTTTGTGATTAATTCATCTGAGCCCATTTATTCACTGCTGTGCATAATTAACTAAAAAATCTTATGTTAAAAAAAAGCATTTGCATGAGTACAGTGTATATTATTTTTTATGAGATTGAATGAATACATGGTAAGTTTTTAGTGATAGAAAGCCTTGATATGCACAAACATTTTGTGAATAAAAATGACTGATGACATGGTTAACTTCCAGGTATATTTACCCAGCCTCATTACTAAGGCAGGATGTGACACAAGGATGTTTTTTTTACCTGGGGAGCACCATACACATACGTATGCATATAGGCTAAAGATAAAATTTTTTGGCTTTCCCCTGTAACCATTGTTATGCTAATATCGATATTACACCAACTCTACCGCTCTTACTGCAATGAGGAAAGTGGTTGCAGGGTTACAATCCCAATGACTGGGCACCTTCACCCATCTAAAATGAGATGAAACATTTACTCCACTTCTGGCCAAAAGTTAACTTCCATATTATTGATTATAATATATGATCTCTGTATGGCTTGTCAGTTAAATATGGAATTGATTGTTAATTGTCAGGGTTTTTCATCCACAAGTACACTCAAATTCTCAATTTTTTTATGAAGGTGAGAGGATCAGTAATTACATTTATGATTCAGTTGTCTCTTCTCATGATAACATTGTAGGGAAAAATTTGAACAGCGGAAATAGGGAACATGAATGTTAGAAAAGAGAAAGATGTACTGTATTTAGAATAGGATGGAAAGGAAATGAATACAACCTCCCACACTGGGTATTGTCTCCTAAGAATTTTAAAATTTAGGAATTGTAGTGTTTTTTTTTTAATATTACATCTTTGGCCTAGAGCTATAAAGAATGTGAACCAGGAAAAGAGAAAAGAAAAACAATGTATATTTTGATTAAGTAAATATATTATGAATAAACAGACTAAACACTTTTTCTATCCAAAAGTATAGCCACATCATCTTTCTTGAGTAAATTTAAGAAGTAATTATTTTTCATTTGTTTGCTGAAAGATCTTCTCCAGTAACTTGACCAAAAAAATACTCTTCATATTTTTATTTCCTAGAAGAATCAGTAAGTGTTAAAAAGTATATTCAGTCTTATTTCAAAAAGAGTTTCTTCAACATTTGTTATTTAATAGTATGAGTTGGTAGGGATACCAAAAAGTCTTAGCTCAACTAAGGGAGGTAAAAAAAAAAAAAAAAAATTCTGATGTTTGTTCAAGTTTTGGGAAGTGGGGCTAAAAAGTTTTCAGCATGCCACTTTTTGCATTTTATTACATTTCTGTTATATATTCTTTACATAAGCAGGATTGTTCTTATAATTTTATCGCAAAAATAATGCTTAACTAGTTTTTTTCAAAATAAAATTCTAATTTAGTCCATCATTTGTTCATGTAATGTGCAAAGTCCAGTAAAGAAATTTAAAAAAATCTGTGAAACTGAAATCCAAAGGTGCATTGGGATAGCAAATGATGTCTTCCAAAAGCTAAACAAAGTATTAAGAAACTGAAAAATTTCATTAAAAACAAAGAAAACAGTACAGAACTGTTATTTAATATCAGTCCTCCTATATGGCAGTAAATGCTGGACAATCTCCTCACAGATGAAGAAGAGACTTAAGCAACAGAAATGTGGTTCTACAAAAGGATGTTGAAAATACCATGGACCAAACATGTAAACAACAAAATTCTAGAGAAAATAGAAACAAAAGAGACACTTATACTTAATATCAGGAAGACATAGTTGAAATTTCGAGGGTACATAATGAGAAAAGATGGCTTGAAAAATTTGATACTCAAAGGATAAATTGAAGGCAAGAGGGATAGAGGAAAACAATGCATAACTTATCTGGCTGCTTGAGTGAATGAATGGCAGAGCAGATATTAGAAAAGATGACACAATTTATTAAGAGCTAAAAAAGACAGGGAATTGTGAAGGACCATGATCACTCACATCTTGAAGGATCACAGGACATAGAAGAAGAATCAAGAGTAGTGTCTGTTTTGAGTATAATAATGTCTTCAGTAACCTTTTTTGGCCTGTATTTTTACATAGGTGCTTCCTTTTCTATGTAAAAACACATTTGTCTTCTTTGGAGTAAGCAAACTTGAAACAATGCAGGAAATAAAATATAGTTACTATTTTTTTTTTTAAATATTGAGAACAAACATTTTGTTATATCTAAAAGCAAACAGATTACTTTTTGTGGAATCCAAACTAAAAAAAATAAACTTATAAAACATAACTGCAAAGTTAACAGTGCTAAGAAATATACAACTTGTATGCACAATACATTTTATAGCTTCATTCAAAAAATATCTTTGCTTCAAGAACTTTTTATAAGATTACATTTGCTCTAAGAAGTAAAAACTGTTTTGCTGATGTTTTTTTAATATTTTATATTGTTTTTTTTTTCCCCAAAACTTCATCATTTTCATATATTTTATCATCTTTTTAAATGCTTCAATGTTGGATTTTGTTGTGATATAATGAATGCATTAGCTGACCTTTCATGAATTGGTGAGAAACATTTGCTAATTAGCTGGATTCAATAATTTGCCAAATAAACTGTTAGCTCCTATCATCTTTTTCTCAAGTTAATGAGTTGCTTTAGTTTTAATCTGTTAATTATTATGCATTGATTGTTTTAAAGCATTGTTTTGTTTGTTTTTTTTTTTAACAAAAATAATTTTAAAGGTTAAAAATATGAAGGCATGAAATATATAGGAAATTCAAATGATTGGGAGGAAAAAATAGTGCTTGAAATGTTTAGAATTTATTCATTATTTCTGGAGAATTAATTGGTTTGGTAGATGGAAGCATTTTCACATTGAATTTTATCACAGCCTTTGTAATTGGGTTAGAGACTTGTGGAATTTTTATTAACTTATTAATACTTCAAATATATGAAGCCAATCTAGTGTTAAATGCATTAGCCTACTTACTGAATGAACAAGGCCTTTTTAGTGAGATACAGCTAGTGCTGTATTTGAATGTTTGCTCAGGTCCAAGGTTATATCTTACTGAAAAACTAATTTATTTTGAGTTATTTGCTATACCTCTATTCTTTAAAACAAATTAAATTTTAATTTATGCATATTGTAGTTGAAACTTGTTAAAGAATATTTCTCTGGTGTTTATTTTACAAAACAAAGCTTCTGAAAGTTTTGTGGAAGAGGTAATTCTAAAAGTGGCAGAATTTAAAAATAATACCATTGATTTTTAGTAAATAATAACAAAAATGCATTTGAATGCTTGAGATTTGAAATTCCCTCATCTCCAAGTGCAATGCTATTAAGTTGTATAGTTTCAAAAACCCAATCTATTCTTGGATGAAAAATTTTATTTTCACATTTTTATTCTTCTTATAATTTTTTTTTTTTACTTAAATATTATTTGCAACTGAGAATGATATTTCAATTGATAATTTTCACTTAAAAAGCATAGAATTTAATTGAAAGTACTTAAGCTAGTATTTGCCAATATTTGTAATCATATAAAAATATGCTTTCTGTTATTCATTTTATACAACAGAATAAGAAAATTGCTGATGTAAGTCATGAAGACTTCAGTTTTTGTTTGATGTATAATTTATGTAATTCTTCAAATTTACTTTTCATCATGGCATTTTATATTTTTGCAAATTCATATGGTGATTATCTGTGCCACATCATCTAAAAAGCTACTGTTAATTGATATGTATTGGGTGCTAATAAAGTTTCTTAAAAGACATCTTAAAAATTTCTTCTTACTCAAGGATAGAAACGTAGAATCTAACACAATCACTGTTATTTATTAGTTTCTTTAAAGGAATAGGTGAATCAAAGATTACTTTATCATAGATTAACAGACTCCTATCTGGTCTTTTGAACAGGAGTAGAGGTTTATCCCTTGTTTTTTGTTTAGGATTGGGTTTCTAGTTCCTTCTAAAGACTTTTAGTTTTCTTTCACTCCCAGTAGCCCTTTGCGTCTTAGCAGTATTATCCCCTTGCTTGGGGTGAATTGATAAAAAAAAAAAAAAAAAAAAAAAAAAATTACATGGGTTTTGTAATGAAGAAGGTTAGCAGTTCTATTTTGACATGACTATCAGATTAAAAGCCCTGGTTATTCAGGAAGTTCCACAGGGTAAAAAAATTGTAGTAATTGAAAGCAACCCGGTCAGGCAAATAGAATTGGTACAGCTGAACTTCCTAACCCAAATGCAACTGCCCAAATTTGGATCACACAATTGAACTTGTTTGTATTCTTCAGAAAATGGTAACAGTGGAAAAAAAAAATGACCATCATTATTATCAACTGGACCAGCCTATTGGAGTCATGCTTGATACACAAACAAAACTATACTACCACCCATGTATCCAGGTGATTCCAGACTATACACACAGAAATTTCCACACTTTTTTTAAAAAGCAAAATGTAATGAAATCTATATGATTATATAGCTTATCTTAGGAAAATTAATCACTAAGTGGAAAAATATTTATCCTTTCGGACTTAATTGGATTTTTCTCCCATATCTTATCTTAGTTTCTGCACCTGACTGACAAACTGATATCTGCCACTGCTTTTAATTTTTTCATTCTTTATTGTTGCTCTCAATCAATTATTGGAATTTCATCCCAGAGAGAGTAATTATCCTCTCTACATATAGTCAGTCATTGCTTTAGTGAAGGTGAAGAAGGGATCAGCTAAAATGTTGTGTTACCAACATCAAGAACACTAAGGACAAGTTCAGTTAGTCAAAAAGAAATATGTAATGTTCATAACTCTTCGTACAGTTTGATGCAATACCAAATACAATAAATTTTCATGGTTCATCTATACAATAGGGCCTGGCATTGCTCTACAACAGGTGAATGTTTGCTTTATGTTCTGTTTTGGAAGATGCATCAACCACACTTTGCCAGTGATAACTTCTTTTAAGACTGCATTGTTCCCAGTAAACAATGTCTGGAACATCACACTAAAATTTCACCTTTATTTGATATAACTATGACTTTGGTGTGGCTATACTGGCAACATCCTTGTTTGTCCAGCTTTGTTTACACTCAATGTTAGCACACAGGCATTACTTCTTTGTGTGGTGGCAACTAAATGGTTTAGGATGTTAGGATGAATACTGTTAAATTGCTGTGCTATTTCTCAACTGAGGGTTGGTTTCCACATTCAGGTACAATTTGTTCTGATCCGCTTCTAATGGTCATCCATATTGAGACTTATCCAGGTTCTGAATTTGTGATTCTGAAACTTGGCGAGCCACTCATAAGCTGTTGTACAGCTGATGGTTCCTTCTGCGTATTTGATTCAATATATTGATTTTGATTCATATAGATTCACTTTAAAATCATACAGCAGACATGTTGTAAAAGCTTTGATGTTAGTGAAATTGAGGATTGAAAAGATTGTGAACTTCTTTCTCCGATATGTGATTGGAAAAACTACACCCATTTAATGCTAGCAAAAACTAACCTAATTATGACAATAGTAGGGACACCAATTTTCTGCGATCACGGAATCGTTAATCTGAAACGGAATCTCGTATTTTTTCATGCAATCATTTTCCATCATAAATTAATTCTTTCTTTTTTTCAAATATAAAAATAATACTTGAAAACTGTCTCTTAGGTTTTCTTCAATAAAACAATGTAACGTTATTTCCTTTAAATTTATTCTTTATAAATATTTGTAGTTATTTTTCCTCTTAAGACCTAAAAAAGAATTTTTTAAATTCTGCACTCGTACAAAAAAAAGTGGATTTTCCTATAAAATTTTATCTTATTTTTGAATATTAAAAAAAAAAAAACTTTATGTAGCAAAGCAGATAAAAGTCAGTTGGTTACAGCATCGCCCCCCCCCCACCCAATGAGACTTGGTCCCATTGATAAAGTGGAAATGGGAATTATAGACAATAGTTTGAACCTAAAAAACGAAAGAAGGAAGAGAGGCAAGATCAAAGCAATAAATTTTAAAAATCTATTTCTTTGGTTTAATTTCATAACTTGTTGTTTTATGAAATTTATAAATATAAAAAAGTTTTCTTCTTTCAACATCTGACTACAGTAAAGCTGACAGTTACACTGCAATCCTTCCTGATTATTTTTTTTCATATTTTGTTTTCTAGTTTAACAATTTGCCAAAATGGCTGAATTTAGTGAATCACCCACAAGTTCAAAAATTGAACCTGCTCCTCCAAAAAGAAAAAAAAAATGACCCTAGTATCTAAAATTTGTGCTAAATCCAGAGTTGAACAATTTCCTGATGACTTTTATGCAGAAGATAATATGCTATTTTGTAAATTTTGTCTCCATAGTGTTGATATTTTTAGGGTTGACACAATCAAAGACCATATTAAGTCAAAAATTCATGAGAAAAAAATCTTCAAAAGGGTCGTCTCAAGTGAAACAGAAGACAGTAACAACATTGTTCAAGAGTAAAGAGGTACGAGATACTTTTATTCTTGATTTTTTTAAAAATGTGCACTTTATCTGACATTCCCCTTCACAAAATTAATAAAATGAGACCATTCTTATTAAAACATTGTAAGGAAGGTGGAGCTATTCCAAGTGTCAATTGTATTAGGGAACTTCATCTTCCAAAATTATTTGCTTGTCACTTTGTTGCTCTGAAAGCCAAGCTTGCTAATGAATCTATTAGTATCATAACAGATGAAACAACTGACTGTCATGACCACAGCATTTAGAATATCATTGCAAGCATTCGTGATGAGCCATTTCTCATTGATGTTGTAACCCTGACAGAATGTAATCATCAAACTGTAAGTCAAGCATGCATCCGAGCTGTAACTCATGTGGATATTGAATTTGAAAATATCATTGCCTTTGTAACAGATTCGGCAGCCTATTGCAAAAAAGCTCATAGAGAAGTGTTGTCAAATATCTTTAACAACATCTACCATGTATTGTGCTTGGCACATATTTTAAATCTTGAAGTATTTTCAAATTGGCCAGCATTTGATAATGTTACCCAGCTCACTACTTTCGTCAAGTCAGCTCTTTTTAGAAAGCTGAGTCAAAAAAACAAAAAAACAAACAAAAAAAAACGATATTTGAAATGGCTTGAAAATTATTTGCCCAAAGAACAAGTGAAATTACTCCCTGTACCAGTGGCAACCAGATGGAATTCCTGGTTTAATGCAGCCAGATATCACTCATCCTTTATACAGTTTTATGAGGGATTCTTTAAGCAAGAAAAGAGTCATGGCCTTGCAGTAGATAGAATTCTTGAATTAGTAGATGGTGGTTGACTACATCATGCGTCTTTCCTTAATTTGCGCCTAAATCTGCATTTTATAAATTAGAACTGCACACGTTTAATAAAAGCTTTGACAAGCTTAGAAGAAACTAAGTCTGCACTTGCATGTGTTGTTTATAATATGATGGAGGATGTGAAACAATATTTACATGCTGGTATATCAAAATCAACATTTGGCCTTGAAACTGATCGTCTTCTGTCTGAACTAAAAACCACAGAGAGGGAGAGAGTTATCTCAAATTTTCAAGATTTGTTCGGCATATTTTTTTCTAAATTGAATAAATACCTGGAGGCCCACCATGTATATAACTTTTACAAGGCAGCTTGTCTATTTGATCCTAGACAGCTACCCTGTATAAGCCATGATATTGATAGTTTTACTGCTATTAAAGACTTGCAAGATCCTTCTACTGATCTTATAGACAAATTTCAAATTTATGTGAATTACAAAGATGACTCAACAAATCCTTTTAATATCCAAGCATTTTGGAAAGCAAATAAGAGCAGATTTCCTCTTCTGGAACAGATTGCCAATAAAGTCATATGGATGCCTGTTACCAGTGTTGATGTTGAACGTTCATTTTCTCAATATAAACATTTAATGAATAAACAACGTGAAAATCTAACCCCTGAGAATACCAAGCAACTTACAATGTTGTATTTCAATGGAGATTTAGAGAAAAAATTTAATGATGGCTAATTTCATAATTTGGGAAATATTCAATTTCAAATTTGAGCAGTATTTCAATTTGTGATAAATTTTATTTAAATTTTGAATTAATGCTTATATTTCGTTACAGAGATTTAATTATGATTTAATTATTGTTTTGTAAAATTATCGTCAAAGTTTTTAATATACTTTGAGTTATTTGCTGTTGATTCTTTTGTTGATTTTAATATTGCAGACTACCATATAATTATCAATCTGAATTCTTTTAAATAAAAATAGAACTTATTTTGGAATTGAATTTTTTTAACGTGTTAAAAAATGTAGTCATTTGCTATTTCTTCATATGAAAACTTTGAATTATGTTTTTTAAGTTTTAATTTATCCAATTTTCTCATAAAAGTTTTCAAAAATTAATTAAATAAAAAAGGAAAAATTAAATTTTGCAAAAGTGAAAATGGAAAACAACGGAATTTACTAAACTTGGAAATGGAATCAATGAAAATTTGAAACGGAAAATCGGGGTCCCTACAATAGTGCTTTATTTAGTTCTCTTTAAAATACTCTGTTTGGGAACTCTCATACTTTTCTCAGTGTCTTTTCCACTTTTTAAAACAGTTGTCATTTGAGATTGATTTCTCCTTTATGGTGTTCACAATCTGGAATTTTCTTATGGAAAAGTCACAAGGAACCAAATATGAATTGTGGGTGAATTGTGACAGATGTAAAGGGTATGGTATTTTAAGAAAAAGGAAAAAGAATTGCCAACAGTTGAGATATTCAAAATATTTTTGTGTATACACATTACACAAGCTTAGTTAGTGTTGTCTTGCTCTTGACTGAATGACTCCATGGGAGAGTTTGTTCATGCATACATTGCAAGATCTCTTCTGATTGGTTACAAAGTTATATCAAGGTTATACAATTGGTTCGCAAGGTATTGAAAATGGCTGGATAGTTTCTGAACAGATTTGGTTTGAATAGGTTTACAAAAACTTCTATGCCAAGGATTTTAATATTTTGTAACTTTCTTACCCACCTAATAGCTGAAACATTTGTAAACATGAAAATTAAGATCAAATGTGAATGTTAACTTATGAAAAATGATGTATTTTCTGTATAATCTTTTAGATTGGTTGACTGTTTAGTTCAATATATTTAACAATCTGAGTCTCTTGTCTGTCATTTTATCTCAATTATCTATTTATTTTTACATCTATTGCTTTGTATATGTGTATTCCTTATATTAGATTACAAATCTCATATGGAATCTCTTCATACTTGTCTGGATTAAACAACTTTGCTCTAGAAATCATCTCCTATGGATATTTAGTCTCTCAATGATATAATTGATTGTTGTTAAAGTGAACAAATGATACTTTCACTACGTTCTTTGTAAATCTTTTTTCTCTCCTATTCATCTCTTTTACAAACCAGTGAATGGTATTTTGCACAAATCTGTCGCTCCTTTTCTTTTTTAATTGAT
>OZ038490.1:83973322-84150822 GCA_964036315.1 Acanthosepion esculentum | reverse complement strand
TGTTGTCCTTATCTTTGTCATATTCACAACGTTTCGACCATTGTACACTCCGGCCTTCTTCAGGCGATATATGTTGGAATTTCAAACCAATTTTGTTCACTTTTGTTTTGTTCACTGGTGTAGTTTGTTCTAGTTTTGGATATCTGAAGAAGGTTGGAGCATACAACAGCTGAAACATTGTTCAAACTGTTGTCCTCATGTTTATTGTCATATTCACAATGTAAATAGTTACAAAACCTCATCTCAGAAATGTTCAAGTATTTCAAACTTGCAGAAAACATATGTTAAAAAAAGACAAAAATGAAAATTAGCCATAAAAGTCTTAACAAGTTATAAATTAACAGTTAAGAAACAGTATACTACTTGCTGTCAGTATTCAGAACATTTACACAATATCATTAATAAAAATAAAAAAAAAAACAGTAGAAAGTGCTAAAATTTTTTATCATAATTTCTCTGCTAATTTAAATTCAGAAATATTCTCTATAATCTGAAAAAGTATACTTGAACAAGAATGTATCATATTTTAAAAATAAACCCTTTTTTTTAAATAGCAAATTTATGTAAAATTTGCTGTCATAGAAAATGGATGAAATAACAAGGAAATATGCTATCAAATGTTAAAGTGTTAAAAAGAAATCTTTCCAATGTTCTGGCATTCTCGACTGATTGCATAAAACTAATTTGCTTGTCATTTTTTTTCTTTCCTAATTTACTTATCCTGTCTGACAATCCAGAAAAAAAAAAATCAATTTTTTTTTTATTTATTCCTTAATAAAAATCTCAATACACAGACATAGCTTTTATTGATTGACTGTCCTGCATAATCCTAGTGTATATAGACTTTTAGAAAAAGCCCAAAATACATCTAAAGTGGAACGAGTCAGCTGATAGAAGTTCATTAGAAGAAAAACAAACAGAAGATATTTCTATTTACAGTATCAGTTATTAAAAACTCACTGGCCGACTTTTACACTTGCTGGTCAGTATTTCAAGCTGAAATTGTGTCATTCAAATCCTAGGACTTGTATGGGTGAGAAGTAATTTTATTGTCAAGGAATCAATAACTTTGAAGAATGTAGAATAAAGAAAGCAATCCATGTTAAACAGTAGAACAGTGGTGAAGGTGTTGATCTTACATGATCATGTCTTTGATCTTGTATGGTGTCTTTGATATGTACCAGGTATTCCATAGTGGTCAAGTGCTAAATTTGTCTGAGTCAAATAAGTTTCTACTTATTTAGAATATAAACATTAAGTTAAATATGAATATTAAGTCAAATAAGTTTTTACTTATTTAGAATATGAACAAATACAATAAAGTAGCCAGTGATTGTATTCAAATTTAAAATTAGCCAAGGACAGAATGAGGAAATGAAAGAAAAATTCATGTTTGGGTCTTCTTCATTTCTCAGAATATTCATTATTTATAAGCCTCTTAAATACAACTAAATGAAATGAAGAATAAATATTTAACTATTTAAACACTAAACGCATTGAACTAGGCAATGAATGGATTCTGATTAGAACATTTACAAAACCCTGAAGCAAGAGGGGAGTATACAGTAACCCTCTCCTAATACTAAGTGCCGTATGTGATGCACGCTTGGGTGTTTGTGTCTCTTTCAATACATTACAGACTAGGCAGAAGATTTCCCTGCAGTAGACTGGTTGCCAACCAAGGCTATAGGACCCAGTCTGTCCTGCTATTCAGTCCATAGCTGGGGGGGGGGGGGGGTCAGAGATGAATTCAGACCTTTCCCAAGGGTATTTGTGCGTAAGTGAATGTAACAGACCCAATTAGAATTAGAACTCGGATTATGGTATAATGAATATCAATTCAGAATGAGAAACCGGAGATCCGAGTTCTCATTCTAAGAGGCTTATAAATAATGAATATTCTGAGAAATGAAGACCCAAACATGAATTTTTCTGTCATTTCCTCATTCTGATAACTAGTTTGTTTTATCCTTTCACTCAGAGGATCTGGTAAGTTTGTTTTTTTTTACTATTAATCATGCTACATCATTTGTATATTGTGCAGTCATTTATCATGAAAGAATGTATATACGGAAATACATTTGACTTGAGATAATAAATAACTTTTACAAGAATGCTTTGTTTATAAGAGTTTCAGCTCAAAAATTCAATAATTAAGCAGTGTGTATGTATGTGTGTGTGTATATATATATATATATATATATATATATTCTCTCTGATCAAATTGTAAGGGCTTCGGGTATTCATACTTCAAATAGAATTGTTTTTGGTTTTTTAATGAATTGAAAGTTTTTTTATTTATTTTACACTAGAATAATATGAAAAATACATTTGTTTTAATGTTATTGAGATAAGCAAATTGTTTGAGCTGACTCCATATATTGGTTACCTGTTTGTGATTCATTGTTTAGCCTGAGTGCAGCAAGGATAACAAAATGGATTTTATAATGGAAATCCAGTGAAAGCAATGAACAGAAAGGAAACCTTTTATAATGCTGTCTTTAACATTAGTAAAATTTAGTGAGAGTTTGAAAATTCTAGATTTATGAAGGTTATATTAAAATCTTGAAATACTTCTCTCTATTTAAATATTTTTCTATTTATACTATTTAAAAAAAATATAACATTAGTAGTTTGTCATTACCAGATGTGTCTGTCTTTTTTATATTAAGAACCTTAAAAGATTTGGTTTTGAAATTAGTTTTCCTACTTCTATTATTGATTTAATTGACTATTACCTATGTTTCAATATGAAATATTGGTGATGTTATTTGCTATTGAAAAACTTCAAATTTAATCTATCCAGGTAGGTCTTGATATAAAATATCTTTTCTTTTTATAATATAGTTTTCTCTTACTGTTATCATTATACAATAATATATATCTATAGTTTTGAGACTGCAAACTTTTTTATACAGATGTTGATATGTTGGTATTTTGCACAACATTGAATTTTCTCATTTTCTTCTGTGAATGTAAAAAAGATTAAGAAAAAGGATTTTCAGAAAATTGTATCCAGTGGCTATAAACAAAACAAAAAAATTAATCTTTGTATGATGTAATGCTAATGTGTATGTATATAATTACAGATGCAATTGAGTCAGTTTGCATTCCTTATCATATACTGTACATGATTGAAACATTTCTGATAAACTTGGCTTCATAAGCTCAAGTAATTTGTGACATGTTTCTTAGAATAGTATAGACAAGAGAGCTTTTTGCAAATTTTTTGATAAAATAAAGTCATGTCTAGATAAATGGGAAAAGATTAAGTGCCTTTTGGGGATATTGAAAAACTATTTAAAATATATATGAGAGAGGATTGGATTTATTTTGTTCTGAACTATTAATTCAAAAGTAGGGAATGGAGCCATTAGGGGATATGTAAAATATTTTGTATCGCTATTTAAACTCATGTGCATTGCCTATGTAATCTTACTGTCATATATATATATATATATATATATATATATAGTCAAAAGATATGAGTCTAACTGAATTTGAAATTTTTATCATGTGGCAAAAATATTCAATGACTATAAAATTTGTGATAAAGAGAAAAATTTTAGCAGATAAGTATTGATAGAAAAAAAAAGATATTGGAGCTTCCAAGTTTGATTTAATTTTTGTATTTTCTGTCAGATTGACTTTAGACATAATGGAAGATACTAGTTATGTATATGGTGATTCTTTTTTAATCTAACATCTCAGAGACAACGTCCACATCACGTTGAAACATTGGTTCCCATATGATTCATGAAAGTCGAGCCTGATCAGTATGTAGATGGGTGACCATTTGGGAATACCATGTGTTGTAAGCTTGGATGTGTGGGTGCTGTAATGAATAATGGCTTTGAATTGTTAATGAAAGAGCTGAGTTCCAATTCCAGTTGAGTTTTTTTATATTCACTTACACTGTAAATGAATACACACAAATACTCTTGGGAAAGGTATGAATTCATCTCCCCACCACCACCAAATATAGGTTAATTAGTAAGACTTGTATCACTAAGTCATTACTACCTCTAAAAATAAAATAAGATAAATTTGCGTACAAAATATATAGATTTCAGTATTAAATAACCCACAGAGGTTCATATGCTTCTAATCAATCAACCAGACTTTCACTTAGAACTGCATTTTTCTTAGAAAGTTTCAGCTTATATTTTAATCTTGGATTTTACTTATGACTTGAAGATTACAGCCTTTACTTTTATTAGGTGTTTTTTTTAAGTTTAAGTATCTGCTAATATTTTTAGTTATTAACAAAAGTAGTTTTTAAATATTGCAAAAAATTTGTACAGATCTTTTACTCCTTTGATTGCACTTTCATCAAACTTTCATGTGCTTTTTTATAGTTTTTTTTTTTACTTATTTAAGATGATGTAAATTTTATCTTTTATTAGTTTGTCCAAATATTAAATAATCAATCTTTGATTCAATACTATACTTTTTGTGTATAATACAACCCAGTGTTTCTGAAGCTATGTAAATTTTTTTGAAAAGTTGTAACATAATATCTGTTAAAATTACAATGTCATACATATATTCCACTAACATATTTAATTTTTCACAATGTTAAAGAATAAAAAATAAACCAGGTGTTTAGCCATGGTGTGTTTCTTCTAATTTTTGTTTCAAAATTTATTTTTACGGAAAGGTGCTAACTAGATGTGCCTGGTAATACCTTTTAAGGTGTTAATTAATCTCTTGTATTTTTCTATTTGATATGACTTTATTATATATATATATATATTCATAAACTATGAAAATAAAAAAAAATTGTCTTTTCATTAAGAATGACAAGAGAAACAAATATTGCCGACATATCAAATACCTTTTGGAAACAATTGTTATCAACACCTGCCTACTTTGTGTTTTATTATCTATTGTGTTGTGTGTATTTGCAATGTTGCTGTTTCAGATAAGAGTTTTTTTAAGCTGAGTAAACATTTCTGAAAACATGTTTTCATGTATAATATGCTTCCTCCCTTTTGCCTTTAATTTTCAGTCAAAAATTTCTTTTATTATGAACGAGAAAATATGGTAGACAAAACCTTAGAGGAAAGATTAATCTTGCAAGTGATTGTCTGGAGTATTCGTGAAAATACCCTATGTATGGTAAAACTGTTTAAACATTAAACTTCATATGGTGCAGTTATAACTTGATGTGTTGAAAGTGTTCCTATACTGAATTCAGCAGTTAAAAGAATTTAATATTGACAAGTCTAATTCCTCCTTAGTCTTGACTATAGATAGATGATTAACTTTTAAAAAAATATACAGTTTGAATGAATAGTCATTTTTTTATGTAAAGTGTTAATATGCTATTGTTATTTAAATTTAAAGCTGCTGATTTTTAAAATTCCTTCTCATAAAGTACTAGATTGGCAGCAAGGTCTCATCATTTTACATTTGAAATTGCTCAATGTACGTTCTAGGCTGATAGTTTCTTTTCTCACATTTCTCTCTTCTGGCTTTCCAGTCAGTTTGATCTTCAAAAATTTAAATGCAATTTCAATTATTATCTTCTGTCTTAATTCTTGTTCTTTTATTGTTCTCTCTCCCTGATAGTGTTTTTTTTTCTCTCTTCCATCTCATTTTCTTTCACACTCTGGTAACCCTTTATTAATGATTAAAAAAAAAAACAACACAAAAAAACTGTACAAACAAAAATAACAATAGAAATAAGTTTATTTTCTTTGATGAATAAAAATTAAAATATAAGATGTGTTTTTAGACTAAAAGAAACATTTGTATCGGGAAATCTGCAAAATGCTTGTTTAAATGTTAGGTGTTTGAAACTTGAAATTTATGGCAAGAATTGAAGTGTTGGCAGGTTTTAAATGAATTTGTAAATACTACTTAAAATTATCATGAGTTTGCATTGAACCTTTCTGTTTGCACCAATTGTCTTGCAGCTTCATTAATTTTCTTTCTGAAGTCAACCATGATTGATGATGCCACATTTGCTACTTATTGAAGATTCTTCCTTTGATAGTTGTTGCAGGATGATAGCAGTACAAGCTCGGTCAAGAGGCAAAATAGGTAGAATTAACATAATGGGAAGCTGTTATTTGTTGATGTGTTTGGCTGAATTCTTCTCAATTATTTGTTCTTCAGTTGCTGCTCTCTGGGAAATATTAACAAATGGCAGTATCATGTTTTATGCTATTTTTTAAAGCCCCTTTTCCTTGTTATCAAGTGAAATTAAGGAAAGGTTTCCAATAACTAATTCCTTTTAATTATCTGTTGTTGATAATCTGTGAATGGAAGAATCTTTGATTTTTTTTTTTTTATTTATTTGCTGTAAAGACAAAACTCTGCTGTATAGTATTATGTTATTGGTTGAATTCCTATTACTAAAAATGGTAACCTTTTGAAACCTCTCTATTGGATTGTAAAACAACAAATTCAAAACTACTACTTTATCAAATAAAATTTTGTATAAAAGACTTTTCATGCTGTCGATCAATGCTTATCAAGCAACTTATTTATTTTTAAAGAAGAAAAAAAAAATTAATTACATTGAATATATTTTAGCCTCTCGGATACAAAAGCATATATATATATATATATATATATATATATATATATATATATATATATATATATATATAATTCAAATCTTAACATTTTCAATAATTGTTTATTTTTTAAAATCTGTACTATAAACCAATGAAAGACTAATGATAAAACCACAGCTATTGTTGCATTTTATCTTTTATAAGTTTATTTTTTTTCATTATTGTTATTTTAATTTTTGTATCTTACATGGATCTTTCAAACAGAAATCTTTGGAAATGCAAGTGCCATATTCAAATTTTAAACCAGACTTGACATCTTGTGAAAGAATAGTGGATAAAACATTTATTCAGAATTTAGATGCAAGAAGAAACTATGAAAGTATTCATCAGTTAAATTTGCTTGTAATAATTAAGTTATTGAAATACTGATGTATTTTCATTTTAGTATTTTATATCTTCTTGTGATTGAAGGAAAAAACATTTTTATTCACTTTCCTGCAGCCATTTTGATCCTTAATTTAAGTTAATTTGTAAATCACGATGACCCCAAACAGACTAGATTCTGAATTATTTACTTAAAATAGTTTTGATATATTGAATAATTATTCAAAGGTGCACACACAATTTTTTTTCAGCTTTTATTTTCGAAATAATATTGGATAAGTATAAAGATTTGTCATTTGCTGTGTATCCAATTTTTTTTTGCTTTTTAAAGTTCTGTTTTAATTTTATTATTTTATCTATAATTTCTATTTCACTTCATTATTTAATAAAACCTAAGATTATGCAACCATGTCCATAATTACATTTGTGGATAGACCTGTGATGACTTCTTTAAAAACACTCCAAATATGTATAAATTTTTCTACAGTTTTCAGATAATATTGGGATACTATTTTGAATTCATGATTTTTACTGTATTCATTCTCTTCATTGTTTTATGCTCAGCAACTTGAATACAAAAAGTCATTTTTTTTCCCCTTTCATATATCGGATTGCTTCCTTCGACAACTGAGCTTTTCATAGTAAACAAATTATTATTGTTCACAGATTTGTATGTCTCATAAACTATTTCTAATATGGGATTTGATTTGCATTCATGGGGAAGTACCGGAAATCATAATTTCACATTTTGTTACTAATTCCTTCATTTTTTTATATGGATGATTTTGAACCTATTCATTTAAATGTGAAATGTGCTCTTTCATTTTTATTTTTTTAAATTATTCTTTGGTTTCCATTCTGAGTGTCTGTTTTTCTCTCTTATTCCCAGCTAGCTGATTCCAATTGACATGAACATATGTATGCATCAGCTGTTTTGCCTCACTCTCGTTTTCTGCTTTAAAAGTCTAACACTTCCTGGGTGCTGCTGAGAAAGTCTTTTCTTTTTCATACCCCAATTTCAGGGATAAAATTCTTTCTTTCTTGTTTGATGTTGGCAACAAAAGGCTGGAAATTTTTCAATATTGCTTTTGATCAGTGCCTTTTGACCTTGTCCTTCTAAATATTTTCTCATCTTCAAGAATGATAAACAAACATGAAAGACTTGGTGGGTGACTGGGTGGGTGTAACATTATAAAGAATGAATTCAAATATTGTCCTTAAAAGAAAGAGAGATAATGCCAATGTTCATGTGTTGAAAGGAGACACAACCTTGAGATTAAAAACTAAAGATTGTGTTTTAAATAATAATGACATAGATTATCAAAGCATTTTCATGTTGAACATTTACTGGCACTATCAAGTATTGCATGCTTGTTTTGTAAACTATTGATAATGAATGTGATCTTTGTTGGTTATTACTAAGTGTTCTCTGTGTTATGACTGCCATTCTCCATTATCAAATTTCTTTTCAACGTTATCATGATCAAAAAGAAAAAAAATAAAGGGTTAAAACTAAGGAGAATTAGAATTAAAGTTGTTCATTTCATGGTTTCTGGTTCATTGTTTACAGGAAGTACAGATGTACATGATTATTCTTGCATTATTATGTTTGGAAGCTCAGATCTTTGACAAAACCTTGAAATAAATTTGAGTACAAAAATAAATTTAGAGACACATTTTCATTAAAACAAATATCTTTAGAGAACATTTTACAAATATTTTTCTGTTTTTACAAATGTTTTTTGTGAAATGTTTAAATTTCATATTGTGACAATTATTGAAGAATTTTTTCCGCTTAGTCTTTCATCTTAGACACATAAAAGAATAGTGTATTTAATGAATTTATCAGAATAATAATTGTCATAAAGACTGTATTTAAATTTTTAATTGTGTTTTTTATTCTGCACAAATAAATTTCTATCATTTTCTATTATCTCTTCCCTCCCTCCATCTAACACCTTTGCTGCTTTCAGGATTTCCTTTATTTCCCTTTTCCATTTAAGAAACAGACTTCTTTCAAGACTGGCTTCTTCTTTCCAGTATGGCTGATATAAACTAAAATAGTAAAATGGACCAAATCAAGTGATGGTTAGAATAATGCCTATGATTTGCAAGAGTCTGTCCAGCTGAGGAGAGCCTGATCACTTATCTGATAGTGACCATAACCAACTTATTTGTGCCATTTATTCAATAGATACAACCATTTTGTTTCTCCTTATTGCTAGCAATTCATTGTCTTTTCCTCTAGTATCCAGAATCACTTTATCTCTTTTTTATTAGAGATGAGTTGCACACAAGTGCTTTACAACCAAAGCTGGGAATTTTATTTTGTCCTTTATACAATATGAAGATATGCATTTTATTTGTTCCAGCTAATATTTTTTTTTATGTATGAACTTTTTCTTTTTCATTTTCCTGATACTTATTCAGTGTGACTACGTAGTGATAATGATTTTTATCTCTCTCAGCTGTATTCATTTTGGTAGACATTATTGTTTAATCACTGTTGAATGTATCTATTTAATGAAATCAAATTAATCAGCATATGCTGCATACATTTATTTTATCAATTCCTCACCATTTGCTACTAACTCTATCTGTTGGCATCAATGAATCTGTTTGCAATGGAATCACAAGATGCTAAGAGAATTTTGGTCAGATTATAGCTGTTATATCTGCCATTCCATTATCTAATTAAAGGAATGAATTCCTTGTAAATTCTAATGATCACTTTTGGATCTCTCCAACCATCATTTTATATATAAAATGCATTTTATTTACAATCACAGTATCCCCTATTTTGTACAGTTATTTTCTCTTCATCTATATTTATGTATTTGTTATGATTAAAAAGTAATTAACTCATCTTGAAATTGATTTTATTTAATTTTTGTTATGAGTTTGGAAAGAGATCATAATTTAAATTAGGAAAGAGACAGACAAGCTACAATTACTTTTTGGGTATTTATAATCTTTTACATTTTTGCATATTTTATAAATTGCAAGATTTAAAAAAGTTTATTTTCTATTTTCACTTTCATATAGTGTTCACATTTTGAAATATGTTTAAGAGTATTAATTTAATAATGTAACCATAATTAAAAGTTGACCATCACAGAATTAAATTATTTCAAATGTGCCAGGTTGGAGTTTTTTGGGGGGCTCTTTTTTTGTTATGATCCATGGTTTAACAAAAGGAAGTGTTTTGTGGCAAAATATTTCTTCAGCTTATTAAGTAAAAGGTGGGAGTTTTTTTTTTCTTTTTTGACATTATTGAAAAAAATCTTTATATATCCAACATTATCCAGGCATTCAGATTTCTTCTTTTGCATAGTTGCTCTTAAATGCAATGTTTCAACTCGTCCATTCTTCAACCCTCATCATCTGTGAGAAAAAAAAAAAAAGTTTCTTTTACTCCAGAAAATAGACGGAGGGGAAAAAAACAAAACAAAACAAAAAAACAATTTTGTTCCACTCTCTATCCCCTGCCATATTTCATATAACTTCACAATTACATGCTTTTAGAACTTTTTACCTATCTGAGTAAAAAAAGAAAAAAAAGAAAAGTGTTAATTCTAATCCAAAGGTGCAAAATGAGTGAAAACAGCAGATGAGTGAACAATTCTCAGTTTAGCTTTAATAATTTTTGCCTGGTTTGTGATATCATGATGGAATTTTATGCCTTTACAATTGACTAATTCTTGAAGTTGCTTTCAGTTGTAATCAAGAGTAGTTGTTTGAATCATTCATTTAGTTCTCTTGAAGGAGTTCCTCATAGAGAACTTTCTTTCAATTACTTCACATGCATAGCATCACTTTCTTTGAATGACAGCCACCTTTTGGAATTGTTGATTGGGATTCATTTTCCTCTATCCACCCCAATCTATTACATTCCACATTGCTGTAAAGTAGCCACTTATCATTGTACAATAAAATTTGATATTTTAATAGATTTTTTTTTTTACTTTTGAATATCAGATCACACATGGAAATAAAATGCAATAAGTTTTGTTTTCTAAACTTATGCAGAGGCCACATATGAAAGAACCAAGCTGGTGTAAATTTTCAAAGTTTGATTTACATATTAAGTTCTCAATGTTTTCATTAGATTGCTATCAGCTTCAATCGACTTACATGACTGTTGAGCAGTGTTGAATGAAAAAATTCTCTAGGACAGTGCAAACCACTGTTCACGTGTTAGATCATTCACATTATCTTCTATAAACTGCAAAGTGTTTTTCCTTTAGGCATTTGTATCACATTTGCACCTTTTGTAAAGGCATATACTGAAAATTTATTTACTTTATCTATTTTAAAACCAATAAACAAAAATATACCCACTATGAAAATTTTTTTTGATGTACACTGATGTGTAGAGCCATTTTAAGAAAAAAAAAATATGAAGAAATAATAATACTTATTTTATGTAACAAAACTAGAATAAACTTGTTGGTCACTTCAATAGTTACTCTTTATCTCAGTTCACTGCCAAGTCCAATTTTGTAAGCAGCTGCCATCAGTCCTCTAACCAAAGGTAACATATATCTCTGAGACCATAAGTAGTACAAAGCAAACGCATCAATAAGCTGATTTGTGAAATAAAGCAGAAGACAATACACAGAAAATAGTAGTCAACTACACAGCAACCTTTCCAGAGCAGCTTTGAAAGAATTCTTCCATAGTTTACTTAGATATATTTTGCAAACAAAATTTTCATCATTATTTTTTTTTTGTCGGGGTGGGGGTGATTCCAATGTCAGAAACCTGATAGTTGAAATGAAGCCAATAAGAAATCAACAGGCTTCATCATTTTATTCTTGAAAGAAAATATTTACAAATATGAAAATTTTCATGAAAAAGAAAAATGATAAACGTACTGAAAATTATGAAACTGCAGCATATGAGTAATTTTACTTATGGCTACCTTAGAAAAAATATACACACCAACTTTGAAAATATTGTTATGTAAATTATTAAAATATTAATTTAGATTCAAATGTTTCAGTTTTCCAATTTTTAAAAGAAATTATTACAAGTCAACCAATATATTTTAAATGATTTTTCAACATTACAGTTTCTATAACACAGTAATCTGGACAGTGAGATTTAAATCATAATTCTTAAACTATTGGTGATAATTTAAAACAAATTATTATAATTCCATACGAAATAAAACCCACTTGAAAAAAAATCACCATGAGTATACTTTGGAAGTAGAGTGACTGATTTAAATACGCCTATTTAACACACTAGTCCTCTTATGACCCCAGAATGAAATATATATAATTAGAAATGATTACATTATTCAGCTGCTATAGCCCACAGAGATCACTTTTTCCAGCTATAAAATCCAAAGGAAAATAAGCAATATTATTGGTCCTCACCCTGTGTCTTGGTTTTAGTCACTTTCCCACCACTATAATGTAGCTTCCTTGTGCCTTTTCTATACTTTCAGGGTAATTGTTTGGATGATCTCTTTGCTATGGTATCTAGACTTTATGAATTTAAGTGCAGTAATAGAGATTAGCAACAATATCTCATCAATTCAAAGTTGAATTGGCTAGATGTAACTATAAGTTCTATGCTAACAGCTTTTTTTTTTTTTTTTTTTTTTTTTCAAGCACTTTTTGCTTGTGAAACTTCCTTCCAGCTCCATGCTTTCCTGCCAACTTTGATCTTGAAAAATTTAAATGCCTTCTTCATAGATTTTTCTCATTTTAATCTGAGTAAAACAACTGACTCCTTTAACTTAACAATAAAAACACACATTTTTCATTTTCTCCACTCTTTCTTTCCTGGACTTGTTCAGACTATTGATCTCATTCTTTTTGTTGTTACTATAATATTTTGGTCAATCTATTCTAGGGACTGGCTTAGTTGTACCATGATGGAAAAAAGAGCATAACAAAATTGCTTTTTTAGATGTTCTCATAACCCAGAGGGCAATTTTTAACAATAGCCTGTATAGAAAACTAACACTTTGGGTCTGACTTGGATTTTAATTCTTACCATCCCTTCTATGTCAGGAAAAGGATAGTTTGTTGCTTTCAACATAAAGCCATCAGTAGTATTCATTCTTGAAAACTTGAAGGAAAAAAAAAAAAAAAAATGAATGCTTGTAATTGATGCATTGCAACAACGAAGTAGTTTTCAGTAGCACAACCACTTTTCACAGATTACAAATATAACATCCCATGCAAATGTAGAAAATTATATAAGACTAAGAGAAACAGTCGAACTCCTACTGAAAAGTAAAGTAGAAAAATCTACTGTTGTGGGCCTTTTCTGGAGAAAGAACAGAAGACACTACTGCCTTTGTGATATTATGCAAGTAATATATCGAGCATCATTGGAGGGTGAAAAAATAGAAAGAAGCTGTACGACTTGTGGATAAATGTATAAGTCAAGCCAGTGTGGATTTTTGTTTTAAAAAGAAGGAATTGGAATTTAACCTTACATATAAGATATGGAATGGCTTCTGTTGCATGTAATGCTGCTGAGCTTTGGCATAATGTGTTAATCCAATGAGTATACTTATAGCCATTTCCCTTTTGTTTTTGGCATAGTTTTTGTATTTCAGTTTCAATGGACACTACATCCTACTTCTTGATTATACAATTGATAAAGGTTAGGCAGAGATTTTTTTTTTTTGTTTTTTTTTGTTGTTTGTTACAAAAAAAAAAGTAACAATATTATTTCCTTAAACTCTTGGAATGATAATCGCAGAATTCACTGCACATATAATAACCTAAGTTCTTCTATGTATCATGTTCCTTCAGGACATGGGTAATCATGGCTCTCCACAATTTCCTGTCCTTTGTAGCTTTCAGTAAAGTTTGTCTTTTTGCTATTTCTTGAGAAATTGCTTTATATTCATATAGTTATATGCTGTGGCTTTCCATCATATCTCTCATTTTTATGCCATCTCTGACGTAAAAAGTCTGCCGTAAAAATATATGGATCTATTGATATTTGCTCTAAGTTATTAACATTGTAATAAGAATTTTTGTTTAATACAGTTAATACATTTGAAAGTGAGATTCTGTATGTGCATGTCATCTATTTAAATGCTAAAATGGAAGCTAATTCTCCTATATTTTCATTCATATTTCAAAATGAGTATATCAATAAATTTGTAACTTGGCACAAGGTTATTAGCTCAATTTTTATCTGAAATATTTACCACTGAATTAAGTTCATTGGCAATCCTATATATATCTTTGGCATTGGCAATCTTATATTATATCCTTTATTATTTGGACCACCATGTTTATCTTGGTTGTTATACTCACAATGTTTCAGCCACGGTACTCTCCCCCTTGGCCTTCTTCATGTGTCTATTATCATACTTGGTAACAGTCTTAAAATTTTGAACTGAACCCTTTATTCAATCCATCTGGGTAGATTGTTCTCATTTCACTTTCTATGTTTAGAGGATGTCTCATATCAATTCAAGATTACCAGTCTTATTCACATTAGGGTTGCTGGTTCGCTTCTTCCATTGACTTTCAGCACTATTCAACCCAGTCCAAGCGACACATAGGTTTTATTCAAAGGCTATCTGATTTCTTGATTGTTGAGAGTTCAATCCCTGGTAGTATAACTTAGTATAACCAAGATGAGCATGCTGGTCTGAATAATAAAGCATATAATAGTGATAATTCTGCATCACAAAGATTTTGACATAGAGGAGATTATGTTGGAAAATATTGTTATGTAAAAAGATATTGATTTGATTTTTTTTTCTAATTAGACTATGGACTTATTGATGTACTTTGTTCAGTACATCCAAAAGTTGCTTTGCATAATATTTTTACCTACTTATTTGGTATTGTTTTCTTTAGTATTTATATTTCTTTACTAATAGTTATTTGCTTTCTGAGCTTTTATAGATTTTTTTTTTTTAATAAGTAGTAAATCTTAATATTTAACTTGGTTAACTGCAATAAAATAAATTTACTTCAGTCTTTAATATGGGTTCTTTGAAAAATCTCTACAAATTTGTAACATTTCCTTTCCTTGGCCTTATAATTTTTGTTTAAAAATGTTTTGTCAGCCATTTGCCATTGTTTACTCTTTCATTATTTTCAAAGTGATATATAAGTTGATAAGAAGCTCACAGTTATCTATTAATGGGGATTTAAACTATTAGCATCATGATCTTACATTCTTATCCGCTATTACATATGTAAAGTTTCTTTACTTATTTATACTGCACTGAGATTAAATTCTGCATTTATATTTATAGATCTTTTTATGTGCCGTGTCCTTTCAGGACGTAGGCAATCATGGCTCTCCACTTCCCTCTATCCCTTGCAGCTCTCAACAAGTTCCTTCCCGCTGCCACCTACCTCAGACCAAGTTCTGTCATCCACTTGCTTAAGCCCGCTAGGTATGTCATGCATTGTTTTCCCTTGGCTCTCTTTCCCACTATTCAACCTATGAGTATCAAAGGAAGCTTATTTCAAATTTCCATTTTATTAAGATCGTACAGAAGTTTAAATAAGAAATAAATAACTGTTTCATTTATTTCTCAAGAGTGATCAAGGATTGCAAAAACTTTCCAAAATATATCTGTTTTAACAATAAATTATCTGTTGGAATTACAAGTTTTTATTCCTTTTAATTCAACCTCACCAATGGAATCAAGTGTTTTTACAATTATAAGAAATTATGTAATTTAAAAATAATTTTTATTAAAAAAAATAGTTACCATTGTTTCAGTAATTTTATTTTTTGAAAAAAAAATGTTTGTTCCATTATGGACTTTAATAACTTCTTGATTATCTCTCTCATATAGGACAATTCAATTAATTTACTAAATGATTGTTCTATTTAATGAAGACCTAGATAGTAAAAATTGTACAGGTAAATATATCTGTGTGAGAGCAAAATAATTTGGTATTTGAGCTGTTTAACTGTATATTTAGAAGAAAGATTGGTTACAAGCTAGTGGAATTTTGATTTTTTTTCTTCTTAGCTTTCAAAGTAATAGATTCCTAAAGGATAGACTGAAAAATATGAATTGAATTTTACATATATTTTCCTATTTTTTAAAATTTTTTATTTATGACATATCTTTTATTTTTTATAACCTGTTCTATTTTCTCCTTTTCATTATGTTGTGTACTTTTATCAGATAATCTTTTACTTGTGAAGTTGGAAAAATATTGAAGTACTTTTTTTTTCATTTCCGAGACATTTAATTACATTTTTTAAGAAAATATAATTTTATTTGCATATTTTCATCACTGAGGTTATTACTTTTAATTTCATTTTTTTTTATCAACTGCTGCATTTGTAGAATTTTTTTTTTATAATCTTCCTATTAATATTTCACACTTATTTTCTCTTTAATTTCTTCCTTATTTTGGGTTTGATGTGTTTTTATACACTCCTAATTTATATTAGAATGAGTATGAAGTGATGAATTAAAAAAAAAAAAAATTCCCAAAATTGAGTGCAAGCATTTTAAAAAAAAAGAAAAAAAAAGAAAAAGTTTATGGAACTGTAGGGCTTATGGCCATATCATGTTGAAACACTGGTTCTTATACATTCACCAAAGTTAAACAATGTCGAGCCTGGTTAGTACCGAGACAGGTGATCACTTGCAAATACCAGTTGCTGTAAACTTGAATGATGTGTGGGTGGTGTAATAGATAACGACTTGAAATTGTAATTTGCAGAGCTGTGTTTCAATTCCATTCAGTTTTGTTATATTCACTTACGCAAATATATCCTTGGGAAAGGTATGAATCCACTTATTCTCCCTCCAGCTATAGGTTAATTAGTTGAACTTGTTTTAGTAAAAATTATTAATATTTAAAAAATAAATAAAAAAAAATTACAATTTAAAAAAAAAAAAATCTTGCTTTAAATAACCTGATAACTGATAATCTCTAAAAAAACAAATAAATAAATCGATCATTATTGATTACAAATGTTGGTGAGGTGACTTTTATTAAAAATGTAGAAGTATCTAATTACATAATTGTCATATGAAAATGTGAACAAAAATGAGCAATTGTATTATCTTTAGTTCCATTGTCAAATAACAAAAGTAAAGTTTTACTTACTATGTACTTGAATGTCTGATCATATTTGACTTAAAAATCAATTGTATTAAAAGCATCATATTTCTTTTGGTAAAAAGAATCTGCATCTTATTTGACCAGGGAGATTGTTTTTGTTACTGTCAGTCTGAGATCAACAGATTTTTGAAAGTAATGGCCGGATTACCATGAAATTTGATGTGCACATCCATGCTCACAAAAAGAAAAGATTCAATTGATTTTGGTAACTCTCTAACCTTTATTAGTATCATTTATGAGCACAGAAATAAGCCAATCTGCAAGAGAGAGACACACACATTCATTCATGTCAAGAGGAGGTAGTCACTGTCTGAAATAACATGTTACTGTTTTTCATATGTCAGAGAGAGCTTGAAATTTTCTTAAACAACTGAAGTTATAAATGTACAGAATTGTTAATTACAATACTTAGGACCTAAAGGTGGGTGTACATTTACGCTATATAATTTTCCTTTTTAATTACCTATATGACTCTGATTGGATCATTTTGTTTTATATCTTATTCCTGTTTTTATTATTGTTTCTCTTATGCATTCTCATTGTCGTTTTCTCCTTTTGAATTCTTGAATCATAATTTGTACTTTATTTTGCTTGACAGATCTTTCACTGACTTCATTTTCTCACTGTGAAGATGTGTATGATAGCAGATCTCTCCTAATCTGTTATTCCCAATAAAATCATTGTTTGCTTTTTATACCAAACATATTTTCATGCAAAATAATACATTATGTCAAAGATTCACATTGAAATCTTTATCATTGTTTACCTCTTTTCTCTCTCTCTCCCTCTCTCTCTCCACACACTCTCTCGTCTGTATTTATTGTGTTTCCTCAGCTAAATCATCCCTGACTTTCTTTCACTCATTGCCTGGCCATAGCTATTATCTTGTTTAATGCCAAAGCCCAACTATGGTTGCTCTGTTCTCTAAGGCAGTGTTGAGTCGTCAATAGATTATTGGAAAGTGTGCCATGACAGAAGAAATAGAAAGTCACAGAAATCATTTCTCATATTTCTCGGTTGGTTTCCGTCATGTGACTCAAGAAGCCTGGACGTACAGCTATTCTTAATATTTCGCCATTTTACAAATGTAAATGTTAATATTCTAGTATCAGTGTATATTTATTTTAGAATAATTTTATCAGTCCATGTCATAAATTTGGATGAAAATTTTGTTTTATAAATCCTTCAAAATGATAATCTTGAGTTTAATATTTTTGGTGAAATGAGGTGAAAAATAGACATCTCTCATAGGGAATGAAATAATATGCTTTAAAAAATTTTAAAACTGTAACAGGTTAATTATTTTACCCCACCTCTCTCATTGCTTGCTTCCAAAACAAATTTTTTTCTGAATGAAGCCAAGCATTTTATTTTTTACTAGTTTTCACCCAATACAAGGTCCAAGAGCAATTCAAGGTAGAGGGTTACTGTGTGGAGTTGTGTTAGCATAAGAAAGGTCAATGCAGGAAAGATAACAGCTAATTCTAGACTTGAAGACTTCTAGACTCAAGATTTAATTAATGAATAAAATTTCGGAGTTTAGGCAGAGACGTTAGACACATAGACTTTAGACACATAGACTTGAAGTAGACTTTAAAAGGAACCGGAAACCCAATCCTGAATGGGAAACAAGGGATAAACCACTACTCCTGTTGAAAAGACCAGGGAGGTGTGCGAACTGAATGATACAGACTACTTCTGGACTATTGTTAGATATTTAAAGATGATTTGTTTTGTTTCATAATAATGTTTTGAACTGCATATACATTATAAAGGTAAGAATTATCAAAGTTGATTAAGTTCAGCTTTTTTATTTCTCTTACCGTTTTGAATCCACTACTGTATTTGATGCAGTGATGTATTGAAAGTATAATGGATGTCAAAAATGCTGGCAATTTATATCTTCTTGGAAATCCTTGTTTGTTCAATTGATGCAATTTTGTAGGAAAGGAAGCTTTCCATAACTGCTGATGATGATGATTCACAACAAATTTTGAACAGCCAACAGATGAATGCTTTCCTGGTTGACAATATAAATTTCAATTGTAGATGACTCTATAATATAAGGCATCATTGCTGCACTCTGGAAAGTGATTTTCCTACAATTTTGTAAATGAAATATTTTTTCTCCTCAACTTTTACATTTCAATAGTTTTTATAGCTTTAGTTAAAATGAAAAAGGAATTTTTTGGTTGATAATGTTAACATGATATAAACTCATTGCTGTAGAGAAGCACAAATCAGTTTTTCACATTTCAAATGTGTAAATATCAGAAATGTAAAAATTCATGGAGCTGGATTTTCTATTTTCATTGGTTCATTTAGATTACATTACACTTTAATGCTTTCATGACTAGAGTTAGCCTCTGTTTCTGGTTTCAAGTGTATGCACAAGTTTATATTTTCAATGTTTCTACATGAATGAAGGATAGTTTAATGTACATTCATATTTACTGGTAATTGGTGTACTTCAATCTCTCTCTCTCTCTCTAATATATATATATATATATATATATATATATATATATTATGAAAACTTAATATAAAATTCAGTTTAAAGGGAAAACTTTAATATTAGTACATTAATAAATGTTTTGTATGTATGTGTTGTAACCTAGAAAAGGTTACTGAATGAGGAATAACCAAAATGGAGGTTGGAAATGGTAATCTTTATAACATCAACAAAATACAATACTCGCCAGCAGTGTGAAGTATGGAAACCACTGCCAGTGGTGGACTACTTAGACGGTATATTACCCCTACATATGATAGTTTCATGTATACATACAAGGTGTCCCCCCCCCCCCCAACGTACTCACTTTTTTCAGATCCATGCCGTTTATTTAATTTAAATTGTTAATCTTCTTTGTAAGTCAATAAACATAAAAAATGGTTGTGAATTTGTTTTGGTCTAAAGTAAAAACTACACATTTTCATTAACTGTCAAGAAAATTGAATTGTTATCCCCATGAAGAAAATATATTCAAAAATCATAAAAAGTAATGGACCCCAAAGCTTTTCTGCAAACAATGTACATAGCATAACATATATATGCATAAAAACTATTAATAGAACATACAAAAGCATAATAGCACACAAGTGGCCAACAAAGGTTAGGAAATCTGATATTTTAATTAAAATCACAAACTTTTAACTTAACTTTACCAGAAAGTTTGATATGCAATTGATAAAAGAAAACATTTTCTTCACTTTATTTACATGTGGACTAATCTTTGTTGTTATTATCACAACATTTTGACTATTGCGCGCTTCAATCTTCATCAAGTGCTTGTTGGTACTGGAAACCTTCAGAGAACTTCAAACTGAACCCATTATTTAATCCGTCAGAGGTAGAAAGTGGTTCGCCTAATACAAGCCTGTTTTTATAGGTTTTGAAGAGTAGAAGGAGAATTCAATGAGAGTAGATTTTTAATATAGTAAATTCCCAGGATCCTCAGGTGTTGATTTCAGGGAGTCCCTGGGAAATTCAGTGGGACATATCTAAAGTTTCTTAATAAATTGTAATGTTATTAAATGATGTAATGTTTTCACTTACTTGGCTCTCATGCCAACTGGGGCAGGCACTACAAAATTAAGTATATATTATCACATTGGTTGTGTGCAATATATCGCTTTTCATGGAAAATTGGTGTGTGTTTCTGGGATGCACAGGGAGTTTACTGCATCTTTTTATATTTTTGTGTGTCACAGATGCAGGACCTAGCAGCATCACTGATAATTGTAATAATTATTGTTACATATCTGTTAGCTATATTCTACATCTATAAGAACAAACTTTCACTATGTCTGACAATACATTTTGTTATTCTTGCAGTATTTTGATATTATGTAGCTGATGAGCAAATTTTATTCCTTTCGAAGTTGTCAGTAGTTAATTTCTGTGAATTTTACACACACACTTAAATATATAATCTTTCATAGAAGTTTTATTAGTTTATTTTTGGTAATGTCCCTAAAGAAGTCATTAAATCTCTTATTAATACTACCATTTTCCAAGAGTTAATGATTTTTCAGCAGTCTTTAACTTTTGTGCCTACAAAAAAATGTGTCAAATGGACTGTTTTCCTCTTGACACTACTTATATTTTGTCTTCACTCTTCAGCAATATTTGTTTTAAAAAACAAAGATTAAAATTTTAATAAAACAAACATATGAAAGTAAATTTATACATTTCCTTTTTGAAAATTGACAGCAAAAAATAATAAACACTGTTTATTAGATTGTTTATTTACACCATTTATTTATTATATTGTTTATTGGAATGTTTGGCAAAACATTTTTTTTTTTTTAAGTTCAATTTCTTTTTCGTTTTTAATTGTTGCTTTTTTAAAAACAAAAATACTTTGGTATCACAAGAATTGTCTAACTTAGAATAAGTTTAAAAAAAAAAAAAATGAAATTCTAAAAAGTAAAATATGGCCTAGAAGTAATTGCAAATGTGAAGTGCAGTAACCCTCCCATTACAATTGTCACTGTCTTTGCTACTTTGACCCCCAAATTCAATCAAACCAGCCTGTTATTTTTTTTTTTTTTTACATTAACATTTTACTATATCTGTAGACATTGATTCAGGTCTTTTTGAAACTTCTGAAATACCGTCTTTCATGATTCATGTGTCAGTAGTTCTGGGTGGAATTTGGCTGGGTTGCATTGAAACACCTAGTCTCATTGTGTAAGGCTTACAAGATGATTTGTTTTAATTATACCATCATTTCTGGCAAGCTTGAACATTTCTTTCTTGTTGTGAAGGTGCTTATCAGGAAATTAAGTCTAATATTAGATATTTCCTTGTATTATAACATGGCCATTATTTTATTGATTTCCTATCAACGGTATTGGTGATGCTTTAAAAGAATTTTGCAAAGTTATTGATTCTGTGGTAATATATATAATTTATATGATTGAATCTCTAGATGGTATTGAAAGTAAAAATAGCATTTTTTTGTTCGTGGAAAGAAAAACATTTATTACCGTCTATGTGAGCATATAAGAGGAACCTCAAAATTTTGAGGTTTTAAGTTTAGGTTTATAGTTGTCAGATAACTCTACTCTCTAAAATAAAGCAGCACCACCACTTTTTAGATTGTTATGGTCAGAAGGTCTAAACACTATTTTATTTAAATATGTAAAAAGGATGTGCATTTGGTGCAACAATTAGCAACTCTGAAAGAGAAACCAGCAAGCTGAGTTTGAATTCTGGTCAAATCTGTTATGTTCACTTTGACACAAATACACTTGAAAAAAGTAGGAATTCATTTCCTCTGCCTCTAGCTATGGGTTAAATGACAAGGCTAACTGGGCTCTCTTGCTTTGAGGTGCCAACCAGTTTAGGAGAAGGAAAACTCTGAATTAAAAACACAATCATTTTCTTTGATCAATGATTAAAAATGGTTTCAAGCAAATGAATTCTTAAGGTCATCACCAGACTGGTACCACACAGTCACAAAAAGGATTTACCAAATATAAAAACCAATTCACTTAAAGACTTCCAACAGCAACAACAACAAAAATGGGTAGCACATCTAACTAGAAGGGAAAATAATTATATAATCAAGATGTTCACTTTCCACACAATCATAAACAAAAGGTTAGGAAAGAAGCTCCTATCAATACCAGAGAGAGTGATAACAATTAGTGGAGTTGAGAAGTTTTAATTTTCTGAAAAAGTGTTATAAAAGAGATTTTATAAATTTCATCTGACAGTAAGGCTAACTGTTCGGTTAATGAATGCCAAATGTTTCTTGTATGGAAATGGCTATTCTTACCATTACCATATGCTGATTTAGATATGAAAATGACAATAGGTGCATAATTCTTACTGTATGATGTACCAAGTGGAAGTCTTTTGCTATAGTTGAGTTCTAGCCCATGCACTGCCAATCTATTTGTATATTAAAAGATTCATGTGTGAAACTATCTTTAATAGGAAGGATTTAATTAGATACACTGTCATTTTTGATAATATTGATAAATTAGTAAATTATAAAATTACAATCCAGACTGAAGGTTTTTGTTGACTAGTTGCAAAATGGGTTTCTTTTTTTTTTCTTTTTTTTTTTAATTCTGAAAAACTTTGGAGAAAGTTGATACCAATGATTTGTCTCCTAGTTTATTAATGAATTTTAATTTTAATTTTTCAGATACAACTGATACTGAAATATTTGTGAGGATGATTATGAATAAAAATTAGGTAAGTTATAAAAAAAAAAAATCCCTCTAAAATGATGTCCTTATGTCTGAATAATAAAAATGTTCATACTTTGGGAATGACACACTTAAGATTATAAGGTTTATTTTAAATATTATTGTTGCTATTATAACTTCATTATTATGAATAATTTTAGAAAGTGAAAAATTAACTCTGATTTGAAATTGTGTGAAAAAAAATCTTTTCAGTTTTGTACTCAAACGTGAAAATAATGTAAATTTCAAATTAATTTTTTCCTGAAAAATGCTTGATAGGGGCTTTATCCACTGAGCTTTTGAAGCTGATATAGCAACACAAAATAATCTTTCTCTTATTGTCTTGGTGACTGATATATAGAATCGATTCAAAAATGCTATTTTTAACTAGTTACCATTTTTTTGTGGTCTGTGTTTTCTGCGGCCTGTGATTTCTGCGGCCTGTGATCTTGGCTTGATTTTTAAGATAAAACTTCAAAAGAGTAATTTACATTTTAGATTTCTGCTATACATCAAAGAATCTTTCTTAGCTTTTCACTCAGCATTTATTATAAGATTTCCAGAATTAAGAAAAAAATTGTTTTAAATGGCTGCTAATGTATTTTATTATATTAAAACCATACCAACGACATTGCATGTGGAAAACAATTTGGTAGAAAACAAAGAAAGTTTTTGTTGTTTTTAATATATTTCATTCTTATTTAATTAGCAATATTAAATATTTTATTTTCCGAAGCCATAGCCACAAATATAAAAAATTCTTTTGATGTTTCCTTGCTGCACACTATCTGGTCATTGTTATAGCAGAATCCCTCTTTATCAAAGGCTTAAATTGTATAGTTAGGTGCCACCACTTCTTCCTGTAAGGAAAATTAATAGCAGAGAATAAGGAGTTCTTTTAGACATTGAGCACTGAGTGAGATAAGAGAGAAGAACCAAAATTCTAGTTGCAAAGACAAAAATTTATTTTCTTGCCTGAAGAGAGATGATGTATTTAGTTTATTTTTTTTAACAATTATTGTGTTCTCAGCATGGTTCTCAGCTGAATAAAGAAAAACTCAATATGCTACACTTCTTTGCATTTGATGTGCATTTTGCCTGTGGAACCTATGGGATTTTCACATGTCACTTCAAAAATTCTCTATCTATTTAACTTACTATAACATCTATCCATATTTGCCAAAAGATTAAGTGGCACATATTCTGTAAATTTTATTTTATTAGAAATTTAAAAATTTTAAGGTTTTTCTGTGCTTTTGTTGACAATGGTTTGATAGTTTTTTTTTTGTTTTTTTTTTTAAATATTTGAATAAACTTGAAAATATAGCAAGTGGCAAACAGACTAATATCATTGAAAGAAAAGGAATGTAAAAGAGCAAATAATAATCTCATCTCTTCTTGAAGAAGCTATCAATCCTTTCTGTGCAATGCAAAATTAAATTGACAGTAAGTATTCTCTTTCACTTTTCCTGGAACCTCTTCTTCTTTGTGGATTGTCAATCATTTTTTCCTCTCTCGCTGATTTGTAGATAGATGAAAGTGGTGGAGATATATAGCATGAGATTATTCATTTACTTAGTTTTTAATTTTTTATTCTATCTTCAGGGAATATTTTTTAATGTCAATAATTTTGAGTAATACAAGCATGCAGTGATTAAATGAAATCCCAAGATTCTCAACTAGGAGAGGATAAATAAAAGCAAAGGTATGGATTTCCACTTGATTACCTTTGCCAAGGTTTCACTTAAAATATACTTCTGTGTCTATTTAACAGGAGCATAAAGACATTTTTATTTACTGTCCACATATATAAAACAATGTGTGTATGTGTGTTTAGAGATACAGGATGCAAAGTATAAATTGTTGTCTAAATTACGCAAAAATGAAAATAACACAAGCATCTCATTTGAACAAATATATTTAATTAAATTGCACAAAAATATCTTGAAATTCTAAAGAGTAAAGTTATTCAATAAAATCACTATGGCTTCAGAATCTCCTGCAACTCTTCTGGATGGTCTTGTTTAAGTTGGTGAATGCTGCCATACATCTTTGGTGTTACAAGGTGTTTTGTTGGTCTCTTGCTCAACTGTACCCCACATAATAATCAAGGAGGTTGCAGTCTGGGGTATTAGGTGGCCAGAGGTAAGGGGTGATATGGTTGCAGAAATTGTCTGACAGTCATGACTGGGTTTTCCTGCTTGTATGGTATGGTGCAGAGTCCTGTTACCAGATATAGTCTTCCAGCAGTCACTCTTTTGACCCAGGGCAGCACTATATCCTCAAGGCACTTGATGTAGGCCTCCGTGTTGTGTCTGAGGCCCTCACCAGAATGATCAGAGTGAGTTTTCCAAGTTGCTGTACCTTCGTAATCATCATTAGACTCTTCCAACTCTTTCTGAATCCTCTGCACTGTCCTCAGATTGACACCCAAACACTCTGAAATGTTTGTATTGGAGCTTCTGGTGCAAATGCCAAGCAGTACAGCATGCTGTTTCCAAATTTCTGGTGAAGTAAATTGCGTTATGGGGCTCTTTGTCTGACAGGGTGCCCAACTGACCCTGTTATATTGTGCTGTTAAAAAAAAAATGTGCATGTGTGGAATTAAAAATATAAAATGGTGACAATTTACTACAAATGGGATGATTAACTAGAATTGAGAATTGGAAATTTTTGTTGTATCCAAATTGGTACTGGAATGGTAGAATTTTTAACCTAATTTCTGATTCCAAAAACAGTTCTTTGGATTTTATTTTGTTTGAAACTTAATTTTCCATTCTTGGTACTAGTAATAAAAAAAAAAAAATATAAATATTTATTGATTTTAAACTATCAGTAAAATTAAAATCTATAGATCATAATAACACCTAAGTATGATGCAAATTTATTTTACTTGTGTGGAATTCAAATGAATTTTCCATCATGGCACTTTTAGCCAGGAAATATTTATCAGAACCTCCCTCCTCTGTTGAACGGTTATTTAATAGTGGAGGTAACATTTACTTACCAAAAAGAAATCTGCCATATGGCGAAACAGGAGAGATGATAATATATTATAATTTAAGAATTTTAGGACTTAAATATGAGTAGCTACATACTTAAGTGATTTTATGTAAAGAAATTATTCTCTTTATTAACTCTTACCCAATTTTTTAAATAAAAAGGATATCGAACTTTATTTCATAAGCTTTTTGTATTCATTTTTCTACTAAATGTGTTGTTAATAAATGTACTTTGTTCATTAAGTTTCTCAAACCAACTGTAGGGCCTGAAAATAATGAAATTTTATTATTGTAGGCATTGGAATCATATCAGGAATTGTATCAGAATCAGTGAAAATAATGGTATTGACCCATGACTACAATTTACATGTCACACCCTGTATATTGAATCAATTCTTAGGTCTGTTGCTAGGGATGTTGGTTAACTGTATCATGCTAGACAATTTTTCTCTCCAGAATCTATCTTAGATATTTATAAGTCTACCATTTATCCATGCATTGAATATTGCTGCCACATCTGGTCAGTTGCTTCTGTTATGTATTTAGAAATTATTGATAAAATACAAAGAATCTGCAATGTTATTGGTCCTAACCTGGTGCCCTGGTTTCTTTCATTTTCCTACTACCGTAATGTAGCTTCTTTGTGCCTTTTCTATAAATACTTCCATGGTAATTGTTTTGAGGAACTTTTCTCTATGGCATCTCGATTTTATGAATTAAAGTGCACTGCTAGATTAGCAACAAGTCTCATAATTTTATAGTTGAGTTGGCTAGATGTAATTGGAAGTTCTTTGCTCATGATTTCTTCTCTTGAACTTCTCTTACAGCTTTTTTGCTTTCCAGACAACTCTGATCTTCTGTTCTTGCTCCATAATGTTTTCTTTTTATTATTATTATTCTTTCACACTTAGTAAAACCCGATGTGTTTTGTGGTTTTATTGCCTTGCTTGAGGTGAAATGATTAAAAAAGAAAAAAGGGTAGTGTAAGTAAATATGCATGCTGTTCTCCACGTAAAACATAACTTGCACAAGGTAGATGGACACTCTGAGAGCATGTAACAGTCAAGGAAAATCCTCCTCAATCTTCATTTGTGAAGTCAAGCCTGGAAAAGATATATATATTTATTATTGTGTGTGTAACACTTTTTACAGAGTAGGCAGATGTTACACTTACACGGATCCTAGGCATAAGTACCAAGAAGTGATACAAATCCTAGACAGAAATGTTGGAGAGAAACACTTTGATCTATGGTAGTGTGCATTGTTACTATGCTTGGATCTTAGGCAGAGGGCTGGGAATTGACACTTTGAGTTGAGGCAGGGCACAATGATAATCTGATCCTAGGTAGAAGTACCAATCCATATATAGTCTCATCATTTTTGACAGGCTTCAAAGAAAGAAACGGAGCTTTGCATCTACATGAACTTTGTCCCAAAAGTATATTCATTTTCATTTAGTTTCCTCTTTTTTAAAATATAATTGGCATTATTTTTCCTGTTTCTATCATGACACATAATTATTTTTAAAAATTCATTAAAACTAGCAAGGTTCATAAAACGAATTATATAATTATATATTCAAGTAGAAGCTCATTTTTTTTTAGACAGTATTTTTTTTTATCAAACTACATCTAGCAGCCTGAACATTCAAGAAATCTTGTCAGAAAAATATGCATCATCCGGTGTGTTCAAAAGCACTATTTGGACTTTGTTTCACTGCAAGTCCTACATAGCTGAGGCACATCAAATCCAATGACAGTTCCCCATAGAGGATGTAGGTTCAAATCCTGCTCAAAACAACAGATCTTCTACATGAATATGAGCATCCATCAAAAATAAAATTTAAACAAAATAAAAATACGTTGGATTTAATCCATTTCCTAAAGTGTGTGAGTGTGTGTGTGTGTGTGTGTGTGTGTGTGTGTGTGTGTGTGTGTGTGTGTGTGTGTGTGTGCACCCCCGGCAATTTCAACATTTTCTTCTATTTTCCTGATTTGTCATATTTAATTCATAAAGCGGACCATATAAAGCTAGTCTTCATTTTCCTCCCTTCTTCCACAATAGTTATTTATTGTTCAATGTATACATGAACATGAAATATAGTACTTAGCTTGTATGAACAGATTTTATATTAGATTTTCATTTGGAAAAAGGTTTGATAGTTTATTGATACAAATGGTTATCATAAACCTTCACTTTTCACTTTCAGAAAAACGTAGAACATATTCAGTACTTTCATACATATTTTATGAATGCAGAATGACTTGTGATCTGAGTAAATTATTATTTTACTATGTGCATTGTCGCTTCCTGTTTTTTGTTGCTCTAAGTAATTTGAACTCTTTTCTATTCCTGATCATTCCCATTCCACTGTCCATGACATAAATTAATTAAGTAGGCCATTAGCTGTTTCCTTACCTGCTTCAATATGACAGGTGAGTGTCAAATTCTCCCCAAAAATTCTACTGTCTGTTTCTGATTTTAATTTTCCTTGTATTGGATACAATGTAGTGAAATAGGACCAAGGAATTTTAACTTACCTGTGGCTAAGAGGACATGATGTCTCGCCTCCTGGTTGGAGCCGCCATCTTCAATTTAGGTAAAGTGTATGCTTGGTTTTAGTGCTTCTAAAACTACCGCTAGTTTGCATGCATGATCAAAAACCTGAATAAAACATGAGCCACACAGATGAGTTGGGAGACGATCTACAGATTTTGACCTATGCTGAACCGGACTTGTGACTATCAACCACATACAATTTTCTTTGTCATCAGAACTGTCTGATATCCATTGCTTGTATGGAATCTTTTGATTTCTTAATTTGCTCTCAAATATATGATTATCTGGCACCTCTATTTCTAATTTTGACTGTCTTCTATACAAGTTGATTATTTAGTTTGCAGTTGTGATTCAATTCATGCTGTTTTGCCAATCAATTAATCTTCGTATCAAACAAGATGCATATAGGTTTTCTCTCGAGATATTTGACATCCTTTCACCTCATTTATAAATAGCCATCTTTATTTATGACCACTATAGACGCCTGGTCTTCATATATAAAACTTGTACTTTTGTATGACTTTCACAAATTGAAAGTGACCCAAAACATATCTTCTCATATGCTTGGAAACACATAATTTCAATTATTGATTCCCCCCATTAATAATTGTATGTGTAAGACTTTTTTCAAAACAAAGAAACAAATGCTGAACTGCTATATAATAATATTATGTAGCAACCAGGTGCTGTAAGCTTGGGTGTGCAGGTGGGGTAATTGATAACGGTTCGGAATTGGAACTCGGAGAGTATAGTTCCAATTTCATTCAGCTTCATTATATTCACTTACATGCAAATAGTCTTGGGAAAGGAATCTATCCACCTCTTCTCCCCCCACAACTATGCATTAATTAGGATTTGTATCAGTAAATCATTCTTATCTAAAAAAAAGAATTCTTACAATCTAAAACTATTTTCTGGTTTTAAAATAACCTTTAAAAGGTTGATGAGCCATAAAAAAACAAATTAATCAATCAAAATACATATATGGCAGTGAATGTTGTACAGTCTCTTCACAGATGAAGAAGAGACTTGAAGCAACAGCTATGTGATGCTATGGACAAATGTTGAGAATACCATGGACAGGGCATGTGAGCAATGAGGAAATAAAGAAAAATAGGAACTATGAGGAAACTTAAAATCAGAAACAGACAGTAGAATTTTTTGGGATGCTTAACAAGAGGTCCTGGAGAATTTGACACTCACCTGTCATATTGAAGCAGGTAAGGAAACAGCTAATGGCCTACTTAATTAATTTATGTCATGGACAGTGGAACGGGAATGATCAGGAATAGTAAAGAGTTCAAATTACTTAGAGCAACAAAAAACAGGAAGCGACAATGCACATAGTAAAATAATAATTTACTCAGATCACAAGTCATTCTGCATTCATAAAATATGTATGAAAGTACTGAATATGTTCTACGTTTTTCTGAAAGTGAAAAGTGAAGTTTTATGATAACCATTTGTATCAATAAACTATCAAACCTTTTTCCAAATGAAAATCTAATATAAAATCTGTTCATACAAGCTAAGTACTATATTTCATGTTCATGTATACATTGAACAATAAATAACTATTGTGGAAGAAGGGAGGAAAATGAAGACTAGCTTTATATGGTCCGCTTTATGAATTAAATATGACAAATCAGGAAAATAGAAGAAAATGTTGAAATTGCCGGGGGTGCACACACACACACACACACACACACACACACACACACACACACACACACACACACACACACACACACACTCTTTAGGAAATGGATTAAATCCAACGTATTTTTATTTTGTTTAAATTTTATTTTTGATGGATGCTCATATTCATGTAGAAGATCTGTTTTTTAAGCAGGATTTGAACCTACATCCTCTATGGGGAACTGTCATTGGATTTGATGTGCCTAACCACTCAGCTATGTAGGACTTGCGGTGAAACAAAGTCCAAATAGTGCTTTTGAACACACCAGAGGATGCATATTTTTCTGACAAGATTTCTTGAATGTTCAGGCTGCTAGATGTAGTTTGATAAAAAAAAAAACACTGTCTAAAAAACCCGAGCTTCTACTTGAATATTGAATATGAGTATCTATCAAAAATAACATTTAAACAATAAATTATATATATATATATATATATATATATATATATATATATATATATATATATATATATATATATATATATATATTGTAAAAGATCAAATGCAGATCACAATCTAACAGGATGATAAAATAAAGAACAAATAGGAAACGTATATCAACCTAGCATGTTTAGCTTTAATTAAAGCTTTGTCAGAGATTTAGAGACAAAAAAAAAAAGACAGAAGCTCCGATATTTTTACTTTTGTTTGGACCAGTTCTGATTGGTTAGTCACGTGCATTAAAACCATAGATAATTCTATATGTATGTAAGTTTGTGAAAATTCTTGTATGTCTAAATATATAAAAGACTAATAATGGGTAAAACATTGCTTTTTCCATTGCCATTCAGAGAGCGAGAGAGAATGAATGAATTTTTATCCCCACCAAAATCAAATGGGAAATTATAAAGACAGCCGCCCCATACAGTATTAACAGCAAAAATTGTAAATTATGCTTAGAGGAAAATAATTAGTTTTAAAAACCAAAATAAAACCTTAAACAAGAAAATTGAAATAATGTGTAAATGCAGGCATATAAATAAATATTTACTTTAAAATCTAAGCACTTATTAAAAATAAACAAATGAATGTAAATAAAATAAATATAAAATTTTAAAAATATATAATATAATCTTTAAATAAGTAAATAAAATAGACAAATATAATATAAACTTAATTTATTAATAAACAAATAAACAAACAAATATTAAAGTAGACACTTATTCTTGTGTGTATACATGTACATGTGGACATGTACATGTGGACATGTAGACACAAACATCCAAAAATGAACAAACCTAATCCACCATAATTAATTCCTCAATATATAACACCAAGGCAAAAACAAATAAACTAATAACCATTAAAAAAAAAAAAAAAAATTACATGATATAAGCATACAGTTATTTTAATTACATACTCTGTTTAACAATTACATGTGTTTAGGTGTGCGAGAGTGTGTACTACACACACACACACACACACACACACACACACACACACACAAATATATATATATATAATATATATATATATATATATGAAGAGCTGTGAAACAGTCTGTTTGTGGATGACTATATATATAATGATATTTAAAAAATTAAGTAACTTTACCATTTACGCATTAGTTTATCACTAATAATGCACAGACTTAAGTCTACATGTACCCACATGTGTGTACATATGTATGCATATATATGCACCTGAATCGATGTCTATGTGTGCATATACAGACATATAATTACAGACATGCACGTGAATTCTAACAATAATAAATAAATTTAATTATAACTCTAACTTCCTGCAATTAATACTTATGATACCACCAAACCAAATTAAACATTGAAATAATAGCTCAGTGAACATTTATAAATATATTTATATAATGCAGATAGTGATATATATATATATATATATATGTATGTGCATGTATAAGTATTTACCATTTAAGCGTTAACATCATTGGTATCATATTTATAAAAACTATTTATTGCCTAAGTATTAATACCAATTATTTATATAAAAATGTAAATAAATGAATGACAACTTCCCTAGCCAAAAAATTAAAATACCCATAAATAAATAAATAAAAATAGGTCACATGTTTAGAGCTGGAACAAAACCAGACTAAGTGTAAAATGATCATGATGCACATCTGTGCCTGCACACACACAATACAGAAGAAAATTTACACCAGTGCTAAATGTATTTCAAAAGAACAAATTGTAAAAATATAGGCTATAAATTGCTGATACCCTCTGAAGAGTGGACGAACAGATCTGTCTATGAAAGTCAGGATGCTTAAGGTAACATTAGTTACTGAAGTGACAAATTTTACTCACATTAATCCTATATATATATATATATATATATATATATATATATATATATATATATATATATAACAAAGTGGAGAGCTTTTATCAAAAATTCTGTTGGATTCTATATCCTACTAACACACACACACTTAAAGCCAACCTGTGGCATTTAAGCTAGCTCCTGCAGAGAGCTCTTGATTGGGCCTTCATCACAATAGTAGATGCGATAGTAGATGCGATAGGCAACAATAAACTACAGAAGAGATCAAAATTGATCAATGCATTTAAGTATTGCATTAATATTTAAGCTTACCTTTTAAAAGTTTGATGTTAATTCTTTTGCCACCACTTGATTTAAAGACAATTTAATGTATGTAGGTTCTTAATTTCTGTACAAACAATTATTTTTATTTCTTGAGTGACTTGCGCTGGATTTCATAATTTTGGGAATAATCAAAATTAATTATCTTCAAGTTATTCAAATTATTATTGTACAAAAAAATTTGTCCCCAAAAAATCAGTTATCTCCTGTTAATTCCCCTCTCCAAGTTCTCCACTGCCTTAACTGGGTATTGAACTCACACTCTTTGGGTCCTGCCACTGGATATAACCAACGCCTTTATCCACTGTGCCATGTGTTCTTGAGGACACCTGGCACAGTGGATATAAAATTGGGTGTGCATCTTTAAACATGGCACGTGGAACTAGAACAGTCTACCCCAGTGAGCGAAATAAAGGGTTCAGTTCGACATTCCAATCACCTGAAGAATGCTGGAGCATACAATGGCTGAAACATTGTAATAAATATGGCGACAAAGATGAGGACAGTAGTCTGAATAATGTAAATAATGTACATAATACCTCATCTCAGAAATATAGACAGATACTAAAGAAAATCACTGAAAAAATTGCAGTCATGGGATTTAGGAATCCAAAATTCCAGGATTGTGGGTCTGGATCTGGCCTGAAATGATTTTAATTTGCTCATGAAGTCAACCTTATTTCAAAATGTCATTCTTCATTCCAAAATATGTTGGGCTACAGCCTATAGGAGTAAAGTTGAAAAAATGTGATACAGTGACATACTGACATTCACATTAATATATATATATATATATATACATAAAAGATTTAATAGATTTATTTTTTAATCCAACATATCTTTATTGCTTCAAACATTGTTTTTAGCGGCTACCCATATTTGAGTAAATGCTCAGTTTTATTTTAAATAGTATTTATTGTGTACTGGCCTGAACACTCAACTTATTAAAGTGGGAGGGCACATACATACGAGACATCTACTCAAATATGGGTATCCACTTACGTTTGAGGTAATAAAAATATAAAATTGTGTGTTCATTTTTAAGTACCTGAAAAGTTTATAAGCACTTTTGTGAACAATTCTTAAATTCTAATTTCACTTATTAAATTTTGGGTTGAAGTAATGTTTCTCCTTAGGCAACCAGTTTCACCTCGCATGTATGGTTGCTATTGATTTTAAAATGCTTCTCTGCCTCTGATTTCAAAAGAGAAATTTTAGCATCATTTTCAATTGCAGTTTCTTTCTCCTCATCACTCATATAACATTATGAAATAATTAATTCTGACTATTGCAACTGAATTTCAAGATGATGAAAGAATAAATTATAATAATACTAATTTTACAAACAACTACAGTAATTGAGAAAGAAAAAGAAAAAAAAATGAGATGAAGGCTTATAGAGAAATACCATAGGCATTAAAGTTTGGCATCAATACATATCTTAGCTTGTGTACAAAAGTTATTTGAGAAAATAGGTAAAGTGGGCAAAACAGTATGAAGTGGAGATGAACGCCAAATTATATGACATTTTTACATATGTATCCTTCACTCCGTTCTGAAAATACTTTCCAAACTTCTTTTCATCCTCAATCTTATCAAGAGTACTTAGGATTATGCTTTGCTTATATCTTTCCAATCACACAGTAAAGAAACATCTTTAAAATGTAAAAAAAAAAATATATGCAATAAACTATGTTATACATTATCAATCTGACAAATTTATTGGTATATTTTTCTCTTTTTTTTATCTATGTATAATTCTCTTCGGGGAAAACTAGAGAACAAAAATAGATTAAAGAAAATTGAATTTTAAGAACCAACCCAAATCAAATATTATTAATTTCAGCTTGTTGCTTTATTTTCATTCTCTTCTTGTCCTTAATTTTTCCAAGATGCCCTCCTCATTGGTTGAGTTTAGACTTTTGATGACTGAATTATATATATTTAATCTTTTTAGTCAGTTTTTTTTTTAATACTTTTTTGTTATCTATTTATACTTGAATGGTTCCAGCCAATTGTGTTTAATGCATCAGTAAGGATCAAGAATAGGAAAACGGCACTGGTATTAGTTTGATCTATTCTTGGTACCTCTTGATACAATCATTGTCTAAATAGGCTACAGTCATTGGATGGCTTTTTCATTGACATTTTGACCAGTGTTATCAGGTTGTGATCTTTATTGGAACATTTTCAAAAGTCCCATCAAATTTTATTTTGGAAAGTGTTTTATCATCTGATCTAGAAAACTAAAGAAAGTTTTGTATGTATATAGCATTTATCTATATATTTAATAATCATGAATGTATTAAAAGTAAATTCCTTAAAAATCTTAAATAAAATTGAAAAGGTGTTGTTTTTTTTTCACAAATCTATTAATCTTAAATTATTTAGATCCTTTCTTTGTTTTCTGAGTTTATTTAATCTGATATCTTTATTTTCTTTTGTCACAATTATTCAGATTTGCCACTTAGCTGTCAGTAGAATATAAAGGTTCTCATCTAATTGTCTACAGTTAAATGGAATTAATCTGTATTTATGATGGGGATGTTCACAGAACATGCCACTGAATAATGTTGGGGGGGGGGGTCTACAAGGATGTGAATAAAATTCATGAATGCCAATGGTGACTCTTGTCAAACTCCTATGTTTCTAGTTATTTCAAAATCTTTGGTCTTCATGATTTATTGAAAGGGATATAAATATCTGACCTGCTAAAACATCAGAGAGATAACACAAATGAATAAATAAGCCACCATCTCAAAGGAAGAGATAAAATAACATTGACAGACTTGCCTTACCTTCTTTGTGTCATTTTCTCATTGTCTGAGGCAGCCATATTTTTGCATGACTAGCAAACCAATGAATATTCAACTTGGAATTATCCACAATTATCATCTCCCAGAAATATTCTTCAGCACGCTAGTATTATCCATGTTAATCAGAATGTTTAGTCAGTTCAACTGATAATTAACTGTTCTGCTCAGATGACAACGCATGTTAGCAATATTAGAGCCAATGCATCAGAGCTATATTTAGTTTTGTCATGGATCTCTGTGATAGACTGGATTTTGTTAGAAATGAGTAAGCATTGGTCAGTCCTACACAGGAAACTTTGCAAGTGTCATATTTTTTGTGAAAGACCATGGGAGAAGATCTAAAAAGTTTTAAAAAGCTTGTTGAAACACCTTTAGAAAGACAGCTTTTACTGTTGAATGGCAATTGAGAAGTCCTTATAGATATATGGAGCAAAAGGAATATAATAATACTATAATGCATCGTAACATTTTTGAAGAGGATTTAATTGTTGTATCTTAGAAATTAACAAGAATGTAGCTCTGTTCTCATTGTGATGTGTATGTACACAAATTTATATATATATATATATATATATATATATATATATATATATATATATATATATATATATATATATAAAACCATAAATTTAAAAAAATAAGTTACTCCAAAATTCGCTTGATGAGGAAATGGAACTAATGTCTTTAATTTAATAACAAAATTAAATTCGAAGGCTTTAGCTTCCATTTTTGAAACATGGTTATCACTGTGTAGTGAAAAAAAAAACATATTTTAAATCAATTTATAATATATATTTAGTTGGATTGATGTGAGTATGTGACCCTGGATTTCATGCCCTTTGTGATCGTCAGACGAACTGATTAATTTTGAAATTTTGGATTTATTTATTGTTCTTATTATATTGTTCTGTTCTTATATTGAGCTCTTTTGGATTAATGTTGTTCTTGAAATTATTCCTATTAATTATCAATTGATATAACAATAATGGGAGAAAAGGTATGACAAGGTGGACAAAGTTTTCTTGTCATGCATTTTGCCCTTTAGGGCTTCATTGAACTAAATTGTTGGTACAACTACAGATGCACCTGAATCAGGGATTCTGGGAATTTTAAATTAAAACAAAACATTTTTTAAAACTAGCCTATTTCATTTAGATTCTTGATGGAAAGAAAAAGAATTGAAATGAAATCAGCTAGTTTTTTTTTTTTTTTTTTTAATTTAAAATTTCCACCATCACTAGTTTGTGTGCATATGTAGTCGCACCAACATAACAAATTTAGTCTGATGAAGTCCTGATGGATGAAACATGTCACAAGAAAACTTTTCCACACATTTTTTCCTCCCTCACTCTCTCTCTCTCTCTCATATATATATATATATAATTAAACCAACAGATTTTTTTACATTTAAACATTATTTTAGTGGATACACTTATTTCAAAACAGTATATTATTCAACAGTATATTTATTTATTTTCGTCTACCAGCCTAAATGTTCAAGAAATCTTAAAGAAATCCTGTCAGAGAGTGCAATTTTTTCTCTAATAAGCTTTCTCAAACATTCAGGCTGGTAGTCGAAAATAAATATATTGTTATGGGGCACATACTCAAATATGATTATCCACTAAAATAATGTTTAAAGCAATATACATACATACATACATACACATACATACACACACACACACACACACACATATATATATATATATATATATATATATATATTTCATTAAATATGACAGATAAGGAAAATATATAGAATAGTCAAAACATGAAAAGAAACTAAAGACACCAAAACAAATCCCCCTTGAAAATGGCTAAAGAAATAGATGAAAGCACTTGGGACAATGGATGATATGGACAGTTTCTGTACTTCCTCATTCCCATCAAATGGAAAAATGTAAGAACACTGGAAAAACTAAATAAAAAAAAAAAAAATTAATGAAATTTTCCTCCTCTGTAATATTTAATATGTAATATTTAACGTTTAAAAGAAAGTTTGCTGTGCAAATATACATTAATCATATATCACGTGTTTATACTCATATTCTTTGTCATAATGTTCTCATCATCATTAAGGAGGCAACACATTTCCAAGTCTTTGTAAAAGGATATCAGCTCTGGAATGATAGCACTAGAATCATAAGGTCATCCTATATCAGATACCACTGGTCTAGGAAAAGACATGTGTCTAACCAATCCCTCTCAGCGTTCACTGAAGTAGCAAACTAAAAGGGAAAATTGAAGGAGTGTAAAAGTTTTCAACAAAATAAACAAAGGAAGATTTGAGTGATCCTAACCACTGAAAAGGACTGGTTTTGTCAATAATTCAGCATGCAGGCCTTAATGGACTGTGCATGTTTTATAAAGTATAACACATCCTCAAATTTTATTTACTAATTAAATGAAGATATAAACATTAAAATAAATCATCAATCTCATGTTTGATGATAGCTGGTAAATGTTTTCTAAAAATTACAAATGACAGCCTTTGATATGTCTGTGGAAAGGAATTAGAATCCATTATTTGATTTCATAGCCTTTTTTTTTTTTAGTAGTTTATTTATTTTGTTCTATTCTTTCTTTGATGTTTATTTTATAATCATTAACGTTAAAACTTAACCCATTACTTGAATGCTAATGCATACATAGGGATTGTTGTTAAAACTTGTTAATTTCTGTTTTTTTTAGGAAGTAGTAACTGAAGTATTTTTAAATTAATAATTTCCATGTTCCTGCCATTCGATCTGCATTTCTAAATATTACTTAATACAGTCATAAAAAATTTTAATATAAGATAAAAGATATTTTTCTTTAAGAATACATGATGATATAAAAGTTTTAGAGTGTGGGTTAATTTCATAAAAAAATATTCTCATAAAAACATTTTTTGATTATTGAAAGTTATTTGAAATGCCCTGGTCAATATCTCCTTCAATTACACACATGGGATTAAACATGTGAAGGCAGTTGTCTTTTTAATTTTTACTTTTAATTAATCACTGAGGTGCAAAATGTAGACGACAAAAGTGATAAACAGGTTTTAAGTATTGCAAAGAACTTGTATTGCCTGTTCTGTAATTTACATGAGATTTAGATATCTTGGTTATCAACAAGTATAAGAATGTGTAACCATTTATGAATTAACTTTATACTATTGTATTCACCTTTAGTTACAACAATCACTTTAAAAAGGAAATAGTCCATGTAAAGGATTTGACTATAATTTTTTATTTATTGATATTCATTAGTCTTGGCTTAGTAAAGTAGAAAACCAAATTGTAGGATATGTAAGCTGGGTAGTTGTGTTAATGCTTACCTTGAAAGTTGGCACATTTTACTTGTTACTAGTGAGAAATATAAAATAGTATAACCCACCAATACTACTGTTATATTTGTATCAAGAGAGTTTGATCTGAAATGTTCTGATCAAATCTGTAGTGGCTACTGTTTTTACTTATATTTGCTAGTTGCAGTTAAAATATTCTACTAAATAATATCGACATAAAATAGGCACTGTTTTATGGTAATATTTAATATACTGATATGTTTCAAAGGTATTATAAGAGTCTTTATTATTTATTCAATTCGAAGTGAATATCTGTGTGTGTATATATTTCCTCTGCCTAATGTATCTACAGCTTTGCTTGTTAAAGAACTTGAGACAGCTTTATTTTCTATAGAAATTCTCAAAGATCAGAACTTCCCTCTTGTTACTGGTCTTAATCTTTATGATCTTTCTAGATGTCAGTCAATATGGGTTTTAAAATTTTTTTCAAATGGTAGTTCATCATTTTGCAGTTCAACACCAGTAATTCTTCTCACTTTCTTCAAGACATTCTGACAATATCATTTGACTATTAATACTCTAAACACTCTATAGACAGGATTATTGTATTGAAAGTTGGCTTTTACTCTTAATCTATTGATGGATATTAATCAAGTTCAAATACATGGAAGCATTCTCTCTGCCTGTTAACCAAGTCCAGACATCTGCTTGATCAGTATTAACTCTGTGGATTAATTCTATGTAGCTACTGGTAAACTACTTTCTCATTTTTTTTTAATCATTTCACCCCAAGCAAAGCAATAAAGCCACTAAGATGAAAAGTGTTACTGTGTGTTAGAGAATATAAGAAAAAAAAAAAACACTATCAAGGAGAGAGAGAAGAATAAAAGAAGTGGAATTAAGAATGTAGTGTCGATGGTTAAATGTAAATAAATGGCAGAATTGTCCAACAAACAGAATTGACAAAGTTTGCAATAAACAGCAACAAGAAAAAGGTAAGAAAATAACAAGACAAAAAAATAATATAAAGCAAACAAACAATATACCCAAGCAAATTAACATTAATAAGGCAAAGCAACAGCAATAAGGCAAAAAGTTCACAAACTAAGAATTGGGTTTAACACACAAGAGCAAGTTCGGATAAGTGAATATAGTGTTCTGACTTCATGACAAGACAGACCAGGACTGATTCCGATGAAACTGAGAACCAGCCTATTTTATTGGCTAGTAAGAAATTCCAGCATGCATTTGTGCACTTCTGCCTATAAATTGGGAAGGGGAAAGTGTTTTGCAGTCATTCTCAGTGGAGGTTGGAACCAACAAATACAGAAGACATTGTATTTAAATTATGGAAGACCAAAGTTGACTGGCAAGCAAGAATTTGGATGAGAGTTCCACAAGCGAGAAGTGCAATAGAAGAAACTGTTAGCATAGAACTTATGATTACATCTAGCCATTTCAATTGTAAAATGATGAAACCTTGTCATCAATCTAGTCCTACTACTGTTGTTGTCATTGTAAAAGTTTCTGTGTACAAAACAATTAGTTTTTATAGAAATAAAGTTATAGATTTTCATTAAATATTGATAATTAGATAAACCTTGAATTTTCTGTCTAAATCCTCTCACTAGTTGCATGACATCTTATACTATAAGTATAGAATTTCTTGACTAGTAGTAAATTGTATTAACATTTTAAAATGATATTTTAAAACCCTGTAAATCCAACTGTTTATCTAATGTTTATGTCCTGAAATTCTTTTTTTTTATTGGATAGTAATTCATTTGAATTTTTTTAGATTGCAAAACCTTGTGAATATCTCTTGATTTATTGGATTATAAATATAAAAAAATCATTCATTTGCAACTAGTGCCTCCAGAAATAACTTCACTTTTACATTAACATCATTTCTTTTACTTCTATGTCCTACGTCTCTTCAGGACATGAGTGATTATGCCTCTCCACAACTTCCTATCTTTTGTAGCTCTTAGTAAGGTTTCTCTTTTTGCTATTTCTCCTAATCCCTATTCTGCCAACCATTTAAACAGGTTCGTTCTTTTATGTGCTGTTTCCATTCAGGATGTGGGAGATCATGGCTCTCCACAACTTCCTATCTTTTGTAGCTCTTAGTAAGGTTTCTCTTTTTGCTATCTCTCCTTCTCTCTGTTCTGCCAACAATTTAAAAAATGATGTGGAATTGAAAAATATCCTTAATATTTTTTTGATTATTTGAAATTTATAATTTTTTTATTTCAGCAATTAAGAAAATATCTGATTTGTTTTCAAATACTGATAGAATTATACTGATTCTCCAAGCATACATTACCTTGCAACTGAAACTAGTTGATGGCAACTAGTGCTTAAGAACTAATTAGTGCCATACAGTCTTTTTTTTCTTTTTTTTGTGCTCATTTTATTTGGAAGAAGTACTGAGTTGCTTCATCTGATCAGAAGGTATCATGACTGTCGCTATATTAACAAAGCTAAATTATGCAGAGTGAAGTCACTTGGTACAAATTGACTATGAACTCCATTGCACATGCTCACTAGATTATAAAATTCTCCCCCACTCCCGTTTTTTATAGCAGTGCTGGGAAGGAAAGTATATAGTGTGATTGTCTCACCACACTACAGAGGTTACATCAGTGACCATGGCAGTAATAAGTGAGCAGAGAATCTGTATCGAATTTTGCCAAAAGCTTGGGGATACCTGCACAGAGACCTATGCAAAGTTGAAGAAAGTGTATGGAGAGGAGTGTATAGTTAGACATGAGTGTATGAAGGGTTCAGATGTTTCCGAGATGACTGACAAAATATTGACAGTGATGCTCGTTCTGGGAGGCCTGTAACTAGCAGAACTGATGAAAACATCACAGATGTGTGTGCAGCTGTTTGGAAAGACCATCAAATCACCATGTGTGGAGTTGTCGGAGGATGTGAACATTAGTTATGGTTCAGTTGAGTCCATTCTCATTGAAGATTTGGGTATGAGACATGTGTTTGCTAAAAGTGATTTCAGTTGACCAAAAAGAAAATCTGGTTTCAACTGTGCAGAATCTCTTTGATTGTGTTGAGGAGGACAAAAACATTTTGAAAAGTCATAACAGATGACCCTGAAATGAAGGTTCAGTCATTGCAGTGGAAGACCCCAACCTCTCCAAGACGGAAGAAAGCACAAATGAGTCAAAGCAATGTGAAGACACTGTTGACAGTTTTCTTCAACTACAAGGGCATTGTTCATCATGAGTATGCCCCATCTGGTCAGACAGTAAACAAGGAGTACTAAAATGATGTTATTTCAGTGTTTGCAGGATGCTGTTCATTGGAAAAGAACAGAATTGCATATGTCCACAATGACAATGCACCTGCCCATTCAGCATGCTTTGTGCAGCAGTTTTTGGCCAAGTACAACATGCCATGTCTGACACCCACCACATTCCCCATATCTCACCCATTGTAACTTTTTACTCTTTCCCACTTGAAAGGGACAAGATTTCAAATTTCAATATGTCAAGGAAATCTAAGATAATGTGACAAGTCCGCTGCATGCTATTTTAGAAAAAGAGTTCCAAGAATGCTTCTATTAATAGAAATGATGCTGAATAAAGCTTATGGCTTCAGAAGGGGACTACTTCAAAGGAGATTAAATGCTGAATTGATATATGTTGTAGTTTGTTTTTTATAGCATCAGATCTGACCTTGTATTTCAGATCAGACTTTGTTATTTTATTTTCTAAATTTACTGTTTGCACTAAATCATCATGATATATTTTACATCCAAAATCCATTTAAAATTAATTATATCAATTTTTTGTTCTCTCTTTCAAATGTATATTTAAAAAAGTTTTTAAATTTTTGTTATATTTCACAATCATCTGAAAAATGCCTTTCATCAGCATGGCTGATACTAACCTCCATGAAAGTGACTCATTGCACGTACTTGGGCTAACATTCAAGGCTTACATGAAGTAGAAATACTATATTGAACCCATTGCTAGGTCCACTGCTAAGAAAATTGGTTTACTGTGTCATGCTAGACAATTTTTATCTCCAGAATCTATTGTGGATATTTATGTCTACCATTTGCCCAGGCTTTGCATATTGCTGCCAAATATGGTCTGATGCTCCAGCTGTATATTTAGAGATTCTTGATAAAATCCAAAGAAGAATCAGCAATATTATTGGTTCTGACTGGGTATCCTGGCTTCAGTCACTTTCCCACTGCTGTAAATGTAGCTTCCCTGTGCCTTTTCTGTAAATACTTTTATGGTAACTCTTTGGATGATTCTTTGCTATGGTACCTAGACTTCACAGTTGAATTAGATGAAACATAAATTCTTTGCTAACAGTTTCTTTTCTCACATTTCTTGTTTATTGAACTTTCTTCTGGCTCTATGCTTTTCTGCCAACTTTAAAAATTTAAATGCAATGTTAATTGTTATTGTCTGATTTCTTGATTGCTCTTTTATTGTTCTCTCTCCTTAATAATGTTTCTCTTTTTTTCTTATTCTTTCACACTTAGTAACCCCTTGTGTCTTAGTGGCTGTACTGCTTTGCCTGGTGTGATATGAGTAAAAAAAAAGTAAAAATACATGTCTCCTTACATATAAAATCAGTTTGCAGTATTGAAAATATCGTCTGTTTTGTGTGGAGTTCACTATGTCATAATATTTAATAACTTTGGAGATCATAAAAGAAAAGAACTTAGAGAAGTGAAGCAAATGTTTGATATACTGTGGGGAACTGAAGTGGCTGATAAGGTGAAATACTGACAGAAAGTTTAAAATTGATGTTGTTCACCAACCCCACTTTGTTTTTTGCATTTCATTAAAGCTGATTGGAAAATTTGTAGAGTTTTAGCAGAAAGATGTGCTAAATAACTGGAATATAAAATTTAGATTAGGATCAAAACAAATTGTCAATGAGATATATTTTCCGACTTTGTAAATTTTGACACCATCATGTTACTTTTACACTTGACTCCATTTTAACACTGTATTATTTTTTTCCCTAAATTATTAGATTTAGCCAAGTAATTAGTGACACCTTTTATATGAGTGTTTCATTTTAAAAATGATGTCATTGTTGACTTTATATTAGAGATGTCTAATACTTAACTCACTCCTGTTTAATGAACTGTTTTCTTGTATGTGCCCTGTCCCCTCATGATGTAGGTGATAATGGCTCTCTGCAATTTACTGTCCTTTGTAGCTCTTAATAATTTTTTCTCTTTGTTATCTCCTAAACCTTGCCCCACCATTCATTTACTCATGCTTTCTAGGAAGGTTATGTGTTATTTTCATCCATCCTTCTTGCCTTCAGCCCACCCTGTGAGTATCAAATTTCCAAGGCCTCTTTCCTCATTATGTGTTCTAGAAATTTCAACTATTTCTTCCTGATGTTAAGTATAAGCGATACTTCTGTTTCCATTGTCTCGAGAACTTTGTCATTGCTCACATGTTTGGTCCATAGTATTCTCAACATCCTTCTGTAGAACCACATTTCTGTTGCTTCAAGTCTCTTCATTTGCAACAAGATTGTCCAGCATTCAGTGCTATGTAGTAGGACTGATATATAACAGTTCTGTACTCTTTTCTTTGTTTTTAACAAAATTCTTTTCTTTCTTAATACTTTGCTTAGCTTTTGGAAGGTACCTTTTGCTGTCCCAATACATCTTCGGATATTAGTTTCATACTTTCTGTCATCTGTTAAAGTACTTTCTGGATATTTAAATTGTTTAACTTGTTTGATTTTGGTATCTCCAATTTGTAAGTTGAATGTTGGGCTGTTCCTTTTGTTAACAGCATGCGTTCTGTCTTCTTGCAATTGATGTTTAGTCTTTTCTTCTCACTTTTCTTCACTAGCTTCTGTAGGAGGTTTTGTAGTTTCCTTTCGATGTCTCCTATAAACACTGTGTCATCTGCATATCTTTTGTTGTTAAGATTGTGGCCACCAATAATTAATCCTGGTAGGACTTTTAATTCTCTCAAAATCACTATATTGGATGAATAAGTCTGATGAGAAGAGACATCCATATCTTACATCACTTTCTAGTTTTGTATATTTACTGAACTTGCATCTGTATGCAAACAGTTTGCTGCCAGTATAGGATTATTCCAATATCCTTCCCAAGTAAGCCAAGGTTACCAAGTAGTTCCAACAGTTCTTTCTGATTTACTTTATCAAATGCTTTTGCATAACCCAACACAGATGCACATCCTTCTGCATTTTTATTGCTCTTTCTGATATCATTCTGATCATTAAATAATGCATTCCTTGTTCCAGTGTCTTTAATGAACCTGCACTGTTCTTGTCCTATTTTCCATCTGACTCTGCTGTGTGCTCTCTTCATCAGAATTCAGATAAGTTTTGTTACATGGCTCATTAGGCTGATTGTCCAATGAAGTCTACATTCATTTGCACCTGGATTCATAAACTGTGCTCTGAAAATAGATCTTAGGTCTTCTGGTATATCACCACTGTTGTAGATTTAATTTATTATTTCTGTCATCTCGTTTGTGAAAAGTTTTCTAAGGCTGCCAGCATCTCTATTACAATTCTGTCTGGTTCTGTTTCTGTTCAATTTGGCCATTATTGATTGCACTTCAGATTTTAGTATTTCCGGTCCTTTGATATTTCTGTGTATTGCAGGTCGTTCTCTGATGTATTCATTCCATTTCTGAAGTAGTTTTTCTTTCTCTAATATCTCTGTCCTGTCCTTGAATTTTATGCATTCTATTGATGAGCATCTGTTTTGTCCTGTTCTAGAATTTTGGTTTGCATATGTGCTTTATCTGTAATACTCATTCTTTCTATTTCTGCACATTTTTCATTGAGCCATTCCACTTTAGCCTGCCTGCATTTATTCTTAATTTCTTTTTGCAGTCTTTTATTTTTTGTCTCCTTTTCATTATATTGAGAATTTCATCTGTCATCTAGTCTTTTTTTTTTCTTTAGGATCTATTTTTTCTTTCTTTGCTGATGATACCAAAGCTTCACTTAATGTGTCCCACTTTGAGTTTCCATCCTCATTTTATCCATTGTATCTGCTTTTAACACTGTCCATATATTTCTCTGTTGCATTCAGATCATTCATTAGTCTTTTATATTGTAATTTGGGCGCTGCCTTGGCCCTCTTTAATTTCCGTAATTTTACTCTCAGTCTACATATCAGTGGAAGCTGACTGCTCACACAGTTGACACTTGAATATGTTTTGCAGGGTAAAACTGCATTTCTAAATCTCTTATTGATAGTTATATAGTTAATTTGTATCTATATCTCTGAGATGAGGTATTATGATTCCTTACATTGTTTACATTGTTATCCTCATCTTCATTGCCATATTCACAACGTTTTGGCTTTTGTATGCTCTTCAGGTGATTGGAATTTTGAACTGAACCCTTTATTTCTTCGACCAGGGTAGATTGTTTTAGTTCCACATTCCATGCCTCTTCTGATGACTCAGTTATTTCCCTTTAACTCAACTCTCCAAGCTTTGGTTCACCACCGCTGTAGCCTGGTATTGAACTCACAACTCTTTGGGTCTAGTCACTGGATCTAACTGACACCTTTATCCACTGGCCCTCAAGGACACATGGCCCAGTAGATAAAGAGACATCCGGAAGAGGCATGGCATGTGAAACTAGAACAATCTACCCTGGTCAGCGAAATAAAGGGTTCGGTTCAAAATTCCAATCACCTGAAGAAGGCCAGAGTGTACAACAGCCGAAATGTTGTGAATATGGCAATGAAGATGAGGATAACAGTTCAAATAATGTAATGTAAGTAATATTTAATTTGGTTTTGACCTCCTGTGCTTCTCCAAATCCATATACATCTTGAGTGTTCATGAAACCAGGTGTTCAGTATTACCCGATCCTTCACTGTGCACCATTGAACATGCATTCAATACAAGTTGCCAGTTCAAATTTGCTATTTTACCATTTCTCTCTTTGCCTGTTTTGGCATTCAGGTCTCCCATGACAATTTAAGTAAGTTAAAAGAATTTTTAAAAATGAATAAATAGCTAAAAAAATACAGTGAAACATTTTATTTAAATAAACTTTGGGATAAATATATATCTTTTAAGCAAAGAGAAGTGAAAAATTGGTATAGAATTTTTGGTGGGACTTAGTTTACATCTTGGTTTTACATAATTTATTGATGCTATTCCATTTTTTTTTTTTTTTTTTTTTTTTTTTTCTTGATAAAAATTTAATAGCTATTTTGGGGATTCTGCTGCTAAAATCTAATTACCTGGGGAATTCCTAAATATTCTCTCAGCTTTTAATAATTCTGATTCCTTGTTGATAATAAACTTCTATTCTTGTTATTAAAAACTAGAAATAAAAAAGAATTGCAAACATTTTCTTTTGCAATAGTTCAACAGAATCTTTGTATATAATGCAAAAAAGAATCAAAAACATAATTGATGAAAGATATCTAGAATTTTCAAGTAACAGAACTGATGATGATTAACAGTAGCATTTAAAAAAAAAGATCTACGTCATATTTATCCTATCCTATCCTATCATTCAGTAATAAGTTATTTTAATTTTGTCTAGTTTTATGAAGCAAAGTTGCTTGGTTTTCTATTTATTTACATACTTGCTGAAAAAATTGGGTGTATCTGGTTATAATAATGGTAAAAGGGTTCCTTAGTCCTTGAGGTTGTTTCCATCAGTTATATGAACTGGCTGGATATAATTCTGAAAAGTCCGAGAATTTTCGTGGAAAACCATTGCAAATAAATAACCAATTTCCTTACTGATAATTGAAAGAGAGGACCAAAGAAACACAGTGCTTATTGTTCACAAATACATTAATACACTTAGGCAACTCAGGGTTACATTCTGAATGAATTATTAGTAGCAAGTAAAAGATGACTGTACAGCCTGTATGAAGTTATTATGCAAATCAAATAAACCATAATAACTCAAAAAGTTTTGAACCAATATTTGTCAAATTTAAACTCATCCATTTCCACCCTTAGTAAAATATTTAATTAGATTTTCTGCCATTTTTTGTAGTTAGTTTCTGAGATGTTTGGAATTTATGAAAATGGACTGACTGAAGTTACTATACAGATTAAACTAATATTAGGTTAGGACCTCAGAAATCTAATAAAAACTATTTTTTCTTTTTGTCCATAATATATATATATATATATTGAAACATGGGTAAAGGGAAGGATCTAACAACTACTGAAAAACTGAAAATAACAAAGTTATTGAGTGAGGAAATGTCCACATTGGAGATATCAAAAGAGCTTTGCAGAGATCATTGAACAATAAAGAAGGCGGTTGAAAATATAAGTAAGTTGAGAAAAGGCTTTAAGAACTTGCTTCCTCAAGATGAATGTAAACTAAAGCGAGTTATAGCAAAACAACCTATTTTGGCCAGTGCTCAGATCTTTGAAAAAGGCTAGAATTGAGGGTGTCAAGAAGAACAAAAGGTGTAGAATATTTTGTGATTTGGGATTTGTAAAAAATCTCCTAGGCAACCTCCTCTCACTAAAGCAAATATTTTTAAAGCATCAAAATTGAGCCTAGGAATAAATAAAAATTGACTTTTCTAAAATAATTTTCATGATGAATCTCAAGTGACATTTGATGGACCTGATGGATGGGCCAAAGGATGGATTTTATCCAATTTAGACATGTCTGTGGATAAAAGAAGGTGGTAGTGTTACGATACAGGCCAGAATTATCGACCAATTCAAAGTCGATGAAGCATTTAAACTGAATAGTGCTAACTATTGCAATTTTATGAACAAGACTTTCTTTGCATGGTACAAGTCCCAGTCATGCAGTCTCAAAGTGAAGTGTGTATTTATGCACAATGAGGCTCCTTCTCATATATCTAAGCTTACCAGTGAATTATTTGAGCATGAAATATTTAAAGGAGAGAAGATAATGGAATGATCACCATCAAGTCCTAACCTGAATTTGATCGAGAATCTATGGTCAGTTGTGACAATAAAATTATATGAAGGTGGCAAATAATATAACAGCAAAGCATACCTATGGGAAGCAATTAGAACTACCATGTTGGAAATTGAACCTGGTGAAGTAAAAAAAAAAAAATTAACAAAATCAAAGGATAACAGATTACTGGCTGTTATTAAGAAGAATGGTCAGTATATTAAAATGTAAAGGATTCAAAGATTTATCATATATATTTATTATTTGTTCTATTTTCGGTGTTGATCAATTTTTGATGATTTTATTACTTTTTATTAAAGTAAAATGTGATTATTTGGTTTTGCCTAATAACTTCAGATGGTAGTTTTTTACAAATACATCAAATAGTTTCAATAACTCTAATAAAACATTGATACTACTTAAAATTTGTTTTGACTTTTAAACTGATTGTTTAAAATTTGACAATTTTTTTTTCGAAATCAAATTTGAATTATTGAAGCTTACATGATTTGCTTAACCTCAGACAGAGTGCATATCTATTGTACATGGAATTTCTGCTCAGTGAAGAAAAGCATAATTTGGTCCACATAACTACACAGACGAAACATTATTTAGAAATGTCTACTTTATTTATAGTCTTTATTGCTCATGTCACTAGTCATGTACAGTAATATATATCAATTAGTAATGTAAAAAACAAAAAAAAAACAAAATTGATTCCATTTGTTCTTGCAAAGAAATGCTAAGAAAAGTAGAAAATATATTTAAGAGGAAACAGTATTCTGTGAAATTACTTTTTCAAAGCATACCATTATATTTCTTTGATATTATAGCCTAACACAAAATACTTGCAAATACTAATTGTTAGTACAAAAGATAAATCCATATAACAGAAAAGAGGTATGATTCCCTGAGGTTCAAAAGTATGCATATTATATTTGAGATCTCTACATGAAGCAGTTTTACTATGTATTGTGAATTCTTTACAACTTTCTCTCTCTCTCTCATATATATATATATATATATATATATATATATATATATATATATATATATAAAGAAAGAACAGTAAGATATAAATTCCGGTGTTCTTATAGATATTTTTATTTTTATATTCAGCATCCTAACTCCAGAGTTCATAGCCAAACCCTTTCTAATGACTTGGTCCACTTGTCAGGAATTATCAGAAGTTGACTGCCGACTTTTCTCATTTTCATTATTTTTATATTAAGTTTAAAAAATAATTATTATGCACTTTTTATTGATGTGGGGTTGATTTTTTTTTCTTTTTGTACGTGTATAATGTTGTGATATTATATATGGGTTCTCCCCTTGATTACAACCTCTGAGGATCTGACAACCTCATTCAGTTTTTATGTTTGTGCCATATGAGACATTTCAGTCCCGCTAGTGACCTGCATACAAGTTCACAGCAAGAATCTTGGGACATATCAACAGGAATATTTTCTGATTTGAAATAAATTATTTTAAATTGATAATTTTTATTTTCTTTACATGCATTTGTTCAATCATCTGCATTTTTATTTACTGTCTTATTACTAATTAATATATCCATATGATATTTTTAATAACACATATAGTTTCTAAACCTTATCTTTGAACATCACAGTAGAGCTTTATGAAAAGCAGGATAGTTATTTTTTGTAACTCACCATTTCAGAATTTTCTAGTGTCTTTCATTTATTTTTGCGTTTTACTTTTTAGTACATTGCCATAACAAGCTATTGATTATAATCATTGACTTAATTTAAAAAGTAATATTTGTAAGAGGAAACGAGTAAAACATTTTTACGATATAAAGTTCTTGTTATCTTCATTGTTTTTGCTGCAAAACCTTTTGATTGGTATTGTTTTGTCATTCTCAGATCATTGATTTGGAGACTGTGCACAAAAGCAATTTCTTTGCAGAGATGTATTTTATTGTCATCAACAACTGATAAGTCCATTAATATGCAATGTCTACTTTGCCACTAAATGTCATACCAAATCAAAAACAGAATTTCTATTTTTCTGTTTAGGTGGAGGAGTCAAACTGAAGGTCAGAAACTATAATTATCTTCGTATTATTTCATACTCTTGAAAAAATGTTACAAATGATTTACAATAACAATTTTTATTCACTTTGTATCTATATAGAAGCGGTGTCTTTTTAAATCTATGTTGACCTGGCATCTTTCTCAACCGGTTTCTCATTGGATATTCTATGGCTTTTATTATCATAATTCTGTCCAAATTCTTCTTCCAGGTATTGTCAGGTCAACTACATGTTTCTCTTTATAATTTCTTGTTGCTTCTTATAATATGTTGTGTTATGACTTTGATAGCGGCAGCAGACTTCCAGAAGGATGATGTTCAATGTATATTTGGTTTGCTTTATTCTCTCTTTATGTTTAATTAATAAACATTTATTTTTTTATTATTTAAAGAAAGCATATATTGTAATATTTTAATTGTAAGCTATTAATCAATTTTTTTTTTTAATTTAATTATTTTTAATTTAATATCGATAAATTATTTTGATAAATCACTTCATCTATTTGTGTGTGTGTGATATTTATGTGGTTACTTGTTAATCTTTTGTAATTGATACCTGATAAGAATTGCCTCTTGACGAATCAAAAGGAAACAATTGCTTAGAACCTTGCTACTTTAATTACATTCATTTCTATTTGACTACTAGTTTTAAGCTATGTTTATTTAGTGTTAAATACATAGGCATTTAAGAATCCTTTCTGCTGTTGCTAAATAAAGAAAAATTGGTTTGACTCCTTTCTCTGGTTTATTTTATAAATTCCACTTTCAGCAATCATTCCTTGTTCTCATTTGAATGAAGAATCTATTTGTTAAGTATAATTTTCATATTCTAAACTGCTCTTTAAAAAATAATGTTAAGTATTACTTGGGATTTGTTGCAGATCTTTAAGATAAATCAGGAACCGTGTTATCTGAAAAATATATATAGTATGTTTTTGTTGCTATGCAATTTAAGCTATGATCTTAGTGTTGTATCTCTTCAGAAAATGTTAAATTTTGTACCCAAATGTATAAATTATGCATTATAATGGTTTTAATATATTTTTTTATGAAGTAGTGTTGGAAAGTTCTTGACCTGATCAAGAGGAGGATGACCTTGAGCCCTTAAAAACTCATGATACTCTCTTGGTACATTATTTCTCAAGTTACTTTAATGCTATTGTTGTGATGTCTTCTAGTCTGTACCGAGTGACAACTGGCTTATTAGTAGTCGCTTGACTGTATGCAAAATAGTGCAAGTCCATTTTGTCTATATCACTGTACTTCCCAGAAACATTGAGGTTTTATGCCCTTCATTGATCTATGACTTCTCCAAACAGTAGTAGATCTTATCTTGCTTGCTCTCTCTCGAGTTCTGTACCTGGTTCTTTTTATAGGGCATCTAGGTTTGGACTCATCTTCATTCTGATCTTACAACTCAGTGTTGGATTCATGTGAACTATCCTCCATAGTTTCTTTACTACTATGTTTGCTTTTTCCATCAGAAACACTCAGGTTTTCCTCCATTTCAGGTTCCTCCTCCTCTTCCATCTTAACTTCTTTGTTGTCAATTCTAGGTCTTATTTGATCAGAATGAGCCAATAAATTCTGTCCACTTGTTGCTATTTATCACTGTATTATATCCGTTTTGTGCAATAAAGTTACCTTTTTCAGGACTTGATTCTCTGTCTTTTTTGTGCCACATTTTTTTCATTTATTGAATAGGACATTGTTATAGGTGATCTAATTTGTCTTCCTATCAATGCATTCTACCAGCATGTGGAATAGTTCTATAACTCAGTAATAGTCTCAGTAGATAACTATCTATTGTGTCTCCAGATGGGGACAATGCCTTCAACCCCATTTTCACTGTCGGTGCCATTCTTTCGGCAATTCCATTCAATTGCGGATGGTATGGTGGTGTTTTATAAGGGTAGGCATCCAATTTGTTTTAACCACGAACACACGGTTTCATCACGAAATTCTTGGTCATTGTCAGATACTGTTTTTGGCAACCCATATCGATCATGTGCATGTTAAAGGCATGGGACTATTTTTAATTTTGGTCCATTTATTCACTGCATGATCTGAATTCAGTTTTAGGCCAAGAAATTTCAGCACCTTCTTGTACCAGCTAATCAATGAAAATGCTACCTATAGTTTTCCGAATATTACTGAAATAGGATCCGAGTGAAATTTGTTGAGAAAAGGATTATATAAATAATAGTTTGAAAACATCAGTGTTGTCTTATTGTGTTTTGCTTTTTAGTTAATTGTTATATCATCTTAAATTACTATCTACCCTGACAATTACACAATTGTGTAATGTATTCATAATAGACATTGAAAATAAGAGCAAAAATGTAATTAATTATGTAGCAGCTATCAATAAGAATCTTAAATTTAAAGGAAATTAATAAGAAAATGGTACTAATAAAATATTAAAAAATGATGATGCTATATTAATAGTGTTTTTATTGAACTTTTATTTTAGGAACTGTTAGAAGATGAGATATTCTCATTGAATCTGTCAAATGAATTAATTGCTATACAAGGTCTGTCTGAAGAGTAACAGAACTGGGTGTGGTGTGTAAGCTATGGGTGAAAGAGGAATAAGTGGATTGTGTTATCATCTAATATGATATCTTGAGAGTATATAACTGTTAGCTTAGCTTTCTGCAGCCATTGCTTTTTTTTTTTCACATGAGAGTTGTGGCAGGACAAATCATGGTTGTTTCGCTATGAACAATGCACTTGCTCACAACATCCTGAGCATCCAGCAGTTACTGGCTGAGAAAAACATTACCGTACTGAAACAACCTACCGATTCACATGATCTTGTCCTGTGTGACTTTTTAAAAATTTTCCCCAAGCTCAAGGGGACCCGTCTTGAAGGTGTGGATGCCATAAGGATGGCCATAATAATGGAGCTGAGGGGGCATCCAAGAAGAATACTTCCAGTGTGGCAGAGAAGGATAGAAAAGTGCATTAGATTTGAGGGTGATTACTTTGAAAGGGAAACCATGTAGTTTATTGTTTGGAATTAAAATAGATTGTTTTTTGGCACAAGTCCTATTACTTTTTGGATAGATCACATATACGAAGAATATGTTTATTAAGTTTACTTTTAAGTGTTAAAAAGCATGGTATTCTTGCACACAAATAATACAAGCAAACATTACTGCTGTCTTGGAGTATGGAAAAGACTAAAAGGGAATGATTTCTATCTCAAGTCTCTGGGAAATCTAACATCAGCGTTAAATGATTGTTTAAATATGAAATTAGATTCGTCTCTAGAGGGTTTTGCTTTATTCTTTACTTTTAGATATTAGGCCAGATAATTTTCAAGTTATTTCATATTCATCATATAAATAAAAATGATTAGTATCCCACTTGATTATTTTGTTAAACAAAACAATTTTTGCAGTTTTTAGTAAGACCAAGGAAAGCAAGAAGAAAGGACTAATCACCGATTGTAAGAAAAAAAATGTCTGGTTGTCAGCAAAAGAAAAAGCCTAAGATATGAACTACAAATTGGATATGTCGATATCAAACAAGTACAGAAGTTTAAATATCCGGGAAATGTTTCAACAAAGGATGGATAATATGACCTTGAAATCTCAACATGCATTGGAATAGCAAAATATGTATTTCAAAAGCTAAGCTAGGTACTAAAAAACAGGAAAATTTCATTAGAAACAAAGATGAGAGTTCCGACCAGTTATAATATCAATCCTCTTGTATGTCAGTGAATACTGGTCAATCTTCCCACAGATTAAGAGAAAACTGGAAGCAACAGAAATGTGGTTTTACAGAAAGATGCTGAGAATAACAGACTTCTTTAGAAGTTTTAAGGAAAATGTAAACGAAAAGAACACGTATACTCGGAAACAGGATATTGAAAAGTCCTGGAAAAACAGCAATAGCCTAAAAGCCCCTTGAAAAGTCCTGGAAGTTTCTATATTGGACTGCCCACACATCCTTTTTCTCAATTCATAAAAGTCAAAATGACAAATCCCAGAAATCTGAATTTAAAATTGTCCTTTAAGAAAAGTGTTTTTTTTTGTTTTTTTTTTTTTAGTCATAAGTAATATTTGGCAATTATTGGCAACGGTGGTTTGTTTCCTTGTCAGAACCTTGTAGTTCTGCATTTTTCTTGTCTAGGTGATGACAAAAACAGGGAGAAAGAATTTGAAGGCGTGTCTTCTCTTATCTGCTACTCTCACTCAACAAGAAAAAAGGAAAAGCAAAGATAAAAGGCGTTAGAGACAAGTAAACATCTCTGTCAAAGATAAATTGATTCACACTCATTGAATTTGTAGTTGAAAGGAAAATAATAAATTATTATACAGTAATAGAATACATTTTAGTAGAATCAAGAAAGATTTATCAGTGGTTTTTTTTTTTAAATTTGAGCAGTTGAAATATTCACATATCAATTTCAAAAGTAAAAAGTCCTTTTGATCTTTAGTCAGCAGTAGGTGAGTTCATGCTGAAAAAATAGATACTTTATGTGTCCTGTGTCAATCTTTATCTATGTGTAAACTACTTTTGTCTAAAAAAAAAAAAAAAAATTTAGCTTTTGTTGTAAGTGTAAAAAAAAAAAGTGATGAAATATATTAAAACTTATTTGTTTTTTATATTGCTTGACTTTCTATTAAAAGTTTAATCTGGCAACCCTGTCCCTTTTTGTATTTCTGCCATTGATGGCTAGAAAATGTACAAACATATGCTCAACTCCCAGACATTTGGCCAGATGTCATCAAATTTATGAACTTAATTAAAAAACAGAAAAATGCCCCCAGACCAAGTCATCCTCTGCGGCGCTGTCAAACGTGAATGACGTTCATTCAGTGAAATTGTAGATTTTTGTGTCTGTTTCAAAAGACATTGAACCACTTCTGATAAAATATCATCGCGATAAACCGTTGCTTCCTTTCCGTACAGATGATCTTTTTAGCATGATCATGAAACTATTATGATTTGTAAAGGAAGATCACACTAAAAAGACAAACTGAATGAATTTATAAGAATTTTGTTAAACACAAACATGCATATAAAGATACTACAAAGATTGACTGTGGATTTTTAGAAGATAGGGCTAGGCAAAATTTATTCAAAAAAGTAAATGTGTCAACAAAAGATCAGTTTGCATGCAGAATTGCAACAAAGACAATGTTCATCACCAGCATTGAGAAACTTTTGGCAAATTCTCCCGTTAGATACCATCTTATAAGGTCACTTGCATGGCTAAACCCTGAATCCATTTGTGAAAATAAATTTGCCACAGAAGACAGTCTAAAGATTCATCATGTCTTTCCCACATGATTGACGGAAAACAAGTCAGCAAGTTGGATTGTGATGACATCATCATCAGTCAGTACAAAGAGTCTGAGGAGGAGGCTGCTGGAAATATTGCTTTCAAGAGTTTCAACAACCATGAAGACCGTTTGGACATTTTTTTTCTATGCTTCTTCAAAGAATATTAAAAACTGTAGAAAGTTGTTGGTACTCTCTCGGGAAAGAGGTTTCTCAGTCACTGACAATATGAAACAGCAGGCTCTGGTTGCACAGTGCATTCTCACAGACTGTTTGGTTACAGTTGGAGGTGCTGGGAATGTTCCCATGACTAAGGCTCTTCTCTGTAGTGCTTCCAATGCCAGAACAGCATACAGCCAATACCTTGAGACTGAGAAGAAAAAAAGACAGGAAAAAGCAGTTGGACAAAAACGTAAGTCCATGCTCACGGAAATTGAAAAACTCTGAAGACCAAAAAACACAAGGTTGAAAATTGCACAAAAGATTTGCTGAAGTCAGTTGACAGCTTTGTGGAGAAAGCAGAGCAGACTCATTAATTCACACTTGTTGCAAAGATCTGCAAAGGACAAATCCATAGAGATATCAAAATTGGAAGAGGAGCTGAATGCTAAACTAGATGAACTGAAAAAATGTTAACATCATTGTGTTCTGTGCCATGAGCAACAAAAGCCATGAGTAGTAGGGGTAGCTAAAATGTGTCGTCATTTTGTGGAAATTTCTATTTGTAGTTCTGTTCATTAAAACCACTATACATAACTTCACAGGAAATGTGCAGTAGTCAAGAATTTTTGTGACATTCACAAACCATGAGTAGTCTAGAAAGCTGAAATGTGTAGCAGTAAGTAGTGTAATTCAAAATTTTCATGTGTAATGGAACTCCAAACTGTGTAGACTGCTACAGAAAATGTGTAACATAACTAGATCTGCATTCAGTTGTGTTTTAGCTTTCACCAACTGGATTTCTTCACTGCTTTCAACTGATCCACGTGACATGAATTATTGGAACCAGCCGTAGCTTTTCTTTGAACTTCTCATCTGTCAAACTATTAAAAGATAAATCACAAAGTTTGTATTTTTGAAATTGATGACCATTCACTTTGTGTGTGTGTGTGTGTGTGTGTGTGTGTGTGTGTGTGTGTGTGTGTGTGTGTATGCCAGTTTCAGTCCTTGAAACTTCTTAATATAGTCCTGGAATTTTTTTTTTTACAAAGATCTGTGGGAACTCTGTAGAGGTAGTTTCTCCCAACACTTCAAATTGCTACAAAACCAAAACATTAATCTGAAAAATAGTCATATTTTTAAATACCCGCATAAGATTGAGACTTTACTTTCATATGGACATCGTACATGGCACCAAACCCATTCAGAAATATCTAAACTGCTAGTTGGATATTACCGCTTTTGAAAATCAATAGTTAAAAATGGCTTTGTGTGAATGAATTCTATGGGTCTTGGTGAAGACCACAATTCTTTGGACCTTGTAGACTGGTGCTACAAAATCACGAAGAAATGACTGTACCATATAATAGAAAGCATATTACTTGAGAACTTACAACAGCAGCAACAACTAAATTTGATATCACATGTAACTCAAAGAGAAAATAATGATATAATCAAGATGCTACCATTCCGCACTACTTCAAACAAAATGTCAGAAAGGAAACCCCATCAATACTAGAGAGCACTAGAAGAGCAACTGGACTTGAAAAACCTGTTCTTCTGAAAAATTGTTTTAATCGAAAGATTTTATAAAATTCAACTAAAAGTAGCATAAATTTTATAAAATTCAACTAAAAGTAGCATTGGTTGTGCTTGGTCAATGAATGCCAAATATTTTCTTGTAGGGAAATGGCTAATATTACCATTACCATTTGCTATATTTTTGTCAGCATTAAAGAAATATTTAGCACTGCATGTAAGTATTGGTATACTAGAAATAATATCTTCTTTTAATATATTGAGGAATGAGATTCATTAATATATATGGGAATTATACTCTGTATAATTTGTATATATGAAATGTCAGAGTTGCTTTTAACTTTAACTTATCAAATTAAGTGACTTAATTACCTGTACTTTTTTTTTTAATGCTATCTTCTTCTTGTCATATTTCTAAATTAAACCAATATTAGTTTGTTATACACTTGCCTTTTCTCCCTGTACTCAGAGAAGGATGACCATCTAGGCTAGTGGTTCCTAAACAGTGTGGCATGCCTCATAGGTATGGTGGAAGAGGATAGCAGGTGAGGTGGAATGATGAAAAGACAATCAAAGATTTAGAAACAGTTTTAAAAAACTCATATGCTAAAAATATAATTTCAAAAGTTAAAATATTATTATGGATTACTTGAAATTACATACAGGAGTCCCATTATAAATAGTTATAGATAATTATTGACCGATTTTATCATTGTGATATTTTGCATTTAAATCGAGTATTAAGAATGTAGTAACTAGAGTCTGCAAATTGAATGATAGAGTTATCAGTGGTAATGCCCTGACTTTAAATCCTCTGTTATCTCCCTTTAACTCTCTTTCTGTTTTTATTTTTAAATGTACTTTTTGTTATATAAAATTTGGTGAGGTGTGAGTAAATTTTCATTGCAAAAATGCAACCCAGAGAAAAAATAATGTTTGGAAACCACAGTTCTAGGCTCTATTTAAAACCTCTCTTTAGAAGGATACCTTATTTGCAGTTAAAGCTGATAGTGTTTGTACTTTTCTTTATCTTTCTGAAGGTTATCTCTTAATTGTTATATAAATGTATTGAGTTATCATTGATTGTTATAATTGTTATTTGTACATGATACATTCTGTGTCAAAGAGAAAAAAGAAACCATTGAGTTTTTTTTTCTTTTTTTGATAGAGATTTGGGAGGAGATTTAAAGTGACTTTGTTTTGTCAAAAGTCCAGTAATACATACATTTATTGTTCTTTCACAGGTAACTGAAATTAAACTACCTCTGTACACAATGAATTTTTTCAAGACCATTTGTCTGTCACTTCATGGACTAAAAGAATTTCTTTGTATATTTTAATGACTTTGTGGTTATCTGTTGGCAAGTTGCTTCAGGAAAGTAGACTTTATTTCCACTTTGTTCATTTACTAAAGCTTTTTCTCAAAGTGTGTTTGGACAGTAAAAAGTGTTTAACAGTCTGTTGATGTCAGATTAAAGGCAACACCTCTTCTCTAAAATCTAGGTTGGGAGAAACAAATATACTAAATAACATTCTTTGTGTTACTAATTCAAACATGATTGTTGTTTTGTTTTTTGTTTTTCTTTTTAAAGTTAAAACTTTTTCCTAGCTAAGAAAATTTAACTTTGGGCTTCATGAGTAAACATTGCTTTAAGTGCATCTGATTCATGTATATTTTACTGCTTTTCATTTATTCATTTCATGTATTTTCATTTTGGCCTATTACCTCATCTCAAATCTGCATTTTGCTAAAATGTTCAGACCTCAGATAAGGAAATATAAGCACTTAACTTAAATGAGATGAATTTGGAAAGCAAACACAATTTTGGGATGTAAAATGGCTCCCTAATTTGTCTACATGACACCAAATATATGTTTCACTTGGCATTTGAAGTTGTCTTCTGATGACAATAAATGTCAATCATTATTTCATTACCTGACTGAAAAATGGTGTCATCTTAGGAAGTCCTCATATACATCCTGTCTGAAGTTATTAAGTGAATCATATAAACTTCAAGAATTCAAATTTGGTTTGAAAAAATTGTTGAGCTTTAAACAATCAATAAAGAAGTCAAAATAATGCCTGAGTTAAAATTTTAAGTAGTATCAATATGTTTTATTGGAGGTATTTGATGTATTCTAAAAACTACCATCTGAAATTATTAGGCAAAACCAAATATTCACATTTTACTTCAATAAAAAGGTAATAAAATCATCAAAAATTTATCAACACCTATAATAGAATAATGGTTTGGTATCTGTCTATATTTCTGAGATGAGGTATTATGTACATTATTTACATTATTCGGACTATTGTCCTCATCTTTGTCGCCATATTTATTACAACGTTTCGGCCGTTGTACGCCCCGACCTTCTTCAGGTGGTTGGAATGTCGACCTGAACCCTTTATTTCGCTCACTGGGGTAGACTGTTCTAGTTCCACATGCCATGTTTAATGGATGTCAGTTATCAGTTATCTCCTGTTAACTTCCCTCTGAAAGTTCTCCACTGCCTTAACCAGGTATTGAACTTACACTCTTTGGGACCTGTCACTGGATCTAACTAACACCTTTATCCACTGTGCCATGTGTCCTTGAGGATACATGGCACAGTCTACCCAAGTGAGTGAAATAAAGGGTTCAGTTCGACATTCCAACCACCTGAAGAAGGCCAGAGTGTACAACGGCCGAAACGTAATAAATATGGCGACAAAGATAAGGACAATAGTCCAAATAATGGTTTGGTCAACAATTCTAGTCTATATCATAACACTACCACCTTCTTTTAGTCTGAATTGGATAAAATCAGTCCTTTGGTCCATCAAATGTCACTAGAGATTCTTCCGTGAAAATTACTTTAGAAAAGTCAAGTTTTATGTATTTCTTGGTCCAATTTTGATGCTTTAAAAATATTTGCTTTAGTGAGATGAATTTGCCTAGAAGATTTTTTACAAATCCCAATTCACTATTCAACTTCTTTTGTTCTTCTTGATGCCCTCAATTCCAGCATTTTCCAAAGATCTGCATGCTGGTCAAAATTGGTTATTTTGATATAACTTGCTTTAGTTTACATTCATCTTGAGGAAGCCAGTTCTTAAAGCATTTTCATTTGTTTCAAGTTCTCAACTTACTTATATTTTCAACTGCCTTCTTTATTGTTCAAGGATCTCTGCAAAGCTCTTTCGATATCTCCAATGTGGACATTTCCTCACGCAATAACTTTATTTTCAGTTTTTCAGCAGTTGTTATATCTTTCCCTTTAACCATGTTTCAACACATATTATGGACAAAAAGAAAGAAGATTTTATTAGATTTTAGTGATTTTAAGCTAATATTAGTTTAATCTGCATATTGACTTCAGTTAGTCCATTTTCGTAAATTCCAAACATCTCAAAAACTAACCATTAAAAATGGCAGAAAATTTAATTAAATATTTTACTAAGGGTGGAAATGGATGAGTTTAAATTTAACCAATATTGGTTCAGCACTTTTTGAGTTAATGAGGTTTATTTGATTTGCATAACTTCAGACAGGCTGTACTTTATTATCTCATCTAGTTGTGTTGTTTAGTTGTCCATTGTGCTATATATATATATAGGGAAAATGTTATAATTGTTCCAACACGAGAAAAATGTATATTTTAAAAAGAGAGAAACCACTTTTTTTTTAGTTATAATGTGGATTTGTTTTAGTGTATATATTATATTTTATTCTTATTTTTGCTACACAAGTTTCTGGTCTTGTGACCCTCTTCAGGGAAATTAAAGGAATCAATTTTTAAAGCAATAAAATTTCCTTATGTTCTAATGTTTCATTGTTCATTTTCATTTCATTGTTCATTTTTCTGTATTTGTAGTGAGCCTTGATCTCATTTTTTCAACTGTTGGCAAAAGTGAATGTCTGCATAAGTGGTAATAAAATCATTAGGTTTGGTTTTAGTGGTGGTGATGACAGATGTGTTAATGATAGTTGCCCCACTATCCCCATCCTGAGACTGTCAAATCCATTTCTTTTTTTGTTTAAGTGTGTGCGTCCCCACCAGCTTGCACATGAATCAACACACACACACACACACACACAAACACACACACACACAAACACACACACACACACTCTTCCTGTGTTGTTAGGGCTCACGTGTGTGCCCATGAGTAGTCTGTTTTTGCCAGTGTGTGTGTGTATATATATATATATATATATATATATATATATATATATATATATTCTCTATGGATAACTGTTTGTGTGTGTTTATGTGTATGTATGTGTGTGGTTTGACCAGTGTATCTGGCCATCATGTGTGCATGCTGTGTGTCCATGTGTGTGAGGTTATGTTCTGTTTAGTGCTGGTTTAAATTTGTCTATGAAGTTTTTTTCTTGAATTTGTAAGAAAGGTTAGTTGTCTGTTTGGTATATTGGCATAATTTTAAATTTGCCTTGATTGCATTTGTAGATGTGCTGTGATATAAAGAGTTTTCTGTTGTTGGGTAATTTGATGTTGCTTTTATGAAGGGCAACTCTGAGGTTAAGTGATTGGCTGATGCATATATATGACTTGCATTTTATGCATTTGAGTGCATAAATCACATTTTTGGAGTTGCAATTTAAATTTTTATTTATTGTGAATGTAGTTGTGGGATTTTCAAAGGTATAGGAGTTCCCTTGTATAATGACATCACAAACCCCACATCTTTTTTGTGACCCTCTGTATATTGTGTTGGTTAAATTTGGATGAGGTTAATATATGTTTCAGGTTTTTAGATTGGCATTTGCTTTTAATTATTTTGGTGGTTTTTAGTATATTTTTCATTTTATCATTCTTGTTAAGTAGGTCTACATTTCTTGTAATTTCCGTAAATAATTCTAGATTGTTCTTACTGTTATTTTTTTAAATTTTTTTTTTTGCATTTTGTAGTTGGTCCAGAGGTGTTTTTTCTGTTAGTTCAGAACCTTTGTTTATTAGTGTTGTGGGGTAGCCTCGTTTTTTTTAGAGTTCTATATAGTTCTTCTAGGCAGGTTTTTCTGAGGTGTTTATCAGTTACTATAGTGCAAACCCTACATGATAGGGAATAGGGGATGGATTTCAGACAGCTTTTTGGGTGGTGGCTCTTGAAATGAAGATATTGTTTGGTGTCTGGAGGTTTGTGGTTGTTTCTATTTCTAATGAGTATATCTAAAAATGGTAATTAGTTAAAATTATATTCTTGGGTGAATTTGATTTTTGGGTGTAAGTTCTGAAGTAGAGTGTGGAATTAGTTAATATCGCCCCATGAAGATTTCCAGAAAATGAAGCAATCATCTAAGTATTGTTTCCAAGATTTATATTTTCCCCATATATTTGTTTTATCTGTACATATAGGTTTTCCTCTAGGTAAGCTAATGTTAGGGTGGCATATGTAGATGCTATTTTCGTTCCCATTGCGGTACCTATGGTTTGGATATCATTTTTGTTGTGAACTTCAAAAGTGGTATTGCTTAGAATCAAGTCTACTATCGATAATGAATTCCTTAGTAAATTTGAGATGTAGTGTTTTTGGATGTTTTTCAATCCAGAATGAGATTGCCTGTTTACCTAATTCATGGGGTATGTTGCTATATAGGCTACTGATGTCAAAAGTGGTCATAAGTGTTCCTGGATCAACATTTTGGGGTATGGAGCTAAGGAAGTGGATATTGTCTCTGATGTAGCTCTTAATCTGTTTATTAAATGGTTGTAAAATGGTACCTATTTGGTTACTGAGTCTGCTAGTTGGACAGGCTGGTCCTGCTACTATGGGTCTGAATGTAAGTTTATTAGGAAATCCTTTTCTTTCTTTTTTTTGTTAGTATTTTCTTATGTGTCGTGTAGATTTGTAATTTTTGATATGATGTTTTTGCCTATGTTGGTGTCGATTAATTTGTGGTTGTTGTTATCCCCTAATACTTGTAGAATTTTTGTTTTATAGTATATTTTGTCCATGATCACTATAGCCTTTATCTACTTCCTTTATAATTATGTTGTTATTTTTACAGATGCTCTCTAAGGTTTGTTTTTGTATGTACGTTTGTTGAATGATTTGGATTTTTTTGTAGCTCGGTGTTTGTGTTCAAATTCTCTAAGGTCTTTTTTTTAGGTCTGTTATATTGCTTTTTGGAGCAGGGCAGAATTTTAGACATAATTTTAATAGGTTGATTTTGTCCTTTGTAAGTGTATCTGTAGATAGGTTTATTATTTTGGATTTTGTATCATCTAAACTGGTGGTCTTGTTTGGACCGGTCCCTCTAAAAAATAGTTATTGTTTCTTTCCACTTATTCCGGGTTTTCCAAGAGATAACCTCTCTCTACACATTTTGGGTTTTCTAGCCAGTAAGAATTTCTCTTGGTAAAATTGGGGTTGTTGTTTCTAGATGGCTCTATATAAGTGTGTCTGTTGTTGTTGTTATAAGGGGTGTTCCAAATGTTTCTGGATGGATTGTATATGGATTGTTTATAGAGATTTTCAAGGAATTTTGATTGTGTTCCTTGATATGGGTAGTGGTTGTTAGGTATGGTTTGTTGTGTTAGGTGGTATTTGTATGTGTTGCCTTTGTGAATGTGTGTATGTTCTGACCTATGTTTGTGTCATGATGTGATGGTATGTTGTAAAGTTTTTTGTGTATTGTTAAGTATATTTTTGTATTTGTTGTGTGGGAGTGTTTGTGTGTCGTATGTATTAGGGTTCCTATCTCTTGTGTGGTTTTCTCTGTATTTGCTGATGTCGCATGTAGTTGTTTTGTGTTGAGTATTGTGTTTTGTTTTGATTTTGGATGTGTTTTTTTAGTTCTGTCTCAGTATCCAATTTTTCCTTTCTTGGTAATGTTTTTAGTCAGGTTATCTTTCTTTTATCTTTGTGTGTGTGTGTGTGTGTGTGTGTGTGTATATATATATATATATATATATATATATATATATATATATATATATATATATATATATATATATATATGTATGCTGATTCATGTGCAACGCACACAAAATTGGAAATGGATTTGACAGTCTCAGGATGGGGATAGAGGTGCAACTATCATTAACACATCTGTCATCACCAACACTAAAACCAAACCTAATGATTTTATTACCACTTATGCAGAAATTCACTTTTGTCAACAGTTGAAAAAATGAGATCAAGGCTCACTACAAATACAGAAAAATGAACAATGAAACATTAAAAGAACGTAAGGAAATTTTATTGCTTTAAAAATTGATTCCTTTAATTTGGCTAACGAAAGTCATGGGGCTGGAAACTCGTGTAGCAAAAATATGAAGAATAAAATATAATATATACACTAAAATAAATCCACATTATAACCAAAAATGTTTCCAGTTTCTCTCTTTTTTAAAATATATATATATATCTAATTAAAATGCATTAACACTTTATGGATGGCTTTGTTTATATTTCTGATATGGAACTGAGCAGATATGGTGTACTGGTATATAGTTATACACCATTTTGGTGAGAAGTCCACTTTTATATATAGAAAACAGATGCTTTTACACTTTAATCTCAATTCTACTGCTGGTATTATAAAGACAAATTTTAATGTACACTGTCCCTGTATTTTCTTTGTTTGCTAATTGTGTGACACTGACTACATAGAGCAGACCAATCAGCACCTTGAAACATGTGTTTCACAACATGTACCTAGCAATATCAAACAGGGTATGAGTACCTGTAATTCACGTTTTATGCAGACGGCACAGGATTCCACAATAAGTCAACACTTCCTGGATAATCCAAAGTGTGCATATAAATACAGTGGCTCGGGGTTTTCCATTTTTGGCAAAGTATAATCAGCTAACCATCTTCACATCTTAGAAGCAGTATATATTAAATTGAATCGACCATTTTTGTGCCGACAGAAGGATAAATTTATTTGTTTTCTTTCTTTACTGGGTGGTTTGTGAGTCTATATTTTTGTTTTTAAAATAACTGTTTATTCTCTTTTTTTAATGTTAAATTGTATTTTAATCATAGTTCTTAATCTCCTCCCAGTATGTCTATTTTCCATGATTATTGTTACATTATATTACTCGCCACTGATTCTTCTGATGAGGTGTTGGCCGAAAAAAAGTTGTTTTTTTTAAAGGGTAAAATACATGGCTTTGCCTGATTAAAAGTGTGAGTGTGTGCACACACACATACACACATGTATTGAGCTGTTTAATGGATTTTGTGCATCTGTCCTAGAAAACGTTAAATTGATGATCTCTCCTTAAATTGTTCTAATTAAATTAGGAGTAGATAATTTTGCTTATCATCCAGTTCACACTTCTCTCTGGTCTTTTGGACAGTAGTAGAAGTTTATCTCTTGTTTCTTGTTCAAGATTTTATTTCTGGTTCCTTCTAAAGTCTTCCCATTCTTTCACTCCCTAGTATCTTAGTGGCATCATCACCTTGCTTAGGATGAACTGATTTAAAAGAAAAAAGAAAAAAAATTATCCTTTCCCCTCTACGTTTTCTTTATGCAACTATTTCCAAGAGAAATTGGTCTTTCAACATGAGGTATTAAAAATATTATCAAGACTAGACTAATTGCTGACAAAGTTTTAAAGAGACTTAATTCCAACTAGATTTTCTTGATCCTCAAATCAGTGCTTGAATCCTTTACTTAAAGATCTTAATCTAATGCTGTGATCACCAAACATTGATCTAATCAACTCTTTATTTTTTTTTATTTTTAAATTCTTTTTTAATATTATTTGAGAATCAATATTTGATTTATTTACAACTGGTTAGTGAGAGTAGAGAGTGTCTTTCTTTTTCTTTTTTTGTTTTGTTTAGCTTTTGTTTCTTTTCTGAAAGTTCTGGTCACAAAACTTGTTACTGTGTCTCACTGCTTTACTTCTCAGCCTCTGCTTCAGTATAGAATCAAAGAGAAGTTAATGTTAATATCTTATGTGTATGAAACTACTTGAGAAATTGTAGTTTCCATTCTCCTTTGTGAACCAGACATATGTATTTGGAAACTGTCATCCTAAATACGGTGTTCTTCTATTGAGCAATTGCTGCAGGTCTCTATTCACAAGCTTTTATTTAACACACCTGCATCTCAATGCCCTTCATTTTTAAAGCATAGCAGCATCTGCGCCAAATAATGAGCTTTTTTTTGTATGGATTATATACACAAGAAGTGATCTTCATGAACTGCAATTGAATATCAAATACCTTCTTGTCATTCAATTTTTTTGTAGCTCAAATAAGAGCAATTTGAGGTCAACCATTGAAAGCACTCATCTCTTCTGTGAAAAATGAAAATAAGTCACTAAAATAGAAGTTATTTTGATATTCTCAGTATAGCTATTCGGATGATTGGCAAAAGTTTCCATTAGCTTTAAATATCTATTTATTACATCAGCTTGAAGAATGTTTGAGCATGCATACACATAGGATTTTTACATTTTAACATGTAAATTAAATTTATTTCTAATAGCCTTTTGTTAATGCTTTTTTTTTTCTCCTATTTTCTTAGTGATTTGCCAAACTTGCCTAATTAAATAGAATCATTAATGAGATTTTAAATAAATTACTGAAATTTAAAATCTGTCAGGAGAGAGTGTTTGTGTGTGTGTATACTTTTCCCTCACTATAACATAACTTCCCTCTGCCTTTTCTACAAATACTTTCATGGTAATTGTCCTGATGAACTTTACTCAATGGTATCTAGAATTTAAGTGCAGTACTAGATTGGCAGCAAGGTCTCCTTATTTTACAGTTGACATGGCTAAATGTAACCACAAGTTTTGTACTAATAGTTACTTCTGTTGCACTTCTTACTTGTAGAATTTCTTGCTTCCTGGTCAACTTTGATTTTCCAAAATTTAAATGCAATGTCAATTGTTATCTTCCATCTTCTTAATTCTTGTTCTTTTATTGTTCTCTTCCCTTGATAGTATTTTCCCCCATATTCTCTACCACTTAGTAATTCCTTGCATCTTAGTGGCTTTATTGCTTTGCTCAGTGTGAAATGATTAAAATGGTGTCCATCTGATCAACCATATTTAACAGATTCTTTTAGCATTGAGCTCTTTTTTTACAGCTCTCTCAAGTAGTAGATTAAATACTTCAGAACAGGATGCTTTACTTGAGATAAAACCAGTTTTTTCTTTCTTTGCTTTGTTGGATCTTCAGTGTAACTTTAAGTTCTTTTGTTCCTGTATTGTAACATCAATCTCAATTAACAATGAAAATATGTACATACATGCACACAAACACAGTAAACAATATTTTTCTATTAATGAAGCATTGTTATTTTTTATTTTATTTAGGTTAATTTTTTGTGATACGCTCAATTGATTTCCTATTGTCTTTTATTTGCAATGGCCACATTTCATCTCAAGTTTTAAAAAAATCTTCTAACTAATATGAATAAAGATGTATATGAATGAAAAGTGTGTGCTAACTTGAATATCCTGTTTTTCTTGAAAAAAATCTCTTACTTATAGAATCTTGGAACTCCACAAATCATTCTTTTTTGTTGTTGACAAATAACATTTGTATATTGGTTTGTTCTACCTTGACATACACAAATGGTGAGTTAATCTAAAAGCAGATTATTTAAAAAGTTGATATCAGGAGAAAAGTGATAAAATAATTGATCCTGTTCATCAAATAATTTCAGCTTTTCTAAAAGTTAGCACATTGCCTCATAAATGCTTTGATTGATAAAGAAAGGAGTTTGTATTAACATATGACATAGAATATTTTTTCTTTATTTTTTGCTTTCTCAATTGACAACCAACTGTAATCATTTTTTCAGTCTCTGCTGGGAGAAATATTTGGAAAATTGCAACCAAAAGGATAACACCTGCAAATTCCACCCACCCATTCTTGTATTTATCAACATAGTCAGTATATAGTAGTAGTCATTTTGTTTGGATTTCTCTGTTGAAAACTTGGATTCACTGTAATTACAATGATTTCATTTGCAGCAGAAATGAAGAATACATTTAATAAGGCTTTAATTGTTCTTGATTCATCATCATTTTATTTTTTTAGCTTTTTAAAATGTAATTTTTTTTTAACTTCTTTTTGAACTCTCATCCTCGTCAGATATTATGCATAAATATAAAATGCGTGTTGTTGCTTGTTTGCTTGCTTTTTTTTTTCTTCTTAAAGTTATTGTTTTTAAATTGTCATTTCAGTCTTACCCTAAACTCACCGTCTATTTTTGCAGCATTTTGTCATTAAAACATGATCACTTGATCTTTACTCTTGTGCAGATGCCTTTTGACTTTGATCAGTGGCATAAAATTAAACTCTTGTTTTGTTGTTAAACCTTGCTTTTCACATGTGACTTTGTTCATTTTATTGACTATCTTTCATTTCATTTTACCCAATACATTTTCATTCCATAAAAGTTATTTTTTACTTTTGATGAGTTTTAAATATTGGGAAAAAACAATAGAAATATTAATAATGATGTTACTTGTGAAATGAATAATTTAAAAAAAAACTTTGAAAACATTTGAATTTTTCACTTTGCTTTTATTGTCTGAAGTTGAAAGCATTCTTACCACTTGTCTATTACAAAAACATTTTTTAGTAAAATCTATTACATAATAATTCCATTTGATCTGGCATGCTTTACTGCTCAGCCATGAAGGACTTCACAGTAAGCAAGGCTCTTTTCACTATTTAAGGAAAGCAGAACCTCATCACTCGGATTATTTTTCTTGAGAGCTAATATGTACTCAGTTTGGTATCAGAAATGTAATCAAAGCAATTTCTAAATAATTAATGGATTTTATTTTAATTCTGACATTTTTATTGCTTCAAAGCTATTCTAGTGAACACTTGTTTGAAATAGATGCCTCATTTTTATTTATTAAATAGTGTATATTTCATATTTCAGAAAAATAATCTGAGTGAAGGGGACATACTTCCCTGAAGTAGTAAATTATGCATTTTATTAAGATTTAGTTTATGAACCTATAACATAAAATATCATAAACCAGGCTGAAATGAGTAATGTAGACTTTTTGCTTGAATATTTACTTAGGCTTTGCATTTTTTCTCTCATTATATTGATAGCTTCCAATGATTCAATCACTGCTACGACATACGAAACCTATAAAAGGTTTTGTTTTGCATAAGTGAAAAATATAAAGGAGAGTTATTGATTGAAATGTATTAAACATACGGAACAGGATTAAAAATTTCAAATTTGATAACAAAAAAAGGTTATTTACAAATATATTAGTGAATAGTTAAGGTTTTATCTGCAATTAACTTGACTGTATTCTCTGTGATAATATACACATGAAACCCGTTAAGGAACCAAAGAAAAGCAAATTTTATAACTGGGAAGAACAAAGATGGCGTGTTGATTTTCAGTCTTTAGGAAGTCAGGCCTTGATGAATATTTCCACATTTCCCTTAAGTGTTTCAGGTTCTGATTTCTTTGGACAAACTAGTTCTAACTTTTACTCAACTTCTTGCCTCTAGACATTTGTAAATTAACTGAATGTTCCCACTTTTTCTGATAAGTTAATTTGCCAGAGCTGTGTCTTAGCTGACATAACTTTTGGAATAGATATCCACTAAACTATCTTCACAGTCATTGAAGCATTGCAGACCAAATATTGGCTACCATTTAATGTGCTATCCATGAATGTTATGCAATGAACTAAACTCTGGTTTGCCCTATACAGCCTGGTCATAGACTTATTCTAAATGTACCAACTGGAATTTCAAAAATGGAGTTCTTATTCACTTTTATCAATCTATCCATTTGCTGTTCTGATTCTGAAATTTAAACCACATCATTTATGCACCCACACATATACAGAATATAAATGTGGACATTGTATTCTTCTATTATACAGAGTGTGGCAGAAATACCTCTCGTATATAACCTCTTACTGTCTTACCATTATGTAGGAGGTATATGTGGGTGGTATTTCTGTCATGCCCTGTACTTCTATTCAAACCTAACTGGACACTGATGTAAATTATTTAGCCAATCCTTACCTTTATTTTATTTCATAACTGAAGAATGCATTGTTTAAAATATTAAGTACAAAGGCAGCAAAAAGTAGGATATCAATCTGAATAAACAATCTTTTTTTCTTTTCTTTTTTTAAATCAATATTGAACTTCAATTAATCATGATATAGGATTCTTTCCTATTTTTTGCTGCAGGATATCCTTGTAATATTTTATAACATTTTATAATTATTTGTCCATTTTCCTATGTTTGGTAGAAAAAATCAAACTAGGCAACTTGCCATGTCTACATGATTCAATATCAGTTATAGATTTTGCCAATATAAATGTTTTTGGCTGTACAATTTGTTATTTGGTTCATTGGAGAAGAAAATTTACAAAGACTGTTTTCTCTTATCTGTTACTGCCAATTACTATAGCCAAATAAAATCTAACCATTAAAGTAACAAAAAACATGTATTTTTATTTATATAATCTCGTATTAGGTTTTTAGTACACAATGTTTAAACAGGTTATATGTTGTCCTGTAGAGACATATAATACACACTCACACACACACACACGTGTGTGTGTGTGTGTGTGTGTGTGTGAGTGAGCGAAAGAGATATCATTTAAAATGTGTTTAACCTGGGTATTTTAAAATTTGGAAAGGGGTTTTCTAAGTATCAACAAGAACAGGTGACAAGTTTTGAGATTTTCTCAAAATAGCCTTTTTTCTCCTTGTAATAGAATTTATGCAAGTATAGTTTTGTCATTTTTTTAAATAGCCATTTGTGTAAAATGTGAGTGTACTTGTTGATTTACAAACTAGTAAATCTCATCACTAATCTGTATCTCTAATTATAAAAGTTGTTCAGTTTGTACACAGCTTTTATGAGGACTGTCTTAACAAAAAAAAAGATGTGCTTACAAAATCTAATCAGTTACTAAATAGCAGGAAATATACTTTTGGACAGGATGCATCAAGTCTAAAATAGATAAAGATATGGTATACAATAAAGCTTTTTGTCACTAATAGAAAATATACGACAAAGATGGAACAAATACATAGGAGAGTTCTTACAACAACAGAGGATTGAAGTCTACAATGTACAAAAATGCAGAAGGACCTATGGTAATGATAATATTAGCTGTTTCCTTATAAGGAATCATTTGGCATTCATTGGCCGAGCAGCCAGTACTGTTGTTCTTGAAATTTATAAGAGCTTTCTCTTAAAACAAATTTTGAGGGAAACAGGTTTCTCAAGTCCAGTAGCTGTTATCACTTTTTCCAGTATTGATGGGTGGGTGGAGGATTGTAGTGACTGTTCCTTCCTAACCTTTTCTTTGAAGTAGTGGAATTAAAATCTGATGTAATGGTAATAACAGCCGTTTCCCTACAAAGAAACATTTGGCATTCATTGACTAAGCAGCCAGTACTATTTTTGGTTGAAATTTATAAAACCTTTCTATGAAAACAATTTTTCAGGAAAGTAGGTTTCTCAAGTTTAGTAGCACTTATTGCTCTTTCCAGTATTGATAGGGAGGGAGGTTCTGTCCTAATATTTTATTTGAAGTAGTGTGGAATGTTGACATCTCAATAATGTCATTATTTTCTCTTTGAGTTACATCTTATATCAATTTTTGTCATCGCTGCTGTTGGTAGTCCTCAAGTAGTGTGGTTTCTATTATTTTGTAGTTCTTTGTGAATCTGTAGTGCCAGTCCATAACATTCAAAGAAAGATGGGCTTTATCAAGCCTCTTAGGTTTCACTTACACAAAACCATTTTTAACCATTGATCTTAGAGAGTGGTTGTATTCAGCTGACAGTTTAGATATTTCTGAAAGGGTATGGCATCCATATGAAAATTTTGATCTGATGAAGATGTTTAAGTATATGATTTGAGTTTTCAGGTTAATGTTTTTGTTTTGTAGCAGTTTGTGGTTTTGGGTGAAGCTATTTCTGGTACAGCCTGTTCTATGTTTAATTTCTTTATCTTCTATACTAAATTTCTAATGAAGAGAAGTTATAGCAGAATGAGACTGGAAATAAGGCAAGAACAATTTGGCTTTGTTCAAGACACTCAAACAAAAAAATGCTATCATCTGAGCAATACAAATGCTAAAGAACCTATACTTATGTTTTATAGATTGCACAAAAGCATTTGATAAGGTATGGCATTAAGACCTACCTGAAATACTAGAACGGCTTCATTTACATGGGAAAGAGGAATTCATAACTTCTACTGGGAACAAATAGCCTGCATGCAAACAGAGAATGAGTTCAGTGAGTACACAAAATAGAAAAAGGAGTAAGGCAAGAATGCATTTTATCACCAGATTTATTTTACCTGTACAGCAATATGATTCTCAGAACAAGAAAATCTACCAGGATTTATTAGTGGTGGAAATACCCTGAACAATATAGCATAAAATATGCAAATGACATTGCATTTATAGCAATATAAGGAAAATAATCTGAAAGACTTCTAAGACAACATAGTAATAGAAAGCAAGAAGAAAGACCTATTAACTGTAAGAAGATAGAATGCATGGTTGTCAGGAAGCAAGATGGCCCAACATGTGAACTATGTACTTGGTATGCCAAAATAAAGCAGATACAGAAATTTAGTTGTAGGAACAGATGATAGAAAATGTGATACAGAGACCCAATGGTGCATAGGAATAGCAAAAGATGTCTTCTAGAAAGTGTGTATAGTATTAAGAGAGAGAAAATCTTTTATTAGAAACAAATAAAATATTGCTAAACTGTTAGGTAATATCTGATGTCCTATTTGGCAGTGAATGCTGGACAATATCCACAGATGAAGAAGAGAATTGAAGTGACAGAGATGTGATTCTAGAGACTGATGCTAAGAATCTAATGAACAAAACATGTGAGAAATGAGGAAGTCTTAAGGAAAATAGGAACAATAAGGAAACTGTTATAATTAGAAAGAGACAGTTGGAGATTTTGGGACATGTTATGAGGAATTTGACACTCACAAGACATTGAAGGTAAGAGAAGTGGAGGAAGTAGCAAGTAACCTACTTAATAACTTTGAGTGAATTTATGTCAAAGCAGGGACAAAGAGAAATGGCAAAGGATCAAAAGTTAATTAAATCAACAAAAAACACTAGTTGTGGTGAGCTACGATTGTCTGCATCCTGAATGGACATAGTAAATAAAAGAAAAAGAAAGAGTTATTTGCATTGATAACTGATATCATTTTATTATTGATAACCAATATCAAAATAAATGCAGTAAATTCAGATAAAAAATGACAAAGTATGTTCAACTGATTCTAAAATGAATTTTTTTTTATTTATCCAAATTATTGAAAGATGAAGTTAATTGGTTCTTAAAGTACATTAAACAAATTAAGCAATTCAGTTTTAATATTATAAAATTCCTCATTTTATATGTATTCTCAATATGAAACAAAAGTCTGTTATCTTTGTGTTGTATAAAAGTAAATGTTGTTGCTGACACTGTGGATTGAAACAAGATCATCAGTGAGTAACATGGGTGATTCCATTATTAAGTAAGATCACGTGATCATAAAGGAAGTGAATAAATAAGTAATAGCGTGATGACTGTATGATCACTGTTCACTCTCGCTATACGTTCACACCCTCTACTACTATATGCATTACGATTCTCTTCGGATTATTATACTATTTGGCAATTACTACTTGAACAAGTATTACTAGTGTGGATATTATTGGAAGGCATTGCTACTAGCTCTGGCATCTGCAAAGTCTTGAATATAATGAGCATTTTTGGAAGTGATAATGAGCTTTTGTTTGAAGTGGCAAGCAAAGCTGTCCAACATCACAAAAGTGGCGATAAGGATTCACAAGGAATCATAAAACTTTGTTTCCATAAATTTGGTATCATTAGAAAATAGAATAATTTAAAAAACAATCATGTGTTTGTTTAGTGTTATATGTTACTTGTACTAATTTAATGTCACAATGTTATCTACAAGCATATTTTACATATTTCTGTCAATAAAATGCACATAGTCTTCACAAATTAATCATACATGTTTTCCAATTCCATGGTTATTTATTAACTTCAGCTTAGTCTGAAAAAAAAAAAACAAAAAAAAAACAAAGTAGTTGATAGTATCTATATTTCTGAGATGAGGTATTATGTACACTATTTACATTATTTGGACTATTGTCCTCATCTTTGTCGCCATATTTATTACAACGTTTTGGCCATTGTATGCATTGGCCTTCTTCAAGGACACATGGCATAGTGTATAAAGGCATTGGTTAGATCCAGTGACAGGACCCAAAAAGTGTGAGTTCAATATCTGGTTAAGGCAGTGGAGAACTTGGAGAGGGGAATTAACAGGAGATAACTGATAACTGACATCCATTAAACATGGCACATGGAATTAGAACAGTCTACCCCAGTGAGCAAAATAAAGGGTTAAGTCCGACATTCCAACCACCTGAAGAAGGCCGGAGCGTACAACGGCCGAAACGTAATAAATATGGCAACAAAGATGAGGACAATAGTCTGAATAATTTAAACAGTGTAGTTGATAATAATAATAATTTAAATTTTAATGTTTTATAGTCAGTTACACTATTATTTTAAAAAGTAATGGATAGTATGTACAAATAAGTTTTAGCCACATACCATGTCATGATAGAAATCCCCATATTTATATCAGTTGTCACTGACATTTAATGAATTGGTGTGAACACTAACTAGACTGTGCATGGCCAGGCAACATGAATTACTGGAGTTTGAATGAGGCATTCCTGAAATTGTTGGAAAATGTTATCTCTTGATCAGTGGTGCCATATATGATCTGGGAGTACTTGATTGAAGACATCGCTCCACTGTGGATAGCACAATCTCTAACCACAGGTACTTAATGATTGTGACCAGAAACATCTGGCTAGACTTGTCTACATTAACAAACAATTGACACTGGGTTAATCCCTGCTCCATCTGGTAGTACCAGATGTCTATCCAGTAGATCAGTTTACTGTTCCTTATCTTTCATAGGCTATAGCAGCAGGAGACCCACGAGAGAGTGCCTCTATTACCTCCACTTATCCTCAGTACAGGATACGGGTCTTCACCTGGACTTATGATGTTTCTAATTTGACCATAAATTTCTTGCAATGTGGGGCGTGGTCTTTTGAGTCACTGTTCCAGTTCTTTTTGGCTGATAGTGTGAAACAGATAACATGAGGCCATGGGTCCTATTTGTCGACAAGGCACTGTACAGACTAGTTCCATTATATCATAGATTATCTTCATGCGATATGGGCTGGGTCTGCTGATCTATGTAAACATATCATTGACCAGTGATTGTCATGTTGCACTATTTTGTGACTCTTTGTCTCCATTTGTAAACCCCAACAATGATGCGTTATTCCAGCAGAATAATTTACCATGTCACTGTGCCTAAACTAATAAATGGTGTTGACCACTACATTCACTCAGCTTTAGCCTAATTGATCACTTATGGGATGTACTGGAGAGGGGTGTATTTATATATCAAGATTCTGCAATTAGAAATATTGGGTAGCTGTGGACGGCTATAGAGACAGAATGACTGCAGATGTCTTTGAACCATTTGTAGAACCAATGCTACATTGAGTTACTCTACTTTGCTGGGCTAGAGAAGCTTTCTGCACAATACTAGGCACATATTCCATAATTTTGGGGCATGTCAGTGTATATAAGTCTAGCTACACTTTATGACACACAAATTGATAAATAAGTTATGATTCTATCTTCTCCATTTTATCTTATAACTTTCTTCTATTCATGAAGTTTTATTAATAACTCATTTGAAAACTTGACCTTGGTCATTGTATTTGAAAATAATACAAAGAAAGGTTTAATAAGTCTTCAACAAATTATAAATGAATTCCAAGTTCACTCTGTAGCTTGTGAAGAAACTTTAATTTTGGTTAAAATAATATTTTATCAATGAAATAAAATATGCAAATGTTAAAAGTAACAATGTTTTATTTTAATGTCTGCAATTTTGTAGAATAATCTGACAGGTTTGGTGACAGTTTCACATTAGTTTTGGTTTTATACTTTTTCTTATGCAGTCCATTTAATATTTTGGTACAAAATACTAGTTTTTAAAGCAATACCAATATCAAAAATAAATATGAGAGTAAAATCAGAGCTCATGAGAGGTGGTGGGAAAAGTGAACATTTACAAATCTATTATATTTAGTTTATGGAGATGGAAAGGAAACTCGTTATTAATCATATAATCAATATCCACTGCAATTTGATTTGACAAGACTCAGTTAAAAGAAACAAAAACTTTCACATTATATTACAAAATATTTCTGAACATGTTTGATTCTGTTTGGGGCGGATACCAAAAAGTCTTCATGCTGATTTATAAAATGTTGTAAATGTGCTTATATATACATGACCATCACAAGAATTTGATTTCAGACAATTACATTTCTTTTCTCTTTCTTTTTTTAATCTCTAGTAATGCTTTATATTACTAGTAAAAATTGACTAACTTTTGCATATATTTGAGAGTTTTCTGTGAGAAGTTAGTCTTAAGTTCCTAACCACTGCTTTTTCATAAGGCCAAAGGAAATTGCCCTTAAAAACAATTTAAATAAAAAAGGCTAAAAGTGGACAGCTGGAAATGTACAAGAAAGGTCAAATCCTACCACAAATGCATATTCAAACATATGAATTTGTTTTCCTGCAGATATAAAAGAACCATGAACAAGATGTCAATTTACTAGTATTAAAAAAAATTGTTTTCTGTAGGATTGACAAAAAAAAAAAAAATTCTTAAAAATTGGAAATTATTAGTTTCATTTCATTTTTTTTCTTTATAAAACATAGAAATATAAAGAATCAAATATAAAAGATAGAAACTGTTGCATCAAAGAAAAATGTCTTTTTATTAAAAACAAATATAATTCACATTTGCTAAAAGGCACATTAAATTTTGGAATTAATTCATTGGTATGTCATCTTTTCATTGCTGTTAAATTTGGAAAAATTGAGACCTTACAAAAACCAACTGATAGTTTTTCTTGATGTTTCAACAAATCATTATTTCATTAATTGTAAGAACTCTCTCACAATATTATTTATGCAAATAACATAAAATTTATTATTCTCCCATTTACAAACTTCTAGATTAAAAAAGAAATTACAAGTTACATGAAAAAATGATGTGATTGTCCAATTTTTTTTTTTTTAATTATTATAAATATATTGTCTAAATTTTCTCTCCAAAGTATCCATCTCAGGTATCTCAATTCTGTGTACAGCCTTTTATTTCATAAAAGGTTTGTTGTCAGTTAAAACTCTCCTAATGCAATCTAACTTCATTCAAAGATATTGCTATTATGGCAACTGTCATACTAGTGTGATTTTAAAAAAATGTTAAAATTATCCAATTCATATTTAAATGAGCAACATTCAGTATCATGGTTTTATTTTATGAAAAGTCAAAATGCAATACAATCACAGAAAACATTTCAAAAGTAGTTTACTATATTTTAAACTGGAAACTTTTTATTAAATTATGCTTTTTATAGTCAGATAAACTATCTGTCTTCATTTCATTTGCAAATGGAATGAAGACATCATTTGCGAATAATCAATATTACATGATGCAGGATATGGCCAACATTTTCAAAATTAAGTATTGAAGGTACTTATCACCAGCTTGGTTATGATTATCACTTTGATATGTTACTTCTACATAAGTGAACAAAAAAATCCCAAAAACTTCAAGAATGTATGTGTGATTTATTGCAAGAATATATTGAAAATGTTCTATTCTTGAAACAAATTGAGACAGACAATGAAAAGTGAATACTTTATGACAATGTGGAAGGCAAGTCATTGTAGGGCATGCAAAATTAACCATCACTAACTTTACTGAAGGAATGTCTTAATCCAGAGAAGATAATTCAATGTATGGGGTAGGATTGGAAGGGAGTCTTCTATGGTAAATGAACTTGTGTGAAACCAAATAAAGGATTTAAAGAAATATTGATTTGAATGAGAAAAGTTGAAAGTAACAATTGATGAAAAGTGTCAGGAATTAGATAAGAGAAATAGTTAAAAAAAAAAAATAATTTCACCCGAAGCAAGGCAATAAAACCACTAAGATATAGACGGTTATTCAGTGATAGAGAATATAAGAAAAAGAAAAACATTATTAAGGAGAGAGAACAATAAAAGAACAGGAAGATAATTGTTGACATTGCATTTAAAATTTTGAAAATCAAACTTGACTGGGAAGCCTGAAGCCAGAAGAGAGTTCCACAACAAGAAGTGTGAGAGAAGAAACTGTTAACAGATGGTTACTTCTTGCCACTTCAACTACAAAATGATGATACCTAGTTGTCAATTTAGTACTGTGCTTAAATTCATGAAGTCTAGGTACCATAGAGGAAAGTTCATAAGAACAGTTACCATGAAAGTATTTATAGAAAGGTGACAGGGAAGTTAGACAGTTATGGGAAAGTGACTGAAACTCAGATGCCAGATCAGGACCAATATCAGATGTGGCAGCAATATTCAAAGCAAGGATGAATAGTAGACTTACAAATATAGAAGATTGATTCAGGTGAGAACAATTGTCTAGTATGGCATAGTGAACCAACTTTCATATTAGCAGACCTAATAATTGATTCAATATAATCTTTCAACTTCATTCATGTCATTTTTTATATCGGCTGCCAATTTGACCGTATTAAACCAATAGACTTACTATTAAGACAGGTGTAAATAATTTTGTCATCAGTATTGATATCATAGTTTAATATTCCATCAGTATAATGTTAAATCACTTGTTTCTTTAACAAAAAAAACTTGCTATAATCTTATTTGAAAGTTTTCACTTATCTTTCATATTTGTTAAATATTGTACTTATGGATTACCATTTATTCTAATTTTTATTGAATCCAATTAATGAACAAAAATAATCAGTCGTGTAGAAGACTACCAGAGCTAATCTTTAATGAAGAAGAAAAAACATTTTATGAAGAATCTGGGTGAAAATAGCTGAAGACAGTGAAAGAAAAATGGTAAATATGTTATACAATAAAAAAAAAAATTTGTTTTTTCAAATTTTTTACTTAAGATGAATAAACATTTTTGGTCAGCCTAAATGAACATATTTATTTATTTTTGAACTATTCTCACAATTTATTTTCTCAGGACTGTTCTTCATGGGGCTTGTGGCCATGTCACATTGAAACAGGTTCTTGTACAGTCACTTAAATTAAGCAATCTTGAGCCTAGTCAGTACATAGATGGGTGACCTCTTGGGAATATCATGTACTATTGGCGTAATTGATAACTGCTTGGAATTGGAGACTGGAGAGCCGAGTTCCAATTCCAATCGAGTTTGTTATATTCACTTACATGCTACCCCCCCCTGGAAAAATTATAAATCCATCTCTTCTCTAACCAGCTATGGGTTAGTAGGACTTGTATCAGTAAATCATTATCCCCCCCCTTTACAATCTTAAAATGTTTTCTGGCTTTAAATAACTTGATAGGCATTAAAAAAAAAAAAATCAATTATGGATCATGTTTATGAAATGTTATGGACGGATCTAATTAAATATTTAACACTTAGGGAAGACTTTAAAAAATTTTCAGTATGTTATCATATTTGTGAAAATTTATTTAAAAAGTGCATCATCTAAGTAAAACAAACTTAATCAGGAGGCACTGCTACAATTTTTTTTTTTTTTTTTGTGAGGTGGTGTGAGGCTTTTGTTGTTTGAAGTATACTTATTCAACAGTTCTGTCATAGGTGAAGAGAATTACTTTCTCCATATTGAAGAACACCTCAGGAACAGAAATGATATAATTATTTAATGTCTCTCTGCTGCTAAGTACAATTTCATGTTAGGAAAGAAATGGAAATAAGGCAGCATTCTGTCATTGTGATAAGGTAGGTGGTGACTGAATTGAAAAGCTCTAGACATATCATGCATTTCTCTTAAACATCAACCGCTATGCTGGTGTATTGTCAGCATAGAGCAATGCAACTTTTATGATGGTAGTCTTTTCTTTTTTGTTTTTTAATTTATCCTTATTTCTCACACTATTGCTTTGAGAGAGTATTATGGTTTTCAATAGTTTCTGTCTTTTGGAATATGTTCAATCACAAGTATTCGTTTTGAATCCAAGATGGTTGATACTTCATCTTATAGAACACACCTATGCTTTCTTGGAAGTAGAGAAGTTTGATATTTCCTTGTATATCAACTGTTCTTTGATCTCAAGTTTAAAGTGGTATGCACAACTCTCATTCATAATTATAAATTGCTTTCCGAAGTAGGTGACATCTAACTGAAAAGGACGAAAGTTATCATGGAGCAGAAGGAACTTGGTATATGTTTGATCTGTGCTCAGAAGCTGTGGAATTCACCATGTTAAAGCCTTTGTTGTGAACAACTTGTCAGAATGTTCTGAATACGTTTGGGAGAGATATTTTCCAGTCACCAGTTTTATATACTGAATGATTAGTCTTTCATTGTTGAAATAGGTCATGCATAAGATCACTTTTTTTCTGAATCATGGAAGTTAATAGTTGATTTCAGGTTTTCTTGTCTACAGTTTAATCGCTTTACAGAGAGTTGTTTAATTCTCCAATTTAAAGGTATGTCATATTTTTTATTAGAGTTCACTATTTTATTGATAATAATATGACAACTGTTACATTTTCTTTTTTCTAAATGTATTATCTACTTGGGTTGCATAACAAATGCATCATTTTTGGTGTTTTTCCTTTTCTCTTTCCTTTTAGAGTTGGACATTTTCAGTCAGCACAAAATAAGATTGCTGTAACTACTTTCAAATTTTTAAAAGGTTATTTTTTCAAATTTGTGAAAATATGATTTTTTCCACTTTGTTTTTATATAAAATATTTTTCTCTTGAAATGTTTAAAAATGTCATAATAAAGTATAAATCATGAACAAGATTAGATAAGAATACAATTTAAACCATTATCAACATTTATAATTTAAAAATATTGGCAGCAACTCGGGCTACTTTAGATTAACACTATAAATATTGTGCTACTCTATAAGTTCTAACATTGCCTTTCTGTTGACTTTAATTTTTGTCTCTGTCGTGGTTAGAGATATTTTCTTTGCAAATAAAAACCTGATTTTTAACTATGGAAAAAATGAATGGGAATATTCTATCTTTCTGAGACTTATAAAAGAAATATGAAATACTGTTTTCATTCACTTATTAATAAAAACATCGAAATCTAAACTGAAATTTTTATTAAGAAAATATACTGCTATTAAAAACAGTGTTTTCTTTACCTTTGACATGAATGTAAAATAGAAAAACAATGGCTACGATAAGATAACTGGTATTGGCACTTGAATATAAATACTTTGAAATTTTGATTGGAGTTCATGAAAAAAAAAACCTTACACAACAACATTTAAATGTGGTTGGTTTTGTTTTTACCAATATTTGATGAATTTGTGTTGATGTTTGTTATTTAAAAAAAAAAAATCTCCAACTGAAAAGCTAATATTTGATCTCTCAATTACTTGTCAAATATAAACTTGTTTTAAATTTATCCTGACAGTAATTATACATAACTGCAATGACTCTGTTAAATGTGGTTTTCTTCTTTGTACCAGAAGAATTACTTTGACTTCAGTTGAAGGTGAATAGGAAATGGTATTTGTTCATAAATCTGTCAACAAGGAATTAATCACAGTCTTTATAAAGACTTGTGTTTTATCATGCACTACAGTTCTAAAATTTGAAGCCACCCCCAAAATTAGCATGAGATGAACTTTACTGAAAGAAATGAAAAAAAATCTCATAGTCATTGAAAAAAGAATGGAATCAATTATCAAACTTATACTTTGAGAAACTTTTGCAATGAATGCCAAAAATTTGTGCTGCAGTAATCAAGGCTAAAGGGGGATATTTTGACGAGAGCAAAATTTAATCATAAAATGCATTTTTTCTTTTGGTCGTAATAAAATTTCTCATAAAAAATCATGTCTCACTTGTTTTTAAACATGTATAATAATTTTCTCTTATTTAAAGTACAAAACAACTACTTTTTGGGCCTGTTTAAAAATAATTACCAGGGTGGTCTCAAACTTTTGAACTGTAGTGTATATTCTATGTTAATAGTATAAATAAAGAAATTTTTAACACTACTTTACCATTGAAAGTAATTAACTGTTATTTCATTTATTAGTTGACTAAATGAATTTAAACATTTTTCTGGCAAGCTATTTTTGTACTAAAAAAGAAAACCCAACATATGTCTGCTACATCTGACTTTGCACAATTAACGATTGTTCTTTTCCAGTGAACCTAAATTATTATAACATGTTTAGAATACCACTAGGATCTGATAACTTTCAGATGTATAATGAGAGGAGTATGAAGAGGAGGAGGAGGTGACATTTTATTTGGGACTAATTAATAATAGCAAATACAGGATGTGGAAGAAATACCTCAGACATAATGCTACTAATGTCTTACCATTATGTGGTAGGTATTTATGCCACACACTACTTAATCAAGTCTGTTAGAAAGGTATCTGCTCAGTATCTTTCAAAGCAGTTTAATTTTGTGAGACATACACTGATGTGTCAAAAGTAATAGGATAGGTGCTCAGTATTGTGCAAGAATACCTCTAGTCTGGTGAAGAACAACAACTGGCATTGATTCCACAAGTGGAGAGATGCACAGCTTATTTTCTTTCCTTTTTTTTTATTTTTTTTTTATTTTTTTAAATCATTTCACTCCAAACATGGCAATAAAGTCACTAAGATGCAAGGAGTTATGGAGTTTTTGAGTTTTAGAAAATATAATAAAAATAAAAATATTATTAAGGAGTGAAAACAATAAAAGAACAGGAATTAAGATAGAAGATAACAATTGACATTGCATTTAAATTTTTGAAGATCAAAGCTGACTGGAAAGCAAGAAGTTAGAAGAGAGTTCCACAAGCAAGAAGTGTGTGCAAAGAAACTGTTAGTAATGAAATAGTTACATCTAGTCAATTCAACTGAGAATACCATGGACTGAACATGTGAGCAACAATGAAGTTTTAGAGAAAATGGAAACAAAAAGGAAACTTATACTTAACATCAGGAAGAGATAGCTGAAATTTCTAGGATGCCTAATGAGGAAAACAGAGCTTGGAAAATTTGATACTCACAGGACAGATTGAAATCAAGTGGGACAGAGAAAAACAATGTATAACATACTTGGTGAGTATCTGTCTATATTTCTGAGATGAGGTATCGTAACTATTTAAACTATTTGCATTGTTGTCCTCATCTTTGTTGTCATATTCACAATATTTTGACTGTTGTACGCTCTGGCCTTCATCAGGTGATATATGTTGGGATTTTGGACTGAACCCTTTATTTTGCCTACCAGGGTAAATTGTTTTAGTTTCATATGCCTTGCCTTTTCTGGATATCTCAGTTTTAGTTATTTCTCTTTAGTAACTCAACTCCCCAAGTTCTGTTCATCTCTGTGGCCAGGTATTGAACTCACAACTCTTTGGGTCAAGTCACTGGATTACTTCAACCAACACTTTTATCCACTGACCCAGTTGTGAATATGACAATAAAGATAAGGACAACAGTCCAAACAATGTAAATAGTGTAAATACTTAGTGAGCTTGAGTAAATGAATAGTGGAACAGGGTTTAAGAGAAATAACAAAAAAATTTGTTAAGAGCTACAAAGGACAGGAAATTGTGGAGAGGCATGGCCGCCTACATCATGAGGGGGACATGGCACACAAAGAAGAAGATATAAATTTATTGCTTTATTAATGCAATGTTAAGAGGTTGTAAGGCTTGAATGTATTGACAATTGTATAAATTGTTGAGCCTAATGTAAAAGATATTGAAATAGCCTTCAATGCTTTTATTCATGCCTTGAAAATGAAGGCATGGTCCACTGTTAAAAAAATGAATATATTGTAAGTTTATATAGGTAAGTAAATGTTAGGTGAAAACAGATTCCTATGCATAGAATAAAGGCGGTGTTTTGAATTAAATGTCTTTAAAAGTTAAGAATCTTAAAAAAAAAAAAATTTAGTAACCAAATCGTACAGTTGCTTATTGTTTCTATAAAAGTAATAATAAAATGACAATTTATTGAGAAAGTCTTCATATGGGGAAACAATCAGCATTTTTATGAATGATATTCTGATGTATTTGCCTACATGCAGGTAAATTGATATTGTATGGGGTCAGGGTTTTTTCTACTGGATTGGAATATATTACTTTGCACCATCTTGTTTATGAAAGAAAAATGGCAACATTTCTATTAGATGAATTAGAATTGGTTTATTTTTTTTATAAAACCACAATTTTCATCTTCTGTGTCATTATCATTGGAGTGAAGACTTTTTAATAAGTAACTGCTATATTTCCTTAAAAAAACATTAAGAAAAATTGTTAGACTGTACATTGAAAGTGATTGGAATTTCATTCATATCTGACTATATCTATGAGATGATGTATTATGATTATTTACATTATTCAGACTGTTATCCTCATTACCATATTCACAACGTTTTGGCCATTGTACACTCCGGCCTTCTTCAGGTAATTGGAATTTTGAACTGAACCCTTTCTTTTGTCCACCGGGATAGATTGTTCTAGTTCCACATGTCTCGGTTATCCCCCTTTAACTCAACTCTCCAAGTTTTTCTGGTTCACCACTGTTGTAGCATGGTATTGAACTCACAATTCTTTGGATCTAGTCACTTGATCTAACAAACACCTTTATTCACTGGGCCATGTGTCTGGTGACTAGACCCAAAGAGTTGTGTGTTCAATACCAGGCTACAGCAGGGGTAAACCAAAAAAAAAAAAAAAAAATGAAGAGTTGAGTTAAAGGGAAATAACTGAGACATCCGGAAGAGGCATGGCATGTGGAATTAGAAACCCCCCCCCCCCGGATGAAATAAAAGGTTCGGTTCAAAATTCCAATCACCTGTAGAAGGCCAGAGCATGCAACAGCTGAAACATTGTGAATACAGCAATGAAGTTTAGGATAACAGTCTAAATAATGTAAATAATTCCATTCATGTTTCCTATTTGGCCCAGTTTCTTTTCATGCAGGATCAATTTATGAAATTCTAACATTTGGGTAAAAAGAGAGTCTTCTATGCTCTTGGATATTGATATTGACATGAATTGCATCTTATTTGGATTTCTCAAACTGCTTGGTTTGCTAGTATGCACATACCTTCATGAAGATATGCAAGAACATATCTCAATGACTGAGCTCTTTAGACAAACTGCTCCTTGATTTAACTGTTCTTGCTTACTCTCTTGGATCCTTTCCTATTTCATCACAATTTCTATGGGTTGCAAATTATAGAACTAATGTTTACTTTAATGGTCTGTTTCTCTATTACTCTGTTTTATGCTAAAACAGAGTTGCATTGAAATAACATCATAAAATAGAATTCTTATATTCATTTGGCATTGTATTCAGTATTTTAGGTTTTTATTTTTATCTAGGCACTTGGTATATCAGTTGATTTAACTTTCAGTATTTCAATGTCACATTGAAGATCACAAAGTGAAAAGTGCAAATATTGGGAGATGTAAGTAAAATTAATAGTTTTTATTGAAAGCTAAACTCTATTGGAAGTTTAATCAGTCATCTCCAACTTCTAACTTTGCATTTTGTCTTCTTCCATTGTAATTCCATCTCATACTTAATTTTATACTTTTATTCTATCAAGCTGTCCTTCTTCATATCAATGTAAACTTTTTCACACAAGAACAACTATTATAAAAACCCCTTTTATTCTGATCAGTCCATGTAGTCTCATTAACCAATGACTTTCAAGTTTTTATATCACCCAAAGGCATTAAACTAAACAGAGCCAATGTCCTTTTTGCCTTACACTTCTTCATACATTTCATATTGTCTTTTATTTATTTATACCAGCCTCTTTATCTCCTCGTTGGTTTTCCTTTCATTTTTAATTCTATATATTTGTTTCTTTTAGCCTTTTCTCTTTCATTTCGGCCTTTTATTTTTTTTTTGTCTAACAAACCTCTGCTTTTTTGTTTTTTTTCAGTCTCTTAACATTATCCATTATTTTACTTTTCTTTCCTTTTCTTCTATTTTCTACCACTTGGTCTCCAGTTGACATCATATTCTTTCTTCTTCATCATCACTTTAACACCCTCCCACATCTTTTTTCTACTGAACCACAGTATTTTTCTCTTCCCTTCTTTGTTAGTTTCTCTTCTTTTGCATCTTCGTAATCAGTTTCATTCTCTTGTCTTATTTCACCTGTCCTTGTATGCATTTTTCCAGGTACAACTTCCTCGTTAATTTCTTGGAAATCTTTCATTTTTATTTTGTTTTTGTCTTTTTTATACTTCTGACATTCTTCTGGAAATCTCCTCCCCCTCTTCCTCACAAATCGTTTATTTGATACTGCCATATCCCAAATTTCTATCTTTTACTTCCTCCCTCCTTGTTCACATCAACTTCCTCATTTTTTAAAAAGTGTTTTCTGTCAACTTGACTTTGGTTCTATTTGTCAAGTCCTAATCAATATTGTTTCTAACACTTTTTACTTAATTTTGCTTATTCACCTTTGATTTAAACACAGATCAATTTCCTGTTCTTTCTGTTCCTTTATCTGGAACATGTTAAATAGAAGACTAATACTAAAATAATACTGTATGCCAAGCTAAATTTTGAGAAAAATGCTTGGATTTTTTATATTATTGATGTTTAATATCATATTACTAGACTAAAATTTTAATTAGGGCTTAGTTATAAAAGACAGGAAATATTTTTTGTACCCACAAGATTAGAATATCTGGTGCAAAACATTTAATACCAAACTTTACAATTTTGATAGATGACTATTTTTACCAAAACCTATTTTAGGAAAATTCAAGGCAAGTTAAAAGTAAAAAAAAAAAAAAAAAATCTTTCCACTCTTTTTAGTTAAAATTGTTTTTACATAACTAAATTTTATAAACAATTAGGATTAGTGAAATTTGAGTTTTGTTTTTATCTTCATGATAATATATTTCTGTTTAACATTTAAATTGTCTTTTTTTCTTTTTTTATTTGATAATATTTTTCTTACAGATCAATGTTGCAAAGAAAAAACATTTGTTGATGTCAACTTTTGTTTTGTATGTTTTAAAATAATCTTTGTTTAATACTGATAAATATAACAGGAAATTATACAAAAAGATTTAATATTTTAAAATAATCAGTTAAAAGTTGTGGCTTGACTTGAATATTGCTATATAAAATAAAAACTATTATTTGTAATGAATAATCATAAAGAAACAACTGTATGATAAGACTTTGTTTTTCTTTGTCTTCTTTGGGAACATTGCTTGCATTTCATAATTTTGTCATTATCTAACAAAATAGTTTTTCTGTGTAGTAAAATGATAAGATCCAATTTAAGTTTCTAAAGTCTATTTCATCACTATTTGATCACAATAATGTTACCTCTAGTAATGCAATATATTTAAGAATTAACTTATTTCACTCAAATTTTGCACCATATCTATAACTATATCATTGAATTTTGCATATTTTCCAAATTAATACATTTTTGCAGAGATTAGTTAGAGAATTTAAGTGCAGATTGGCGTTGAGATCTCATCAATTTACAGTTAAGCTGGTTAGATGTAACCGTAAATTCTATGCTAACAGTTTCTTTTCTCTTGCTTGTGGAACACCCTTCTGGCTCTATGCTTTCCAGCCAACTTTAATCTGCAAAAAATTAAATGCAATGTCAATGGCTATCTAATCTCATCCAGCTTACTCTTTCCTCTTCTTGCTCATTATTAATGTATCTGTTCTTAATTCTTTCACACCCTGTAACTCCTTGTGTTTTAGTGGCCTTGCATGGGGGGGATACCGATTAAAAAAAAAATAAAAAAAATAAACAAAACAAACCCAAATACAGTCAGATTTAAACACAGAACTTGTGTAATAGAATTCACATGCATAATTTTCAGGATTTATGGTTCAGATCTGCTTATCACTTTTTTTTCTTTAACTTTTGTCTTACCTGAAATACTCCAAGAACTGTTGCAAACATAAAAACAAAATTATCAAAGCAAGAGATGAAATATAAAAATATTCATAAATGCTTATATATAAATCTTCTTAAAATTTATTGTTTATAACATTCCTCAGTTCTCATGGTCCCTTTTAAGTATTCCCCCCCCCATCCTTTCAAAATTATATATAATTTTTATTTTCTTTAATATATTTAAAGATATTATGTTTCATTTTTACCTCTGAAATTTAGACTTCAATCTTTAATGTTTAATAGAATCATGTCATTTTGAAAATGCAAATAGATACTGAGTCTTCAAGTACTTTTAAAATTTTGATGTAACATAAACTAGTTTTAGAAAGTAAGCAAATAAGAAAAGTTGTATATATAGACATTTTTGGTTTATTGCTTGGGGACTATCCATTAAATTATCAAAAAAGAATGCCATTACCTTGCAGGCATGTTTCACCAGTGCTGGGATTTCAAACCAAATGACACATTTATACTATCAACATTGTTCTTTGTAATTTGAAGATAGTTTTATTTTATTTTTGTTATTTTTTTATTTTCATTCTGCAAACAGACTATTCTCTTTCATTTGCTTATTACCATATAAAAAAACGTCATAAAACATGAATGGGTCATCTACTCTTCTCTTCCAGCCTTCGCCCCCTCCATTTGTTGTCATATTCTTTTGTATCTTAAATACTTGTTTTGTGAGCATCTGTATTTTTTTAATAATAGATTATATCCTTATGAGCTGTTCTCTTCAACTTCAGAAAGCTTTCTACAATCAACTTCAACCAATAGGCATTCATCATCTTATGGCAATTTCTCTTTGATGTGCACACAATCTACTCTTCCCCAGTCTTGGACAAACTGGTTTAAGTTCAACGTTAAGCAGCTTTTTAAACTTTAAAAAAAGATATTTACACTCTAGATTTTGAGTTTTGTACACTGAATAAAATCTTAATCTCTTTTACCAGTTGCTATGATTTGTTTTTGTTGTTATTACTTTTTCTTCAAACTGGTTTTTCTAAACGTTTGTCAGCAGCAACCCATAATCATGATTTGAGTCAAGTTTTTTTTTTTAATGCTCAATGTTAGTACAATTTAAAAGATACAACATCTGCAATGAATTTTTTCATAAAAGAGAATGAAAAAGACAAACTACATTTTGTAAATTATTTATTTATTATTATTATTTTTTTTTTTTTATAAATATTGACTACTGAAATGGAGGGTGTGTCTTAGATATGCTATAACCAGAAAATTCTTTCTCTATTATGATTGGCAACAGTATTGATTTTTCATTAGTTCAATGGTTGATGATGACCAAAGAGTACACCTTTTGAAATGTGTTCTCAAATGAAGGTGATTTATGTTCACATTTGTGTTCAATTAGTTTGGATACAGAAATGATCAGTTATGTTGTGCAAACCATTAAGTGAGACTGATTGAAACATTTTGCTAACTCGACTCAGAATGATAGGATTGAAAAAACTTGAATGAATTATATTTCAGGATTACTTGTCACTTCTGAATTGTTAATACAAATTTCAAAATGTAATAAATTACAAGAATTGTTCTCATGTCTGCCATGGATGCAAGCTTCTAAGTTATTGGACACTGATTCATTGATAAGTGATTGGCTTTGGTACAAATGTATCTATCCTATTATCAGTGTGTATTTGTGTATTAAGACTTGTTTAATTGGCATGAAATGTTTAAATATTAATTTACCTATTGATATCATAAGTAAAAATTATGATATACTTCTTTACACTTGATGCTATTTAAATTGTCTACTTTCAATTGTCAAGTTAATTATCATTTTTTAAACATTTGCTTTATTTCCAAAAATACCTGTATAATTTGAATATAATTGTTGTTCAGGTAATAAAATAGTAATGCTGTAAGATTGTAATTTTTCATTTTCTTTACTATTCCATTCTAATTAAAAAAAAAAATTTCTTCCTTTTGGTTTTTCATTTTCAAGCCAAACAAGCAGTTTATCACACAACTTTTTTATATCTAGAAATGATGAGAAGACTTTAATAGTTTCTTGTACATGAAAACTATTGTTGGTTTAACTGATTGATGTTCCAAGTCAGTATAGGTTTTCTTTGAAAGCAATTAGTTAAAATTACTTTTCTTAAAATTTGAAAATCTGTTCATGTAAATGTCTTTCTAGTTTTGCTTCATTTCAAATTAAATTGTATTCATTCTAAAGATTTGAAAGTTGCTTCATTTGGATGATAAATTATTGAATGTGAAATTATGAAGCATTTAACTGAGATTATTTACACTATTTTCATTTAGATTATTGTCCTCATCTTTGATTTGAGAAATTTGGATATTACTGAAGGATTTTTATTAAAATAATTTTTCTAATATTTTCTAATTTCTTTAATTTTATGTCAGAAGTTCGTTTTCAGTGCAATGTGATTTACTTGTAAACTGAGCCATATATCTCATCAGAATTCTTGTGAATTTCAAGTACAATGAAAAGCATAATCCCGATTAACTCAATCAAGAAAGCTCTTGAAAACTCTTAATTTTTTTATACAAAACTGTTCAAGTATTGACATTTATGTCTGATATGATTAGTAAGCTTATTTTTATCTCTAAGCCATTTCACTTTGATTACTGGTTATAAAGTTGTTTTCTTTTATGAACTTCTCAGTGATTTTCTTTTACTATTTTCTTCTTTTTGTTTTATTCCAGGATCATGCTTATTCTCCAACCCTAATGTTTTGGATTCTTCATACAATAAGTTGGTAAGTTTTCATATTATTTTCTTAAACCAACACATTGCTTTCATTAAAGAAATGCTATTTGAATAAGGATAGTCACAAGTGTAACACAAATCCATCCAAACTGCTTGACTTAAAAAGAAGTCAAAATAACTAACATCCACACCAACTGAATTTACTTTTTACTATTGATCTGTATTATCAATTCACTTTTGAGGCTTCTGCTGTTAGGGTAAAAAAGAAAAAGAAAAGTGATTTGCATTAGTGATGGCAAATTATTTGCATCCTCATCACTTAGAGATAAGTATCAGATTCATGAAAAATGCTTCGTCGAAAATATGGATAATGGAAATGGCTTTTGTTTTGCACATGATTACAAGTTCGTGTATTTTTGTTTTTACTTGTCAATTTTTTCAAGGCTTGTTAGTGATGTTTCTCTTACTGCTAGAGCAACAGTTAAGTTTACTTCTATATTATCATTCGTTTACAGGAGCCAACTTATATTTGATGACAATGATAAGGAGGAACTAGCTTACCAGAAATGTTTGCCTTTGGCGATAGTGCCGAATCAGTTTAAAGAGGATGTTGTAATTCTGAAATGTTTTCTTTTAGACATGTATAATATGGCTTTCCTGATCAAAGTACTAAAAATAACCCATAGCACTAAATATTCTCTTTCCCACATTCATGCCTCTTGATTGTCGATACTCCATATTTCACATCTTCGTCTTTTATCTATTGTTTTAAATGTATAATGAATTCTTCGAAGAATCTCTATTTATATTGTCTTATCTAATCTCATATCAGTATCTGTTATTTTTAAAGACAAAATATCAAGTGATATATTTTGTCTTTCAAAGACACTAAAGGGGAACCAATTAGGATTTTTCTATTTTGCCCAGTAAAAGTTCAAATGAATATAATTGTATATAATCGCATATATTTAGCTTCATAATGTATGACCAAGAAGTCCTCTCCCTATAAAAAAAGTGAGAGAGATATCAAGAAAATTTTTTTTTTTTTAATGTCTTATTTTAGTCTTACTGTTTCTGATAGAAAATATAATTTTTTCTTAAAGTGTGAATCACTTATTTATTCAGTATTTCCTAATAAAGAAAATATACATAAGGATGTATTAAGAGGAATTACTTATTTGGGGTTGGAAATATGAGAATTGCCATATATTCTTGGGAAAGGTGGTAGATTGATTTGCTGTTGGCTTTTTCATGGTTTGAAATTCAGAGTTTCCTTCTCTTAGACTGTCTGTCAGGTGGGATAAGAGATGGATTCTTGCTTTTAGGAAGAGAATTTTTGCAAAAATGAACACAATAGACTAGTCTGGAATTTGAACTTGGCTTGCCAAATTCACTTTCTCTATCGATATCCATTACAGTATATGCACATTCCTACTTATAAATAATTTTGTAAATTATTATAAGTAAAATCAGAATGAATCTCATTGCTGTACTTGAACTTAAACATATTTAGATTCTTAGCATTCGGTTTGTTTTAATGATTGTAGTTACTAACTTGATAAATAGTCATTTATGCTGGTACTAATCTGGGTTGGAATTACTGTAAAAACACCCACCTCTCTAAATTTATAGACAAAACATACAGATGCATGCTGAGATTTCTTCCTAACCAATAAGGCAGACTGCTTCTTGGTCTAATTCAACTGAGTTCTGTTCTTTCTTGTCTTGAAGCCACTATGCTGTGATCACTTGTCTGTATCCCCTTTTGTGTGTTAACATCATTCTTAGTTTCTAAATATTTTACTTTATTAATGTTGTATTGCCTTGTGCAATATAGCAAAAACACTAAGTAGAAGTTTATGAAGCTTTACTTGACTAACCAATAAGATAGGCCACTTCTCAGTCTCATCCGACATATTCCTGTTCTGTCTTGGTTTGAAGTCAGAATGTAGTGATTGCTTTTCTGTATCCCTTCTGTGTGTTAACATCATTCTTAGTTTGTGAACATTTTACCTTAATTACTGTCGCCTTGCCTACTTTTGTCTTGTATATATTGTTTGCTTAACATTAATTTTGCCCTGTTATGTTCTTTCTCTTGTTATTGTTTATTGCAAAATTTGCCAATTCTGTTTGTTGGGCATTTCTGCCAATTACATTTGGCCATGGCCAATTATTCTGCAATTTAATTTGACATTAAAATCAGCTGAGCAAATGAAATATGACTGTCACATTTTTGCAAAGAGTTTCCTTCAATTTCAAAGTTGCTTTCATTATAAACACCATTTTTTTTATTATTCTAATCAATAATCTCTTTATTCTTATTATCATAACAACTGTAAAATGTAAGAATTGCAAAAAAAAAAAAAAAAGCAGGTAATGACAAAACCCTCGGATGAGAAAATAAGACTAGGAAATATATGAATTTTCCAGAAGCTAAATTGGGTACTCATAACTGGGAAATACTTACAATGTATTTTATATCTAAATGACATCATTAAATTAGTATTAATAATATTTGGGACAATAAAGTATTTACTTTGTTTTTAATGAAAACATTTTAAAAGTTTGGTTGTTCTGGACATAAAAATAATTTGTAACATTTCCTTTCAGATACATTATCTTCTCTTCTGAATTAAAAAAAACACAACCCAAAACGTACATTTTCATGTAATTTGATTAAGATTTTTACTTGAGAAAAATGTAAAGAGAATCTGGTAACTTGAAAAATATTCCCTTTTGCATTATAATCATAATTTTGTTGTATTATGATTTATAATTTTCCACTCTTATTGATTAAAAACAGTAAAAATAAAATGGAAGAGATGATGAAGTGAAAACATTAACTTTTTCAAAACGGAAACAGTCTGAAGTGATTCTAAGATAAAATTTTAATAAAAGCTTTCTTATTTTTACTCCCTTCCATTTATTATATAAGTATCTAGTAAGTTTGGAGTTGTACATTTCAAGTTGCAATTCTTTTTCTTTATCAAAGGAGAATATCTATCTCAAATTATTTAATATAAAAGTTTTGCTATCTGTCTATATTTCTGAGATGAGGTATTATGTACACTATTTACATTATTCGGACTATTGTCCTCATCTTTGTCACCATATTTATTACAACGTTCCGGCCGTTGTATGCTCCAGGCTTCTTCTTAAACATGGCACGTGGAACTAGAACAGTCTACCCCAGTGAGCGAAATAAATGGTTCAGTTTGACATTCCAATCACCTGAAGAAGGCCGGAGTGTACAATGGCTGAAATGTTGTAATAAATATGCCGACAAAGATGAGGACAATAGTCCGAATAATGTAAAAAGTTTTGCTGTTTAGAATGTCTCCTCTTCTATTGCAAGATTAAACTGACTCCCCAATATTCACAGGAAACAAATCTTTTTTCTTGACTATTAGGTAACTGGACATTTTGGTTCAGTATCCTGTATTATTTTGGAATAGGAAGTTATTTTGTTTTCTCAGAAATTGGGGATTGGTTAAGTAGGCTATTTTATCATATGGATATTTTTTATTCCTTATTTTATTAAGCAAACTTATAGTCTGAGTGAAAAATCTTAGTTACCATATTAGAGGGCATATAAAACCCCATTTTACCTAAAGATGGGCTTAGAAAGTATCTACCATGCCTAAAAAAGTTAAGGTATTTAGTAGGCGAATTTTTACCCAGATGCTGTAGATTATCAATACTTGAACTAACTCTATAATATTTTAATATTAAATACACTAATTGGCCACGGTTAAATGTAATTGGCAGAAATGCTCAACAAAAAGAAATGACAAAGTTTCCAATAAACAAAAACAAAAGAAAGAAAAGAACAGGGTAAAATTAATACCAAGCAAATAATATATGCAAGGCAAAGCAACAGTGATAAGGCAAAAAGTTCTCTAACTAAGAATGGTGTTAACACACAAAAGGAGATACAGACAAGTGATTGATTGCAGCGTTCTGGCTTCAAGACAAGACCAGAATTGAGTCAGATCAAACTGAAAAGTGTCCTATCTTATTGGTTAGGAAAACATCCCAGCATGCATCTCTGTGGTTTTGTCTATAAATTGGGGAGTGAGAAGTATTTTGTAGTCATTTTTTATTGGATTGGAACCAACAATAAATAGAGGGTGTCTTATATGTCAACAAATTGAAGTGAAAAATATGTCATAAAGATGCGATGATGTGAGTTATCAGTGATGTGTCTTGATTTGATTATGGATATCAGGTTTTACACATCATACTTATTCTCCCAATAACTCAAACAGCTTATGCAGAATGCAGACCATCACCTTGATCATGACATGACAAAAAGACATGCTCAATATAACAGTTATTTGAACTGTTGTGCTGTTATGCACCAGCCAATGAAATGACTCCATGTGTGCACTAGCCAAATAACATCACTCCACGTGTACTTATATCTTGTTCTAATTAGGCACATGCTTGCCTAAACTCAATTTAACTGTCAAAACTTTCTAAGCCCACTAACATCCAGTGGTAAGTTAATATATTAATTTTTCACTGCCTTGATTGGGAATAAAAAGAAAACGGATCTTAATAGTGACTTGTATAAATTTATATTTATCTGTGTTTTGTTTTTTTCTTTTCTTTTTAATGTGGCCATATCAGTTTTAAGAAACATGCTTGAGTTACAGAAGAGAAAGTTGTGTTTGAATTTTTTGGAGGGAAATTATATGTCTTTCTATTTGGTCAAGTCATACTAACTCTGGAATTTTAAAGTGAGCCTTTTATTCAATTGAACAAAGGGTTTGCTTCAAAATTCCCAAAATGCCATGATGAATGACTGACACTGGAAGAAGGCTGGAGAATTAGATGAGTGTATGTCTTCAAATTCTAAGGCATCTAATATGAATTATTCTCTTAATGGGTATTTTTATCTGTTGTTGAACCTTTAACATACTGGAGGCGATTTTACTTTATCCTGCCACTGCAAGTAACTCAGATGAATGAATAATAGTGTTTGAATTTTACAGTTGTGTTGTCATATCCTGCTCTGGCAACAGAAAATGACTATGACTGAATTAAATAGTACAGTAGAGGGGCTTGGAAAACAATACCGTGGAAAGGAAAGTAGTGAATAATGCAAAGTGTTAAAAGTTAAAGCTTGTATTTCAATTTTCACAATCCTCCATTTATTTATTATATCATTTTCTTCAATGGTTTCTATTCCTTTTTTGTTCTTTTGAGGGCGGATATTTATTTTGGGTTCCAAATATTGTTTTCTGGTACATCTTTTCCCAAAATGCTGAAATTCTTTTAGGACTCATCTCTTGATTTTATATTTCTAAAAAACAAAAAAACAAACTCAAACCCAAAATCACATGTCATTTTTTTTTTTTTTGAATACTTAGTTATCTATTGATTATGGCCTTCATTTTCACAACTTATTCAACAGCTCCAGTCCCCAAATGACCACTATGAACTGCTTATTGTCATACTTCTACAACCACTGTTCATGCAAATAAGATTTTCTCTAGTCTTCACACACACACACACACACACACACACACACACACACACACTGGAGGCTTATCTTAATTCAATGATATATAAAATGAGCAAAAGAAGCCATTGTATAGAGATCTGTCGAGAAAGGTTATCACTAAGATTTTCTATACTTTGTTTTATTTCAAGCTAATGTCAGAAACACAAAAATTAAACTTTCAAACATAAAATAAGATAAAAACATTACCATAATTCCTGTAAATATTTATTAAAACAGGGTCTCTCCCTCTATATTCTTATTTCCTTTCAGAACAAATAGTTTGAAAGATGACATTTTCATATTGCTTAGGCTGTATTTGATATTTACAATCTCTAGATTAAAATGTACAAATTTTTATTTTACTGATTCATGCATAGAAACTTGTATCTGGAATTTATTTTTTTAATGTTTTAACTATAGTTTTGGTATTTTGTTTTAATTTTGATCAAATGAAAATTTAAGAGACTTAAAAAAAAAAACAAATAGTAAAACAAATTTAGTTGACAACATAAAGGATTTGATGCCTCTACAAGCTCATGGTATCTATTGATTACACTGGGCAACAAAGATTTGGCTAATGACATAATAGTGTTTTTTGACTAAAATGAGTATTCTGGTTCTGAAACTTTTATTGGATCTGTCCTTGCACATCAGGTTTTTAAGATATGTGCATAGCATATTTATGTCCAAGGTAACTATTAACAGTGTATTAGTATCCACTTGTGCTGGCAGTATGGGATTCATTTGTGTTAGTTGTTCAGAATTTGTTTGGGTTTCATAGATTTAAAATATCTGCTAGCTTAATAAAGAACAGCATGCCAAAGAATGGAATTCCAGATTTCTCTCAAAATGCACTTTTATGCATTTTCATCTTCTTTCCCCATGGATATTGATGCTGTAAGTAATGAGCATGGTGATAGGTTCCGTCAGAACACATCTGAAATGGAAACTAGGTATCAAGGCTAATTCAATCAACACATGATGGAAAAGTATTAATTACCCTGGACAACAAAAACATTTTCCCTGCTACTCAGATAAATAATGCTGTACAAGACTAATTATGCTGACTCTGAATTGTCTTATTGCGCTTCAGGATTTTAGAGATGGGCATAGCATTTTATATCCAATGTAAATATTAATATTTTAGCATCCACTTGTGTTATTGGCATGAGATTTGTTTGTGTAGTTGTACATAATTTGCTTGGAATTTATAGATTAGAAATCTCTGCTACTTTAATAAAGAACAGTGTATCAAAAAATGGGATTCCAAATTTCTCTTAAAATGCACTTCTTACATTCTCATTTTTCCAATGGATCTTTGAAAACGTATTTGAAAAGAAATTGATGTATCAAGGCTGATGTAACTCAAGCATGATGGGTGACGACTGCTGGTTCCTACAAGCTCAGTGCAAATGTCTCAAACATTTCTGAAGATATTAGAAATAAAATGAACATTTTATTTTTAGTTATTTTCTGTTGTCATTAAACTGTTTATTGAATATAATTATACTATTTACTAATTTACTATTTGCTTTGAATATAAAGATACTTTCTACTAGTGTTTCTCAACCTTTTTAAGCAACGGCATACTTAGGAGCAAATGAAAATATGATGGCACACTTAGCAAAATTTTAAAATGTTATGGAATAAAGCCATAGATTAAAAAAAAAAGGTTAATATTCATTTATTCAAATAAAAGGAAAATTTTTAAAAGTTAAAAAAAATAAGAATGCTTTTTAGAAAATGAATATTAAAACAAAGTATTTAAAATAATTGAAGAATAGTGAAAAGAATTATTTGAAAAAAAGTGTAATGCTTATTCACACTTAAGAGGATCACATGCCACACTAGTGTGCTGCAGCTGGTGGTTGAGAGTCACTGCTATACACAGACTATTAGTATTGCGTTGACCCAAAAGTTTGTTATCTTCTTACAAACTTTTAGCCAACCAAATATAATACTTAGCTCAATTCTAAATATGCTATGTGCATATCTTAAAGACTTTATATACTGGGACAGTTCTGAGTATAGTTTCTAAATAAGCATACTTAAATAAAGCAACATTTTCCTAGAGAGAACACAAAAACATTCTTTTATTCCTCAGCTAATTTACTGCTTCTTAAGATTTTGATAGTTTATACATGTTTTATAAGTTTATACTTAACATTTAAATAAGATCAAAATTGATTAAATATTTTCCAAGATCAACAAGGCTTTAAAGAGGACTGGATTTTACTAACAGCTCTTTTACATTCTTGATTTGACTCCTTATATTGAATCTGTTGTATCAACATTTCCCTCTGTAATCCCTTTGAGATACATTTAATAGGTATGAAAGCATTTAGCTTTGTATTTTTTAATAATTCAAATGTTACTTGACTTCAAAAGAAGGTAATATCCTATTAATTCAAGTTTGATTCTAAAATCAATTCAGCTAAGTACCTACTGTGTTTAGTCGAGATCACAGTAGTCAAAATGGGATCCTGAATGCTTTTTCTATCTGAAAAAGGTTTAAGTGAAGTGCATTGAGACATATTGTTGGCATCCTACTTGGCCATTTTGTTAACTGTTGAAGTGTATCTATGAATAATTCAGTAATGTATTGTAAGGCTGTCTGGAAATCTCCCAGCTTTGTGGCATTTCATGGCCACAAATAATATCATTCCGTACTTGAGCCAGTGAATACCTTCTTAACAGCTTCAATGTATTTGTCTACAATTCCTTTTTCTTGCTGGAGAAGTTTATTGTATATAAGACCTAACCTCCATCCAAAGTCTCATATTAACAGAGATTTGACAGATAAAATTGCAACGTTTTGTCAGGCACATTTTTTTTATTGTTATTGTCATCATCCCATATTTTCTGTTTCAGAGATTTGGAGATTTATACTAAATGTATACTTGGCTTTCTTTAAAACATTTACTTTCTTTCAATATTTAAATAAACAGCATCATTATCTGTTTGGCTGGTCAGCGTGGCAATTTTTATTTAAGGCCACCTCTGTTGTACATCTCTCGACCAGAACTGTACACCTGTCTCAAATCTCATCATTCCACTTGGATTGAAGATTTTTTATTTTTGGTTTAGGTTTGTGGCAGTTTGTTACTGTAGAAATTCAAAGAAAAAAGTCGAGATTAAGTGCATAATTAATTAAGTTAATCCTCTTTATATTGGTATATTTTTTTCTTTACCAAGGGATTATTATTACAATTAATATGTAATCTGTTTTGGCTTTGGATCCATGACTTCTCACCCTGTTAACCAGGATGTACAAAATGTTATATTCATTTTGATCTTTGAATGAATTGTCCACATTAAAACAGTGAAACCAAAATATATCGTAACTATGAATTCTGGAACAAAAATATGACACCAGAAAAATATAAACATGAAAGTAACTTTTTTATTTTATTTCTTAAAAATTAAGTAAATATTGGTTTACTGACTTGTTTTCCATAAATATACTCTTTTATGAATATAGAAGAAAAAAAAAATGTCTTTTAAAAATGTGTGGTTTCGGGTTAGGGTTAACATTTTGTATATCTTGTTTCCAATATCTAAAAATATTGCATTAAATTTATTGAATTATGATATTAACTTTACATAACAATGTTCTTGAATTATTTTTCATTAATTTTGTAATATTAAATGTCATGTTTGCTCTTGTTTTATAAACTAAAATTCAATATTTTTTTAAAATACCTTTTAGAAAGAAAAACATGAATTACTTGAAAAATTTAAATTTTATCATCAATATATTTGTTGTTATGAATAACTGTAGCACTGAGAAAAATACTAAATTAACTTTATGTAGCCACAGCATTTTTAAATAAATTTTGCAGTTTTAAAAACAGAATTGAACTAAAAACTCTGCAGAAGCAAAATCTGTTTAAAAAAAAAACATAAAATTAATTAATTATTAAAATAGAGATTTTGTAATAAATACTAGAAAAAAATCATATTAATAAATTATTTCTTTAAATCAAATAAAATTAAAAAGTCAGATTTTGATGTAAGTAGTTTAATAAAAATTCAACATACTTTTTTCATTTGTTAGAAACAGAAATACAGATTATGCAGAAATAAAGTTGATCATTACTGTATTTGTTTTCACAAGAATATTCAAGTGAAAAATGTTAACTTCCAAGTAACAAGACCAGGTTTCCTAAATTACGTCTTTTTTATGCATTATATACAAAAAGTGTTTGCTTTTTACAATGAAAATGTAAAATAATATAACAAGTCCAAAGGAAATAATATTAATCTTATACTTTATTTAATTAAATAAGCTAAAAGTTATTCCAAATATAAAAGAAAAATTTCTAAGCCAACTATGGCAGTGAATTACTGCAAAACCAAATTAAAATTAAAACCTTTGCTCCCAGTGTGACAACAAGATTTGAGACCGACCTTCAGTTATGGGCAAGAGATGCATGATGACATGGCCTTAAGTAAAGATTGCCATGATGACATGGCCTTATGTAAAGATTGTCATAGTTGGCAGTCCTGAGCACTGAGGAAGAATGAGAATATTAATCTCATTTTCATAGTATTCATTTCTGCCTGGTTTAAATAATTTGTCATTGTAAAATATTATATCTGTAAATTTGTTTCTTATAGATTGTGCCCCAATTGCTTATTAATTGAAATACTAATTATTAAGAAAATCTTAATTTTGTTAATAAAGATAAAAACATCAAGAGACATGAGGTTTGAAATGAATTTCAAATTCATCAGAATTCATGACATAATTGGCATTTTTTTCTGAAAACCATAAACACATAATTAGCAAAGGAATAAGCCATTCTTATGTTTTTTCAAATTACTAACTTTCAATGATGACAGGATCTATAATTAGTTGTAATTAAAGAATGATTTAAATAAATGACTGTTTTGGGCTGTTAACATTGCTGATGAATTGTACTGGTGTGGCATTAGTTTCTGTGTTAATAATGGTATTTTAAAAGCAAATTACTCATTTTATACAGGACTTGGATATTTCCAGAATTTTTGAACATGTTTTTTTTTCTCACCTGAATATCTTTTCTAAACCTAACTTACCAAAAATTTGTTTTGTAGAAATATCATCTTGAGATTGTTCTATCTAAAATTTTATTACAAAAGAATGGACTTACTCACTTTATATAAATTGATTGTAAAAGAAGGATTTTAACTCTTATAGAAGTGGGGTGCTGAAAAATGTTTGGTATAACCAAGAAGTTTTTTCAAACAAATAAATAAAAAATGTTTAAATTCTGATGTTTAGTCATTTGGTCATATTTGGGGAACTGGATTAGGCTAAGAACTTTTCTGCATCCCCTCCTATTTACACTCAGAATAAAAATGATTTGTGCTATCTTCTAACAAGATCTCACTAACTGAAATGAAATCTTTTATTTTTTTCTACTCTGTCATGGCCTCTTCTTTTCCATCTAAGTTGCGATAGTTATTTCTACTCTAGAAATAACGAAAAATTATTATGTTGGGCAATAAGCCATGGCAAAAGTTAATTGAAAAGCCTGAAAGGTTTTTACTCTCTCTCTACAGATAACAGAATTGAACAGAAAACCACACAATCTTTTATTTAAGGTCGTGAGTAGCCATTCAAAGAAAATTATTTTATTAAATAAAGAATGTCTTGAGTACACTGGGTCCTATAATTGCAAAATTTTGAATAGTGATTAGTTTGTTCTACTTTGTTGTAGGTTTAGGTTTAAGTTTGTTCAGATATTTAAAATTTATATCCAAGAGAAATAACTTTGGAATTGCAACAACTATTCAGATAAATGGAATATTTTTTTTTTTTTTTTTTTTTTTTTTGTGAATAGCTTTCATATCTAGCATTTCCCTGACAAATGAAATTTATTTAATCATTTCTATCTGAGGTCATTTCCTGACTATTCTTAGTGTCAAAGTATTGGTATAAAAAGAGTGGAATCTTTGGTGTTCAGTATATTGTCACCTAGTATGTCAAGAGTCAGGGATATATTGGACACACAAAAAATCTTTTATTCATGTGTTGTGGGAAGCTGGCAGGACTTAAAGGGATATAGCTGTTGTGGTGAGATGCTCTCAGTCTCCAGTCTTGGAGATAACAAAATTAAGTTGTTCAAAACTGCAATTCTAAAGTCAAGACAACAGCTAGAGATGAACATCAGCTGAATAGAATTCTTATTTCCAATCAATTTACCAATTGAAGTGAAATTTCCAAAGTGCTATTTTAGCTGTTTCTTGATCCACAACACTCCAGAAACTCGATCCGCTTTGATATGACACCAGGATACCAATTTTGAAGCTATTACTTATTTTTAAGCAAAAATAAAAACATTTAATCTGGGCTAGGGACCATCAAAGTTAGTCTCTAGATCAATGGAACCAGGTCATTTTCAGTGATGAATCAAAATTCTGTATTTCCTTTGATGATCATGGACCCCGACATCTAGACAAAATTTCAATTAGAGATATGATGCTAAATGCATGGAAAACAAAATAGTGTAAAATTCTTTCAGTCTGTGTTAAATTGTTGTTGTATAACTGGTGTCAGAAAGATTTGTTTCTTCAACAGATCAGTTAATGCTGCTATCAGGATGTCCAAGATCCTTTCCTTGTCCCATACACTGAAGACAAGTTTAGAGACAATGAATTTATCTTCCAACATGATCTTACTCCACCCCCACATAGTGAAATCTACAAAAGAATGGTTTAAGGAAAAGAAGACACCTGTCCTTGATTGGCCTGCAAATAGCCCAGATACAAATCCAATAGAAAAATTAATGGGGAATCATCAAGAGGAGATGAAGAAAATAATATCCGTTAAATCTTGAATAGAAGAGTCATTATTGACATTTGGTCATTGGTGGCACTACACAATTGTTGTAGGTTAATCGGTTCATTATCACAATGAATAATATAAATAGTAAATACAAAAGGTGCTACAGCAAAGTATTAATGTACTTACACAGTTCTTCAAATTTGTGTTCATTCATAAATACCTTGTCTTGATAAAAAAAAATTGTTATTACTATAACAATCTTCAAATTTAAAAAAAATACTGAATTTTAAAGAAAACTTGGTTTGTCAGTGAAATACTGCTAGAATATTTTCTTATATTGATAAATCTTGAAGAGTAAACTGTCCAATGTTAAATGAATTCGAAACTAGAAATATGAAATATATTCACAAAAAATAGAATATTTCAATTTTCTAAATCATTGTATATTTGAAAAAAAAAATTGTCTATTAAAATTTTTTTAAGTTTACACACAATATAATTTGATTAATCTAATTTAGTTTAATGAAAACTTTTGTGACACAAGATGTTAGATAAAATTTATCACATTTTACTGTCAGTCATCTGGAGTGCCATATAACCCATTTAGGATCTGTCACCTTTTAATGAAATATATTTCTGTCAGTTCAGTTTCTTACCAGAGTATTAAATTAATTGAATAGATAAAAACTTGAATTATAATATTATCACAGACTTTCTAATATCATTAACAGAAAAAATTCACCTGAAATTAATGTAAAATAATGAGAGAGAAATTGGAAATATTTTCTTTATTTTAAGTACCTAAAAACTGCATAGAAAAACTTTGTTGAATTGTTTTGCTTATATTTTGAAACACTTTTTTTTTTTTTAACTAATGCTCACCTAAGAACCACTCAAGGTAGAGGGTTACTGTATAGTATTGTATGAGCATAAGAAAACGTAAGAAGTGCAGTTCATGGGGCTATGCACGAAAGACAACGGTTAACCCTGTACTTGAAGAGGTTAAAGTTGTAGTGATAGGGAAACATCCTCCCAGGTGTCTGTTTTACAAAATGGCAATTCTTGGGAAGAAGCTGTTCTTACTAATTGAATACAAAGGGAATGAGGATGATTCACACTTTGGTACTTGCCATGGTAGGTCCCAGTTGTAAAGGTCATGGGACTAAAGAATATAGCTCATCAGAACAGATACAATGGAAATAGTGGGTAGAGCCATTTTTATGTTTTAGAGCTTGTGATGCTTTACTTGTGGGAAAGGGGTTGTAGAGTAGAAAATTCATCACCCACAAGTTTGCATATTTACTTTTGAGCTTTATTAAGATACCAATTGAGGATTGGGTGTCTTCCGCTCAGATATGGCAGCAATGCTCCATTTTTAGTCTGAAGTATCTCAATGATTTTATTTGTTAAATACAATGCTGCAAACATGTTTGATAATAATTTGAGATATTGCAATAACAAGAATTTATAGATACTACTTATCTGAAAAGTAAAGCATGCAAATAATTGTCTTTTTTAGTCATATAAAATATTTGATTAAAATCAAATCTGTTATATCTGGGCTGGAGCTGCCCAGTCTTCACAGATTTCAAAAGAGCCTATGTAGCCTTGTGAGTGATGAATAATTTTCCACCTTATAACCCCTTACTCACAGATTAAACCTAATATTCTCACTACTCTATCACTATTTCCATGGAAAATGTTTAAATGAGCTCCCCAACTAAGATCTGGCATGCTGTATACATTCAAGTGCACCACCGTTATTCCCTTTGTATTCCTTTAGTAAGGAGCAAGTTCCATTTGGCTAGCTTCTTTCCAAGAACTGTTGTTTTGTAGAACAGAATCCCAGGAGCGTGCTTTCTCGACCAATACAATCTTAACCACTTATCATTATTGTTCCAACATATCCACATAAACTGTGCCTCCTTACTCTTATGGCTGACACAATACCCAAATTCAGTACCCCTCTACTTTGAGTGGCCTTTGGGCCTTGTATTGGATGAACATTAGAAAACAAAAACAAAAACAAACAAAAAATGTGCCATATCCCTTCAGGATGTAGGTTCTCTACAACTTTCTGTCCTTTGTAGCTATTAGTAACATTTGTATTTTTTATTATCCCTCCCACATTCTTTCTCTTGAATCTGTTTTTCAAGAAAAATAGCTTACTCAAGTCCACTTACTGTTATTGCTCTTTCCAGTATTGAAGGATGTTTCCTTCCTAACACTTAGTTTCAGGTATGGTAGAAGTGAATACATTGATTATATCATTATTTTTCCTTCTAATTGCATGTGTTACCCATTTTTGTTATTGCTGCTTTTGTTATATGCATTCAAGGTTCTGCCGTCCATTGGGCTTGTCAGGTAGATTAATCATTGTTTCCCTCTTGCCTTCAAGATGTCCTGTGAGTGTTTTCCTCATTATGTGTCCCAGAAATTTCAACTGTCTCTTTCCGATTCTGAGTATGTGTCCTTTTTGTTTGTATTTTCCTCAGAACTTCCTCATTGCTCATATGCTCTGTTCATGGTATTCTTCTGTAGGACAACATCTCTATTGCCTCAAGTCATCTGCAAGAAAATTGTCTAGTATTCACTGCCATATAACATTTTCTGTCCTCTGTTAAAACACTTCCCAAATATTTAAACTCTTGTATTTGTTTGATCTTGGTATCTCAATTTATAGCTCACATTTTGGATTTTCTCACTTGCTGACAACTGTATATTCTGTTTTCTTACAATTTATGGTTATTCATTTCTTCCCACTTTCCTTTACTATCTTTCTTTGGAGTTCCTTCAGGTTTTTGTTCTGTGGCTGCCATCAATACAGTGTCAACGGTGTATCATAAGATTGTGTCCACCAGTACAAAATCCTGGCAGGACTTCTAATTCTCTTAGGATTGCCTTACTGTATAAATTAAATCTGGTGAAAAGGTGTAATGTTTGTCTCACTATTCTTCCTGTTTTTGTACACAATTCATTTTCTGTCTCTATACAGGTGGTTTGTTCCCAGTATAGATTTTGGATTATTCTAATATCTTTCCCAAATAAATCAAGTTTTCCTAGCAGTTCAAAGAGACTTTTGTGTTATACATTGTCAAATGATTTTGCATACTCTTGTATCAGTTGTTGTTAATCGAGTCAAATAAGACACACAGGAATCTGCAGTTTCTTACAGTAGATGAGTTTGAATCCCTTATTAAACAAGGTCAATAACAATGTTGGACAGTCAGTTCTTAATCATGTCTGTGCCACTGTGAGAGACCATTTTCAAAGCAGGTAGAGTTAAATTAATATATGTTTGAGATTCAGAATAGAGCCAATGTCAATAAATACAATTCAGGCTTCCAAATCTTTGACTAACTTTTTAGTTTTTTTTTTCCATCAGGCAATTTCAGTATTTGATGAATTAAACTTGCATAAAGCGTGCATGTCAAACATTGATTGGATGGCATGTTTAACTTTGGGTTTGGAACAAAAGTTATTTTTAATAAATGAATGCTAATGATGAGATTAACTCTTTCCTAACAAGGAAACATTTGGCATTCATTGACTGAACAGTTAGCATTACTGTCAGTTAAAATTATATAAAGATCTTTTTCTTAAGACAGGAAAAAATAGACTTCAAGTTTACTGTTATTGTTCTTTCTAGTATTGATAGGAGTTTCCTTCCTAACCTTTTAAGGTATTGTGGGTGTTAACATTGGGATGATATCATTATTTCACTTATAGTTTCATGTACTATCTATTTCAGTTGTTGATGCTTTTTGGAAGCCAATTTTATACCCATAAAATTCAAAAAAATTAAATTGAGAATATTTTATAGGATTTTTTTTATTGTATAAGAATAATAAACAATAGATCTACAGGGAGAGGCAATCACTTTCTTTTTTAAGAACTATATTAATTTAGATCTGTGTAAAATAGTGATCATTCAGTTGGCATGGTTGGATTTGAAGACAATATCTATACTCAATAATGTCTTTCAATAGTGTTGTCCTCAAAAATGTGGGAAAAGCCTGGAAATAATTAAAAATTATAAAGAGACTTTTCCAAAATATCACAACACATGGTTAATCTTTTCAGTTTAAATCTTTAGCAGCTCAATTTTGTTGTAAGCAAAAAGTTAAGAATTTTATTTTAAAAAATTTTTTTTTTTTACAGTATCTTAACATTATCGCAGATGAAGGATTATATTTATAAGAATCTGAACTGAATAAGTGTTTGCATTTCAGAATTTCTGTTTGGTTTGTGGAAAGGATTAAGTGAGATTTAGAAAACTCCAGACTGTTGTGAAATTCAAAAACTAATCTGCTTTTATTCTCACTTTAGGAACTTTTGATGAATGTTTTTTCTTTATTGTCTCAGGAAAACATCTCAATGATGCTTTAATCCTGAAATATTTTTTACTTATTAATTAGGATTTTTAAAATAGCTAAACCACAGCAGTAAATAATCAACTTCCATTTGTCGTCTTTACTTCCAGTGAACTCTTAAGAAGAGGTTATTTTCTTTTGGCTTGGTTTCATCTCATTTTGTAAAGCATTCTGGGAGGCTTTAATTGCTTTGCAGTATAGATTCCTCATCTCTGTTGGGAGCCAATAACTAATTTACTCTGTGTCCTATCATCTATTTAATTCTCTCTGAAATAGTCACCATTTTTGACAAGCCTCTTTGCTGCCAAAATTGCTGGAATTGGTCAGTTGGTATTACTACTGCTGCTGCCTGCAAGATGCTGATAATGGCCAAACTAATGAATTGTTGTAATTCTCTTCTGAGCAGCTTGCTATTGTGCAGTGTTCTCTTGGAGCCATATCAAAAATGAAAAGTGTTCTCTTAGCCAATTTTCTTCTTTTGTTACTCTTTTTTTTCTTTTCTTTCTTTCTTTTTTTCTCTGTTTTTGATTCCTTTTTGCTGTCTGTATTTCTCTTTATTTGCAATCAAGAAAGCATGCTTCATTTTGAATTTTAATTTTCTGTTATCCTCCTTTTAGAGAATGCAACTTCATCTTTTTCCAAGTCAGAATAAAGATTATATAAAATATTAATGCATTTCATTCTAGATAACCAGTTTAAAACTAGTTTTTAAACATTTTTTTTGAATTGAACTTAAAATTAGTTTTGTCTAATTTGGATGCTCAAAAATACACCTTCTTAATCAAATAAATTTCTTGTGTTCTAAATTCTTCTAGAAAGACGCTGAATGCGAATGATTCAAAGTTTCTTTGTGAACCTATAAATATAGCTGATCTTTGGTTGATTGCTAGCGAAATAAGTGTGTGAACAGATTATCACGAAACTCAATAAACAATGACAGGATCTACAAGTTGACTCTTTGTCTGTGCTGACAGAAGTGACCACAAAAATTTACTGGGATAAATAATCATTGCTATAAAAGAAAATGAGAGGGTAAAAAATTGCCAAAAGGTATTACATGACATCTGAAAGCTTTGTGGGTAGCAGCCAATGACAGACTTTTGTATTATAGCTTCTGGGCTGACTCTAGAATTGGCTCGATATATTATTTTTATTTTTTATTAATCAGTATCACTCCATGCAAGGCAGTAAAGCCACTCTGACACAAGGGGTTACAGGGTGCAGAAAAATTAGGAACAGAAACATTAATAATGAGCAGGAAGAGGAAAGTAATCAAGAAGACAGTAGATAGAAAATTACTTTGCATTTAAATTTTTGCAGATTAAAGTTGGTTGGAAAGCATGGAGTTGGAAGGGAGTTCTACAAGCGAGAAGTGCAAGAAAGTAAACTGTTAGTGTAGAATTTACAATTACATCTAGCCAGCTCAATTGTAAATTGATGAGATCTTGACACCAATCTAGTACTGTCCTTAAATTAAAAAATTTTAAGTACCATAGCAAAGAGCTCATCTGAACAAGCATTTATAGAAAAGACACAGAGAGGCAATCTTACAGTGATGGGAAAGTGATTGTAGCTGAGCTGCAAGATCATGACCTATAATATTGCTGATTCTTCTTTTGATTTTATCTTGGAACTCTAGGTAAATAGCAGGGGCACTGGACCATATGTAGCAGCAATATTCTGAGTATGGGCAAATGGCAGACTTATTTATATAGTTAAAAACATTATTCTCTGAAAGTTAGCAAGTAGTGACACAAATTTAGTATATTTATCAAAATAAAATCTTTGACAACTTCCAACATTATATTCATCCCAATTTTTTTTTTAATAGAGCAGCAAGAAATACCTCACTCAACAAGAATTATATCCCGAAAAGGTAAGCTCCATTGGCAAGAATATTAAACTTGAATAGTCATGTTGTCAATAGTATTTATCATTCAGGTGTTGGCTGTGATTGTAGATATAAACATAAAAATCAATAATAAAAAATGCTGTCCAATTCATATGATATTATTTGTTCACAAATATTCCTAAAGTACTAATATTGCTATCAGATTGACAGTTTTGTAGAAAATCCACCGTTTAGTTGTATGGTAAGCTATGGTGATAAAACTACACTGCTGATTATTAAAGGTGTCTGTTTATGTTGTCAAGTATTGATTACCAGTTTTCAAAGAAAAATGTTACTTTATGACTGCATTGTCCTATTTTGATGGCTTGAATTCATTTGTGAAGAAACACTACATAACCTGACTAATAAATCAAAGCATTGTTTGAGAATGTCTCTACCATTTGTTGTAAAATTTATTAGATATATGAACTTTATTATGCAATTTAGGATTTTATTATTTCAGTTAATATTTCTCTTTGTCAAACTTATTGATAAAATCTTGTTTTGCTGGTGTCAAGTTTTATCATGCAAAGCGCAGCATTGTTTTTATTTATTTATTAATAAACCAACAAGCTATACGCTATAGAAAGAGATTTGATTAAGACAATATTCCATGTAAGTGTGTCAGTTATTTATTTTTTTTTACATGTTAATAAGGAAGCATTGATTTGACTTTAACATTATTTACAGGGGGTTTCATTACTTCCCAAGAACCTTCTTAACTTGAATATTATTTTCTATTCTCATATACATGTTGTTAACTATGTTGACTCCAACCTAGGATTGAATTCACCATCCTTGGGTAACAAAATATATTCCTACTCCTCATCTTAAAGCACATCCTGTTTTAGCATGTGAACTGCACTCTGCTATCAGATGTTAAAACAAGGTCTTGCTCGATCAACAGTGACAGCACTTCACCGAACAACAGAAAAATGTTGCCTGAGGATAAATTTCAAAAACTTAAATAATGCTTAATGGTTAAATCCTCTTTGGTGGGGAGGGAAATAAGCTACTGTCACTGCTTAAAACACATCCATTAAGCTGAGGGGTAGGAGTCAAGGATGGTGAGTTCAATCCTAGGTAGGAGTCAGTATAGTTAACATGTCTTTACAGATGTGCCAAAACTTTTCTATTGAACTCTTATCTGAAGAGGTTGGGGACCATTTTAATTTTTCTTTCTTTTTTTTTTTTTTTTTTCAATTAAAAAAAAGTCCACTTTGCAGAATGTAATAGAGCATTGTCTTGCATCACTATGCTCTTTAGCTTAAAGCTTCTTAGTTGTAACCTGAACCACTCACAAGGCATCTAAGAACTTATAATAATTCTCTGCATTTATCTTGATTCTATCATCAACTTTGAAGAGACCTATAATTTCACTGGGTATATATGCATGCAAGGTTCTGGTGTTTATAACCAGGAAAATTTTCTAATGGCAACAGAATCATCTCTTGAGTCCCTGGATGATTCTTTCATGGGCTTTCTGTTTTATTACCACTCTGTTAGCTGTCTATCTTTTTTCCTTTATCACTCCTCTGCTTCTCAAAATATCTGACAGTTTTGAAAATATTTGATAGTATTAGCTACATTCATCTGTGAACGTCTTTGTGTTGGGCGATTTTAATGCTCATCATGTCAAGTGGCTTAATCATTTTAATGCTACTGATGCTGTTGGTGTTCAGATCTTCACTTTTCCATTGTTCAATCTCTCAGTCAACTGATTCCCCTGCTTGTTTCCCTAATAATCCCGATCAATATGCTTCCTTACTCGATTTGTCTCTTACTGATGCTCCTGGCACTTGTTGAGCATCACAATACTGTCCTCTTGACAATTAGGGTCACACTGTAGTATTTGTTGATATTTCTTTTGACTCCTTTATTAGACATGAACCCGTTCACAAGATCTCTTTCTGTTACCAGCATAGCAATTGAGATTCACTTCAAGGCTTTCCTTGTGATGCTCTTTGGAGTGAAATTGTTAATCTTCCTTTTGAAAATTGTGTTACTGGGATTTCTTCTTCTGTTTAGCATTGATGCTTTTGTGCCATCTTGGAAATATCAGATGAAACATAACCTCTTTGGTTCACACCTACCTCTTCAGCTGCTATAGCCCACGGGATACACTTTTTCTGGCTATACCAACATGGTAGCTTTGATCACAACAGAAGTCTCTTTCTGACTGCTCATAATAATTGCAAATATTTTTTTAATGAAATTAGATCTTTGTTTACTAATAGACTCGGGTCCTGTATAGCCTTATAAATTCAGTTCACATGACTACTGATGGTTTTGAAGTAGTGTATTAAATAAGAGTCCTCAATCCCTCCTCTTTTCAATCTATTTGAAATGTTATCTTCTATTGGCAAACCGCCTGATCCTTTCAACTTTTTTTTTAATCCTGTTATTTTATTGTCCTTTCTAATCAATAACATCTAAATTTCTTTCACTCTCAGGAGCCCATTGCATAGTGGCTTCAACACCTTGCTTGGTGTGAAATGATTTTAAAAAAAATATAGACAGTTATTCTAAATATTTCTCTTAAAAACAATTATAAATGGACATGGTATGTTCATCATTAAAATATTAATATATTTTGAAAGATTTTCCAACATTATGATGAAAACATCAACTTGCAAAATAAAATCTTACATAGTGAATAAGTGAATTAAATTTTGTCTAAGATTTTTGTATCTTCTAAGCTCCAAGTGATCATAGGAAATTAGAGAATTACTTTGGTAGACATACAAGAAATGTTTACTTTTAACAGAAAAATAGTGACTTTTTTGGTATTTCTGAATTCTGCTTCTGTGCCATGTCCCTTCAGGACATTGGCAAAGTTGCAGAGAATTTCATGGACTGAACATGTGAGAAATGATAAAGTGTTAAAGAAAATGGAAACAAACGAGATACTTATACTTTACATCAGAAAGAGATAGTTGAAAATTTTAGGGAATATAACGAGGAAAGAGAACTTAGAAAATCTGATATTCACAGGGTACATTGAAGGCAAGAGGGATAGACAAAAACAATGCATAACATACCTAGGAGGCTTGAGTAAATGGATGACAAAACAGGATTTAGGAGAGATGACAAAATGGACTTTATTGAGTTACAAAAAAAAACAGGAAATTGTGGAGAGTCATGATTGCCAACAATTTAAAAATTAACAATGACAAAAATATGTGCAATGGAGAGCAACACTATTGAAAGACATTATTGGGTGAAGAGACTCTCTTCCAAATCCAATCATGCCAACTGAATGATTGCTACTTTACACAGATCTAAATTAATATAGTTCTTAAAAAAAGAAAATTATTGCCTCTCCCTGTATATCTATTGTTTATTATTCTTATACAATAAAAAAAAAAATCATAAAATATTCTCGAGAAAAGTATTACAAATTTGATTATTTGATATTACTTATTGAGATTTATGCTACTACATCTTTCGTCTTGAATCATTTCACCCCAAGCAAGGCAATAAAGATGCGATGGGTTACTGAGTGTGAGAGATTATTAGATGAGAGAGAGAAATGATAAAAGAACAGGAATTAAGAAGGCAGAAGATAATGATTGATATCACATTTAAATTTTTGAAGATCAAAGTTGACTAAAAAGCAAGAATCCAGAAGAGATTTCCACAAGCGAGAAGTGTGAGAGAAGAAAATGTTAGTATAGAACTTCCGGTTACATCTAGCCACCATTTCAACTGTAAAATAATGTGACCTTACCACCAATCAAGTACTGCGCTTAAATTCATAGTCTAGGTTCTATAAAGAAAATTCATCAGAACAATTAACATGAAAGTATTTATAGAAAAGGCAGAGGGAAGATATGTTACAGCAGTAGAAAAGTGACTGACGTCGAGATACCAGATCAGGAACCATAATATTGCAGATTCTTTGTATTTTATGAAGAATCTCTAAATACATATGAAAAGCCCCTGACCAGACATGGCAGCATTCAATACATGGGCAAACGGTCAACTTATAAAAGTGTATCTGTAAAATTTCTTTTTGCTTTTTAATTTTCTTTTCTTTTTTCTATTTGCAGTTCAGTGATTTTATTTTAATCATTGGATGATTTTTTTCAGTCTGCATTAAAACTGCTATATTGTATGATGTATAAAAGATCCTCACATTTTAGCACAGGGAATAGTAACCCTTAATCTTAATGGGACATATATATCCCAAGAAAATTGTCTGTTAATATTAACAGTTATCAGTTTCTGAGTTAAGAAATTAAATGTTGCCACAACCCCTAAACAACTTACACTGTGTTTTTTAAACACAAAATATCTAAAGAGTTGTGCTTATTGAAAGTCTCATGAGCTCATGAATATAAAAAAAATACTACAAAAATTGTTTGTACAAAAGTCAGATGTAAAAATTTAATAGAATTGTTGGATAGTACATTGAATGCTATTGAACTTTATCTATGTTCCCGATTTGACTCGGTTCAAGAGAAGTTTCTTTGTGTGCATTGCAAATTTATGAAATTTTAATATTTGCAGAAAAAGTGGATTTTATGTTATTAATTATGGAAATAGATTTTTTTTTTTTTGTTTAATGTTTTCTTTGACAGTTGGTGATACCATTTGGAAACAAAGAATTGAATTCAAATGATCAAAAACTGAATGATCTTTCTATTGCTGTTTAAGTATTAAAATGAACATTGGCAATAAAATAGATTTTGGCTATATCCTTATGGAAATATTTAATCGGAAACTGCAGATGTTGACTTTTCTTCGAAATAAGTTATTTATTAAATATAAATATATTCCCTTTTTTTTATTAAGTAATGTTTTTTTTATTATTATTAAAATATAAGATTTTTAAAACATTGCATTTTGTGTCCAATTTAATTTTTTCTTTGTAAACCTTCCAATTTTCTATCATGAAAAAGAATTGTGTTAATATATTTCTTTTTCTATCCGTGTAATCAACAGGGATTAAATTTTTTTTTGCTTGTACTTATTTCATTTTGATTTTATGCAGAAAATAAATCCAACATCACAAGTTGGATAAATGTCAAGAGAATGTTTGTATAGCTGTTTTGAGTTGGTCAAGAATTGGCACCTACATTTTTCATTTTTTCTTCTTGAACCCCATTTTTCTTCTATTAGTTAATAACTGAGAAAAAATAAAACCTTTTTATTCTTGCATTTTTCTCTTTTTCATCTTTTCATTTCAACATAGTATTAGGTGTTGATTTTGTAGTTAGAAAATTTAGTTTGGATTTTATCATGGGTTTTTAGCACAACAGCTGAAAAAACACTTGTTGTCTATTCCTTTTATTTGTTTTCTGATTGTAGAATCTAAATTACTTATTTTTATGATAACAAGAAAGCATTCAGTTAAAGCATTTTGCCACATAAATTTACCAACTATCATTTCTTTGCCATGAATGTTCATGACTGTTGCTAAAAACCAACTGGTTATTTTGTAGGATCTTTAGAAATATAAAACTTAATTTTGCTAATATTTGGAATAGAATTTGATAATTTGATATTTGATCCACAGCATAGTTTTCTCAGAATTCCACATCTATTGACTTAGTGTTGATAATAAAAAACGAAATAATGTCTTGAGTCTTTTTTAAGTTTCTCTTGTCTCATTGGTCCAGATTAAAGCAGAAGGCACTTAATTTAATCTTGATAACCAGTTCATCTGGGCTTTTTGTAGAGTGTGCCTGAAATATTTTAATTCTCTTGTTCTCATGTAAACTGCACTTTCTTAATCTACCCTAAGTTCTACTTGGAATCCTTAGCAAACAGTGCAAAGTATTTTTGTTTTAAAGGTTATTACTAAAACTCTTTAGCTATTTCATTATTAGTTAACAGAAATCATGTTCTCTTGTCCTTGATAGTCAAGTCTTTATTTAGTCATATGCTCCAAAATTGGACACCTTAATATTGAGTAATGGTTAATGAAATAGTCATGAAAACATTTACTATGGTATATTGTTTTCATTCCTTACTGAGTATCCCGTATTGTAATGACCATGATTGCCAAAAGGACAACTATTTTAGATAAAGTAGAATATATTTTCTTTTATACATGTAATGTGTGTATATGTGCGTGTTTAAATTGGTTTTTAATTCACCATTATAATTTGTTTATTTTTAGTAGGTATATGTATTTTGACTTGCTATCCCTGTGTGTGTGTTGTTTTTTTTTAAATAGTGAAATTAATAACTGGTCTAGATTGAGAAGACAGAAATTGAACCTGTATTGTTTTTTCCATCAGAGAAACCACTGCCTGCTTTGATTATAGGAGTAGTTTCCCTGGTGTACAAAGAGTTACGGTTTTGACTTCTGTTGGTGGCATACTTTTGGAATATTATATTATTATATTATTGGAATTTCTCAATCTAGGCCAGTTGTTTTTAATTTAACTGTTTAATTAAAAAAAAAATTGAAGATAGCAATTCAAACAAATGTACCAATTAAAAATAACATTTAGTAAAAAGAAATATATAATATTATGTTTTTAGATTAAGAAAATAGCAAATGAAGAAATACATATATTTTTAGTTAATTTAATGTATATTTCTTATTACTAGACTCTGATTTGCAGTTATATCCCTAAACCGACATAGAAATTGTATGCATGAGGCTGATTCATTGACTGTAAAATAATTAAGGACATTGTCCATCTGTGCTTTACACAATTCTAGGTCAATTTTGAAGAAAAGTTTGCTCATAGTTTTATAAGTCAGTAGGTTACAAGTCTATTTTCCAAATTTTTCTACATTAGCATCCTAAAGTCTGCCAACAATTAAAAAAAAATCATATTTTTCAAAATGAAGCAATAGCAATGTACAAACAATGAATACTCTAATATATTTTGACAATCATATATTAAAAAATGAACCCTGTATATAATGTGCCTATACACCAATGATATCTACTTAATTCATTCATAATATTTATGTAAACTTAAAGGTAGGAAATAAAAGAATTTTAACTGAACCTTCAAATCAGCAATTGAACTTTTATGCCAAGTTTTACAGACACATAACTAATTACCAAGTCAAGTATTTCAAAGTTATTGTCCAAACATCACTCTTATGTATTAGTATCTATAGAAAGTAAAATAAAAATTGGTTACGAAAGTTTTAGGAAAATGAGATCAGTAGATGAGTCTTTTTGTAGAGTATCAAATTAGTAGTTAGTTGAAACTATTAGAGTTTATCAGAGAAATCAATGGTTTCATTTATTGTACAAATATCTACACAAACAAATCTGTTCTGGCAGTTTAGTGAAACTGATTAATAAAACTACAATATTTTCTTTATCTAAGAACTTCCAAGAAGTTATGAAACATTCTCACTGGAGATTTCTGCTTAAAGCATAAATACAGAAAAGTGATTTTATAACACTAATTGTTAAAAACATTTTACTCTCTTATTTGTGATTTATTTCATTTTAAACAAGATTTACCACTCATTCTCTTCCTATCATTGTAGACTTGTCATATTTTAAAAATTACTGATATTGAGGCTTTGATCTGTTTATGAATTTTAAGTGATCATGGTATAGCATAGTCAAAAATCTATCTTTTATTTTTATAAAACAAAAAATCTAAATTATCACAATTATACTTATTAATGTATGCAGTTATGAGTTGCTTTTAAAGCTGTTCTTTTTCATTTTATTTTACAAGAATTTTAGTATTTTCATTTTTTATCATCATTACTATTTATAATGTTAATGACCTTAGGGACATACCATTAAGTGTTACCGTTTAATATTACCGCTGTCATCATTATCAATATCTGATTGCATCCAAAGTTCATTGCAGAATTTCTACAGGTAATGCTATTTATTGTTAATATTAGAAACACCAGAACTACTAATATTATTCTTGGAATGATCCTGATTCACATTGTTCACCTTTTTTCGATTTGCCATTGTAGAAATGTTCAGTAGAGTAGAAGGTTGAGATTTCTTTTGCTTTTCCATTACGTTCAGCTTTGATCGATTATTTTTGTTATGGGGAAGGGGTAGTCCCTGTGAGTGACCTGATTTCTTTCAGAGAGTGAAAAGATTATCTTGGGCAGGGGTTTTGAGTCAAATGGATACTACCTTGTTGACCATTTTATAAATCAGTAGATGCTGTTGTCAAGTAAGATTCTCATGGAAAATTAAGCATATTTAATATGTTTAGATAAACTATTGTCACTTAGGTTAGAATATTGCATACAATTTTGTAGGGATATATATATATATATATATATTTATATATATATAAAAATGATAAGAGGAAAAACGTTTATGTTGTTTTGTTCTATGAGGAACTTCAAAGGCAAATGTAGAAATTTAATGAGTTGATGAAATTCCCTAAGGAACCCAAAAAATTGTTGGCATAGAAAGTTTTCCTCTTATCATTTCTTTTAATATTTTCTTTGCAGATATATTTACTTACATCTGAATTTTTAAAACACATACACACAAGCAAAATACGATATTCTTTATACTCAAAAATGCTTAATTTATTGTAAATCTCTCTTTGAAGCTGTTAATATTGTGTTATCTTAATTCTTTTGCGTTTTAATTTAAACATACCTGACACTAAATCTGTGCATTGTAAAACAGGTAAATTACTTTTATTATAGAGTTTGAGCCAATTACCTTACTGTATAAGAGTGAAATTATTTTAATCAGTTTATCACATTTGTCTTAAGATATTTTCAGAACTATATAACACATTTCTGTTGTTTGCTATTTTTGGTGTGAACACAGTAAATGTTGCTTCAGCAGACTCATTCTACAACCTCCTTCAAAACACAATTTTTATATAAAAAGTGTAGGTGGGTGGGAGTAAGTTTTTTACCTGTCAAGTACAAACCACGAAATGATAGTAAATAAATGGTGATGGTTATACTGATCTAACTGTTTTCAGTATTTTCTACTATTTCTTTACTTTTTTGTCAACTTTTTAAATGATAATGACTAATCTGAAAATTACAAAAGTTATCTTTGTTTTATAGATTTTGTTTTCTGAACCTCAAGTATATTATTATTTAAACTAAATATGAGATCGATGACATGAAAATGAAAAAAACAAAACAACATTGTGTTGCAATAAAGACCATATTAATGTTAGCAAAAGAAATTAATTTAGGTGAAATCATGCTGGTTGCTTAAAAACTAAAGGCTATCATTAAGTTATCAGATTCTTATTAATTAATTTATCTTGTAAGTTTCTGAAAATACTTGTTTCATTCAAGTGAATGAAAATTGAAAGAGTTTTCGCAAGGAAATGAGTAGATTGCAGTTAAACTCTTTTTGATGTATAGTTTTTTTTCTTCATAAAAGCAACTGTATGCATATTTCCAAATGCAATTTATGGTCATACATTATTATTACATGTATACATCACCCCATCGACCTAAATGTGTGTATGAGAAACATGTATGCCCTCACCAATGTTAAATTCCAAGCATTTCGAAACTGAGTCAATTAGTAAAAATTTTACCAACATTAACTGAAAATATTTATCAATATAAGAATAAAATTATTACTTTTTTACCATCTGGCATGTAGATTTGTGTTTTGTTTTAAAATAATTATAACTGTATTTCTATTTTAGATTGAGTTGGAAGAACATGCCAAATGTATAAAATAGATCATCTTCTGTCACTGTCTATAGTTCTGTTTGAGCATTAAAAAACAAAAAATTTAAACTTATTATATTTTCACATTTATATACTCAATCATGACAGTTGTTTTTTATTGATACTAACACTCAAATCAGTGCTGAGGCTGACAATCAAAGTGTGGTGATCTGCAGAAACATTTCATTTGAGAGGCCATATTTGATACGGATTGAGTAGAACTAGTCTGGGGAATAGGATATAAAAGCTATAACATGACCTTGGTCGGATCTAATCAATTGAATGCCTAAGAGTGATCCAACACTTAACATGTCATATTTTGATCTTGTTATAGTTTATACTTTACAACCCATCTTATAATATTTCATTGCATGCAGTGTGATTGATACAACATTTTTGACTGCTTCTGTTCCTGGCTACAAGAGACAGAGAGGAATATTTTCATTTTGCTCTCTTTTTGTACATATTTCTATGAATGCCAGCAGCATATAGACTCTACTATATATATATATATATATATATATATATAATTCTTGCTATAAACATTATTTTTAGTGGCTATATATAATTTAAGTTGCTATTCCGGTTCTTTATTTTCTTAAACAGTGAAATTAATAACAACTAGCCTAGATTGAGAAAGTATACGGAAAAAAAATTGTGCCCCCAACAGGAATTGAATCTGTATCGCTTTTTTCCATCAGGGATTATTTAGCCACTCTAGCAGATGGGCTTCATTGAAAACAAGCGGCCAACCATCTTATAAATGGATAGATAGTAAAAAAATAAGATGTTTAAAATTATTTCCTTAAATTAGTTTTGCAGAAGTGGTATTCACTTGTCAGTAGGTTAGATAGCAAATTGAATTTATTTACAGATATATAATTCTTAGTCAGAAAGATAAGTTTGACTATTCTATTTTGTTTGCTTATTATTATTGCTCTATTTCTTAATAATGAGCTATTTACCAAAACTGTTTGCCTTATCAATCTTTGTTACTGTTGTTATGATTACAGATACAGATCTTTCTATGAACATTATTTTTAGTAGGTACACATATTTTAGTTGCTATCCTTGATTTTTATTTTCTTAAAGAGTGAAATTAATAACAACCGGCCTAGATCAAGAAATCCTACCTTATAGGAATAAAAAAATGTTGCATAAAATATATGAATCAATACATTACTTTATAAAAGAATAGAAGCATATTTCTCTTTAGTGACTCCTTTTTGCGACTTTTACAAATAATTTAAAGAAATGGGCATATATGTGCTTATATTTGAAAAGCATTGTTACAAATTTGGTGGTAAGGGTATTGGCTGTATCACTTTCTGTAAGCTTTCTCTTATTCTCTTTCTGAACATAAATACACATACTCATCAGGAATTATGATGAGGTTAGGAGGGGGTTTGGATTTTAAAGAACAGTTTATTGAAATGCACAAATTTTACTTGTATTTTTATTGTTATCTAAATGAAGATTTTTTTTATTCAGATTACTCTCTGAATTATTGAGGTTTGTCTAACTAAATTTATACAATTTTAAAAACGGTTAAAATAGAAACATTAAAAGTGCAAGTACACTTAAGAAAAAACCCCCCAAAAAACTTGTGTTTTCTTATGTTTAGTTAGATATATTTTTTACCTTTGTTGCACCTGAAAGAAAACTTGAAAGGTTTTGTGGGGGTTACTCCCCCATTTCTGTCAAGGGACTTCTCTTAATGCTCACTAGGTGGCATTGTATAAAAGGAATATTTTTTTTTACTGTAAGTTTCACCCTGTACAGGGCCTGGGGGGCACTTGTGGTCGAGGGTTACATTAAGGGGAAGTTTATATGGATAGGAGGGGGAAGATAACAGTTAACTCTAAACTTGAACAGGTTAGGATTGTAGAGATCAGGGAAACATCCTCTTAGGAGTCTTTTTCACAGAGCAGTGGTTCATGAGAAGAAGCTGTTTGTGTGGAACTTACTTCTCTTTGATAGAATAAGGAGTGAATGTGGGTGGTTTGTTACAATGTAAGTAGCATGGTGGGTCCTAGCCATAAAGGTTAGACTTGGTGGAACCAAGAAATGTAGTTCATCCAAGCACTTTCCATGGAAGCGGCAGAAACCTCTCTCTGGATCCTGTAGTGACAAAATATCTTGTTCCCCATCAGCAATTTTTTATAAGTGGGTGTTAAAAAGTTAATGGCCCAACCAAGAGAAGATTACTAAATAAATTCTGATGTTTGGTTATTTGGCCAAATTGTGGGAAGTGAGTTGAGAACTTTGCAGCACATCCTATGTCTAAATTTAAATAATCTTTTAGTGGGTATTATTTCATGCTTAAAGAAACTACTTGAAAGATGCACGCTCCTTGTTTATTTAATTAATTTTAATTTATGATAGCAAATATGACTGTTAACTGTACTTAGAGCTACCACAAATATGTAATGATGAGGACAAACTTCATGTTATAAATCACAAAGTGAATAATGAAAGTTTAAGCTTAACAGCTAATTTGTGAAATCTTAGCATGGCGTTTTTTTCTTTATTATTGTTCAAGGGAATTTTTCTTTTTGATATTCATATAATCTGACATTTCAATCTTCATTCCCTTGATGTCTGTATTATCTGAATAAACTTTATAAATCAAATGTGAGTTTTTCATTTCGATTGAAACCAACTTAAAAGATTTCTCAGCCTCACATTGGCTTTTTGGATTTAAGGAATACATAAAGCTTGTAAGACAAATATAGTTGATATATGATACTTGGAGAAGTCAACTCATGTTAGGAATACATTAGTTGCATTATTGTAATTATTGAAGCATGTCTATCAGCTGATCGTATTACAAAATGAATATTATATCTTTTTTAATGTTTCTTCATTTTTTTGATTTGATATTGTAAATTAACTAACTCAACTATATGAATAAAGATATCAAACTTTCCATCTTTTATACATAGTACATCTGATGTCTGATTCTTGATACATATCAGTGTTATATTTTCATAATTGATCTTGCTAGCATTTTTCAGGATATATTTAATATCATGTGGATTTCAGCTTATAATGTCTTTATTAAGAGCATTGATTGTTTACAGGTTTTATTATGTAAACAGAGAGCGCAACATAAATTTCTATTTATAAATAAATCCAAAAGATATAGGCTATAGAAGCATATTTGATTAAGAAAATAAGCCATATACCTGAATAGAGTATTATTTTATATGGACTACTTGACATTGTATAAGTCTTATGGCCACATCATGTTGAAACACCAGTTCCCATACAATCAACAAAGTTAAGCAACATTGGTCAGTACCTAGATGGATGACTGCTTAGGAATACCAGTTGTTGTAAGTATAGATGTGCAAGCGGTGTAATGGATAATGTCTCAGTATTGTAAATTGGAGAGGTTCATTATATTCACTTGGGAAAGGTATGAATAAATATATGCATATACCTCATCTCCCGCTATGGGTTAATTAGTAAGACTTGGATCACTAAACCATTATTATTTTTAAAGAAAGAAAAATTCTTACACTCTAAAAATATTTTCTGGCTTTAAGTAACCTGTCATGGGTTGATATACTGTAGAAAACAAATCAACCAATAAAATTGACTTTCTATAAACTTCATCAGCCTTTCATTTCTTTCTTTTTTGCTAACTTTTCTACTGATTTGGCATTAATATTACTTGCAGCAGTTTTTATTGTGTCCCAAAGATCATCTTTGCTTGAATATTGTTTTCTATTCTCATATACATGTCTTTTATTAAAGAATAAGAGTTTTCTATTGAATTAATATCTGTTGATGCTGAGAGTTAGTCTATTAATTGAACATCTTTGAAACCATTTTTGACAAAATTACAAATTAGAGGTATCAAAAAAGTACAACAATTTAAATATCTGGAAAGTGTCCTAACAGAGAATGGAAAGTGTGACACTGAAATCCAAAGGCACATTGGGATAGCGAAAGATGCCTTCAAAAAGCTAAGCAAAGTATTAAGAAACAGTAAAATATCTGGGAAGTGTTTTAACAGAGGACAGAAAGTGTGACACTGAAATCCAAAGGCACATTGGGATAGCGAAAGATGCCTTCAAAAAGCTAAGCAAAGTATTAAGAAACAGTAAAATATCTGGGACGTGTTTTAACAGAGGACAGAAAGTGTGACACTGAAATCCGAAGTCACATTGGGGTAGTGGATAATGTTTCCCAAAAGCTAAGTATTAAGAAACAGAAAACAATTGTTAGGAACAAAGGAAAAAGTAATAAACTGTTAAGTAATATCAGTCCTCCTTTGTGGCAGTGAATGCTGGACAAAATCTCCTCAAAGAAGGAGAAGAAACTTCAGACAACAAAATGTCTCTACAGAAAGATACTGAGAATACCAAACAATGAATATGTGAGCAACGACGAAGTTTTAGAGAAAATGGAAACAGAATGGACACTTATACCTAACATCAGGAAGAGATACTCGAAATTTCTAGGGCATATGATGAGAAAAGAGAGTTTGGAAAATTTGATACTCACTGGGTAGATTAAAGACAAGAAGTAAAGAGGAAAACAATGCATTACCTACCTAACTTGCAAGCTTGCGTAAATGGATACTCGGACAACGTTTAAGAGAGAGATAACAAAAAGATAAAATTAATTCAGGGCTACAAAGGATGGAAAGGTTACAGTACATAGAAGAAGAAGAAGAATATGATACTTCCGAAAAGGACATTTGTCATATACTGAAACATTGAATTTTGATTTTTGACAATTCATTTTTTTTTTTTTTTTAACTGTTTCTTGGCATTTTGTGCATTTGTAGCATCTTCTGTTAAAATCTAATCTACTTGTTATTTTAGAAGTTACATAAAAATCTCTTTTCTTTTCATTTTGTTGATTCTCCAATCTGGGAGCATCTGTGTTAAAAGAAAAAAAAAAAGAAAGAGTTTCTTGACACAATTCCTTAGCAGTGTTAATTTGTAAAATCATAAAAAGCTAATTTTCCAAGAATATCTATTAAAGAACCTATTGTACATCCTGTTTATATATTATTTGTTATACAAAATCTTATTAATTATGAAAGCCTGTGGATAAATAACGCAGTTTTTAAAAGCAAATATTTTCTTTTATGTGTTCAAATAACTCCTTTATATTTTCCTGCTGGAGAAATAACCAATTGTTTTACTTTTGCCATTTTGCATTTAGATTTATTTATCTCTTTGCAGTTTTGTGTTTTTAAAGAAATTTCTACTGCTAACATTTCCCTCTTATTCTTTAATTAAGAATGCCAAATGTTTTCAGCTTAATTGTCGTAAAAACAAACTTTGAGTTTTCATTTCTTTCTTATTTTCTTTGCCTGGCATCAAGATTTTATTGTTGGTCCTCAGGCTACTTGCGTTCACTCATTCATTTGATCATCAATCCATCAAGTTGCTGAGAACAGAGAACGGGAGAGTGGATGTTTAAGATAACCTAATTTTTTGCTTGTGGAATTAGATATAGCATTACAATTAAACATGTTAGAATGTTAATACATGAACAGATGTAAAGAGTCATAGAAGGATTTGCAATGGAGTAACAAAAAAAAAATCTCATGAAAAATATTATGGAACATAATAGCTACATTGAATGGAATTGGTACATGCATAATTAACACAATGGTATCCAATGGATAGAGATGCCTGGATGTTTCATATACTTTAAAATTACAAAGTATGAGTTTAGTGTCAGTTTTTCATTATTTAAACAAAATTGATTATCAAACCGTTACCATTTAACAACACTAGAAATCCTAAAACATTGTTGCAATCTTTGGGAATATGTCGGGATAGGGTTTATATTCATAATCTTCAAGTAAAACTACTATTATTTGTATTATTTTGAAGTATAAAATCTTGTGCCAGAAAAAAAAAATTATTACTACTACTATTACTACTACAATTTTTTTTTTTTTTTTTTTAAATAAAATGTTAATAAGTCTGCATTACTCTACCCTTTTCCTAAAATGAAATTAAATCTAGCTGAAGTGTTTTTTTAATTTCAAGTTTGTATGTTTCTATGCAGAGGAATCTGATCTTTCGTTAAACAACCATGTGGTTTGCATATTTTACTTGGCTTCAAAATTAGCAATAAGTGAAATGTAAGGCAAGTTCTTTGACTTGCTATATGAAAATTTAAACTTTGAATTTACACATTGTGTGGCCAATTCAATTAAAATGGTTTCTTTTTTCCAACTAAGCTCTGTATTTTTTTTTGTCTGAATTTCTGGGATGTGGACTTATCATTATTTATGCTATTTATTTATCATCTTCGTTGTTTGAGGGCACAATGGTTGAAACATGATAAAACAACAAAAATGAGGAAAATAGTGTGAATATAAATAGTGTAAATAAGTATGATTCGTAAGTTGTTTTTAATGGCTGATAAACTATTTTCATTATGAATTGTGTTTTATTTTACTAATTTTCTAATTGCATTATTAATTTTTTTTTTTGTTTTTTTTTTTAATTTGTTTTTCATTTTATTTCTGTTGTTTTTTGTTTTCTACAATTGTTTAGTAGTTGTTCTCTATGACTTAAGAAATAGTGATATAGTAATTGAAAAAGAAATGAATATAGCTATATGGTTTATTTCAGTGATACCTACTGGTTAAAACTTTCATGGTCAAGTTGATAATGGAACTATCAAGGTAAAACAGGCTCCCAAGAATAGTCAATATGAGTTCAAATCTTGATGTAGGCTTGTACTTTATTTTTAATCCATGCTGCTGACTTAAAGTTAATAGATTACAGATTTACAATTATGAGCAACAGAAATAAGATGAAAGAAAAAAAATTTCTGAAAACATTTTTAGAAGATTTGTTCTTCATCTCTTAATTTCAATTTCAATGATTTGAGAAACAATTAGGTTTGTACAAGATTGAAATTCATATTCTCTACCCTAGAAGGACATAGTTTCATGTGATTAACTTTACTGTTTGGGCCAGGAAATCTAATATAAGTCAGGGTTACTTATAATCATTCTGAGACTTTTTAGTTATACTGTGATCTGGCTTCAAACAAAACTCATTCTTAATCAATTGCAAGAACACAAAGCATGGTTGTTAGCACAAAGAACAGCCTAACATTCAAATTACAATTTGGAGTACAATAATTTAAATATTTTAGCAGTGTTTTAACAGAGGACGGAATGTGTGACACTTAAATCCAAAGGCACATTGGGACAGTGAAAGATGCCTCCCAAAAGCTAAGCAAAATATTAAGAAACAGGAAAATTTTTTTAGAAACAAAAAAAGAGTACTGTTATTATCAGTCCTCTCATATGGCACTGATTGCAGAAATTGTCCAGCAGTGAAGATAAAAGAGAGACTTAAAGCAACAGAAATGTGATTCTGCACAAGGATGCTGAGAATACCATGGAATAAACATGTGAGCAATGATGAAGTTTTGTGAAAACATTGACTTGCATAATAAAATCTAACATAGTGTGTGATATAAATATGCAGTCAGGCTGGTTAAATTAATTAAAATTTGTCCAAGATTTTTATATCTTCTAAGCTCCAACTGAGAATTATAGAATTGATTTGGTAGTCATACTAGAAATGTTTACTTTTAACAGGAAAGTAGTGACTTTTTTGGTATTTCCAAATTCTGCTTCTGTGTCATGTCTCTTCAGTACATTGGCAAAGTTACTGAGAATTTCATGGACTGAATATGTGAGAAGTGACAAAGTGTTAGAGAAATGGAAGCAAAAAGGATACTTATACTTAACATCAGAAATTATTAGGGAACATAATGAGGAAAGAGGGCTTGGAAATTTGATACTCACTGGATAGATTGAATGCAAGAGGAAGAGGAAAACAATGCATAACCTACCTAGCAAGCTTGAGTAAATGGATAACAGAACAGGGTTTAGGGGAGATAAGAAAACAAACTTTGTTAAAACCTAAAAAAGACAGGCAGTTGTGAAGGGCCATAATCATCAACACAGCACATAGAAAAAAAAAAGTATTTTATCTTAATGAAGATCAGCTAAACTTTTTGTGACAAAAGTCTCCCCTTCCCCCCATTTTTTTTTTTTTTTTAAATATCTGCAATAAACTACTCTGTGCTTTATCTCCTCATAATTTGGTTGATCATGACTCTCCACAACTTATCCTTTGTAGCTCTTAGTAAGGTTTCTTTTCATTTTCCAATCCCTGTTCTGACATCAGTTTACACAAGCTCATTAGGTTAGGTTACTTACTGCTTTCTTCTCTCCCTCTGGTCTTTAATATGTCTTGAGTGTCAGATCCTCATTACATGTTCTAGAAATTTCAACTCTTGCTCATTCCAAGTGACCTTCCATTTCCATTAAAACATCCTTGTTACTCACATGTTCAGTCCATGATATTCTCAGCATCCTTTTGTAGATCCAAATTTTTATTTCATGTTTTTTTCTTCATCTGTGAGGAGATTGTCCAGCATTCACTTCATATTATATAAGTTTAGACCTCTTGGTTTTTGTTTGAAATCTTCCTGTTTCTTAATAATTTGCTTAACTTTTGGTAGGCATCCTTTGCTATTCCAATGCACTTCCAGATTTCAGTGTCACATTTTTCATCTTCTGTTAATTCTTCCCAAATATTAAAATTTTTCTGTTCTACTTGCTGGTTAATCCTTTCTTCTCTCTTTCTTCTCGGAGCTCTTACAGTTACTTTTCTGTGTCTGTTACCAGCGCTGTGTCATCTGTATATTTTATATTGTTAAGATGGTGTCTGCCAGTAATAAATACTGGTCAGACTTTGAATTCTCTTACAATAGCCTCACTGTAAAGGTTGAATAAGTCTGGTGATTGTACTTTATTTTTAATCCATGCTGCTTACTTAAAGTTAATAGATTACAAATTTACAATTATGAACAACAGAAATAAGATGAAAGAAAAAAAATTTCTGAAAACATTTTTAGAAGATTTGTTCTTCATCTCTTAATTTCAATGATTTGAGAAACAATTAGGTTTGTACAAGATTGAAATTCATATTCTCTACCCTAGAAGGACATCCTTGTCTTATGCCCCTTTCTATTTTTTTATCATGGTACATTTCAAGCTCAGGATATTTGCTTTGTGCTTGTTAAAATGGATAGACTCTGTAGTAATCTGGCCTCAAGGATAATGTATCATGTATACATATTTTTTTTATTTTTCTATTTTTCCTTTTATTCCAATTATTTACTCTTATTCTTTTTAGTTGTTCAACAACCCTTGAAATATATCATGCTTCCTTTTTACTTAATGGTCACTGCAAAAAAAAAGAAGAAATTTGTAAAATCTATAGAAACTTCAAAGTTCAGTTATTTTAGTTGATATGTATATCTGCTTTCAGATGATTTGACTTTTATTAAAATAGTCATTTTTTTTTTTGTTCTTTTCATATTTATTTTTTTACCAGCAGGTCAACATTCATGAATATTTTTCAACATCTGTGTCAGTTTGATTCTTGCAATATTTTCCAATAAATTTCTGTTTAATGACCCATTTTTTCCCTACACGTTTTCTTCAAAGTAATAGACTTATCATAAAAAGAAAAAGTTGCTCTGGTGCTTTTTGCTGCTTTCAACAAAAAAGAAAACGACATTAAATCCATTTTTTAAAAACTTTAAATAGAAAAGTTGTTTTTTTATGTACGTTTTATAATGATGAAACAATTATCTTGTGAATGAATTTATTATATGACATATTTTATGAATTTCTCTTTGCAATTTTATTATTAAAAGTTATCAATTATATTATTTCTACTAAATATTTCAAAGACATGCTATAGAAAACTAATAGAATTGTTATTGAATTTAATAGTATTTTATACAAACTAAATGAAAAGTTTTATTAGTTTTCCTATGTCCAAATTTGCAGAATCAATCCCCAAAATTTTAAAGTATGTGTTATGGGATAGTTATACTAAATTGAAGCTTGGAATATAGGATTTTGTATTGAAAGTTTAATTACATAAAAAAAAAATGCTTAAAAGCCAACTTGTTACAATTTACAAAAAGAATATCATTTGTATTTCTGTTCTAGGTCTGCATGTGTACTTTAAATATACATTTATTATTTTTATGTATGTATATATGTAGGTATGTATGTGTCAACAGTATAATTATATATGCAAATGCACATTTGTCATTCTTCAACACACATATCCAACCTGTGGTTTATACTATACTGAATGGCCCTTAGTTACAGCTTCTGTGTGTGAGCTCATAACCTGACATGATTGACAGTTTGAACAAAACCAGTATGTTAAAATACTCAGTCATGATGACTTGTAACTTTGTTCTTGCATTGACCATTGATGGCTTCTGAACAGTTCTGTTTACACAATTTCCATCACAAAACTAGGGTCTTGGGTCAACCCTTGGTATGGTTTTCAAAAACTTTACAACAGTTCCACATGCTGGGATTGTTTCCCCCCAAGTCAATATTATCAAGAAGTCAACCTCCCAGATAAATTGACCATGGTGAGATTTGACTCTTGGTTTTCATGGTCGGAAGGCTAATGCTCTAACTATTCAGCCATATACCTCTGTGTGTAAACGCACACACACATTTATGAAGAAGTTTATTTATTTATTATGTGCTTTTCATGTGTCTGAGTTTATGTACATTCAAGAAACTATATTTTTATGTTTGTTTTTTTTTTTTTAAATAGTTTCTCTGTTTATAAAATAGAATAAATGTGTGAAAGAAAACCTTATGTTATGCAGTCCTGAAAAAAATGGAAATTAAAAAAATCTAAAATGAAAAGAATGAAAATCCATTTATTCTAACCAAAAGATGTTGATGGGAGCTGGCAACACCCAAGTTGAATTTTCTGTTTTCTTAATTTTCTTTCTCCATTCAGCAATATAGCTATTCTTTCTTTTCCTTCCCAGATGTTACTTCAGTTTGTCTTTTCAAGTCGCCAGTCTTTTCTCCCAGCTTTCCATGTTCATTTATTGCCCACTAGTGAAACAGCTTTTCACACATTCACACTTTCAAGGTTTGGGCAGTTCAACAGTTTCTTCCAATTACATATTGATTTTCCTCTTTCTGTCATCAGGGCATTTTCCTTTAAATATTTTCTTATCACTCTCAGATGGCTTGCTGACTGAGATATTCTGTGGCTCGCCTCAACTGAACATGACAAAGAATCAAAAGGAAATAGTATTTTCCTCTAATGTCTCATAGGAAAATTATTTCCATTCTTTATTCTTCGAATACATAATTTTTGTTTATTATTCAATTATTTTCATTGGGTGGAGGACTTTCAACAGTAATTAAAAATATACCATCCTTAAATTGTTCTTTTAATGGAAATATTTCATATAATTGTTTGATTTATATATACTTGAAGTATAAAAGCCACTTTATGAATGTTTATTATATAAATATAGGTTAAGTTGTAATCTAATTGATCACGATGAAAAGGGACCCATTCTACAAGGTTTAAATAATGTGATCTACTTTATTACAACATTGGAAAATTGATAACAGTCTAAAAAGCCCTGCCTTCTGACTTACTTTATACAGATATTTAACTGGATAATAGCAAAGATTTTCTACATTCAAAGCTTGTTGCTTGTGTAAAGGGTTTTTAAAAAAATCAATTTCTTTCTTGGTTAAGGAGGTTATATTAGCGTTATTGATCTGGCTCTACATATGTGACTTCACTTTTTTTTTAGTTTTATGAGCTGTATTTTCAAAATGTATCCACTTAAAATAATTTACATAAGTCTTATTGTTTATGTATTATTTATTTAGGTGTATATTTTTCACTTTTGGATGTGCAAATTTAGCATACTGTATATACTTGTGTATAAGGCATATACACGTATATATCATGTATGTATCATATATAGTGCGATATCTGAATTTTTTTGTGAAAAACCTGAATTTTTCATATAGCTTAGATATACGGTGACTCCAGATTCTGAGCAATACTAGTAAACCTACCATAGTCAAATATTGCAGTATCGGACATATTTTATAACAAATAGTCTTCATTCTTTTTTTGTATAAAGCTACCCCCAAAACACTTACTGTTAAATATCTGATACAATGATTTAGGTACTGTAGTTTTGTTTTCATTCATGCTTGACAACGGTAGCCTAAGTTTCTTCCCTTTTGTTGCTACATGAAAAGCAACACTTCATCCACTATATATGCCACTCAGAACCAACAAATACCTTATATACATGAATTAGTAGATTGTTTTCACATCTCAAATTTGCATTCAATTTTGTTTTGCAAGTGTTTATCAGTACATAATGCAGTGTGTCTCCCAAGTTGAAGTACATACTTGGGGTTTTGATAATTCAAGTCATTTTAAGTAAAAAGTAGACTATATTCATAGTTACAGTGTGCAATGGGTAAATAGTCACCATTTTATATTTTTAATTATGTGCATTGTTTGTTTTTTGTTGACGGCACAGTATAGTAGGGTCACTTGGGCACCGTCTGTGAGAAAAAGAGCACTATGATGCACTCTGCCAGAAATTTGGAAACATCATGTTGTACTGGATGGCATTCGCACAGGAAATTCCAATACAAACATTTCAGAGTGTTTAGGTGTTAATCTGAGGACCATGCAGAGAATTTGGAAAGAGTTGGATGAGTCTAATAGTGATTACAGCAGCTCAGAAAACTCACTCTGATTGTTCTGATAAGTGCTGTCGTGGATTAAGAAGATGGCTACTGGAAGACACTATGTCTGACAACAGGACTCTGCACCATGCCACACAAGCAGGAAAACACAGTCATAGCTGTCAGACAAATTCTGTGACCACATCGCCCCTTACATCTGGCTACCTAACTCACCAGACTTCAACCCCCTTGATTATTATGTGTGGGGTGCAGTGGAGTGAGAGGCCAACAAAACTCCTTGTAATACCAAATATGAACTGAAGGCAAGGATTATGGAAGCATTCACCAACTTAAAGAAGGAGACTGCCCAAAAGGAGTGCAGGAGATTCCAAAATCATCTTGAAGCCATGGTTGAAGCCAATGGTGATTTTATTGAAGAAATTTACTCTTTAGTATTTCAAGATACTTTTGTGGAATTTTGGTAAATATATCTGTTAAAATGAGATGTCAGTGTTATTTTCATTTTTGTGTAATTTAGATGACAATTTATCCATCACACTCTGTATAGTGCAACTGGTCACCAAAAATTCATGATTTTTAACCTCTTATATATATATATATATATATATATATATATAATTTGTATAATGCAACCACATATTTTTGTCCCCTGTTTTGTATATTCTCTGACAGGGAGGATACAACTTTGTGGGCAACACCAACTGTCCTTGGTACCTGAGCTGTTTCGTGGCCCAAGTATAGCTGCCAATTATAAATGTAGCCGGTCTCTGCATCTGCTAGTTCCCAGGCTTTCAGGCCCCACTTGGTTGGTTTTGCTGGCATGTACATCAACAAGCTCATCCTGCCTTTAAAAGGAATCATACTTTTATCCACTGAAAGTTTTTTTTTGTTTTTGTTTTTTTCCCCCCTCAGGATAAAAATATTTCTGCCAAAGTTGCATGAGTTTATCAGAAAATGGCCAGATCTTGAATGCCCTGTCATGTTCAGGGTGATTCCTCAGTTTTGCAGTTGAATTGTCAGAAAGATGAAAAAAAATGACAAAATCCTCAAAAACTGGACATGATGTTTCTGAAACCAGACATTTGGATAAATTCATCCGCTGGCCAGTATAACTCAAATGATGACCACTTTGTGAATCCAACAAGAAGTAAAATGGCTAAGAAAGCCTTCATTTTTGCGAAAGTGACTTCGTTCCATGTGTTTACATATGTGTAGACATCTGCAATTGTTCCTTTCTTTGCTTTATTTGATGAGCATATTTATTTGTCTCATTAACAAATAAAGCTATTATTTCATCGTTTATGAAGAAACAAAATAATTTACCTTCAGAAAGGCTATCGGGTAAATTTATGCGGTCAGTAGCTTCCATAAAATTAGTCAGCTATGGATGGTAGTAGCTGCTTGGTATTTTGTGTTCATCATAGTTTTCCCTTTCATCACTATCTTTGTGTCTATCTTCTCCTTCTCCGACAACAATCGATATCCGCCTGAGTAAATCCTTCAAAATCATCATCGGAGTCTGAATTAATTAAAAATTCCTGAATAAAGGCTTCGTTTGATGTTGCAGCAGCCATTTTACTTAATAAAAAATTGCGATTAATGCAGGTATGCTCCATGTTACACACGTGTAGAATAAAGAAGAATTCAAAATGATGTTGGGAAACGGAAGTTTAGCCTCGTTCCAAAAGGGCACAAGGCTATTTTCAGCTTAAAATACCGGAAATAATAGTTGACAAGTGTTTATTTTTTGCAAACCCTCTCAAGGTGACAGAATGTGCTTGCAGCTGCAAAGGGAGAAAATTATATGGCGACAATTTTTGCCTTCAGCATGGTAAAGACAAAAACATTCTGAGCTGGATCCGGACAAGCAATCTCGAAATTTTGGATTTTCAAGTTTTCATTACTACAGTTGTTTTTGGTGATTTATTTTTTTTTTTTTTTCCACATGATTTTTTTGTATGATAACAATTTTTATAACTTGGGAATAACCAAAATTAATTGCAAAAAATCCAGTAAAAGTAACCTATGAAATAAAAATAATTGTTTGTATGGAAAGTAAGGACCTACATACATCAAATTGTCTTTAAATTAAGTGGCAGCAGAAGAATTATTGTTGAACTTTTAAAAGGTAAGCTTGCAGTACTCAAAAGCAGTGATCAATCATTGAGTTCTTCTGTAGTTTATTGTTGCCTATTGCATCTACCTATTGTGAAAAGGCCCAATCAAGAGCCCCCTGCATGAGCTAGCTTGAATGCCCCCCAATAAAGTGGCTTTTAAGCTAGTCTGTGCATAAATATTTCAGTTGTAAGAGATTTATAATATATTTGTATTGCACACCTTTTTACAGTTATCAAAAGCAGGATCTACTAGCAACTAAAATATATTTGTAAATATATAAAATCTATTAGTCAAGTATTTTCCATTACCTGATTACATAAAGACTGTTTATAATTTAAAAGCTCTGGCAAGATGAACTGTAAGTTTTCATTAATGGTTCTACCATAAAGAGAAAAAAAAGTTAATCATGTATGATTGATTAGTTGGTGCTCTATTTGTGAAATACCAATCTTTAATAACAATCCACATCGTTTTCAGTTGATAATTATAAAAGAATGGTGTAACAGTGGACGTGATATTTATCATTATTTGGGTTAAAGTAAAGGAATGTACTTTTACTATCAAACCTTGTAACTAGAAGTAACATTTATGACTTATATACAGTTTTCATAATAGGTTCCTGAAAAAAATACAGTTCAGCATATTATTGTAAATTGTGTCTCTATTTTCTTTCAAACAAATCAAGTTGAATTTAGATATTTGTTGAAACGTTTTGCATTTTAACTGGGATATGTTTATATGAGTTTATCAGTTGTGAAAGATTTGGGGAACTTGTCTTATATGGTAGTTTTGTTTTTTTGATTGTTTAACCTTATGCTGAGCATTTTCAGAATCTAAAACTGATAGGATTTTGTTTTGCTATAATTTGGTCTCTGTATTTTTTTTTTTTTATATTTGTTTAGTTTTAGTTTTGAGATCCCAAAAATCAAACAAATATAAACTGGTTTTTCTGTAGTATGGTATTTTACCTAATAACACTGTTACTTGTAGCCCACTAAAGGCAGTTGTAAGCAAAATATCATATATAAAATGAATGAATTAGCAGACGTTTTTCTTGTTTGAAATAAAAGCAATATATTCTCATGAAAATAAAATTTTGAAAAACTCTTAAGTGCTTGACAGTTGCAGCAAAATTACTTAGATTCTGGGCAGTAGCTGTTCAGGGTACAGAAAAATGGGAAAAGAAAAAGATTTTTGAAAGTGTGCTGCTTTTTATACTAATAACCCTGGTCACCTGACTATATGTCTCATTGAAGTAATCCACTTCTGCTGCATATATTTCCATTCATTTCATTTATTTGTTGTATTGTTTGTGTTTTTGATTCTCATAACTTAAGAGTGTATTCAATCTCAGATTGTTTTATTGAAATTCAGAACAGTTTGTGTCAGATTAGACTTGGTTAGTCTAAATTAACAGAAGTTACCTCGTTTGTAACTTACCTCACCAGCAAAATTAATATTTTCATTGTAAATTCAAACACAATCTTTTTGTTATGACATACAAAGATATTTCTATCCTAAAAAAATACTTTATACAGGGTGCTGCACAAACAACTAGGAAATTTTACATTTACTAACATATAAAAATAAATTAACTTTTTTAGTTTGAACATCACATCTAACATTTGTTTTTGTTCTCTTTTAAGCTACTAAATTTCTATACTTGGCATTTGTTTCAAATAACTGACAAAAATTCCAATTAATGAAACTGTACTAAATTACCAGTTTTTTGGGGTTTTTTTTGTGAGGCACCCTGTATTTACACACTTTGGTAAATTTTTTATAAATAATAATTTTATAAAGACAAAAAAAAAACCCCAGCAACAACTAACTTTCACCATTTTGCACTGGATTTTCAGAACCTTATCTTCCATGTACTAGGATTTGAAAGCTCCTGCTCAAATATTTTACCACTGAATAAACTTTTATGGTAACTACAAATCATATTTAGTGTTATGTGATACAGTTATAAACTACTTTGTCCTCATCTCGTCTTTCTGTTTAGAAAATTCTTTTTTTCAAGTCTTTTTGGTGACCTTCTTCAACATCCTTCATTTATTAGAGTTTGATATTGGCAATCATGGCTCTCTACAAAAGACATGAAATTATGAAGAGCCATGGTCACCTATGGCCTATACATGCTGACATTAGGAATCATCCAGTGTTATTAGTTTTGAGATTAGTTTAATTAGTATTGTGTTTGTTAATGTGTTTATATGATGTAGCATTTTCCTTATATTGAACTAAGATTTCTGTTTATACTATATTTGGGCTATTGTCCTCATCTTTGATATTGTTATCACAACGTTTTGGTTGTTGTGTTCTGCTGCTTTCCCCAGGTGTATATATAGTTGGTTATGATAAAAGGAATTCTGGACTGAACCCTTTATTTAATATATGGGGGTAGACCATTCTCATTCAACTGCTCATGTCTAGGGGTATCTCGTATAGTTCTTCTCAATTATTGCTCACCCATATCCACTGAGTGCAAGTACACACTGCTCGACCCAGGGATTGAACACACAGGTACTTTGTCACTACATTCATGAACCAACACTTTAATGCTCTGGGCCATTGTCCTGTACAACCCAGCTCAATATATGCAAGAGGAAGGTTGGCTGGCACAATGGCTGAAATGTTGCAGTAACAAGAACAAAGACATTAGTCTGATTAAAAATAGTGTAAATAATGATAACACCTCATTCCAGAAATTCAGACAGAAGTAAAAATTTCTATGTTGAGAAATCTATACCTGGCCACTGTAGAATTTTAGTGAGGGAGAGAAGATAACACTTTCATGATGACCAAAACCAGTGCCACTTGCACTGAAACTGTTGCATTCCTAATCACTGTTGTGGGTCAAGCCAACAAAAGGCCCACATATCCTTTCTCTTCCTCATGAGCCAGGTAATATAAGCTATCTAAGATTAGATGACTGTCAAGGTTATGGGCTAAAAATGAGCTAAACTATTTGTTACCTCCTCCTTCTAGCTTTATAATCTCTGCTCATTTGTGTGTATGTGCCGCTTGCTTCTTTTTCTAGAATGGGAGGGAAAAGGAAATCAAGTCTCTTCTAGCAAACATATTTGGAAGTAAAAGGACTGGGTTTTAAGGGTCACATACTTTTAGGTTATTTGGGAAAAGTTCACATTTTTCAATAGATAATTTGAAATATATAGCTATTACAAAAATATCAGAGCTGAGAAATCTAAAAATATTTACAAAATTAATCCGTCTGAATACAACCATCTGATTCAAGATAAAGTCTCTAGTTCTTATAAAAAAGATAATAACTCCAAACACTTATCCTCCATACACAGAGAAGCTGCGAAATTCGCATTTAAATATAATATTGCTGATAGAATGGGTACAACTCATTTAAAAGACGCCTACCTACTGTTTAAAGACCATAAACCTAACTTTCAGAATAATCTACAGTCTAGACTAATAAATCCCTCCAAATCAGAGTTAGGAATAATTTCTAAAAATATCCTAAAAAGAATAAACGCATCTATATTAGAAGAATACCCCTTAAACCTTTGGAAAGATTCATCTGACGCCATTAACTGGTTCCAAAACATAAAATCTAAAAATAAAACTACTTTTATCCAATTAGATATCATCGACTTCTACCCCTACATTTCTAAAGAATTACTAGAAAATAGCTTGAATTTTGCGAAAAATTATACTGAAATTACCGACGAAGAAATAAAAATAATAATGGACGCTAGACAATCTATACTTAGACTTAATAACACGACTTGGATTAAAAGTAATAACGACAAAACTTCGATGTACCAATGGGTGCATTTGATTCAGCTCAAATAGCCAATTTAATAGGGATATATATTTTAGATATCCTAAGTAGATTCCTTGACCCTCAAAACGTAGGACTATACAGAGATGATGGGCTAGTTGCTGTACCTGATACCAATGGCCCTTTAACATCCCGACTACAAAAGAAAATAATTAAGGCCTTCAAATTTCTAGGTTTTAAAATAGAAATTTCTTCCAACATAAAAATAGTTAACTTCCTAGACGTTACATTTAACCTCAACAATAGCACTTATAAACCCTTCCAAAAGGAAAACCAATCACCCATATATATAAATATCTACTCTAACCACCCGAAATCAATAATTAAGCAAATTCCAAATACAGTAAACACAAGAATAAATAAACTCTCCTCTAGTAAAACCATTTTTAACCAAAATAAGTCTAAATATGATCAAGCCCTATTAAAAAGTAAATTTAAACAGACACTAAGCTATATAGATAGGTCAGATAATAAAACACCCACTAAATCCAAAAATAGGAAAAGAAAAATTATATGGTTCAATCCACCTTTCTGTAACCTTTCTAACATTAATATAGGAAAGTACTTCATGAAGCTAATTGATAAACATTTTAGCCAAAATCAACTTTTAAAAAAGATATTTAACAAAATGAACTTAAAGATCAGTTACTCTTGCATGCACAGTATAGAAAGAATTATTAGCTCACATAACACTAACATTTTGAAAAATCTACATAAAAACCAAGTAAAGACTGATAGTAATACATTCAAAATGAGATCATCAACATGCAATTGCAGAACAAGATCAAATTGCCCAGTTGAAGGACAGTGCTTGGCGGAAAATGTGATATATGAAGCAACTATTTTCCCCAAAGAAAATATGGAGCAAAAGAAGAATTACATAGGGATATCGGCGGGTAGTTGGAAGAACCGATTCTATAACCACCGCCAGTCCTTCAAAAATAGACATAAGAAGAACCAAACGGCACTGTCAAAACTTTATTGGAATTTGTTGGAGAGTGGCTTAACCCCACAAATAACGTGGAAGTTCATCTCGAGAGCCAGAACTCCAATAAATTTCAGAGACAGATGCGATCTGTGTCTAAAAGAAAAGATCTTCATTATAAGGCATAAAGATCCGGATCTATTACTAAACAGTCATAGTGAACTAATTTTTAAATGTCGGCATAAGAACAATCTAAACCTAACAAAATATATTACCTGATCTTTATTTTTGCTCTTCAAATATTGTTATTCATGTGTGAATATGAACACATAACTGTATGCATGCCGAAATATGTTTTTTGGACTGAAACAGTCATACGTTTTTTACATGTATATGTATATTTGTTTATATAGAAAAATAGGAATACATCTGTATAGTTGTGTATTGTGAAAAAATATATTTGTGTTTGGCCAATATGAAGATTGATATGTATGTATAGATACGGGTAGGTATATAGATAGGATATATAGGTGTATATGTGTATATATGTGTGTGTACATGTGTATATGTATGTATGTGTAGAGATATATGTATAAATGTGGGCATGTGGGGATACAGATATGTATGTATATATATATATATATATATATATATATATATATATATATATATATATATATATATATATGGATAGATAGATGTATAGGTGTGTGTATATGTGTATGAGGGGATGTGTGTGTGTGTGTAAATATGTGCCTATGTGTGCATATATATATGTGTGTATATGTGTTGGACGTATGTAAAAATGTTTAAAAGAAAAAAGACTTACAAGTATTTATTGATTTTTACCCCACTTACAATATTGTTTTCTTAAATGAATTACGTTTTAATAATCATTATTAATGATAAAATATTTAGATTTTTGATGATTAAATACTAAAGTCATCACCTAATTTCTTTCGTAGAGAAGTTTCTTTAGGAAATTCTAGTTGCACCCCTATACACATATATGTAAGTATACGGAAACATCTAAGAAGATATATGAAATTACCCATGTATATCAGTACACGTGTACCTGTATAAGTGACTGTAGATGTGAAAGATCGTATGTGTATGAAATTCACATAGATGTGTTTACAATATATGATGGAGCATGATCTCTAATATTGCGTTAAAATGCCACTCCATATTAAATTAATACTAAATTTTAAGTAATAGAATTTACCTATGTAAAAGTAGTCCCTAATCAATCTCATAAATAAAATTCAAACTGATAAAGATATCATCTTATTCTTAATAATCACTTACTACTAGATGTAAACTTATATTTGAGAAAAGATTTCTAGTGTTTTAATGTAAACTCTACATACCTCTTAATCGACTATTTCACATTAAATCACCAAAATGTCCGTAATAAGGTTTTAAAAAAAACTTTAACATATAATTAAATGGCTTAGACTGTTTAAACTGAAAAATTTACGAAATCTCAAAGTTAAAAAACAACAACAAAACCCCCCCCCCAAAAAAAACGCATATTCCAATAGAAGTTAATGACACTTGTTTACAACCTCTTTCTCTTTTTTTCTCTCTTTTTCTTTTTCTCTTTTTTCAATATAGATTTCTCTCTATCCCACTTCCTAATCAAGATATAACTTCCGTTAACAGATTTAAAGTGTCAATGTCTAGATTTCAGCGAATATTTAAATTTGAAACAATAGAAAGAAATGTTACATCTAACTCAACGCTGTCTCTCTACCTCCCTACCTGCCCCACTTCGTGAGTTTCCTTATTATTGCCCGTCATAAATGTGTAAATATATTTTCATTTTTCCATTTCAACATTTGGAAATAAATCTGATGATCCACTGTCCTTTGGAAGGGCTGTGGTGAAATAATTTATTATATGGAACCTTAAAGTGGTCTGTTTTTATTTAAATAAAATATATCTATATCTATATCTATATATATATATATATATATATATATATATATATATATATATATATATATATGACATAGTTAACTGAACATTTTTTAGTAGACAAATTCTTATGCATTGAACATTTTATCACTTATCCTGAGTTAAATATATAAATTACCAGGTGCTAATTCGCAAACATGTGTGAAAACATGTTGATTGATTTGTAGCTCCTGCTAATGTTTGAACACAATAGATAAAAATTGACTGAGTATCTCAGGGAAGATGATTTCAGAATACCTTGTCTTAAATTGCTTTATGTGATGAGGATAAGTAAAGATTCTGTTCTTACAAAACTGATTACTTGTCTATTTAAGAGTTAAAGTTCTGTAATAAGTTAGGGCTGTTTGCCATTGCATGGATGGGTGAGTCCCAAGACAGGGTTTAATTTTAGAAGATGGCATATTCTTTGTAAATATATATAGCAAATCCTTTTTTGCTTATTAGCAAGAAAAATGAATATGACTGATAATTTTTAGAAGTTTCAAAACCTACTTCTTGGAAATTATTCTGTCTTTTTTTTTTTTTTTGTTTCTCTCCTCACGTGCCTCCATTCATTCAAACTCTTGCAAGTAAAGTCAGAAGCATCCTCAGCATCCTTCAGCAACCTCCATTCATAAGAGAAATTGGTTAGCTATTATATATTCATGAAAAGTGTGTAGTGTTCTCTGGTTGTTCAAAATATGACAGCAGCTATCTTTCCAAATGATTGATTATATCTGTTCAGTTGTCATCAAGCAGCAGCCATAAGAGAAGCATTGAACATAATGGTACAAAATTAACAGAATTGAAGGATGTTGAGTTGTCGTGTAGAAAATTGACCAAAAATGTGTAGAATGGTTTGAGTTGGTGTTTTACCATAAAGAATAAAGAGGATGTTAATAAATGGAGACACCCTCATCTGGCTCACACTCCTCTCCGTTCTTATGAACGGGAGTAGATGTTTATCCCTTGTTTCATTCTAGGATTAGATCCCTTATTCCTTCTAAAGTCTTTTCATTGTCTCTCACTCCCAGTAGCCCCTTGTATCTTAATGGCATTATTGCCTAGCTTGGGGTGAATTGATTAAAAAAAAGGAAGAAAAGAAGAAAATGCTGTAATCATAAACTTTAAATATTAGGTTGGCCAGAAAGTCCTGACTTTCTTAGGAAGCAGAAAAAAGAAACAATTTTATGGAGCAACACTTCAAAATTTATTCTTCAAAATATAGTCCATCATTCTCGATGATCATCTACTAGAGATCAGCCAGCATCCAAATCTGTCCCAGATACAAGTCTGCTGGGTTTGAATAAAAAAAAACTGTAAACAAGCTTCCTTCATGTCATCAAAAGTGTTGAATTGCTGGTCGCAGAGGATGTGTGCCATTGAGCAGAATAGGCCATATTCACTCAGAGCAGCATTGGGACTGAATGGTGGATTTGGAAGAATTTCAACAGTCTATCTGTTTGAACTTCTCCTTAGTTAACCTGGCAGTGTGTGGTCTCGTTGTGTCTTGCTGAAACAAAGCCTGACCTCAATTGACCAAAGCAGGATACTGTTTCTTTAGTTTGTCATATGTGTGATTTAGCTGCTGACAATACAGTTTAGTGTTGATGGTATGACTGTGTAGAACAAACTCAAAATGCATTACTCCTTAGAAATTCCACCAGACAGAAATCAAGATTTGTTGTTTTCTTTTCACTTCCTCAGTGAATTATGACGTTCTGGCCAACCTAATATACTGTTTAATCTTAATTATTTCCTGCTTCCAATTGTCATAAGGCATTTGTATGTAATAAAATGTTGAACCAGTATTGCTACTCTGTTGTATCCAATCATGTAATAAAACATTGAACCTGGGTTACCATCCTGTTATATGATGGCAATCCTGAAGAGAACTTGAAAAGTGGAGTGATGATGAGATGAGTGAAAGGTCCTAGATGGAATACTTTCAAGGGGAATAAGACCCCATTGCCCTAGGTAGGCCTTTTCTTAATATTAAGTGGCTAGATACTTTCTAGACATATTTAATCATGTCCTAACCCTCAATTTTTATTTCCCTTGTGGAGTGTAATGTTATATATATATATATATATATATATATATATATATATATATATATATATATATATATATATATATATATTATCAAATCTGATGTCTTTCCTGACAAAGTTAATGTCCCTGTTATTCAGATATGGGCAAGATGATAAGATATATGTTGCTGCTTCAGCTTTTAGATTAAAGAGAGTAAACCTCTCATCCTTGGATAAAGTAACAAAAAACACTTCAGTGGAAAGCATAGAAATTTAAGAGGTTAGCTGATACCGAATGAATCACATCGCCTAAGCCAAGAAGTCCAATAAGTCTAATACTTCTTGAATCCTTATATTACTTTCTCACAGGATTTCAGACGAATACTCAACAATTTGTATTCTGATAATCTTTCTAATTCAGCTGTTACTTCCATGCTGTCTTCTTTGAAACATTGCAATTCTCATTTAGCAGCAAAGTGCTATACTTTGACTTGTTTTCAGCTAATAATATACGGTATCAATGACCTGGTGTTTGGTAACCGTCACATTTAGGTAATTCAATTTTATATGGCTCTATAAGACTTTTGTTAACTTTACTGATGACACTTTTAGATATATCAATAAAAAAAAACTATTTTCAAGTGCATACTTGATATACAACAGCTGTGGAGATAAAAGTTTCTTTGATCAAGCAGTGTCATCAGTTTGTTCAATTGTATTTTTTTATAGCTATTTCTATACAACCAATCTGTTGTAAATATCACTTTTCAATCATTTCAGAATATATTTGTCCAGAACTGCTGCCATTTTAAAATCAGAATTATATCAGTTTCTTCACTTGAAGACATTATTAAGAGGTTACTTTGTAAATATATGTGTGTATTTATGCACATACATATACCATCATATCTTTAAGGCAAAAATGGCAAGGTGATCAAAAATAACAACTGAATTATCTTTCTTTTTGTCTGTAGCAGTCATTTTTCTTTATATCCACTGATAAAATTTGACTGATATCAGGAAAAAATCCCAACTTTAATTTAAACATAAAATGTATAAATTATTCTTTTAAGACAAATTTCACATACAGTCCTTTATTTTCCTCCTTTTATTATCATTTTTTTTTTGTAAGCTCATCTGGTTCTTTTGTTTGTCTGCCAATTAACTTTTGATTTTTTTTCTTCTTCTTTTGGCAATTTTTTTTTTTTTTTACTTTCTTAAAATCTTCAGAAAAATAATTTCCCTCTAATATTAATAGTTCATTTTGGAGGACAATTCAATTCTTTTGCATAATTTCTATTCTACCTGAAGTAGCAGTTATGAAAAATTTTGAAACTATGACTTAGCCCTCCCCACTTTTTTTCTTTTGCTCCTTGGTCCTCATGTTATCTGTTCAAGATGTTCATTGTTAACAGAGCACAGCATTCCAGAGATCGGGATAGAAAAGCTCAAAGAATAACATGTTCTACACTTTATAATATGACAGTTTCTGGAATGAAAAGAAAAAGAAGAAACACATTCTTCCTCCCATAACTTTTTTAAGCCCATTACAAACTAGGCACTATTTGCTTTCAGAACATTAAAAAAGAATACATTTCCCAGTAAGCACATGAAGAAATACTGGACAGAATCTGTATGCTAACAATGCATTGCATGAAATTTAATAGTACGAATAATTATAATAATAATAATAATAACAGAATGCTTAAAATTTTTTAACCAAAAAAATGTTGATGCAAGGATATAGGTTTTAAATGAGTCAATAAATAGAACTTCCAAAGTATAAAACTAAATATGTTACCAACAAACAGCTTTCTGTTAAGTAATTAAAAAATTCATTAAAATTGATTTATAGCTTGAAAATTGATTACTTTTAAAAACTTGAAGCCTACAAGCTGTCACCTCTTATGTTTTTATCGTGTGAGTTTTTAAAAAATTTCTTTTAAATTGCTCATCTATCTTATACCGTACATTATTTAAATAGCTTTGGCTAATCTATATAATAAATGCGAATGTCAGTGTTTCAATGTGTCACACTTTTTCAAATTTACTCCTAGAGGCTGTAGCCCAACATATCATACCATTTTGGAATCAAGTCAGCTCTATTAGCAAATTAAAAACATTCTGTGCTGGATCCGGGCCAGCAATCCTGAAATTTTGGATTTCAAAGTTTTCATTACAGCGATTGTTTCTGGTGTGATTTTTTGTGGCAAATTTTTTTGTACAATAACAATTTTTATAACTTGGAAATAAATTTGAGAATAATCAGAATTAATTGCGAAATCCAGTGAAAGTCACCCATGAAATAAAAAGAATTGTTTGTATGGAAAGTAAGGACCTGCATACATTAAAATGTCTTTAAATTAAGTGGTGGTAGATTAATTATTGTTGAACTTTAAAAGGATAAGCTTAAATGTTAATGCAATTCTTAAATGCAGCGATCAATTTTAAGTTCTTCTGGAGTTTATTGTTGCCTGTCGCATCTACTCCTCCCTACCTATTTTGATGAAGGACCAATCAAGACCCCTCTGCAGGAGCTAGTTGAAATGCCGCCCGATAGGGTGGCTCTTAAGCTAGTTGTGTCACTCTGGTATAATTCTCTATTTCATTAATGTAACCTTTGACCTAATGCATTACTAGTGCCTCCTTCCAATAGATACAAAATGATTTTCACTTGCTAGGAGCTGACATTTCTATGTAGGTTAACTTTAAGCAGACTTCTGGAATCTTATTTCCTTTTAAGAACAACTCTCATAGTAAATAAACAGATTAAGTCCACCAAGGTACCAAGTAATAAAAGGATTTTGTAGTTATAAAACCAGAGAAATGGTTTGTGCCAGATAAATGCAAATTCAATGAAATATTTCTATCTGCAGTTTCTACAAAGTATGTTATATGTCTGCTTGCAGGTGAAGATTTAAAAACTTTCTTACACAGCATTTTTATTTCATTCTTCTTTTTTTTATGTGCTGTGTCTCTTCAGGATGTAGGTGACCATAGCCCTTTATGCAAGCTCATCAAGTATTCTATGCACCGCTTTCCTTTTTCCCTCAATCTTCCCTGTGAGTATCAGGTTTTCCAAGCCCTCCTTCCTCATTATGTACCCCAGAAATTTCAACTGACTCTTCCTGATGTTAAGTATAAGTTTTCTTTTTGTTTCCATTTTCTCCCAAACCTTGTTGTTGCTCACATGTTTGGTCCATGGTATCCTCAGCATCCTTCTGTAGAACCACATTTCTGTTGCTTCAAGTCTCTTCTTCATCTTTGAGGAGATTGTCCAGCATTCACAGCCATACAGGAGTACAGATATCACGTAACAGTTCAGTACTCTTTTCTTTGTTTCTGGTGAAATCTTTCTGTCTGGAATCACTAAGTCTTTTCTCTTTTTGTATAATCTCTTAATGTCAAAAGCAAAAGGCATCAAGATGTATTTTTTTAATAAGTTGTATTTGTAAATGTTTTTCACTAATTTTTTGTGCTAATTACAGCATCAGTCTCTCTTTAGAAATGTGTGAATATATCTATTTGCATGAGTATAATGCTTATGTGGTTTCATGCATGCACTAGAAACTGATGCAAGAAGGAGCGCTGAAAAGTTTTTAACCAGAGTAACTATGCTTAAAAAAAAAGAAAAAAAAAATTTTTTTTTTTTTTGCAGGTTGGTTATCTGGTCAGATCTTTGAAATTGGGTTGGGATGAGAACTTTTCAGCACCCACTGTTTATAATGTGAAAATAATAATTTATAAGAGCTACATAGTTTTGTTATAGCTTTAAAAGTGCACACTTTAAAAGCAAGTAATATACAGGGCGCAGTAGAAATACCTCCAACATAGTGGTAAGGCATTAGCTAGATGAAGACACCATTACCTCTAATATTTTATCATTATGTAGGAGGTATTAGTGGAGGAGTGTTTACCACACCCTACACACACACACACATATATATAGTTTGTCACTTAGCTCATTGTTGTTACCCGACTCCAGAGTTTCATAGGCAGACCTGTCCATCCACTCTTCAGAGGTTATCAGCAATTTATACTTTTTTTTTTTTTATTGCTGTAAGCTTTTTCCTTATTTTTGTGTTTGTGTTGTGTGTGTGTGTGTGTGTATATAAAAGTTAACAGAAGTCAACACTTAGAGGTGACAGTCTGTTTCATGCTAGTGCAATCATCAGGCAGCTAGTTGCCTGATGATTGCACTAGCATGAAACAGACTGTCGCCTCTAAGTGTTAACTTTTATATTTACACACGCTCTATCTCTGATATTGAGCACTTTATCCCATAAATATAGCACACTTTAAGACTATATTTCTTCATACATATATATATATATATATATATATATATATATATATATATATATATATAGTTAATATTAATATGGGCACGTGGCTGAGTAGTTAGAACGTTCGCTTTCTGACCATGAAACGCAGGTTTGAATCTCAACACGGTTGATTTGTCAGGAAGTAGACTTTCTGATGTTATCGGTCTGGAGGGGTCGATCCCAGCATGTGGCACCTTTGAAAAGTGCCTGAAAACCATACCATAGGTTGACCCAAGCCTTGTGAATGAAATTGGGTAGACAGAACTCTTGGGGTCCATCAACAGCTGTGCTAGCATGAAGTCACATGTCATCGTGACCGAGGGTTTGAATGTGCTGACCTTGTTCAGATTGTTGACCACGCTAGATAACATGTTCTCTCCCAGAAACTGTAACTAAGGTCTGCTCAGCATAGTTACAGTATAAACCACAGGTTGGCTCTGTGGGTGTTGAACAAACACAAATGTGCCTGAGTGAGTGTCTGCAATAGAAATTGGCTAGCAGCCTTAATAGACGGGTATCCTCAAATACGAGTGGCTAGCTATTATATTTTGTTAATGTTCACTCTATACAAGGCCCAAGAACCATTCAAGATAGAGGCTTGCTGAAGGTGGTTGTTGTGATATTAAAACAGTGGAAGAAGAATAAGGAAAAAAAATTAACTGTTGAATTGAAAAATAACAAATGAAAGAGAAAGACACTAACTGATTAGCTAGTGTTTTGTACTTATTACTTGTTCATATATACTTTTAAAAATCTTCATTTTTAAAACCATAATAAAATGTGTGTGTGTGTTAATATGTGATTGGTTTATACAAGTACCTATGTACGTGGGTTGTTATTTTTAGATGTGTGGTGTAAATTAATATGTTTACATGAATAACAGTATCTGAATATTTGTGAAGAGTACCTGTATAAATATGTGCCCTCTTCAAATTGTAGCATTCAGGTTCTCACATGACTAATGAATTCTGGCAATGATATGCCTGCTCAGCACAAAATATATTTGAGAATATTCAATACTGTGGATAAAGAAGTGGATTTTATGGAGCTTGAACTCTTGGAATTTTCTTTTAAATTGCCAAGAGTACTATTTTATTAACTTCAATATTTAGAAAAAAAGCAACTCTTAGAAGGTCAATATCACAGAATATTAATAGACTGGCATCAGGACTTATTTATAATGAGTCGGATGTATTGATCTTTAATTGGATTTATGCAAGCAACTGCATACATGTATTCCTATTTAAACATGCTTATGCCTTCCAAAAGCAAAACAGGAAAATTTCTTTGTTAGAAATAAAGAAAAGGGTGCTGAACTGTTTTGTAATATCAATCCTTCCTATATGGAAGTGAATGCTGTACAATTTTCTCACAGATGAAGCGAAGAAGCAACAGAGATGTTTTCAAAAGGATACAGAGAATAACATGGATGAAGCACATGAGCAATGAGGAAGTTTTTAAGGAAAATGGAAATAAATAGGACATTTAGAATCAAAAAGACAGTTGAAATTTCTGGAAGGCATAATGAGGAAAGAGGGCTTGGAGAACCTGACACTTACATAAGATATTTAAGGAGAGACAGAGAGAAAAACAGCAAGTAATTTACCTAACATGTTTGTAAATTGTTGGTAGAACAGGGAGTAGGAAGCATAGTAAAAAAAAAGAAAAGATGCTAAGATCTACCAATGATAGGAAGTTATGGAGAGCCATGTGTTGTATAGCCCCCTTGTTCTTGGGAGGTCTTGGTTGACGGGGATCAATTTCATAACATATCTTTTCTCACATGCCTTTTCCTAGCTGGGTGTTGAAATGTTTTGGATTTCAAAGATGAAAGAGAACTTCAACAAAAGAGATTTTAAACTGATCTATTTCATTAAACATATCAACATGTACATTTTTAACTAACAGTTGTGTTGCTCTATCACCCCCCACTGGGGAGAAAGTTCCCCAAGACACAAAATAACCACATATACTCTGTATGATGTGTAAAAACTTAACTACCTGAAATCACTTTCTATCTGTCTAACATTCCTACGCTAGTTTTAACCAATCAAAAACAACTTTCTTATTTGGTCTGCCATCTGACATTAAAGGTCAGCCACAGACGGGGTCTGAGCTAAAATACACTGCCACTAAAAAATAAGTCTGAAACTATTATTTAACACATGATTACCCAATTCCTGGAGGGGAACAGGCACATAAAAGGAGGAGGTTGTAGTTGGTAAACAAATTTTATGTATATATTACTAGTTTATGATGTGCTGCATACTTCACTGATGAATTTTAACTATCCTATGTCAAAAAAGATATTTTCCTTTTAAAATTTTAGAATTTTATTGATTTTTTTTTTTCTCATTATGGGTTGAATGATTCTTTTTCATCTTTCTTTGCAGGTATATCTGATACCTTTGGTTGACAATGCTTTTACAAGACTTTTGAACTATGCAAAACGTGTGCAAGCAATTAATCGAAAACAGCATCAACAATAACAACAATGCCTGGTTGTACATTGTGCTGGACTTTGATTTAAATTGTCAACATCCGTCCTGCCAGTAGTCATCACTGGTCATCATAGTGACGGGGGTGGTGGTGGTGGCAGCAGAATAAGGAGACGGTGGGTAACCTGTGAGGAAGTGCCACCACAGTAAAAAAAAACAATAGTGTCATCCTCATCACTGTGAGGTCAGCATCCACAGTCATGGTAAGTCGCCTGACTTTACAGTATTGCAAGATTATCCTAGCCACCTCAATGGTGTGGTTCCTCTTGGATGTCTTCCTTATTATGTATTACACGGACTGTGCCAGCAGTAATCGACAATGTCCTGGTGGTGATGGTGTCCTCAGAAATGATGCTGATGCTGATAATCGAGGAGGAGGAGGAGGCGGTGGGGGAGGAAAATTAGGAAACCTCTTCAACATCCCTAGAGGTGAGTTTATTTTCTCTTTATTAAACCCAATTTAGACGCAATGCATCCCGAAAGGTTGATTTTGTTGGTTCAGAAAAGGAAAATGATTTTCTCTCAAAATTTCTCTCTTTGACTTAATATAGAATATTCAACATAACTGGAGTTTTCAGGCATAGAAAACATAAGTGGTTAACTATTTTCACTGTTCAGACTGTTGTCCTCATCTTTATTGTCAACCAACGCTTTTATCCACTGGGCCATGTGTCACATGTACCAGTGGATAAAAATGACAAAAGGACACATGGTCCAGTGGATAAAAACATTAGTTGAAGTAATCCAGTGACTTGACCCAAAATATTGTGTTCAATACCTTGCACAGCAGAGGTGAACAAAAACTTGGAGAGCTGAGTCACTAAAAAGGGAAATAACTGAAATATCCAGAAAAGCGTGGCACATGGAATGAGAACAATCTACCCCAGTGGAGTAAATAAAAGGTTTGGTTCAAAATTCCAACATATATCGTCTGAAGAAGGCCAGAGCGTACAACGACTGAAATGTCATGAATATGACAGTAAAAATGAGGACAACAATTCAATCAGTGTAAATAGTTACAATACCTCTTCTCAGAAATATAGACAGATAAGTGGTTAAGTTTGAATTTTGGCTGAGGTGACTTATATTCACTTCATGCATGTGCTGATGCCCTTGAGAAAGGCATGAATCCACTTCTCCATGTGCTCTTTTCCATTGCCAGATATCCCAAGAAAATATCTTCTTGTATGCTATGAAAATTGACTGAGAAGAGAGTGAGTGAGCATTTAGAAAAACCACTCCCCTATGACTACTTGCTCAGACAGGAACAGCAGAATGCTGTTGCTCTAATAGTCAGCTATGACAAAGTTCCAATCAATAAGTATACTGGAAATGTAAAAAAAATACACAGGTACACTTCTCATTCAGTCACAAGAAAGTAGACAATATTATCGGAATCAGTTTTGCATTTATGATTTGATCCTTAAACCAACTTATTAAAAGAGTGTCTTTTTGGTAATTTTTAAAGGTGAATCAAAATAAATAAGAGTTATAAATAGTTGGTAAAAACAATACATTTTTCCCCAAATTATTTATCCTTAATAAAATTATAGCAAATAAGCATAAATATTAGTTTTCATTGGCTTTATTTTGACATCAGTTTAATATATAAAACTGTATGTTTCATATCTAAATTTTGTTTTTCTATGTGAGTAATTATTTTAATCAATAAAAAAAAAAAAACAACTTTTGTCTTTAACAATATTTTAAATTGAACAATTAAAAATACTGGTTTGCTTTTATAAGAAAATTACATAGCAAAACTTTTAAAATATTGGTTGACTTTTATAAGGAAATTATATTGGAATGACAAAAATATTGGTTGATGTTTATAGAAAAATGATATAGCAAAGCTTTAAAAATATTGGTTAGTTTTTATAGGGAAATTCTATAGGAATACCTTAAAAATATTGGTTGGCTTTTATGGTGAAATTACATAGAATAACCTTAAAAAATATTGGTTAGATTTTATAGGGTAATTTTATAGGAAAGTTTTAAAAATATTGGTTTACTTTTATAGGAAAATAATATATCAAAGCTTTAAAAGTATTGGTTTGTTATATAAGGAAATCATATTGGAAAGGCTTAAAAATATTGATTTGCTTTTATAGGGAAATTATATAGCAAAACCTAAGTTCACAATTGATATCATAATTGCATGCTATCTTTGGTTTGCCAGTCACAAATGTTATTATTTGTTTTAGATGTTTTTGTTATTCAAGCATGATAATCAGGTACTGCTGACATTGATATTATTGAGTAGATTTCTTTTTTACTCTGGATGTATGACTAATTATATGTGGATCAATATTAACAGCTGTTTTGGAAAGTTATTCAGTTCAGCTGAATATGTACTGCATGAGAGAAATTCTCCAATAACAAGCCAGTCTTATAATGTCCTTGGATTTGCATTTGGGCAATAGTAAATTCAAAGTCATCCTTAATCTGCTCTTACATCCAAAAGTAGTTATCCATAATACGAAAACAGGATATATGTAATATTTTAGAGATTTCAAAGCAATTGTTTGATTCTGAAAACCATTAGAAATCTTCTGGCTCCTTTTCCTAAAGAACTGTTGGTTTGAAAAAGGAAAATGATTGTTTCTGAAAATTCTTTCTTTCTTTCTTTATCCTCATACATGGCGGGTATTTATAAAATAAAACCAGTGTGCTGTTTTAGGATTTCAGTTTGAAGTTCATATCTGTAACTCATCAGCAATGACAAAAACCTTCATGCTCTCTTCTCACCATCTATTGACTTATGAACTTTGCAAAAATTGATAGAGTATCATTTAAAAAGTTTTATTTTTTAAAAACCTTATGAATATTATTAGCAAAGGATCTAGGTGCTTTCAAAATTCTTTAACTTGGAATCCTATTTATATGCTATGAAGTGTAATTACTGTTTCAATAGATGAACACTTAATTTATATAATTTTGTATAAATATTACCAGGTTAAATTTTATTTAGGATGTTTTTAATGCAATTTGTAAAGTTGACGAAATTCATTTGTACAGTTATAGTACATTTTAGTCATTAACTGTGAGAGTGATACCAATAACTAATGTTTTGTGATTGTTTCACTGGATCAATATTTATTAGTGCATGTGACAATTGAACGGTGATTTGAGGTAGTCTCTAGTTAAGAATGGGAGACAGAAAAACATGGAGAAGATGAGTGAGTGGCTTTTGATATACTGTATATACTCAAGTATAGTGCGAGTTTTGATGATTAGCTTTTTACGCAAAAAAAGGGAGGTTGCTCTTTACACGGGTAACTTTTTTGAAGTTAAAAATCATGCAAAAAAATTTAGGGGTCACACTATACTGAAGTCAGCTTATACATGAGTATATACAGTATTGAGAATAAAAACAAGGTAAAAATATGGATTTAATAAACATATAAAATGAGATGAATGATGGCCATAAGATGATTGGAACCTCGGACAACTTCACCAAAAAGTATTAAAAACTTTCAAGTTTCCAGGTTTACGCACCTGCAAAGAGACAAATTGACGATGGGTTTGTGCTTCCTAAAATTTACCCAGCAGGGATTGTTTTAAAAAATCTTCTAGGCTAATTCCATTCTGCAAAAATTATGTTATATGATTGTCAGAGTGATTACCTGTATATTAGTCTGGTCTGGGCTGAGTCATTAAGTGGATGATTGTTTCTGGTCTAGGGGTCAGTGACTCATCAATGATGTAATGTAAACTGCTTGATTCTTAATAAAAAAAGATAACCGAAAACACTTTGTAGAGTTCTGTTCCAGTCTTGTTGACTGCTGACAAATTCCACGCCATTGATGCTAAGCTTCTGATAAAAACTGACAAAGAGCTTTTAGCAACAAGACCTACAGAAAGGAGAGGGAACTAGGGTTCATACCTAAGATTAATATTTGTATTAGTATCAAAGTAATATTACTGCCTCAGGTTGCTCTTCAGCTGAGTAGACCGTAGCATCCATAAGCTAACCAATGTTATGTATATCATCGTAATAAACTTGTAGTTGAGTTTGACAATGATGTTAGAGATTTTCTTGAAGTTTTCTCTCACATCTGTAATTTCCATCTGACCCCCTGAAGAAAAGCATTACCACGGTTCCGCAGCGGAATTCAATTCTGCTGTGAGATACACAACGTTTTTGAAAAAGTAATGTCTTACTACTGGTTGGTGCTAGCAGGAACACTATCATACCATAGAAAACCTATATGAGAATGGTTTCCTCATGATCAGAGTCTGTGAACTGTTATGAGGTATGTTGAATTACCACGGATCTACAGATTAAGTGAGGTGGTATACCTTGACTTTAGTGTGAAATCACAGGTGATGCCTCAAAGAACTTGTATAAGAGAATTTTGCATTCACTAGATCAACCAATCTTTTTTTTTTTTTTTTTTTTACTGCAATTTCAATGAGGTGTTTTAATCTTTTAAAAAAGCAGACATTGGTCAAGTGCATCTTGCTATGTAGGTAATTGTTTTGCTGATTTGTATTGGTAGTTTGCATCCTTTCAATATGTTTTAACATATTAAAATTTTTATAGTAATTTATTATTATCACTTTATCAAAATCATGCATAAGTAAAACTTTTATTTTGCAGACCTAGATCCTTACTAATTCTTTGTTTTCAATCAGCATAAAATTAGGATGACTGTATTCCTGTCCGAAACTACTGAATATGAGATACTATAATTGAAACACTCATATAGAAGGGAATGTTTTGCAATTTTATCCTAGTCTCAAAGGTTTCCCCGTTTTGTATGACCAACAATCATTCTGTGAGACAGAATTTCTTCAAAGTTGTTAGCCACTTAACAGAAAGGGCATAAAATAATTAATAAATGAAAACTTTTGGGGTCAATTGACAACAAACTGGACATTGATTTCTGGTTGTTGGTCTATATTAATTGATTAATCATAAATAAGATTGAAGTAGTTGACTTTTAGGCTACCCTAGGTGGTAGACAGGCAGCCTGTACCCTGGGTAGTTCTCATACTGACCATTTGAGTTATCAGTTGTGTGTTGTGATGTTGAAATGAGTTGATAGGAGGAAGAGTTGAAGAGAAAACCTGATCTGTTAGTTTGTCATGGAAAAATTTGTCCGAAATGTCACTTACCTACCTACCCACTCAGACCATGCAAATGTAGCTCTGAATAAATGCCTAAATATTTTGGAAACAAGGTTTTTGTCCACGTTTCTTGCAGCAATGTTTGTTTTCTTTCACCTTTTGTTTTCTTGGGAGCTTGTAATGTGCCCTTCCTAGTTTTAGGTGCATACTGACATAACCAGAATGGAGACACAACGTGAGGTAGTCATTGGTCAGAGGTTGGAAAGCTGAGTGAGGGACCCATTGTGTGTTTACAAATGGATTAAGCTAAAATTTTATGTTTGTGTATATGCACACACATGCATATACTTGATTCTTGGAGTGTGAAATGCATGTTTATCATTGAATTTTTTTTTTCCTGTTACCATGTATCTGACTAATAAATGCCTATTATTTGCTATAGGGTAATTTACCCTATGAATATTTGTTTAATAAACTATACCTTTTTCAATCCCAGTACAAGCAACAATCATTCTGAATTGTTCTGAAAATCATAAATTTAACTCTATTGGTCCATATGTAGTTGGTTGAATTATTTAAAATATCTAATTAGGCAAACATAATTTATTTTAAATTGTTTAACCTTTACCCTGTTCATATAATTTAAATAAAATAAGGAATTATTTCAGAGTCTGTCTATATTTCTGAGATGAGGTATTATGTACAGTATTTACATTAGTCGGACTATTGTCCTCATCTTTGTCGCCATATTTGTCACAACGTTTCGGCCGTTGTATGCTACGGCCTTCTTGAGGTGGTTGGAATTTCGAACCGAACCCTTTATTTCGATCACTGGGGTAGACTGTTCTAGTTCCACGAGCCATGTTTGATGGATGTCAGTTATCAGTTATCTCCTGGTAATTTTCCCTCTGAAAGTTCTCCACTGCCTGAACCGGGTATTGAACTCACACTCCTTGGGTCTGTCACCGGATCTAACCAACGCCTTTATCCACTGTACCATGTGTCCTTGAGGAATTATTTTTTAATTCCTATTTCCATTAAAGTAATACAGCTTGTTTTATATAATCTTTTAAAATTAAACATCTTCAATTTCTTAGAAAATTACCTTTATTTTATCTGTTAGTCCTATATAGAAATCGTTTTTATATATATATGAGAGAGAGAGAAAGAGAGAGAGAGAAGATTAATGTATATTATTTGTTCCCCACCCCTAGCTATCATTTATATATAATTACTTATATTTAGAATTTTTCTAATTTAGATGATATTAATATTTCTCATGTTGTGTGGCTGGACAATTTTTTAAGAAACTAATAGTTTGTAATGTATTATCATGCTTCGTTATTTGATGCAATTTATAACTCAAATATATTACTTTGTAAATTTTTAGATAATATATTGCACGGTGGTAGTTATAACAACCACCGTAACCCTGAGTATTTAGGGAAAGGTGAGTCTACTAAATGAAAGGCAAGATCATGTGACCAGCAATATTCATTTCTTGCAAGAGTTTATCAAAAGAAAATGGATGAGGGAAGAAGGAAAAAACTGAATGGAAGAAAATAGGAGTCTTTTTAAAATAGAAAAGGAAGAGTGGCTTTTGTAAATATACTGACATTTTCTTAATATTTTAAAAGGTTGGTATATGCATTAGGTCTCACCATTATTTAGAAAGCAGAGAAGTCATTTGCAGACATATTTTGGAATTGGATGTAGAAAAAAAAACTTCATCTAAGGAATATAAAAATTATAACTCTCTTGACCAAAGCAAAGAAATTGAGGTTCCTAAAGGACATCATATTATCAATACATTTGACAAATTCATTTCTGGCTACACTTAGTAGTTTTCTGTTTGTATCTAAATAATTTTAGCTGTATATGCTAGTGATTTTCTTCATGATAAATACAGTGTAACCCGGATATAAGAGAGTTGTCGGGCTGTATAAGTCTCTTATATTCGGGTTTCTCTTATATTCGGGTTTCTCTTATATCCGGGTTTGGTCTATTTTGTTTAAGTATGGCTCTAATTTGGGACCAGAGAAAATCGCTCTTATATCCGGGTTTATCTTATATGCGGGTTACACTGTACCAGAATATGGTTTTGGGTTTATTAAAAAGTAAGTGACTCTGAAATGTGTTGATTCTGTCCCTTCAACAACTAGAGCATGGAACTATATGGTTTTAATCTTCATTTTAGTTTATATCAGGAATAACATTGCACATATATCATTTTAATAATATGGAGCTTGTTGTGCAAGAAATCTTCTGTTGTACAATTCAAATGGAGCATTTTTAATTTTGATTTTCTCCAAGTGTATATTTCTAGCAAGCAGAATATGACTAAGGCATATCACGAAAGCACATTTCTAGTGGTGATATTTTATGCTATATTCATTTAATATTAGAAATTGTGATGGTAATATTAGCCGTTTTCTAACAAGGAAAAATTTGGCATTTATTGACCAGAGCAGCCAGTACTGCTTTTGGTTGAATTTTCTGAAATCTTTAAAAACTTTTTTTTTTTTTTTTCAGAAAAATAGCTTTTTCAAGTCCAGTAGCTGTTATACATCTTTTTAGTGTTGATGAGAGTTTCCTTCCTAGACTTTTATTTGAAGTAATGTGTAATGTTAACATCTTGATTATATCATTGTTTTCTCCTTGAGTAGCATTTGCTATGTATTTTAGTTGTGGTTACTGTTGGTAGTCTTCAGGTGATGTGGTTTCTGTTATTTGGTACAGTTCTTCATTTGTGAATATGTATTGCCAGTAGTTCAAAATGTTAGAAAAAAGGATGATCTTTGTCAAGACCCACTGGCTTCACTTACTCAAAGCCTTTTTTAACATTTACCTTAGAATGAGGTTATATACAGTTGAAGGGAGGAGAGAATTCAGACTTAATCTTTATTCTTCTAATCAAATAACAAAGGCAAAAATATAGTGAATGAGAGATTGATTTTTCATTGAAAGAAACTCTTGAACAATTGAACTCATTATTATTTGACAGCATTTTGGCTGAACCATTCTATGACCTTATGTACGATACAAATCTTTCTTTTTCTAGTAGTGCAGGTGGTAAGAAACAGAAAATTTAAGTATTAACAATGCTTTTCTGTGTCGTATCCCTTTAGGATGTTGACAATCATAGCTTTCCATAACTTCCTGTTTTCTGCTTCTCTAAGTAATTTTTAACCCATTGCCATTTCTTTTTGTCCCAATTCGGTACTCTATTCATGCAAACACGTTTAAAGGTTATTTGCCATTTCCAATGTTTCTTTTGCCTTTAGTATATTTTGCGAGTGTTAAATTCTTCAGGCTCATTTTTCTTATTATGTATCCCAGAAATTTCAGTTGCCTCTTTCTGATTGTAGTATAATTTATTTTATTTTTAGCAATGTATACAGTACAACTTGTTCCTAAATTTTTAACATGTTTTCAATGTCTTTCTTTTGTTAAACAAAGAATCCCATATCCTTGTTTAGCAATGAAAGTCACACTGGTCTGACTAGTTGATGTATCCTGATTCTTTCAATTTTCTCACTCTCTGTTGCTGTTCTGTACTTATTCTCCAGGCTTCATCAAAGAGAAAAAGTAGTGCACCTTTTTTCTCGTACAATCTGCTGTATCAGATTCTTTTGTCCTCGTTCTCCTTTCACAATGTCCTTTTTATGTTCCTTGAATCTGATTTTATAGAAGTGGCTGATCTCTTCCTTATGTTCTTTTCTCCATTTACATGACATAGTAAATGTACTCTTCTCTTTCGAAAGATCAGTTCCAGTAAAGTTATAAAGTATTTATGTACTCTTGAAAACCACCCCAATGTTATAATGTCTGCAAGTAGTTTTGGATTTATTCAGCTACACCTCTTTCTTGCCAGGGAAAGATATTTGGTGTCATCCTTCTATTTCTTGCCATTGAAACAATATAAGACAAATAATTAGTAGACTAGAGAGTGCTCTTTGTGTTCTTTACTTCTTCTTTTGATTTCACAGGATCATTGCTGATGACCTTCGCCTGCTGTTGAAGGCAATGAACTAATCTTTTCTTAACACAGAAGGTATGGTTCAAAACTAAATCCAGATACAGCCATGCTTGCTTTAGTGTTTTTTCCTACAACAATAAAGGTTTACTTCTGTGCACATTACTTGGACATCTCCCAAAATGTTTGTTGTTACTCCCTTCTTTGTTTTTTTCTTTCTTTTTAAAAAAAAATTATGAACTGTATAGATCTAATTGAGTCCACATGGTTCAACAGGACTTGTACTTCATTTTGGTGGGGCCAGAGTACAAACAGATCATATCTAAGCAAAGTTAAAGCATTCAAGGAAGCTGAACTTGAGGTAGAATATTTAAAAAAAAACATGTTGGAGATCACTAGGCTCTCTTGTTGCTATTAATATTCCATAGGATGAACAAGGCTTTCTCTGTTGGTACTTTAATAGGTTAACCATTAGTGATATTGAGATAGGTGACCCTCTAATCAGTTTCATGAAATAGACCAAGTTCTTCACATATAGTGATATCTTGATCAATGATTTTAGAACATCAGCCAAGAAGAAGCTGAAGGAGTGACACACTGAGCCAAAGCACTTAACTATGGATTTCTACTTTGTGTCCTATGAAGGTCATGCTTATAGGAGTTTGTTGTGATGCTGTATCAACTGTATTCTTGAAATATAAGGTGATCCTTGTTCTTTTTTAGGATCTGAGACAGTTTCCTCTTCATAGACAATGTTGGGATCTTTCTTTTTTCTTTTTCCTTGTAACAACCCAATTCAGTTATGTTTGTTAGTTGTACTTTGTACATTGTTTTTATTTTTTGTTATTCTTTAGTATGGTCATAGCTTTTCTTTTCCCTGTTGGAACTATGATCATATTTTTGTCTCTTTGTAGAGATCTGAGTGCTGACTTTTCTTGCTTAGGAGATATTTCATTTGGGTGGTGTTACATTTTTCCAAAACATGTCTCACTTTCCTGATAGGCCTGATCTTTTGGCACTTTTGAGGCCCCTTTCTCAAGTAAGGTTATTAAGTCCACATAAGGTTTCTGCGGGTTGGTGACTGTGAACTCAAGGTCTTTGTTAAGCATCATTTCTCCAGAGTCTTTGACTGCTGCTATTGACAACTGCTGTTATTGAATCATGCTTGACTCTGCTGGTAATATCTTAGTCTATAGAGTTTTTCAATTTGAAGATTTATTTTTTTTAACACATACTTGTATGACCTTTTCAATACTTCAGTGATTCTTGTTGTCAACTTTGAATGTCATGTTAAGAAGATTTTCTTCCTTTATAAGATTTTTGAAGAGGTTGTTTAGTTCTCAGTTCTAATGTATCCACTCCCTCACTACATGAAGATGGCTGATTTGAATCTGTTTTGATTGATTTACTTGGCTTTAAGTTTGTCAATCAATCAGTCTACGATAGCAGAAATAAAAATTTAGCATTTAAAGAGCAAATATCTGAAAATAATATTTTTGAAATGGAATTTTAAATTTTTTTTATAGTCAAATGGAAGCTATGTTTCAATTATTTACTGAAAATATTTTGGTAACATTATGTCTACTATATTTGTTAATATTTTTATTACTCAGTTTTACTTAGGCATTCAGAGAAATATATTCCTTTTGTCTTGTCATTTATTTTTTGGCAAACTTGGACATTTGTGCCGATATAAGATCAGAGTGTCAAAAGGACGGTTTTTCCATTGTCATTATTTTAACTACCTTCACTCCTTGACAATGTTTATTTTTTTAAAAAGCTATGATTAAAATTATAATAAAGCCTAAACATATGAGAAAAGTGAATTTATGCATTTTCTTTGTTCTTGAGTATTGATAACAAAAATAATAAACACTATTTATTTATTAGACTGTTTATTGAAATGGTTGGCAAAACATTGGCTAATTGCGAATTGCTCAAACTTTATAAAATGGTAATTAAAGATTTCCTTATCGTTGGTTGACATATTTTAATGGTGTAATAAATGTTTATAAATTTATGAATAAGAATTGTTTTCATATTTATTTCCTTATGAATTGGTAAATATTAAATATTTTTTGCATTAATTTTAATTGTATTAGTTTTTAGAGTGTTGTAAATATAAAATTAGTCTTGTAAATAAGCAATCTAATAGTGTTTAATGTTTTTGTTGCAAATTCTCAAGAACAAAAAAGTGTATAAATTCACTTTCATCATATATTTAGGTTTTATTAGAATTCTTTTAAAGCAATAAACATTCCTGAGAAGTGAAAGTAGTTAAAATAATATTGGTGTCAGTGGGGAAAAAAAAATCCTTTGACACTGTTTTTGTGGACATGAAGATCCATGTTTGCTTATTTTTTGTTGATAATTCAATTCTCTATTTATGCATCACATATTTTATAAAAAAAATCAGTAGATACAAATTTATTTGGTTTTGTTCTATTTTTAATTTCTAGTTGTTTGTAATAATAAACCACTATCTTGATTAAGAGAGTCATCATTTTTGGCTTTATAATGCTATGATGTAGTTTAACTTGCTTACCTTATAGTTCTTCTATGTGATGTGTCCCTTCAGGACATTAGCAGTCATGGCTCTCCGCAATTTACTGGCTTTTGTAGATCTTAATAATTTTTCTCTTTTTGTTATTTCTCCTAAACCTTGTTCTGCCCTCCATTGACTCAAGCTCGCTAGGGTCGGTTACACATAGGTTTCCTCTGTCCTGTGTGTGTATCAAATTATAAAGAAAGAAAAGATATGTTCAAACCCTGATGTGTTTTGGAGGGTTTGATTTCAACTAAGGTTTTAAAACATGAAAAATTATTCTTTGAAATAGCTACATCTTCAGGTGTGGATACTCTGTTTTAAATCAGAAAGTAAAATTGTTTTGCAGATTTTTCAGTTTCTTAAATTAAAGAGGAGGAGGATACCATCCTTATCATATGATTCTGTACATTAAAAAAAAAACATTGCTTCAGAATAATTATTAAAATAGAATTATTTCCCCATAAACTGATTTTTCAAGGTAAATGCATATTTGCATTAAAATAATTGTAGCTTCCTGTTTGTTAACATCACTTGAAGAAAATTAATAGGCTCCAATGAAAATTCTTTATGTATATCTGATGAACTTTAACTGTCATAAGAAATTGTGTTCAAATCTATAAGATTCAGAATAAATAAATTTGTTATTTATGACAATGTTTGGTCAATAGATTGGAAATTCTAAAAACTTGATGGCTCCAAATACTTTTTCAATTAGTTTATTTAGACAAATTGAATTAATGAATTCAAATAAAATACTATGTTTTATAATGATGCTAGATGTTGGAATAAATTGTTTTAAAAAATCTGATTTCAATAATTTTTGTATTGTTTCTTTAATCACATGCGTACATTGGAGAGAAATGATTGGATTACAATTAAATTATCCGTTCTGATCATTTCAGATGTTGTTGGGAAAGTTTGTCCTGTAAACATTAATTTGCATAGCTATCTGCATGTGCATTGCTGGAAGAGCCATTTTTTTTTTGTCTTTTTTATGTTATTATTTGTGTTATTTTAATGAAATAATTTTCTATCAAGAGCAGAGAATAAAATAGACAAAAATTCATAATTTTATATTTGTTTAATCCTTTTGAGTTCACATTTAATTTTTAGTAAATACATTCCAGTGAGCTTGCTAGAAACCAACTGAATTTCATGAAAAAATGTACAAAATATTATCACTTTTTATCCCCCCCCCAAAAAAAAAACAAAAAAACAAAACAATCATAATATTTCTGAAAACTTTTGTCTATATCTATTATAAACATTTTTTATGATTTCTATCATTTGAGGGGAAAATCATTATAATGTACATTTGTTTGACACCATTATAAGATATTTCGTTTTTGGTCATTAAATTTTTCCCTTTATTCTCATCATAATTATCATAGTATTAACATTTTTATTGTTATAAATTTTAAGCTTTATTTTTTTCTGTTGACTATAAATGAAACTATTTTTTTTGTTAAATTAATTTTATTGTTATGAGAATTTATTGGTGCTAAATGAACTGACCATTGTTTGTCGTGTTTAAAATGCTTAGCATTGGGGCATTTTTAAGATTTTATTTTAAGGTAGAATACATCAACTCTGTTGGTGCTTGTATGAAAACAACAATTGTACTTTCCTAGCATTGTAATTTAATGCTGCAGTAAATCAATTTTTCAATATGAAACAGCTTTTATTGTATGCTGAATGCTGATATTGCATATGTTAATTCATCAAAGCTGTTACACCTTACCAGAAATTAAAAAGTAATAAATTATGATGAATTGTAATTTCATGAAAACATTTTCTTATTAAATTACTACTGAAAAAATATGGGATATGTAAACCTTGAAAAACTAAAATACAAATAAAAAAAAAACTGTTTAGTTAAAGTAAAAATCAAGCATTCAGCTTCTTAATGGGAATTCCATTTTGTCTTGTGGAGATATATATATATATATATATATTTTTTTTTTTTTTCTTGCAAAATAAAATTCTTTTTTCTGATGACACTGGTTCATCAGGGAAACATGTCAAGTTTTTTTTTTTTTTCAAATTGCCATGTATTTGCCATAAACAAGCATGTCAACTGAAAATATAAAAAACATCTTTTACCTGTTACTATGCTGATATTGTTTCTAGAGTCAGTTACTTTTGAAGTCATTTGTAATTAAAAAACAATATTTTCATCTGAGAATGAATGTCTTTATCTACAGTTGTTATTGCTATGATCATCAGTACTTGTCTCTCAGTACTTGGTGGTCAGGAAGTTTTTATTTAATAAATAAATACAGATACTTATGCTGATCTTTCATTACATATTTTAAGAGGTAATTTTAATAGCAAAAACAAATGCTAAATAACATTTTCAAATTACAAAAATTAAGGTTAAATTTTTTCTTGGAGATAAAAAAAAACAAACAAATTGCATCTTCATTTAGCTGCAGCTTACAAAATATTTCTTATAATTTAAATGTGTTATATCTGTAAGCCACGCCAGCCTGAAGTTTTTAGCACTTTGCAATGATCATTGTGCATTGGTAAGATTAGATGTTTTCTATTGGCTTTGAAAATGGCTCCTGTTGGAAATATATAGTTTGAACCATTTATTCCCATAATACAACATGATTTTCTTCAACATTCCAAAATGCTTTACGCAGTGTTTCTTTGACATTAAGAAATAACTGTACTTTGTATTTTCTTTTAAACAATTTTTTTTTTTTAATATATATATATATATATATATATATATTTGGATTATTTTAAATTAATTATTTTAAAGGCTTCTACCAACTGGACATTTCTTAGAATATATTCTCTTCTAAAAAATAAAACAAAATTGGTACTATACAAAAAAAATAAAAAAGAAAGAAAATCTTTATTCTTATTGATATTTATATAAAACAAAATCTTTTTTTACTTTCTAAAATTTTCCATTCACTTTGTGTTGTGATTGTATTCTAAAGAAGACCTGGTATATATTTTGTTAATTATAAGACTGTAATAAGTTTTCATATATTGTACTTGAGTGATGTGCTACATTTGAATTTGGTTTGAAGTGAGTAGATTATGGGCAAAAAGATAAGGCTTCTTGTTAAACACTATCAGTTGGCTTTTGCTTAGCACAACTGTGATATGGAAATAATCCAATGCTCGTAAGTTATTCCCTTATCTCACCTATTTTCTATGCCATATTTCAGTTTGGTCTGAAATCTGTTATGAAGCATGTATATGTTTTATGAATAGATTCTTCAAACAGATTGCCTCAAAGAATGCTGTTGAGTTATAACAGTATTGTTATTGCATTTGTTCCAAGTAATTTTTCTTACCCACATTTTATATTTCGTAACAATATATGGATTGTGTAGTCGATGTGGGGTTTATTAGCTAAATTTTGATCTGAAATTTTCACTGTATTGCTATCTGATTTAAAATTCATCACTGAATTAAGCATATTTGACAAAGAAGATTATGTTGAAAAATATTTTGTTGTATAAATTAAGTATTTTTTTTTTTTCAATCATTAGGGTATAAACTTATTGATGTACATATGTTATATGATCTTAACCTTGACAAAACATTGTGTATCAGATATACAGGAATTCACTCATCTATTTCCATGTTGCATCTTTTGAATAATTTCATTAATATCTTTCTTCTGTTGCATTTTACTTCAGGCAAAAACTAAAATGTTGCGTGCACTTAGTGAGTGGGTCACTCCTGACTGACACTACCCTATTATAGCAATAAATATTATGGTTATCTCAATATTGTCACATATGCTAAATATTTTTGTAATTGTTTAGAAAAATGATATCCTTGTTTTGTTTTTTTGTTGGGGTAGGGGGTGTTTTCTTTTTAAATTTTTTGTATACCATTGAAGAAGCATTTCATTTTTTTTGCATTGTTTTTGGTTTTAATATTTAACTTGCTTATCATTCCTGATCATATTTTAAAAAAAAAATATATATATAAAATCAATAAATTGCATCAATTTTGTTGTTTGTTAACTAAATGTCATTCACTTTGTGTAAAATTGCTCCTTTCTCATAGATTTTTTTAAATATCTTTATAAATCAAGTTTTCTATTTTGAAGGTAAAGGTTATTGATTATATGCATGAGAGATCACTTGTTTCTTAAATCTATTCACAAGACTCAACATAAAATGACATGTATAAGTGTTAATATCTCTTAGACAGTGAGATATCAAACTGAAGATTTTAATCAAAACAAGTGGGGATTTTCAATACTAGACAACATTAAATGAATAATTCTGAATTTGTATGTTATGACCACACACTGCTCATCCAATTAGTGAAGGATTTAATATTTATTATATATTTGATGTATGGGTAAGTATCATGTATACATGTATTTTTGAGGACTGAAATCACATGATAATTTGGCATTTGCTTTTATTTTGAGTATCACTCAGTAAACATTGTATTTCCTATCGTCAATTAGTTGTAATGATTGTATAAATACACAAAAGTTGCATACTTGTATGTTTGCACCTAAAATCGTTTGTCTAGAGGGAAACAAAAGAAGGTTTGGGGTGGAGTCATAATAATCCCTTTTAAGCAATATTTATTTTGTCAGATCTATTTTTAACATCTTAGAAAAAGAAGCGTATAATTTTACAGAAAAAAAATGAAGAAAAACAAATTCTCTCTATAAAGTAGCATTTTGTTTGGGTAGTGCTTTTGGAGGATGTGATATCAACATGTACTGATTTTCTCTCTATGTTTTATCAATTCAAATGATACAACTAGACAGACAAACATCACTAATTGTAGCTCAAATTGATTTTGAGTTCATGCCTTTCCAAGGAGTATTACTGCAAAGTGACAGTAGTGACTAGAAACTAGAATTTAAGACTATTTTTTTTTTATTTCTATTTTTTTTTTTAGTTCTATTTTTTTTTACCTAGTCAGCTATTTCATATTCTGCATTTTCTTCAGAGATGTTGTTTACTTGTTGAAAATTTTTTGCTGTTTACTTGTGGAAAATGTTTAGGTAACTTTTTTTTTTTTTTTTAAATTTCCCAACAGGTAAACACTCTTTGGATTAAAGCTACTATTGACTAAATTAACTGAGATAATGAATGAGAATAGTCCAAGTTTTGTTTTGTGTTAATAATTTTGTGTTTTCACACACGCATACTGATGAGTATATATGACTATCAGTCTTATAAAGTGTTGGTTTTCTATGACTTGACAAAACATCTTTTACCTGACAATGCATTGATTCTGTAAAAATTCTCAAAGTTTAGTCTGAGATCTGGTGCCAGGTTATTAACAGCAGGATCTGCTGGAGGTTCTGCAGAATGAATATATTGGCCCAGCCCTTCCTATCAGTGCTTAATAGAATTGAAACCTGGAGAGTTTAGTGACCAGAGTAACAAAGTGAAGTCGTCATGATCTTGAAACCATTCATGTGCAACTTATACAGTGAGGCAGGGTCCTGCTCAAAGATGCCACTGCCATTATGGAAAAATTGTTGCCATGAAAGAGTGTTGCATGTGGTCTTCACTAGTTTTGAGGTGGGTAGTATATGACAGTACATTCAACGTGGATGACGGAACCCAGTGTTTCCCAGCAGAACATACCCACATTATCAGACTGCCAACAATGGTTTGTTTTCCCAGGGTACATTCAGGGGGATATTGCTTACTCAGATTGATTGGTCACATATACCCAGCCCTTAAACTTATTTAGAAGAAAGCAAGATTCACTGAACCAAGTTATCTCCTTCCATTGATACAAGGTTCAGTTATGAGCCATGCCTGTTCATGATACTTTCATTGATTGACATTGGTTAACATGTATACTCTAACTGACCTGTAGATATGCAACAAGAATGATGTGTTTTGATAAGCAGTCCTCTTTTTGTTTTCATTAGACCAATCTGTAATTTGTACCACAGCAGTCCCTTTGTTAGTTTGTACTTGGCAATAAAGCCTCTATTCATTTGTGTTGAAAAGTCTCAATTGCCTAACACTTTGTCAGCAGTTAGTGATTTTTCCCCTCTTTGGGTTATTGCTTATAGGTACTCACTACTATAGAAACTTTGTATTTTATAAGCAATGCCATTTTGGAAATGCTAACATCAGCGTCTAGTCATAACAATTTGGCCCTTTATGAAAATCACTCAAATCTTGGTTCTTGGCCATAACTGTATCATCTGATTAGACCAAAATAAAGTACTTGTGGTTGGCTTACCTGGGTGTATGTTTCTGAGCCCAATAGGCAGAATTGTTACAATAGCTGTCACTCTTGCTGTTCTTAATGCTTGAGTTTATCAGTCTGTGCATGTGTATCTGTTAATATTTGTAGAAAATATAGATTTGCTTATTTTTGTTATAAATACAGATGTAGAGAGCAGAATTATATGGTGTTTCACAAGTTAAACACATTATTTTTATACATTTTCTTCACTCAGGTTTTATGGTCTTGAAAAATATTCATTTTCTTATCCTTAAAGATTCATTATTATAAATAATAATAATATTAATGACTTTTCTTGATGATAAATGCAGATTTATATTTTCTTTTAAATGGTGCTTTAGAAACAAAATGATGCTTTGTTCTGTATTAATTAATAATAGAACCCTCCATTTTGTTTTGAGGCAACTTTCTACAATTTATAACTTGCTACTGTACTAAGACTACATTTGTTTCTGCAAAACCTTACTAAAACAAACAATAGTATCATGAAATGTAAGAGAATTGCTCCTGTACTGATCATGACATTTTTCATGGTGTGTGTGTGTGTGTCTATATATCTATCTATATATATATATATATATATATATATATATATATATATATATATATATATATATATATATATATATATATATTTTCTTTTTTTCCATGTATCTTTATTTATAGAAAACATTTGTTTTTTTTTCTTTTTGTTTATCAAGATAAGTTTTTGTTGGGCTTTCAGTGTTTCCAATTTTCATATCATTTACTCTGCAAAATTAAAAAAAAATTTATTATTTAAGTGGTATTTGCAAGAGTCTTATTCAAGTGATGTTGGGTTAAGTAAATACAAAAAGAAACAAAAAATGAAAAGTTATCGAATCTCGTGAAGCCTAAAGCATTTGTTGGAAAATGTTCAATTTATCAGTATGAAAGATTCGTTTTATGAGTTTCATTAGGATTTTGAATTTATTTTTTCATCATACAAATTTGTATTTTTCTGTGATTTCAATTTTTGTTCTTGGACCAGTCACATTTATTGATTTTTATTTGCTGTATATATATATCTGTATATACATTTCTATATAGTTTTTTTAATAATTCATCTCCTTACAGTTTAATACAATTAACATTTTTCACCAATGACTTCTTTAAATAATATATATATATATATATATATATATATAAAGACATTTTTTTTGTCCATTTCATAATATATATATATATATAAAAAGACATTTTTTTGTCCATTTCATAATATATATATATATATATATATATATATATATATATATATATATTCATTTTTCTCTCACTGGTAATAAAATTGAGTATCAGGAATGATACAATCGTCAAGTGCCGACTAAAGTGTGCATGGAACTCAGTTGTGTTACTGGTGAAAAAAAAATGTTTATGTATTATTAATATAATTTTTAATTCTGTTATACATTGAGCACTATTTTATTAGCACAATCATTCAATGTGCATTATTTATATATCACTTGAAATGTTATTTTTACTGGACACTTGTATTTGAGTAGATGCTCCGTTTATTTATTAAACAGTATATTTATTTGTTTCCATTTACCAGCCTGAATATTCAATGTTATTTTTAGTGTAAAAAATCTGTTAGATTAATAAAAAATCCATTCTAAAATTCTATTTGTTTATGTTTGTATACAAAACTGTGCATATATGAAAATTTCAGATCTATGACAAGAGAAGTTTCACATAAAGGTACAGTTTGGGCCTTGCCTAACTAATTGCTTTTTTTGTAGCTCAGTTGGTCATAGTCTCTCAGATTTAATGATAGTTTCCTTTGCTCAGAAGGATGCAGGTTCAAATTCTGCCAGAGAGCATAAATTTTTCTTTAATAAGATTTCTTGAACATTCAGGCTGGCAGACGAAAATAAATATACTGTTTAATAAATAAATGGAGCCTCTACACAAATACGAGTATTGACTAAAAGTAATGTTTAAGGTAATTAAAATCTGTCAGATTAATAAAAAAAATCTATTCTAACACACACACACACACACACACACGGTAACTGAAAAATAACTCTCCATTTTAAAATACTTAGAATTTATTTATTAACTATCTTTTTTACAAGAAATGGGGACGAGAGGAAAGTGTTTAGCATGAGGTTTTATTTAAAATTTGATATGGGCACCTGATTTTGCTACCAGCTTCCTGAGCTGCCCAGAAATCATGTCAGCTGATTTCACCATGAACTCTTGTGGTAGGGAAGACATAACTTTTTGTATTTGCCCTTCAAGTACTTCCAAAGTTTAGTTTGGAATAGTAGACTTGCTCCATTAACCAACCCCAAAGAAAAAAGTCACAGGGTGTTAAGTCAGGACTCCTGGCTGGCCAGTCATACATAAAACAGGGAGTTACTTTTCAATCACCCTGTATGATAAAATATAGATTTACAGTATGCCATATTTATGGGTTAAAGTCATGGATAGAGCCAGTGTAAATATAAAAGTGGACATTGAAATCAACATCCAGAGGCAACAGTCTGTTCCATGCTAAATAAAGTTATGTCTTCCATACCACAACAGTTCCTGGTGACATCATTTGACATAATTCCTGGGCAGCTCAAGTAGCTGCCTGTATCTAATTTTAAATAAAAACTCATGCTAAATGCTTTCCTCTCATATTCATTTCTTGTAAAAATTATAGTTAATAAATAAATTTTAAGTATTTTAAAATGAGAAGTTACTTTTCAATCACCCTATATATATATATATATATATATATATATATATATATATATATATATATATATATATAATGTCTGATTGAATAAATTACAGACATAATATCTGCTAATTTTTAACAAAATCCATTCATACTCACAAATAACCTTCCATGTATTGATGTTAAAGTATGAGAGAAATGTGTTACAGCTGTTTAAGTTTCTTTTATTTTTATTTCCCAAGTACTTTCGATCTTTTTCCAAGATCATCTTCAGGGGTGCAAGTAATACAAAACTATATGCTGTTCATTAGTACAAGCATTTATACAAAGTTGTGTGTTATCCATTACTGTAATTTTTTCCATTATGCTTTTAAATGCAAAACAGTGCTCAGGAAATGAAAATAAAAGAAAGCACATTTCTCCCATCATTTAACATCAATACATGGGATGTTATTCGTGAGTATGAACGGATTTTGTTAAAAATTAGTAGACATAATGTCTGTAATTTATTTAATCAGACATGCCTAAAAGAGAATTTGCTGCTTAAATACACAAATATATATATATATATATATATATATATATATAATGTAGACAGTTTGTGAAATATCTAAATTCAGATGCTAATTATTTGATAGAAATTAACATTTGAGAATAATCAAGATCAAGAATCACGTATGTAAAGAGCAATGGTTTACTGCAGATTATGATCTTACCTTTTTTTTCTTAAAGGCATGTTTTGATTCTGATTTGCACTTGTTAAAACAACTCATGCATGTGTAGTATTGATTACCTTTGTCTCTGCTGACCCACTCTACCTGGCAGGTTTGCATGTTTTAAAAAATGTTCAGTCTAATATCTTATTTAACCTAACTTAAAATAATTCTGAGATAATATCCTTGGTATGTAAATTTAGAAGGGCAGTTGGGTTTGAATTATAGTCTTTTAGTACAAAAAAGTCTCCTCTCTTAGATACAATTAAATAGTACTGTATTTACCTTTGTATAAAAACAAAAAAATAAGAAGTTATGAATATCACAATGATGTAATTATGCTTGTAAAACATAAATTATAATTCTCATTTGTATGAAGAATATATGTTTTTCTCCTTTATATCTGCCGTTAATGTTATAATATTACGATTCTGAACATAACAGACTAACATAATCTTCTGTTTTTTACTTCTGCTCATATTGTTATTTGCTATCAGTTAATTACCATGTAGGGTATCGGGCTAAAGCCTCACTGGATTAAGTACAACCGTTGTGCTTTTGGTAACAAGTTGGTTTTCATGTTAGTGAAGTTGCTATTCCCATGCTCAACCAGTTTCAAATTCAGTGTTGTCTTTCTCCTAGACTGATTGCCAACCAAGGCCCAGTCTACCATGCTATTTAACCCATAACTGGAAGAAGAGATGGATTCATACCTTCCCAAAGGTTATTTGTACCTAAGTGAATGCAATAGCCTCGGCTGGAATTTGAACTTGGGTTTGCCAATCCACTTTCTGTGCCGATATTTGCTATATTACATGCACTTCTGCACTATATTGTATGCAGAATCATTTGGGTGTGTGTGTATGTATATATATATATATATATATATATATATATATATATAATTTATAACATATCAAGTAAAAAGCCTTGTTTAATATGAAAAAAAAAAGTGTATTGCCTTACAAATCACAGTGTTATAGACAAATATGTACTGAATCGTGTGTGTCTTTATGGCACACCAGTACTTGAATGGACCTCTTAAATCTCAAATAGGATATTGCTCGTATAATTCGAATACAAATCTATTCTCACAAATCAAAATTACATTCTTGGATAATAACTTCATAATGTCAAAACCAAAAATAGCTTGTAAAATTTCAGAGAAATTACATTGTGCTAAGATTCAATAAGTGAAGCCGTTCTTCTCGAGGAATTCTTGAGCGGTAACGTAACTCCAAATAGATTGACGTATAAATGTGAAGTAGATTTGTGGTATGATAATTTGATTATGGCTTGGCTTACCACTCGGAAAAATAAAAAAATTTTTTTTGGTAAAGCCAAATCCTAGTGAGATTGTAAGCTTCTTGGGTGATCATCTCCTTCACTTGTTTCAAAATTTTACTTATTCAACTGTAACATCTTCTGAAGAGTAGACAATGTAAAGCATAATAGATAACATATTAGTTTCTCATGATTAACTGTTTTTTCATGTATTTATTCATTTCTTTGCTTTATATTTTTTTTCTATTCCTGCCAACTTTTATTCTCTTGATAAGATGTGGAAAATAAGAATGAAAATAAGAATAAACGTATGAAAAAACATAAGACAAAATCCCAAGGTAAGCAAGTTTACTCCTATATAAAGGACACATGTGGGAGGATGTGTTTCAAATAGAATTGTTTTCTTTACTGGTTATTATTCTGTTCAGTTGATAATTTTCTGTGCATTTTTGCTTCCATTTTATTTGGATGTTTTTTGTTTTTCTTTTGTTTAGTTATTTATGATTTTGCATGTTTTTTCTTTTTTGCATTGGCACTTAAGGGATTTTTTTTTTTTTTGATTGGATAATTTTAATAAATATATATAATAAATGTACATAATTCAATGTTTTTTAAAAGCATTGTAATGAAACTTTTATGTTTTACTTTAGTATATGATCTGAAAGTTGTCTGGTCCAAGAATATAACACCTTCATTTTTGGTATCCTTTATTAAAAATGTAAAAGGAAAAGTATTTACTAATATCTTAATTAAGTATGTTTTTACATTTTTTTGTTTAAAACTTGCTAATTATTTAATTTGCAAAATAAAGCCATTATATATGAAAAATAAACCGTCATATTTTTAAATTTTTTGTTTTCAATTTGAAATCAATTCAAGAATAATGTTAACGTGGTAACCAATTTACACTATTTATATTGTTCAGACTATTGTCCTCATTTTTGATATCATATCATTTTTGATATCATTTTTGATATCATATTCATGGTGTTTAAACTATTGTATGCTCTGGCCTTCTTCAGGTGATTGGAATTTCGAACCAAGGCCTCAATGGATAAAAGCACTGGTTGAAGTATTCTAGTGACTTGACCGAAAGAGTTGCGAGTTCAATACCTGGCCACAGCAGAAGTGAATGAAAACGTTGACTAAAGGGAAATAACTGAGATATCTAGAAAAGTCACATGGAACTAGAACAATCTACCCCAATGAACAAAATAAAGGGTTCAGTTCAAAATTCCAATCACCTGAAGAAGGCTGGAACATACAATGGCCAAAACATCATGAATATGACAAGAAAGATGAGGACAACAGTCCAAACAATGTAAATAGTGTAAATAGTTACAATGCCTCGTCTCAGAAATATAGACAGATATGGTAACCAACATTTAGATATACTGATAAATCCCAAGAAAAAGACCTGAACTACCAGCTGATATTCTAGAGTATGTATACTTGATGAGCTTGAGTAAATGGATGGTAGAACAGGGTTGGGGGAGAAATAACAAAAAGACACAACTTATTAAGCATTACAAGAAACGAGAAGAGGTAGAGAGCCATGATCGCTTACGTCTTGAAGGGACACAACACATAAAATATCTCATTTAGTGACATTTACTATGATATTGCTTACTGATTGTGTTTGGTATAGGGTTCAACGGAATATAATTTCAAATGATACTATTGAAAATCAGAATGTTGGAGGCAAAAATGCTGATATTTTTATGGAAATTAATGATATCAATGAAAGAAAGAAATAACTATTGGTAATATACAGTCTCTAACCTGTGGATGAATAGTGAATAACACTATCAGATCATGTGTATCATACCATTTGCACATATTTTTGAGGAGCTTTACTTGTTTCAGACTTATATACGATGACTAACTCATACCTCAGACTATGTAAATAATTAAATCATGGAAATATTTAAGATTTAAAAAAAATCTCTATGGACAGGGATGAAAAAATAATTAGAAGATACTGAATGAAATATACTTTGAAAACAAAAGCAAGAAAGATAAGTTTATTGGTTTTACTAAACTCATAAATTCTAAAGATTTTTGATTTCATGTATAACAATGCATTTCTTTATCATTTGAAGTTATACCTTTGCCCAAGCAGAATTAAATATTACTCAAGACAAATTTATTTCAAAATTCACAGTAGGTTTATTGTCTCATATAAAAGATTTTTTGCCATTCTGAAAGTCAAAATTGTTTTCACTTTATTTTTTATACTTTTATTAGAGTAGATTCTGTTTTATTACTAAAGTTAAGCAATGCTGTGATCAGTCTGTATTGAGCGAGTGGTTATCAATGTATCTGAGCATCCTTTGGAAATTAAATCTCAGTTTTGCCTCCACGTTCTCAGATTTGGATTATCAATTATTTTGTACCTTCAAATCTCAATTAATCCCTATATGTAATTTGATAGAATACAGGTATACCTCAGGTTACATCCTTTGTCAAAAAAAAATATATTGAAAAATAAAAATCAAGTTTCTGCCATTTTATTTGACGTTTCGTCTGTCTGACGCATATTGAAGTTGTAATATCATCAGAAAAGCATTAAAAGTACATAAACTCGTGTTCCTGTACAATAAATAAGAATAAACGTATATAAAATCATATTAGATCCAGTGACAGACCCAAAGAGTGTGAGTTCAATACCCGGTTCAGGCAGTGGAGAACTTTCAGAGGGAAAATTAGCAGGAGATAACTGATAACTGACATCCATCACACATGGCTCGTGGAACTAGAACAGTCTACCCCAGTGATCGAAATAAAGGGTTCGGTTCGAAATTCCAACCACCTGAAGAAGGCCGGAGTGTACAACGGCCGAAACGTTGTGACAAAAATGGCGACAAAGATGAGGACAATAGTCCGACTAATGTAAATACTGTACATAATACCTCATCTCAGAAATATAGACAGACTCTAAAATATGTACATTTACAGTAAATGTTAATATAATTATCATAAATCCTAGACAAGGAAATATGAAAACATCTGTGGCTGTGTTGTTGTCTTATTTTGCAGTCTTTAAGAGCTCAATATTGGTGTTTTCCATGGTAGTTCCAATATCTACTGTCTGGCATCATTGTAAGTGCCACTTGTGATTCCTGTGAAATTGAAATTCAGTTTAGTTTAAGCATATGCATAGTATACGTCTGCTTATCACCTACTCCCTCATTCCCATTCATTTGTGACTTTATATTTTGCCCTAATGGCTACTAAGAAAATTCCTTGATTGCTTGATCTTTTGGAATGAGTCAGACAACTGTATTGACGATTGTTCGCAATAAAATTTTGGCACATATCAAATCTGATGCTCCAGGGATGAAGAATACTGTTATGAGTAAGAAAAGAGGAAAAATCTTTGAAGAGATGGAACAACTTCTTTCTCTTTGGATTGATAGGTTGAATCATCAGCATGCTGCTATTAGTCAAGCTATCATTCAAGTAAAAGCGTGGTCTTTGTTTTGAGGACCTGAACAAAAAATACTCTGATGAGAAAGATGTAGAGTTTAAAGGAAGTCAAGGCCAGTTTATGAGATTTAAAGAATGGAGAAGTTATCACTCTATTAAGAAGCAAGGTGAAAGTGCATCAGCTGACAAACAAGCAGCAGCTGATTTTTCTAAAGCATTGGCTAAGATCATTGAAGAAAACTGGTTTCTTCCTGAACAGAATTTTAATGTTGATGAAACTGGATTATATTGGAAAAAATTGCCAGACTGTTCTTTCATTGCTAATGCTAAGCATAAGGGTATCTCACTGATAATTATTTTATTCAGAATACTGTTCATATATATAAATACTGTTATATGCGATTTGCAGTTTATAGTGTAGTTATTGCGTAAGTTGTTTTTTTAACCTGAGTCATGACCTCTGGAACCAATTAATGACATAGGGTAAGGCATACCTGTATATCATATTGAATATTAATATAATGCTATTAGTCATCAACAAGGAGACCTTAGAGCATTTTTCCAGCCTCATATCTAATAACAAATGAAGGTGTTGGCTAGGCTTTGTTTCAAATAACTTCATTTCCAAGTTCTGTTTACAATCAATTATAGAGTTAATAAAATAATTCTTATAATTTTGTATCCTTTTTATTAAATCTAATTTTGAATTATTTACTCACTGTAAGGAATTTAAATCTTATTTACAAAATAACGTGATAGTGTTATGGGATAGAATTTTTTTCTTGCATTTTTATAATTTCTTCTCTGATGTCAGCAATTTCACACCAAGTATATATGGAACTAATCTTACCACCCCACTCCCCAATAATCATTTTGACACAAAATTATACAGGGTGCTATGGGTAAATAGTTGCCATTTTATATTTTTAATTTTGTGCATGTGTGCTGTTTGTTTTTGATTTTGTTAACTGCACTTGGGCACCATCTGTGAGAAAAAGTGCACCATGATGCAATTCACTCTGCCAGAAATTTGGAAATGGCATGCTGTACTGCTTGGCATTTGTGCCAGAAGCTCCAATATGAACATTTCAGAGTGTTTGGGTGTCAATCTGAGGATAGTGCAGAGGATTTGGAAAGAGTTTGGATGGGTCTGATGGCAATTATGAAGGTAGGGTAGCTTGGAAAACTCACTCTAATTGTTCTGATAAGAAAAGAACTCTTGAATTTGTTACTGAAGACCTCAGACTCA
>OZ038490.1:83818322-83968322 GCA_964036315.1 Acanthosepion esculentum | reverse complement strand
TGTGGTGAGTATGTGAGTGTTGCTGGGAATCCGCTATCTTTTAGGGCTGTTTCGTAGTCTTTCTTAGCTTTGTTAAATATAGATTCATCGGAAGAATTGTCGGAAAGCCTGCGGTTAATCGATTTTGGTATCTGTTTGATTATAGAAGGCGGGTGGTCGGAGTATATGTGTATGTTCTGTGGTTTATCATTCGGTTTTCTGTATGGTTTGTGTGTTCCTTTTCTTAGGTTGAAGGTAACATCTAGAAAATTCTACTTCGTTTAGGTTAGTTTTTATATCTATCTCGAATCCGTTATTTTTGAAAATTTTAATTATTGCTTTTCTAGTTTGCATTCCAAAAAAAGCTAAAAGAAGATATAGCTAAAATAAACAGTTCAACAAATGTATTTATTGCAGCCGACAATACAAGAAATTTATACAAACTAAGCCCTCCTACGCACAATAAATTACTAAAGAACAACATAACCAAAACATACAAAAAGGCACCCAAAACAATAGAACACGATATAAATAAAGAAGCTAAAGCAATCGCTCAAAAATTAGACCTAGATGACCGAATAAGTTGCATGAGCAAGACGCAAGCCTTTATCACACTAAAAGACCACAAAGAAAATTTCAAAACCAACCCCGCATGCAGACTCATAAACCTAGCCAAAAGCAAACTAGGTAAAATAAGTAAAACAATACAAGAAAGAATTAATTCTGGACTTAGGAAGAAGTTAGGAGTAAACCAGTGGAAAAACACAAAAGCAACAATTGACTGGTTCAACAGCATAAATAACAAACAAAATTGCCACTTCCTACAATTAGACATAAAAGAATACAACAAGTATAATAAATTGATCTAAATATAAATAATCTAACAACCGATTACGATAAACTAGCCGTTTAGAAAAAACAAATAAAGATAATCAACCCAAATAGATAAATTAAAAACTGTTCCGACCAAAATAATAGTAAGAATAAACCACAACATCCCACCCCAAAATTTAACAAGCTAAACAATTTGACCCAAATAAATAAGCAAACATCCGACTTCCGGTAAATAACAGCCATAATAGACTACCAACAATAAGCTATATAAACAATTTTTTACTACGTTAACAAAAAAACACCGATCAAAATAAAAAATAAATAAATAAATATATAAGATAAAATTAAAAAAAAAAAACAAGCAAAATAATTTGACATAAATAAATGAACAAATAAGCGACTTCCGGTAAAAGTAACCGCCAAAATAGACTACCCATAATGCACCACTGACCCTTATATAAATAGCCGAGAAAAATAACAGCACCAGTTGCCTGACGATTGCTCTAGCATGAAACAGACTGTCGCCTCTAAGTGCTGACTTCCATGTCCACTTTTATATTTACACACGCTCTATCTCTGATATTGAGCACTTTATCCCATAAATATAGCACACTTTAAGACTATATTTCTTATATATATATATATATATATATATATATATATATATATATATATATATATGGAGATAGATCATATATATATAGATATATATATATATATCTCCATATATATATATATATATATATATGATCTATCTCCATATATATATATATATATATATATATGATCTATCTCCATATATATATATATATATATATATATATATATATATATATATATATGATCTAAATATCGAGAATACAATCAACCATATATATGAGTGATTATGTATGCATACAGGTATGCCATTTAATCAATGGTGTAGTAAAACAGAGTGATAAAGTATATGTTAATAATTACACATATACCTACATTTACAGTACAACTCAGAGTTTCATAGTTTTTTCAATCAATTATATATATATATATATATATATATATATATATATAATACAACTGGAAATATTTGATGGGTGGAGGAGGAAGGTCTAATATGAGAGAACTTCATAATAAAACAAGTGTTTGACTTTTACCTGTAAGTTAAGATAGAAACATTTGTAATGAATAATTATATAATTTTTTAAAAAAAGTACCAATTTGAAAACATTTCTCTGGATGTTTTCTCTTGCTATTTGATTGTATGGAATAACAGCATAGCTTTGCTTTTTTTTTTCTTTTCAAGATCTCGGATATCATTTGAAAATTGCAATCTCTATACTGAAGCTGATTCATCAATTTTTGTCTTTTTTCACACATCCAATGTTCATTATTTAAAATTCTTATTCATTTTTTTTTTTTTGTTCATTGATAAAAATTAGGTATTTGAATCCATTTTGAAATGGTTTTTACGTTCATCCATTCAAATTATAAAAACCTAATTTTGATTGGTTGATCTCCAGTCATAATATGATGCGTTACTAGACTAGTGTTTCTTAACATAAGTAAAAATTATTATTAGTTAGTTTGAATATAAAATTTTAAGCAATATAGGAAGTGAATTTGTCCTGTATTTTCTTTTGTTTATCCGTATGAAAAATCTAAAATCTAAAAAAATAAGTAACTATGCATGAAAATGAAGATTTAAAAAAAAATATCAAGAAGAATTTTCTGTTACTTAATCACAATTGAATTTCTTATTAAAATATGAATTTCTAATACGAAGACTCAGTATCTATAGTGAACAAAGTTTTTTGACAGTAGTTCACAATTTTAAAACTACTTACTTGGAAATTTAAATAAATTTATTGATGAAGCTTGTTCTCTTGATTAGATACCACTATTCAGAAAACAACTAAAGGTATGTAAATTTGTTCATTGGAAGTCAAACCAATGCAAAAAACTATGCTTTTTATTGGTGTCTTTGGTGGAGGCAGTTGCATAATTATATTTAAAAAAGTAATTGCTTAAATGCTTTGAAATGGTTTAAATGGTAAAGCTTTGCTTCATTTATTAATTATCTTTCCTGTTTATTACTAATTTTAAGATCTTCAGTTTTTTAAATTTTATTTTCCAGGTTCATGCATAAGTTATTTCCTAATTTTGCAAACTCACATATCCATGTAAGCATATCAGTGAAATGGGCTTTATGTCCGATAATCTTACTTTCCAGTGCTTATTACTGTAAACAGATTGATTACATAGTTTTGGTATAATTGATCAGTACTTTGTTGGCCTCTCAATTTTAAACTAATTGTGAGACTCACTTAGGACTGGGTAGGATTTAAATTTATTTTTTGTGAAATATTTTCATCAGAAAATTATTCAATGAAAATGCATACTTTTTTTTTCTTTTTTTTTTTTTAAAAGAAAAAGTCATATTTGCCTTTAATTTAAATTTAAGAATAATGAAAATAAATCTGACAGGTTTACAGTTATTAATATTATACGCAATTATTATACTGGGATGCTCCTGTGTCATTAGTGAATAAATGCAGTTAATTAATAATAAATGTTGTTAGACTTTTAAATAAGTGCTTATTAGTAAAGTTTAATTTATTTAAAGTGCACAATATTTGTGTGTTCCAGAAGATGAAATCAAAATCATTGAAAAGTTTGACATACATTATTAAATTTAAGTTCAGAGCTTTTGAGGATAATGTGAATTAAGTTACAAATTTATGGTTCAAATATAAACTGGATCACATTTTGTCAGATTTTATTGTTACTGGATCACAAAGACGCTACAATGGGATTTGGGGCTGGCATCTTACCAATATCCTATTTGGCATTTTGTAGATTATAATTAGTATAAAATCATAGATGACAAACAAGAGAATTTTTTTTTCTTTTAACCATTTCACCCCAAGCAAGGTGGACGTGCCACTGGCACAAAAGGGGTTACAGAAAATGAAAGAGTAAAGAGGGGGGGTGTTTGAGAAAAGAATAAATAGAAGGATGGGGATCAGAATCAAAGCATCAGAAGATATTGATTGACGTTACATTTAAATCTTTGAAGATTATAGTTGTCAGGGAAGCAAGTAAGAGGAAGGGAGTTTGTTGGGAAGTGTGAGAGAAGCCGTTGAAGTAGAAGAGGTGGTTACATTTAACTGTTTTAGCAGTAAAAGGGTGGGACCGAGATGCCAACCTAGTAGCACACTTAAATTCATGCAGTCAAGACATCAGTGAAAATAGCTCGTTAGACCAGTTGCTATGAAAATATTTGTAGAAAAGACAGAGGGAAGCCACATCACATTGGTAAGAAAGTGACTGGAGTCAAGATGCCAGATCAAGACCTATCATATTGCATATCTGTCTTTAGATTTTGTTAAGAACTTTGAGATGAACAGTGGGAGCACCAGATCATATATAACAACAATATTCAATGCAAGGATGAATGATAGATTTGTAGATTTGAAAGATGGACTCAGACAGGAAAAACCTTCTGTTGCAGTACAGAGAACCAACTTGTGGTAAATGTAGCTATTGATTCAAAATAGTTGTTCCACCTCAGGTCAATGGAAAATGTGAAGACCAAGAAGGCACAGGAAGATGCTCTTGTGAAGTTGAGCATCAGCCATGTTGATAGGAGGCACGGAGGTATCTTTATGGTGGGTAAATGAGAGCAGTTTTGTTTTGGAGGCATCGAAGTTTACACGCCATTTCCTGCTCCAGTCAACCACAGATTGGAGGTCCTTTTTGAGACCAACGGCCAGGTTAACTTTGTCAGCCATCTTTAAAAAAATTTATATTTGTGTTATGGGAACTTACCCATAATATTAATAGACTGTTCCATACCTCATAAATACTGCACCTCAAGAGGGAGCAGCAGAGACAGAGTCAGTGAGTGGGTCAGGCAGTCAGTCAGTCAGCCAGTCAGAGTCAGAGAGACGATTACTGTAAGACATTGGAATAGTGATACTTCGAGACAACATAGTTCTCTCTGACCTAACTTGATTGTTATTACTAACACTTCTACATCTTTTGTACATATTCTGTTTGTAATATATCTGTGTTATCCCAAACCTGTGTTTGAGTTATTCTTCATTGGTTCTACCTTGAACCATCACCGTGGTACAAGGAACCTGGACCATAACAATTTGTATGGAGAGTTTTAGATATTTTGTATGTTTTATTATAATCAAAATCACTTTATAAAGTTGTTTTTTGTTTTCTTTTTAAATATACATACCTGTAATGAAGATTGGATTATGAACGTTTTCAGAAATAGACCCACTTTGATCATTGTAATGCATTTTCTAACCATTTGTAATAAGATGCTATGTTTAACAGAATTTGAATTTTTATAAATTCAACTGTCTCTAACATTCAATATATCTCTCTATATATATCTTTTGAAAAACTGAATTTAATGAGTGCTCCATGACCCTTGTAGCATATTTAGATTTATATAGAAGGGGCTGTTGAAAAAGTTTACAACCCAAACTATCTCCCAAAATCTAACCATGTGATCTGATATCAAATACATTTCTGAAAGACTTCATAGTTGGGACTGATAACTTTTTAGCATACCTTTAAATATATAAATATTTAATACATTATGATCAAATTTTGCCATTGTTGAATTCTTTTGTTTTGTGTACTTATTTTTATCAAAATGTAAAAGAGATGTATACACACACATATACATACATACATACATACACACATACATACACATATATATATATATATATATAAGGTAATGATATATATATATTTTTATATATTAAGAACAATATTGGGGGAAAATGATGACAAAGTAGAAGTTTTGTTGTGACGTGTTTTGCCCTTTACGACTACACTGGGCTAAATTTGTTATGTTGGGGAAACTACATATGTGCATGAACCAGAGATGCTGGGAATTTTAAATTTTAATTTAAAAAAAAAATTATTTTAACCTAGCCGATTTTATTCAGATTCTTTTTCTTTATCTTCCCATCACTTTTGTTAATTCAAATTTAAAATTCTCAGCATCTCTCGTTCATGCACATATGTAGTCACTCCAACATAAAAAAAAAATTGTACAATGATGTCCTAAAGGACAAAATGTGTCACAAGAAACCTTTTTCCACTTTTTTATACAGTTTTTCTGTTTTTTTTTTATCTGTCTATCTATAATATTTTCCATATATATATATATATATATATATATATATATATATATATATATATATATATATATGTTTCATTAAATAATATAGATAAGTGTTGTCTATATATTTTATGTAAGTTCTTTTCATATCGTCTGATAAGCTTAATAACATTATCATTAAACAATGAAAGAAAATCACAATATTGATACATATTTTTTAATACAATCTAAGCTTTCGGCTTACATAAGCCATTATCAAAGGTGACAATTACACAATATATTAAGCAATACACGAACAAGAAATTGATGATAGTCTGTTTTTGTTTACATGGATGATTTCCAAGCAACGATAAACATGTGCATATAAGACGCTGAAAGCGAAAATTGCACAACAGCTCATGACGTCACACATGACCACGCGAGAGTGAATCCGATGAGTATTGAGTATGGAAAGCCGTTGGTATGAACCAATGGCTTCTGTTACTAATTGTAGGCATTTAAGGATATTTGTGAAGATTTCATAGTTTATTTTGTTCAGGTTAGGTTTTAACTGTTTTATATATATATATATATATATATATATATATATGGAAAAAATTTTATATATATATATTTTACAAAAAAAAGTATGCTTTTATTAATACTTTAATATATTAAAAATTACTGATACCACTTGAAGTAAGATTAATAACCACTCATATGTGGCTGAGCAGGTAAGAACATCTACTCAATTGCCAAATTGGAGGGATTTCACTTAATTCCTTATTAGTTAAGCATGTAGTTGCACATAACACACTATTTTATCTTCTTGTATGAATGCACTTGATGATACACAGAAATTAACAGTAGGATTATCCTTTATAACCCTTTCTTACAATAACATCTTTGATCATCTCATCAGTCCCATGTCTGGGTGTGATTGGAGGGTCACTGAGCACTAACCAAATCCCTCTACATGTCTCTGTTGCATGCCAAAGTCTGAGTCTCTGCTAATGATCTTCCAATTCACTCAGTAATGTTGTCAGCCCATTTTTTTCCTTTATTTACTGCAGCTTTTTTTAATTTTTTTTATTTTAATCCAAGGTGGTACTTGGCAAAATTGTAGTGGAAAGATTGTTGGTTCTTGTGGCACAGCCATACCATTTCAACTTCTTCTTGATGCTGGCTATGAGGTCTTCCACAAGGCCTGTTTCTTGTCTGATGGTGTCTTGCACATTTGTGATGTGATCTACATAGGATGAATCTGTAACATCTTATTTTTAATGCTTGGATTCTTCACTGTTTTTCTGTTCTATCTCCATCTATAAATGACTTTAGATGGAGATACAAATTTGAAGAATATGTTGTTATGGAGATCTTGTTAATAAAAAAAAAGAAAGTGTTGTCATCCAAACTATTTATTGCTTAAGATGATATAAATAAGAGTGTGTTCCCTGGTTTAACCCTCTGTAAAATAAGTCTTGTCTTGTTTGATGACTTTTGTATACAGTTAATTCTGCTTTGCATTTTATTAGTAATAAATTGTTTCACTTGTAAGTGTTAATGTCTCAGAAAATGCTGTTGCTAACTTATATTTGGATTGTTATCCGCATTGTTTGTTTTCCCAGCTATTTGGATTTTCTTTTGCAAAAAATTAATGTGAGCTATTATCTGTGGGTATAGCTTTGATCCTGAGATTGGATTCATCTTTTAAGATCGTAATTGCTTTTTTTCTTTTTTTCAGAGGTGATAACATACATAAAAGGTTTTGATGGGATGAAACTAATTCCCAACTCTACCACCCTTAGCAGCTTAGTAGAATACTTGATCATAGGGATTTCTTAATGTGATTTGATCATAGAAGATCTTCTTCTTCTATGTGCCATGTCTCGTCAGGATGTGGGCAATCATGGCTCACCACAATTTCCTGTCCTTTGTGGCTTTTATTGAGGTTTGTCTTTTTGCTATATCTCCTAATCCTTGTTCTGCCAACCATTTACACAAGCTCATTAGATTAGGTTATGCGCTGTTTTCCTCTGTTCCTCTTACCTTGAATATTACCTGTGGGTGTCAAATTCTCCAAGCCTTCATTCCTCATATGCCCTAGAAATTTGTATTGTATCTTTCTGATGTTAAGTATAAGTGCCCTTTTTATTTGCATTTTCTCTAGAACTTCGTCATTGCTCACATGTTCAGTCCATGTATCCTCAGTATATTTCCATTGAACCCCATTTCTGTTAATACAAGTGTCATCATCTATGATGTGATTGTCCATCATTCACTGTCATATAGGAAGACTAATATTACAATTCAGAACTCTTTTCTTTGTCTCTATTGAAATTTTCCTGTTTCTTAATACTTTGCTTATCTTTTGGAAGGCATCTTTCGCTATCCCAATGTGCCTTTCGATTTCAGTGTCACATTTTCTATTCTCTGTTAAAGCACTACCTAGATATTTAAATTTTTGTACTTGATTTTGGTATCTCCAATTTGTAATTTGCATGTTGGACTCTTCCTTTTGCTGACAACACATTTTTAATTGTATTTTCTTTATTTTAATGTTGGCCAGTTACATGTTACTTTCATGTTTAAATGGATACTAAAACTATCAATATATTATAACCTAAATGTCAACTAAACAGAAACCATATGTGTATATATCTCAAATCAATGCGACTGTAAACTAATTCTTTTTCTCATATCAGCATTAGTTAGTAATTAACATTTTAAATCTATTATTGTATTGCAAGTATTTTAATAAGAAATGTATCAATGAAGCAGATATCTAATTTAATCCTTTTAGCAGTTTTAAAAATTATAAACAGTTTTCGATGTCATTGACAAATATATTTGCTATTTGCCAAAATATATATTTCTAGGTTTCGTTTTGAGTTTAGAAATGATAACATTCATGTTTCTATTTTTGTTAGCAGACTTATACGGGAACTCACATGAAAATTACCCCTATTTGAATATGGGAGTCAGAAATTTTAAATTTTAACAAGTGTATAAAACCTACTTAATATGTTATCCAATATAGTAGAAAAGTGAATAGGAATAGCAGATATTCTGTTTAAAAAAAAAAAAAAAAAATGAATGTTTCCTTTCTTTTCTGTATAATAGCAGACAATTCTCGTGGTTGTTGATTCTGAGAATTATTCCTACATTATTTTGGACAATGCGTTCATCAAGAGAGATAATTTCTGTCTAAATTTATTTTTTTAATCACCAAAAAGAGAAGAAATTAAAAGCCCTTATCCAAATCAATATAGAATAAGGAAAAAAAATTTTTTTTCTTAGAGATAGAAAGTCATTTGCTGGTTTTGTCACATTTCTGTTTAAATTTAGTTATTCTCAGATAGTGTAATGTAATTTTTCATAAGTTAGGAAAATTCTGTCTTGTAAACATGTTTTCAATGTATCTTGCTTAATTTTATAAAATCTATATTTTTGTTTGTTGTTTACTTGTTATCACATATGTTTGTATGTTTTTTTTATTAATTCAAAGTTTTTCATGAAGAGTTAATGTAGCAAATAAGATGGTCTGTAATATTTTTGAACTGAAAATTTAGCAATGTATAAATCTTAATTTGTGTAATATTGAGCCATTTTTTCAAAAGTCTACACCATTTTTCTGAAGTTAAAACAGAGAATAAATTGCATCCTTGAGTATAATACGACCCTATAGTACAGTCATCTCTAAGTCATATTTTATTTTTTAAAGTTGTACTATATTATTCATTAAAATCTCAATGTTGTACATATATTTTTCTAACATATTTAATTTTTCAAGATGTTAAAGGCTTACAGCCACATCACATTGAAACACCAATTCCTGTATGATCACTGAAGTTAAGCAATGTTGAACAAGGTCATTACCTAGATGGGTGACTGCTTGGGAATACCAGGTGCTACTTGGATGTGCAGCTGGTGTAATGGAAATAGCTTGGAATTGTTAACCAGAGAGCTGAGTTCTAATTTCAGCTGTGTTTGTCATATTCATTTACATGCAAATGTCCTTGAGAATGGTATGAATCCACCTCCTCTCACCCTAGCTGTCAGTTAATTAGTAAAACTTGTTATCACTAAAACCATTATTATCTCCAAAAAAGAATTCCACAAAATATTGAGCTTTCAGCATTAAATAATCCTTAGAAGTTGATAAGTCTCTAAACAAAAATCACCAACCAATGTTATTAAAGAATAGAAATGAACCAGATGTTTAACAATAAAGTGTTTCTTCTAATCTGAAAAACTTATTTTTGAATTCCAAGTGAAAGGTGCTAACTAGATATACCCAGTAATACATTTTAAGGTATTAATTAATCTATTGTACTTTTCTATTTGATAATACTTTATTATATCTTTATATATTAATAAACTATGAAAATAAAAAGATAGCATCTTTGATTAAGAATGAAGAGAGAAACAAATATTGCCAACATATCAAATACCTTTTTTGAAACAACTGTTATGAACACCTGCCTATGTGTTTTATTATATATTATCCTGAGTATGTTTGCAGTCTTGCTGTTTCAAATAAGAGTTTTTTTTTTTGTTTTTTTAAGCTGAGTAAAAATTTCTGAAAATGTACTGAAAATGTGTAAACCCACCCCCACCTTTTTTTGCGTTTAATTTTCCTTCCAATTTTTTTGTATTATGCACAAGAAAATATGGTATGTGTAAATTATATCAAGATACTTTTTTTCAATGAGGTTTATTTTTGCAGTTACTGTCCTGCACCAATTTTATTTTTCAAGTTTACTTATAGTTTGCATAATCTTTTCTCCAGGAATATTTTCATATATTGATTTTTTTTTTTTTTTTTTAATTTTTTTATTTTTTTTTTAGATCTAATTTTAATTTTTGTATAGTTTATATATTTTATGTAATATTCAGATCTGTCTGTTTAAATAACAAAGTATGTACAAATTTGTACTTAGATCTGCATTATTTAATGTTTTTATAAAGCATCATAAAATATGTTGTAAAATAGAATCATTTAAGTCTATAGAGAGCATTGTAGTTAAAAAAGATGCATTAATTTTTTAATACCGTCAGAAATTAATTGTCTTATGAACTTTCCCTACAGTTAATGTTTCGTCTATCAAATTACCCATGATTAGTTGATGATTGGAAACTTGTTCATTAAGAAATTTTTGGTAAGAACATTGCTTTGATAATGAAGCTTCCTCCAGAATCAAATTACTAACTTTTTTGATTTGAATTTTCTTTTTAATCATTTGATCTCAAAGAGAGTAATAAAGCCACTAAGATGCAAGAGGCTACTGAATATTAGAGAATATGAAAACAAAAAACACTATTAAGTAGAGAAAGAATAATAAAAGAACAAGAATTAAGAAAACAGAAGGTGATTGATTGATATTTCATTTAAATTTTTGAAGATCAAAGTTGACTGGAAAGTAAGAAGTCAGAAAAGATTTCCACAAGTGAGAAATGTCAGAGAAGAAACTGTTAGCATAGAAATTACAGTTACATCTAGCCACCATTTCAACTGTAAAATGATGAGATCTTACCACTAATTTTGTACTACACTTAAATTCATGAAGTCTAGGTACCATAGAGGAAAGTTCCTCAGAATAATTACCATGAAAAGTCATAAGGAAGCTACATTATAGCAGTGGGAAAGTGACTGAAGCCAGGACACCAGGTCAGGACCAGTAACATTGCAGATTGTTCTTTGGATTTTATCAAGAATCTCTAAATATATAGCAGAAGCACCAGATCAGATGTGGCAGCAAAGTTCAAATTGAATGGTAGACTTATGTAAGATAGATTCTGGCAAGCAAAATTGTCTATCCCAACACTTTCTTAGCTGCTGACCTAGGCATTGATTCAATATAATCTTTCTACTTCATGTCAGCGGAAAATGTTAGTCTGAGAAGCTGCAATGAGTCACTTTCCTGGAGGTTAGCATCAGTCATGCTGATGGAAGGCACAAAGGGTTCTCTCAGATGTTTAAAAGAGCAGTTTTGTTTTGAAGGTGTTAAGATTAAGCTATTCCTGCCCCAATTAAAAACAAAATTTAAAAAAAAATAAAATTAATATGGCTATGGTAACTCAACAGAGCTGATACGATTGATTGTTGATTTTTTTAATTTTTTTTTTTCATTTGTTAAAATGAATAAGTAAAAATAAATAAGAAAAAAACAGTGCAGAATATTTAATTATCTTTTTTATTTTTTCATATGAAAAAGGAAAATTGTTCTATTTGAAATTTGTTGCTTTCTAAGATTATTTTTAAGGAAATCTTCTTTTTATACTTTGATATTTGATCCAGATAATCCTTCAAACTATTTTCTGTTAATCGTTTTCAATTAAATATTTAAACATGTTTTTACTTTTCCCCTGCTGTATTGTTACTCGATTCTCTTTCATTTGATAGACAAGGGACTAAAATAATCTCTCATTTCCTGGCAGCCATATCTTCAGATTTGTCATCCTTAATTATACTGATAATTGTTTTATAACCATTCAACATTGTCTGCTATTTTATTTTGGATTCAAATTTATATGCTTTCTCTTAATTGTTCAAATGCAATTAAAAAAAATAATTGGTTACAATATTCATCCACAAATAATTACCTTCACAACTTTAAGCATATTATGAAGAGTATTTATTTTCGTCATATCTTTTATCAATGTACTTGGGATTTTAGTATATTTTTTAATGATAGATTTATTAGAATTATTTTTTTAAAAAGAAGTCATTTCTGCACATAGATATGGCTACCTTTTTAATTAAAATGAAAGAGATAATGATTGGATTTTTGATGTAGTGGAAAGGATTTTTTTTATATTAAATCTTAATTTGACAGTTTTTATTATATTTAAAATGAATATTTGCTTATAAGCAGAATTCTCTAAAAATCACTTTAAGGTGTTTATATATAGACCTATCAGACTGATGTGATTTCTTAGGCAGAATAATTTTCCAGAAAACTCAGTTGAGCTGACTGATGGGCCATGAACTTTGTTTATATAAAGACATATTTCCTTGCAGGCTCCTAGGAAGAATATCTTTTATGAATAAGGTTGTCAGAATTCAGTCAAGTGGCTAGCTGGCTCTGTGTTTTTTTTAAATAAAGGAGACCATTAGTGAATGTAAATTAATAGTCAAATTGTACCAATTCATCATTGGGTACAAACTGGCAAACTGAGTTCCATATGTAACATTATATGGGGAACTTTGGTTAGTTCTATAGAGGCAAGCAGAGAAGATGCATGCAGTTGATGCAAAAGAAACATGCGAAGAGCAAATTGTAGTAGCAGTTGTGAAGCACAGACCACCAGATTACCACCTCACCCTTTGAAGAAAAGGAAGAATGACTAAACAAACATATGTAACTGTTGTTCTACCACCATCATAGTTGTAAGTGATTTGGATTTCAGGCTATCATATTCTAATACAGCACATTAGAATTGGGGAAAGGAAGATGCTAGTTTGATATCCCTATACAACCAGCAGCTAAAAGAAACTGAGTTTTATTAAAATCTTGTTACGGTATTCCAGTCATCTTCTTCATTATTTTAAGACTTTGATTAATTTCAGGAATTCATTAACCTTCGATTTGGGAGCATGTGACTGGCTCAGGTTTGCAATGTTTCAACAATGACTTTGAGACTTCTTCAGATCTTATCTAAAAACAATGTGAAAGGATGAGTTCCCTATCCAAGATGTTGCTGATCTAGTAACCAGAACATTTTAGCCATAGTGCTACACCTAGTGCTGTGACCAAGCATTCTTGACCCTTAGCTTACCATGGAAAGTGTCACAGTGTGTCATGTGACATTTAATGAATGGTACACTGAGTTCATTCAGGCTATAGTGTTACAATAAAATCCAATACTGTTCAAGTACATGATGGTGCAAATGCGTGCGTACTCAATTTCTGTGGTTGGCTATGAAGGAGGGATGAAGATAGTTTTGCCAAAAAAAACAAAAAGTGGAGATTAGTTTTAAGTAACTTGGGCATTAAAGCTAGTAATGTTAATCTTTTAAAATGTTTTGATTGTAATGTTGCTTTATTTCCAAATATGGATTCTTTTTCAATTATTGTTTATATATTTAGAAATATGCTTCTGCTGAAGCAGCATTTTGTTGAGATAACAACATCTTGTTATTTATACATTTACTCTCAATAATATACCTTTTAATTGTTGTTGCTCTAGCAAAGTGCATTTAAAGACAAGCTGACAAACTGATTGGACAATAAGGATAAGTTATTAAGAAATATCAGTTACTTTAAAATCATTTTTGAGATTGTGAAAAACTATATCTGCAGAAGGCTAAAGATATGTTTTCTAAACAGTGTTAGAAATATGAGATTTTTATTTTTTTAAGTACCCTGTCTATTCCTGATGTAGGTAATGATGGCTCTACAAATTCCTTTTCTTGTGTATCCGTGTATTGTCATAACTTCTAGAAAAAGATAAGTGAAGTGGTTTTCCCTTGCCTTCTCCACAGTTAAAGATTTTATAGTTGTCCTTTTCCTAGACTTGTTACTATCCAAGGCTCAATAGTTCAGCTTGCTCTACTGTTTAACTCATCATCGGACAGAAAGGATATCGATTTGTACCTTTCTCAGCGGCATTTATGTGAAATGCAATAGACTGGGCCTGAACTTGATAAGCTGAATTCACTTCTTGCACTGATAACGGCTCTGTTACATGCACATTACTTGTTTGCTAATATTAAGTTGCAATCAATTCTCATTGTTGATTTTAAAATGGTATTAAGAATCACAATTATCTTTGCTTATCAGATGTGCTGATTATTTTTAAATTTGTTTCTCTGATTATTATACTTAAGACAGAATCTTATAGAGTATTGTATAGAGCTATTGGTGTTGTGATGACACTGCACAGAGCTATTGGTGTTGTGATGACACTGCACAGAGCTATTGGTGTTGTGATGACACTGCACAGAGCTATTGGTGTTGTGATGACACTGCACAGAGCTATTGGTGTTGTGATGACACTGCACAGAGCTATTGGTGTTGTGATGACACTGCACAGAGCTATTGGTGTTGTGATGACACTGCACAGAGCTATTGGTGTTGTGATGACACTGCACAGAGCTATTGGTGTTGTGATGACACTGCACAGAGCTATTGGTGTTGTGATGACACTGTATGATTTCTCATTGTCTTTATCATCTTTATTATTGTCTTTATTTTCACCATTACTCTTATGACTTTTTATGTGACATTTCTCAATCTTAAACAAAATATTTCTCCACTGTCACTAAAATTGATTATGGTTATGATAAATGAATGCATCTAAGTTATTTTTTTATTTATGAATTTGTAATATTAGCTTATAATTTTTTTTAAATATCACATATGACTGCATATTTCTCTGTTACAAGTTTATCTTATGATGCTTATTGTTTTTATGCAGAGTTTTCAGAATACTAAAGTATCAGAGAAGTAGTTTATTATATCTGCCTCATCAATATATATCTACCTGCATATAATATGTAATATTTGTGAAAATAAAATCTCAATTCTTATTTTTTATCTCATTTATTAAAATGCACTTATTTATTATGCCCTTGTGTATTTGAAGGCAGAGTTTCTTAGTCAAATAACTTCCTCTCTCATGACTAAAAGTTTAAAATGGTAAATTCTTCAACTACTCATCAATTTTTCTAATACACACAGCTTATGAACCCTATCTCTAATTCTGACGTGAAAATGATTTGCAAGGGTGTAATCTGCTCTGTAGCACAGAATCTCTTTATGATTTAATTTCATAGAGAATCTTTCTTAAGTAGATTAGCATTTTGGACAAGTTTAGTAGCTGCTGGCCATCAAAGGCAAACAAGTTAATTAAATTTGTTCCTTATGAGTCGTGTTGTCACATCTTAAAGACAACAGCAAGGATCAACACTTATACTCATGCATAAAGGGATTCTGGATATATACATACATACATACATATATATATATATATATATATATTGTTTTCCTTCTTGTCAGTTAAGATAACTGTTGATCAGGTATATGATAAAGAGATTGTCCAGTTATTTTGTTGGTCATGTCAAGACAATGTCTCCTTTTAGCATTATATTCCACTCCCAACACTTTACCCAGATATCAGAGTAAGTGTGGTAGGTTAGTTAAGGAATGGGCATTATTTCAACTATAAAGTTTTAACTTAGTATAAGTTTAAATGTCACATATGAACAGGACTGGAGAATTACTTTGACCCCACCATTTTTTTAAACATTTTTATTTTACAAGACACTCATGTTGATTTCTTCATCAACACAAAGAGGCTGGCCAGTTAGATAGTAAATCAGTTCTACTATATGGCAGTGAATGCTGGACAATCTCCTTCGAGCAACAGAAATGTGGTTCTACTGAAGGATGATGTGGATACCATAGACTCTGAACATGTGAGCAACAACAAAAGTTTTAGAGAAAATGTAAACAAAAAGGAAACTTGTACTTAACATCAGAAAGAGTTGAAATTTCTAGGGAACATAATGAGGAAAGAGGGTTTTGAAAATCTGATACTCACAGGATAGATTGAGGGCAAGAGGGACAGAGAAAAACAATGCATAACATACTTAGTGAGTGTTGTAACCTAGGGACGGTTACTGAATAGAATAATCACATGAAGGTTGGTAATGAACGATAATACTTAGGACAAGAACAACACATATAAGAGTTGCCAGCAGCATGTGAAATAGTCAACTGCTAGAAGTGAGTTAAGTGAATTCCACAATGAATCTTCAACTGCAGACCAACATACAGTATTTACTACTGTATTTATGTGAATGGGGACATACCCATTATCGTCTGTAGGTATGCTGCAACAGTGAGTTTGAGTAAAAAGATGGTGGAACAGGGTTTAGCAAAAAGACAAAATTTATTAAGAGCAACGAAGAGCAAGAAATTGTGGAAAGCCATGATCACCTACATCCTAAGGAACAGGGTACATAAAGAAGAATACACATTTACATATTGTTTGAATAATGTAAAATATTTTATATGTAAAAAATTCAATCTACTTTGCAGTTTCTCATGAAATGTTAAATTTAAAACAAAGTCAGAGAATTTTTGTATTTCATTAACTTCAAATAATTTGTTTTAAAATCATAAAGTATTAATTATTGGAAACATTAAAAGCATTTTAGAAAAAAATTATATATATATTTGCTATTGCATCAAATATATAATCATTTTGTAAATTTTTAAGTTTTTAAAAAATTCCTTTTAATGTAGCTAAAAATAACTCTTTAATTATTCGTCTTTTTTTTTTTCATTAATATTCAGAGGTTAGTCTGTTAAGATTTGTGAGTAGATAGTATTTTTATCTGAATATACACAAATGGACTTGGTTTTATTAATTAAAATGGATGATTAGTATCTTTTTAGAACCAGAAAATGTTGCAGCATGGAAGCCTAGTGTTTTACCTGAAGATATGTTAAATGACTGTAGAAGAATTAAAAATCTCCCTGTATGGCAAATTTTGTGTCAATACATTTCAGCCAACTCACTTCCTTACCAGGTTTGGAGGCAGCCATTTTGAATAGATGGTGATTATGATTATCTAAGATAGTTCAACTGACATCTGTTCAAGTCATGGTTGGCATCATTTTATATATATATATATATATATATATATATATATATATATATATATATATATATATATATATGTGTGTGTGTGTGTGTATGATGTAGAGTGAGAGATACAACATTTTGATAATACAAATTTCAATTAGTGTCAACAACATATAGAGCATATAACAGCATGTTGGCTCCCAAGACTCATTTCCCTTGTTGTCCCAGGGTCCCAACACTATATCTTAATTTTGGTACAAGTGACTTTATTTTAATATTATTACATATATGAGTCAAGGATATTATAGGTAGTCTTTATTATCCACAACCCACCGGTGTGTTGTTTGGTACCTGAGTACATTTTGCAAACTAGAGTCCCACATGAATGCATGGTATAGCTCTGTGTATGAAGAAAGAAAGAAAGAAAAACAACAAAAAACAAAAAAAGAAAAACAGTAAAAATTCCAAAAGGAAAATGAAATAAGACAAAAAAAAATAATAAAAATATATATTTTTTTAAAAAATGTGGTTCTGGTGTACCATGATCTCATAAGCAATCAATCATAGCATCCTACTCTCGATAATCCTCATAGAAAAGAAATTGAAAAACAACCTACTGGAGGGTTGTATGGGCCTTGCAGACTTACCACCATAACCCTCCAATAGGTCATTTGGGAGCAAACGTGTTCATGCCAATTATTTAGATGTAGAAATAGATTAACCTTGGTTTCCTGAATTTATATCTGAAAGCTTTCCTTACATTTTATTCAGCATCATTTAACAACCTCTTCTATTCATTTTGATTTTTATTTGTGTGCAAAACTTCTTTGCAGCTCTTCTTTTTTTTTTTAATGCACAGATTGAAAGCTGAGTTTGAAATTTAAGTCTTCTGCCCTCAGTGTCCATTTATCCAGTGTTGAAAAAATGGAAAAGAGAATTGCAGATGAACAAGATCCACAGGTGACAGAGCATGTAATGGTAACATTAGCTGTTTCCTTATAAGGAAGCATTCGGCATTCATCAAGCAGCCAGTGCGACTTTCAGTTGAAATTTATAAAATCTTTATTAAAACAATTTTTCAGGAAAATAGGTTTCTCAAGTTCTTTAACTGTTGTTGCACTTTCCAGTATTGATGGGGGTTTCCTTCCTAACTTTTTGTTTGGAGTAGTGTGGAATGTTAGCATATTGATTGTAGTTTCTTTCAAAGTTAAGCAAGACAACAGCAGAAGATAATGGTGATTGTTCACTAGAAAGCAGTATGTGTTGTGGATGGCTTGTGAAGAAAAGGCTGATTTGACTGGGGAGACAAAACCTGCTGCAGAAGAATTTTGAAGTGATGACTTACAAGCTCTTTTGGACGATGATGATGATGATTCAGTCAGCATTTTTGAAGAGGCTGCAAAAATAGGATGTCAACCATTCAGCAATTATAAAATGTTTGGAAAGAATCTTTTATGTGTCATATCTCTTCAGGATGTGGGTGATTGTTTCTTTCCACAACCTACTGTTCTTCGTGACTTTAAGCAATGGGTGGACACCTTACTATCTCTCCCAATTCCTCTTCTACAATCCATTTATGCAAACTCTGAGAAAATTCATCTGTCTCATTCTAAGTACAACTGCCATTTTTGTTCCTATTTTCCTTAAAACTCAGACATTTCCATCCATGGTATTCTCAGTATCCTTCTGTATAACCAGGTCATGTTGTATTTTATAGAATATTTATTTGCATAGCGTAATGGTAATATTAACTGTTTCCTTAGAAGGAAACATTTGGCATCCATTGACTGAGAAGTCAATGATGCTGTTGGTCAAAATTTATAAAACCTTTCTTTTAAAACAATTTTTCAGAAAAATAGTTTTCTGAAGTCCAGTAGCTGTTATTGCTTTTTCCAGTATTGATGGGTGTTTCCTTCCTTGCTTTTTGTTTGGTGTAGTTTAGAATGCCAGCATCTTGATTATGTCATTATTCTCTCTCTTCGAGTTAATGTGCTATCCATTTTAGTTGCTGTTGCTACTGTTGAAAGTCCTTAAGGGATGTGTTTTTGTTATCTGGTACAGTTCTTTGTTTGTGTTTGCCTCATGCCAGTCGACAATGTACAAGGATTGTCCTTGCTAAGACCTACATGCCTCACTTGCTCAAAGTCATTAATACGTCATGTAACCATAACAATGAAATATCTCATAAAGAAGTGAGATCAGGATGTGTGACTAATAAATGTATAAGGTTATATTGTGTTTTATATAACTGATTATATCAGGCAATATTTGTTTCTTTTTCATAAACATTTCTCAGTTTACATTTTTGTTCCCAAATAAATAAAAATAATAACTGATTTTAGATTTAGATTTAATTTTTGTCTCTCAGTTCCAAATGACTTCTTGTACACTCAGCATTAAATTTGCTTTTTAGGTTAAATAAAGTTGAAATCTATTCATTTTGTAAAGATTATTTGCATGTGTTTTCACCAATTTGTCCCAAAATGATGTACTGAAAAGCTATAATAAATTTAAGTGACTTGGATTTTCAGTTTTCTCACTCAGAATATAAATATGATAACACATGATTTCATTTTGAGTTTCTTTTGAATGGTTAAGATTTTTTCTTTTCATGATCTTAGGACGGTAAAATGTAAGCTTTATTGATAAAGCTAATCAGTCCCTTCTTGATTTTATTCAAATCTATATGTGTATATTCTATAGTTTTTGTAAATATTTTTGATTTGGCTTGTGTATAGTTGTCATATTAAAATTATAAAATTGCAAATCGATTTAAAAAAACAAAACAAAAAAAAAAAACAGTTATTTCTTTATTATTATATTGATGGGAGCTTATTAAGTACAGTGGTGTAATGGTTACTAGTGCAGATATGGAATTGACAAACTAAATTCAAATCGCCTGTTGCATTCACTTCACACTGATGCTCTTGGGAAAGGAAAGAATCCAGCCTCTGTGGGTTAGGCTGTTTAAAAGAGGGACAGTGGATAAGTTTATTTATGAGAAGGACATCTCTGAGTTCAAAATGATTGAGAAGACAATAGGAAATGATTCTACAATCTTTAAGAACTGTCATTTTAATTCATATATTGAGAAAAAAAAAAAAAAGAAACAGTGGAGAGATAGATATAACATAAAAATTGGTGGTTGGCAAATTTTGTAAAAGTTTAATGTAGTAAAATTAAGATATTCTTTTTAATAGTCAAGCAAAAGTATTATTGATATTTTTTTTAGTATCTCTATATGAAGAAAAAATAATAGCATTCTGGAGTCTTTGATACTTTACAGTCAGTCTTTATATAAAAGGTACAAAGATAAATTGGGAATGGATAAAAATGAGAAACAGTGTCAGGGAATGAAAAGATGTACTGCAAATACCCATAGGTATATTTGGTATTGATTTAGTAATCCTTCAAAGCACAACTTTTGTGTGCAAATAGTCTATATATCTTTTGTTTATTCTCCTCCTCTCTACCAAGTCAAGCAGTCTCGGTTCAAAGGAAAGCTCTGATAGATTAAACATAAAACTGTTGCAGTTAGAATTTAACATGAATATCAATGATATCATTACTACGGCTACTATAATTATTCACTGATATTATTTATACACTATTGTCTTTTTTTTATTTGTATATTATTTATAAATATATATTTATTATTTTTTATCTTACTATGCTTATTATTATTATTATTTCCTCGTCAGGTTTAATTTAATTTTTTTTTTTAAGCATTCAACCCAAGCAAGGCGGGAAGCCACTAGCACACAAGGGGTTACAGAGAGTTGGAGCGAGAACAAAGAGGAGTGATAGAGGAAAGGATGAAGAGAAAGTTAGGGGATAGATCAGGGCATCTGGAGACATCGATTGACATTACATTTGAACAGTTGGAGATTATAGTTATCAGGAAAACAAGAAATGGGGAGGGAGTACCACAGGCAAGAAGTGAGAGACATGAAGTTATTGGAGTAGAAGAGATGGCTACATTTAACAGTTTCGACAGTGAAAGGGTGAGAGCGAGATGCCAGCCTAGTTGGACGCTTAAATTCATGAAGTCTGCGAACTAGCGAAAGCAGCTCATCGGAGCAGTTACTGTGAAAGTATTTGTAAAAAAGACAGAGGGAGGCAACAGCACATCTGTGAGAGAGTGGCTGCAGACGAGATGCCAGATCAGGGCCAATTACATTGCATGTCCGTCTTTGGATTTTATCATGGACCTTGAGACAATTAGAAGGGACTCCAGATCATATATGATAGCAATACTCCATGCAAGGGTGAATGGTTGATTTGTATATTTGATTGATCGACTTCAGTGAGAAAAAGTTCCTGGCACGGCACAGGGAGCCAACTTTCCTAGCGGTGGACAAAGCTATTGGCTCAATGTATTCGTTCCATCTCAGGTCAGCAGACAATGTGAGACTGAGCAGTCGCAAAGAGGTGCTCTTGTGGAGTTGAACATCATACATTCTAATGGGAGGCAAGGATGGTTCTCTCTGGTGAGTAAGAGAGAGCAGTTTTGTTTTTGAGGCATTAAAGTTAACCAGCCAATCCCTGCCCCAGTCCACAACCAATTGGACGTCCTTCTCAAGACAAACAGCCAGGTTAGTTTTGTCAGTGACACTAGATTTGTTTTTGAGGCATGAGTAAATAGTAGTGTCGTCTGCGTAGATGCCGACTTGGGAACCGATGACGTCAGGAAGATCGTTCATGAAGATAAGGAACAGACTAGGTGCTTAACCACTTTGGTGTTGATTAAAGCTTCAAAGACTTTGCCGAAGAGTGGTAGGAGACTGATAGGATGGTAATTAGAAGGGTCAGAAGGGTCTCCAGAGTTTTTAAAGACAGGAACAACGAATGAGGACTTCCAACAGTGTGGAAAACAAGATTCATTGAGGCAGTAGTTATATAATTTAGAGAGAGCAGGGGCCAGTTCAGGCGCACATTTCTTCAGGACAATGGCTGGTATCCCATCTCCACTACTAACCTTGTGGGGGTCTAATTTAGAGATGATGCCCAGAACCGATGACAGGGTTATGTGCAAGTTGCTCAATTGAGCCTCAGTTCGAAGGGGGAAATCGGGTATGGGTACACCGGAAGAGTTGTGTTGAATTGAATGAGAATTTCCGAGCAAAGCATTCAGCCTTGTCGGAAGAAGAGGTCAGAACCTCAAACTGATTGAACAAAGGAGATATAGAGGGTTTGCTATTGTTAAATACACTCTTGCAGAGACGCCAATAATCCTTGGAGCCAAATTTGTGAGATGCAATACGTTCTTTCATTCGAGCAGCAAATGACTTGGCTTCATTAAGGACATGCTTACACTCGTTACGGGCAGAGGCAAGGAGACGTCTATTGCAATCAGACATGTCGCTATGATAAAGGTGGAAGAAGTGATTCCTATTGGCAATGGCAGCCAAGCAAGCAGTGGAGAACCAGAGGGAGGAGCGCGATTTGACCTTAGGGGATGAAAGCCTTGATTCCTGCTTTAACCCAGGAGGAGACCTCGAAAGCACATTCTTGAATGGGGAGCATGAAGACAATGTCCCAGGGGACGTCACGAATGAAATCCCGGAACGAGTCCCAGTCTGATCGTTGATAGCAGAACAATGTTCTAGTGGTAGGAGGTTCTTTGCAGGGGGTGGAGTTGAAGGAGATGTTGACAGACACTACAGTGTGATCGGAGTTACCAAGAGGGCAGAGCTGCGTGGCGCTACAGGACTCGGGGATGGAAGTAAAACATAGATCAAGAGTAGCCTTATCATCCAAATTGTAGGGAAAATGTATGGGGAAGTCAACTATTTGCGTGAGGGATTGAGAAATTGAAAAATTAAGGGTTTGTATGCCCTCAAGGTCAGTAGTAGCATTATTAAGCCACTTGGTATTGTAAGTTATGAAGAAACCTTCCCTCTTCAATATGGTTGAAATAGAAAATGTGATGTGAAGAATCTGAATTAAATACTGTCTGTAAAGAAGTCAGTGTAAAGCAAACAGATAACTGACACTCTTCTTTTTTTTTTTTCTGCTCACTCAGCATCCCATTGGTGCCAGAGGTTAAGTGTCCAGGCTCCATCTTTTTCTTTTTTTTTTTTTCCAAGTAGAAATTTAATTAAAACTGTTCTTACTTTTCTCAGGAGATTTTCCTGGATTTAAGAATTCCATTGGCAAACAAAAATGTGATTGTCTTGATTAAGAGTCACAGGGTTTTTTACTTAGCAAGAATATTTTGCTCAGTTCACAAATTTGATCAATTGATGATAAAGTGAGAATCTGTTTTCTTTTCTTTTTACTATTTACTTATTTTTAGATAATAGTCAATACTTGCTTGGGATCTTGGTTCCATTAGAACCTTGGGATAAAACATTTAGAATACAATGGTCCCCCCCCCCACCTACTTTTGATGTTGCTGTATGTGATTTCAGTCACCTGTAGTCAATTCCAGAAATAAGCAATTTGTAAATTTTATTTAATAATGCTCTCAAAGAGAAAGACTAGTGATGATGATGTCATTTTGGTTATGTTATAGAGATATAAAGTGATTTAAGTGAGAAATTGAAAGTACTTGACTAAATAAAGAAAGAAAATCAAAATAAATTTTATACTGAGGTTGCCCAGATCTACATCTTTTGTTAAATAATATTTATTACTCTATATTATTATAAGTGTTCTATTTCAGTGTTCTTGTTATCCATCTCTAATTGTGCCTAATTTATATAAAAAAAACTTTATCTCACACCTACCCCCCCACACACACACATATAAAAAGTGGTTTCCAAAAGTGAAATTGTAATGGAGAGGCATCTGACTATACTATGAAACGTCTTGCATATCATGTGGTGTGTGGCCATGCTATGATATGCCTTGCATCTGTTGTATGCGAGACATATTATAACATAGCCACATGCCTTTCCATCTCCATTTACTTTTGAAAATCAGAACTGTGAAACTGGTAAAGTTACTCTAAATATATTAAAGACTCCAGTTGCATTTTCAACTTCTTTTCCCTATATTTTTAATCTGTGTGGGTGATATATATATATATATATATATATAATTGTCTGAATGTTCTGTATGTCTGACCACATTCAGCTATTCTTTTAGCCATATCAAGGATGATTTTATTTTTATTTTTAACTGACATACAGAACGCTTGAACAATTTCTACAAATTTATGTCCAGAAAAGATAAAATTATAAGAGCACAAGAAAAATTAAATAAAAGAGGGATTGCTGCCCAAATACACACACACACACACACACACACACACAGCTTATTAGTCCAGATCCAGGGCCTTCTCACTCCTTGGAGAAACCATACTCTGATTGACCATGTCTTCAGGGGTGTGGCTGTACTTGTTACGCTTGGCCAATTGCAAGTTGGTGAGGCTATTTAACCCATAGTTGGAAGCTTGAATTCAAAGTTGTCCTTTTCCTAGACTGGTTGTCACCCAAGGCTATAGGACCCAGTCTGTCCTGCTATTTACCTCATAGCTGGGGGAGAAGAGATGGATTTTTACCTTTCCTAGCAATATTTGCTTGTAAGTGAATGTAACAAACTGGAATTTGAACTTGGTTTTCCGATTCCTCAATCCAAGCCACTACCTATTTCTCTGCCATGCTCCCATAAAGTAATTTAACTAATTTTATTAAATTCCTTAGAATTGCTATGTGCTCAGTTTGTTTTGAAATTCAGAAATGCTGGTGGTGTATATTCTGTGATTATTAACAAGTGGTCATATATGAATCATGTTATTAAATAATATCCATACACACACACACACACACACACACTTTTTAGATCTTTTAGAGAATCTACTGCAAATATTCTCTGATCATTTTTGTTTCAGTATTTAATGAATTGGAGATTTGTAGCATGGGAATTAGTTTATGTTCTATTTTTTATTTCTTTCCGGGTTTCAAATTTACTTTGGATAGAAGAAATTAGATTTATTGCTTGTTTATATATTTACACTGAAGTTGAGCTTGAAAAAGAGAAACTGTAAAAACAGTAGCATTTATAAGTGAAATTACATTTCAAGTTAATGTGGAAGAATTAATCTTCTAAAATGAAATGGTCTGCAAGTAGGCATCAGCAATTGATATAGATGTTAATAATCTCTGCTATATGACGCATGCAAACAAAAAAGACATTAAGCTAAGTAAGTGTGGGGACAGGTCAGTAGACAAAATCTCAGCAGTTGGGAGACAAAGTAAAAAAAAAAAAGAAAAGGAATTGAAGTTCATTTTTATTTTATCTGTAAATGGAAGTGTTTAAATAGTTGGGAGTGGAAAGAGTGAAAAATATGAAAAAAAAGAAGAAAAGCCAGTCCAGTTAGTTTTATAATGGCTATGGATCTGCTGCTCATTGACCATGAACTTATTTTTCAGTCCTTCATTTTGAAAAGAATCCAACAAACAAATTTGAGAGAAAAAATGAAAATATGCTTCAGTTGTTGAAAGAAAAGAAGCAAAGTGTGGGGGGTGGGGAGGATCAAATCTAGTAGAAATAAAAGAAAGGTTTCATTTGTATGTAAACTTTGGTGTCAGAGACTGTAGCTATCACTTGTCCAAAATATGGTGCTTCCAGTTGAGACATTTTTGGATTATAGGTAAATCTTTTCCTGGTATGCTTCAAAATCAAATCATCATTCATTCTAATTACTGACAGTGGTGTAATCATGTGTTTGCTTCTAGTTACATACAAGTAATTAACTAATTGGGTTAATTGATTTTATTTTTTGAAAATATTCTGCAATTTTTAAACTATATTTTAAAACAATTTCCTATCATCGTGTTTATAACACTGTCCTCAAATATCTTATTAAACTTAGAACTGTCTAAAAGCAAATCACATTTACATTCCAGCAATCTTTCCATCTTCTAAATGTACCCAACCAAATTGATGATTTTTATTTCCACCAAACTTAATATTAATTTCAAAATGAAAAAACAACGTTTACCTCTGTCTATGATGAACGTGCCTGTTAGATGCATGCATTGTCTCGCTTTAAAAAGTTTTGATATGAAGCTCAGTTTTGATCATTATTGGTATTTCAGAACCAGTTTGCACAATCCACAAGTAGCTGTTTAATTATTACTTTTCATAAAATTTACCTTTTGTACAATTATAAAAATAATATGAAATGAAAACTATAATTGTTTTCCTTTCTTTTTCTTTGTCTTGGTTATCCACTAGACTTGTGGATAGATTTATTGTTGTTTAATAATAAGTGAAATTGTATAATTGCTTGTCTGTGAATAGACAATGAATTAAGTATATATATATATATATATCAAAATAGAAGAGTGCCACCAAGATGTATTTTATCAGATTTATTTATTCTCTATGGCAGTGGTTCCCAAATGGTTCGGCACACCTTATAGGTGTGGCGGAAGAGGATAGCAGGTGAGGCAGAATGATCAAAAGACAATCAAAGATTTAGAAACAGTTTCAAAAAATTAATATGCCAAAATATGATTTCAAAATTTAAAATATTATTATGGATTACTTGTAATTGCATGCATGAGTCCCAGTATGAATAGTTATAAAGAATTATTGAGCGATTTTATCATTGTGATATTTTTGCATTATATCAAGTATTAAGAATATAGTAACTAGGATCCACAAATTGGAGGAGAGAGTTATTAATGATAATGTTCTGAACTTCGAATCCACAGTTATCTCCCTTTAATCCTGTCTCTGTTTTTTTTTTTTTAAATTTTTAAATGCACTTTTTATCACATAAAATTTGAAAATGTGGTCCAGAGAAAAGTTTGGGAACCACTGCACTACAGTAAGATGATTCTAAGAGAATTAGGGAACCAACTAGGACTTATTATTGGCAGACACAACTGTAGCAACATCTACTATTGAGATGGTTCTGTGTTAATGGGAAATTTAGAAAGGAAACATTTTCTTATACTATTGTTCACCAAATACAATGCCCAAGAGCCAATCAAAGTAGAGGGTTACTGAAGGAGGAGGTTGTTATATGAATGTGAGAGGAGGAAGTAAGATGTGCAGATTATGAGGAATTATAATGATTAACCATACACTCAAAGAGGTTAAGATGATACTGATCAGGGAAGCATCATCTTAGGAGTCTGTTCCACAAAGTAACAGCTCTGAGGAAGAAGCTGTGTAGAACTTTCTCCTTACCAATGGAATATGAGAGGAATGAAGATGATTTTTATATAGCATGACAGGTCCTTGCTCTAAAGGTTTGAACTAAGGAATGTACCTTGTTTTAATATTTGTCATGGAAATAGTGATAGAGTTGAAAGAGGCTAGCATGTTAGACAAGATAGTCAAGGAAAGCAAGAAAAAAGGACTGACCATTAATTATAAAACAGAATGCATGATGGTGAGTCAAAGAGACAGCCTAATATATAAGTTACAGACTAGGGATGGCAAAATTAAACACATGAGGTAATTCACCTATCTGGGCAGACAACAAAAAATGTAACACAAAAATTCATAGGTGTTGCAAAAATTGAGTAAGGTACAAAGGGATCAAAAGTAACACTAAGAATGAAGAAAAGAGTGCTAAACTGCAATATGTTGTTTACCTACTAAATACCAATGAAAGCAAGATAATGTTATCACAAAGGCAAAAAAAACAAAAAACTTGATGTAGTCTTAGTGATGAATGTTTAGAATACTATGGACAGGTCCTGTGACAAATAAGGGAGTTCTGAGTTGAAAAGCAATGATAAAGAAACTTACTAACAATCAGAAAGAGATAGCTGAAATTTTTGTGATGCATAAAGAGGAAAGAGGGGCTTTAACACACACAGAATGCATCAAAGTCAAGAGAAGCATAAGAAAGCAACCAGTAACCTAATTGACAGTTTTATGCAAATAGACGGAAAAACAAGTACCACAAAGAGAAAGTAGGGATATAAAAAGAAAGTTTTACTGAAGACGGTAAGCTTTGGTGAGTCACAATTACTCGCGTCTTGAAGTGACGTGTCATATAGAGATGTTGAAACTTTCAAATAACTGCTCAGCTAGATCAAGTCAATAATGTTCCAAGTGAAACATAATTTGATCATATAAAATTGTAGTGTTATTTTATTCTCAAATAAATAATATAGACAGATTTATTTATTAAAAAACCAAAAAATCAAATTGACTTGTGGAAGAAGAACCAATTTTGATTTTGTTGTTCAAATGACAAGTCTTCAGATATTTCCAATATATTTATTAAATCATTTTCTTAATGATGGGATGTTTTACAAAATAATCATAATTTGATTTTTGTGCTTTGTTTGCGAAGACTGCATACCCTCACCTCTAAAAAGGAAACAATTAGTATTTTCTGTGTAATCCAATACACATATATACATGCTGCTCTTAAGCACACCTTGATGGATGTCTTGCAAATGGCTTCCAATTTTAAAATGATTTAATAAAATGTAATTTTGATTTATGTTAATAATATATCTATAAATTTATGAAAAGAAAAATTAACTTTTCAAATGTCATATATATTGTACATTTAGCAGTCACTGAAATGTAAAATCTTTACCGATGTGTTACTTTATCTTGAATAGCTAAATGATTCAATCTCCCCAACCCTGAGACTTTACCTGCTGATACTCCTAGTATGTTATGACTGGGTTAGCAACATAAGTAGTTTTGCATTCAAATTTATCTGTACTTCTCTATGTGCTGGATAGAGGCTATAGATTATAGCATTGAGATTTGAAATAAAATCCATGTATGACTTGCATTGAGTATAAAAGGAACATATAACAAGTTGCCCTTTTCAGATTCTGAGTGTTTATGTGTCTTTTTGTTGTGAACATTATAATAAATCTTTTATTTTTATTTATTTATTTATTTTTTACTGTTTTCAGTGTTTATACCTCGTAGAAATGGCCCTGGTGAACTTGGGAAACCTGTCATTGTTCCAGCGCAGAAACAACAGGAATCGAAAGAAAAGTTTAAAATAAACCAATTCAACTTAGTTGCTAGTGACATGATATCATTAAATCGATCTCTACTTGATTATCGAATGGACGGGTGAGTAATCACTGTTACTTTCTGCTTTATTTCTTTCTATGATGAGAATGTGTTCACTGTTTTTCTACTTCCTTAGAATTATATAATGGGAGAAATTATTTGGATGGATATTGAATTAGAGATTAGATTAGTAGTTAAACTCACCTATTTAGAATAATAATAATAATAATAATAATATAAAATTATAATTTGGGGACAAAATTTTTTTAAATTGTAGATGAAAACAAAGAGTCAACATAGGGAACTAATTATTCAAACTTATTGCATGACGAGAATCTAGATATTATGATTGATACAAATAGTATGCCAGAAAAGTTCATTTCAGCACTATGATAGCTTCTTGAAGATTTAGAAGGGAATTTTATATCTTAGTTGGTGCGACCCACATGGGACTGTTTTACAACAGTGGCTGCAGGAGAATATCTGACAACTGGAGGTAGCTTCATTCTTTTAGCATTCCTCTCTTCTTCCGTAGCAGATATTTAGTTTGCTTCTGATTGTGAGGTTGCCTAAAAGACCTTATATTTCTACAATGGTAGCCATTGTTGTGTGCTGATGGTAGTCAGTTCCAAAAGAAATGAGTACTTTTGAATGTCCTTTTATCTCTTCTGTGGCCTCTTATTGCTCTGCCAATCAGTCAGTCATTCTTCGAATAGGAGGTTCCTTGGAAGATAGCATTCTACGCTTGCCACATGTCTGCACAATACTGATGAGCATTTTGCTGTATAGCTTCAATCCTTGTGTTGATGGCTCTCTTGAGTGAGGAAATAACTCAATGTATGTTCAGAATGAAGCAAAGATAATGCCTAATAGTATAGACATTACCCCAGATGTACTTGCCTAGTCTTCCATTAGCTTTGTTTGTTGTTCTTTGATCTATTTTTCTGTTCAGGTTAGTGTTAAAGTATATAACACCATTTTGGTAGGTTTGTTGGGCCAGTCAAAATGAAAGGTCAGTGATACTCCTGTGAAAGTACAGGTTGATGGAATATGACCATTTTCTTCTGACTTAGCTTCAAAGCCAACAAATTCTATGGTCTTTGCAAAGACTCTGAAATGTCAACTCTGCGTGTGTAGCTAGAGCTGCATTTGTGTGACCAGCAATTCTGTATTTTGCTTTGGATAAAATTAAGTAGCAACTACTAAAAATTAAATGGAAAAAAAAAATCTTGAAAATGATCCTCTTGGCATTTAAAATCAGGATCAACCCCCGACAAATTTATCAAAATAATAAGTTTGTAGATGATTGCTGTCAGTTAATTGTTTGTATTTTTGAGAGCTAATAAAGAATTTGTATAATTATTAATCATTTTGGTTGTAAACCCATTGGCATATAGGCATAAAAAAGATGAATCAGCTCTTGTAATATTTTTGGAGCATGAATAAATTGGTCCATAACACATTTTTGTTGTTTTTCTATTCAAACAAGTGCACACAGTAGAATCTGAAGACTATTATAATTCTACCTGTCCCAGAGTTAGTACATGTGTTATGTCCTGCCATTATCTCAGATAAATAACGAACTCTTCCTTTTTTGTTGTGAGGAAAGACAAGAAAAAATCTATCAAAGACTCTGTTTTGTTTTTTCTCTATGAGGAAAAGGAAAGGAAGATAAAAGAGGTGATAATGCATTTAATATCTGCTTCATTGAAATGGAGAGACTTGTCAGATTCAGATCTTTTCATTTGTACCCTCTTACTTCTTTAAATAATAACCGACATTCATACTTATGATTATTATTGTAATATTTGTTTAATGATGCAATAGGGGAATTTATAGTTGTAGAACTTGAAATGAGCTTATTCAATAATTAAAAATTAAAATTAAAATAGAAAAACTGAAATTTTTCTTTTAATATTTTAAGATGAATAAAGTGGTTCATGAGACCATGTTGCTTCTATTTAAACAAGTGAACACAATACAATCTGAAGATTATTTAAATTAATACTTTATTAGACTCGACTTTGACATGAACTTCATCTTGACTTTGTACAAGCAGGAGCAACTGTCTTAATGAATATCTATATATGTAATTCATTTTCTACATCTTTATTTTCATTGGTTATTCCAACTTGATTGATTTAATAAGAAGTGCTTTTTCAGTGGTACTTGGGATCTGTGCAATCCTTTTCATATGTTACAAATTATAATAATGAAACAAATTTGACCTATGTTTTTATTTCTTTACAGATGCAAGAAAAAAGGGTATACAATTGAGAAATATCCCAAGACTAGCATTGTTATAGTGTTTCATAATGAAGCCTGGTCTACACTATTAAGAACTGTACATAGTATCATCAACCGATCTCCCCCTGAGTTGCTGGAAGAAATCATTATGGTAGATGATGCTAGTGAAAGAGGTAATTTATATGTACTTTTTTAAAAAAAATTTGATTAGATTTATTTAATGAAATACACTTGTTTAACAAAAAATATTTCTTTGAAAATTGTCATAGAAACTTGAAATTTACAAAGGACAAATTGGTTGTTTAGAATTCAAGGAGTCATTTTCAGGGTACATCCCAAGGGTTTACTAATATTCTAAGATAGATGACTTTTGCGTTTCAAGAGGAAGTCTCTGGGTGTCTTTTTCTACTGTTATAAGCATTGTACATGAGTTAGATTATTTTGCGAAATTTTGACTTTGTATATTCTAGAAAATATTAAAGATGAGGTATTTGCTCAAAATTTTAATATCCTTTCTGTTTAAGAATTAAAAGAACCATCTAAAGTATAATTATTCTTTTGAGATTTAACATATTTAATATATGAATAAAACTTAATACATTATTTATTAATATTTATTTTAAGACATTATATATGAAAGTGATATTTTAAAATTGAAGCTACACTATAGAGTAAATACTGTGGAGCAGGAGTTGCTTAAAGATTTTTTGCCAAGGAAGGAAGCAGGAAGTAGCAACATGCTTATCATTTCATATTTGCAGTGGAGAAAAAACTATCAGATATTTAAAATGCTTAATTTATATAACTGATATTACAATGTACATCTTGTGACACTTTTAGAAGAGTTACTTTGAAGAATATTTCATATATTTCAAAATACCTGATTAAAACTCAAACTATATTCTATTACTAACAATGAGTAAAATGATCAAGAAAAAAAAAACATTTCAGACATAATGTAAAGTTTTATGCTAAGTTATTGTACTCATGAAATTATTTAATATTTGTTTTCTATAATGCATAATAAAGATAAACAAATTTACTATGAAAAGGTAAGGAAAACACTTTGTTACATAATTTTGTGTGACTGTTTTTCCTAACAGAATATGTGCTTTAGGGCAGGGTTTGAATTTTCATTAATATTTCTTGCTTCAAATTTCAGACAATTGTTTCTTTGTCAGGGAATGTAAATGATGCATTAGTGTTAATAAAACTGTAAATGTTGTTTATAGAACATTGATTTGTTATATGAAGAATTACTGTCTGTCTCCATTTAGTCATTTGATCTATCCTCGAAGAATTAGGATTATGTTCTGATTGGTTTACAAAGAGGCGTCGGTTTTGTTTTGAATAGGTTTGTTTACTTGCAATTTTTTTCTTTTTTGTTTGTTTCTGTAATCAATCCCAATAATGTGTTTCAGATTATTTGGGGAGGAAATTGGATGATTATGTTGCTGCATTACCGGCTAAAGTTCACATTGTCCGATTAGAAGAAAGAACAGGACTTATACGAGCCAGATTAAAAGGTAAATTGACATTTCAAACAATAGGATCAAAATGTTAGAATAAAGAAAACAAATGGTAATCTTAGTGCAAACAAATCTTTGAATTGCATGGAAATATTATAGATTCAGAAATGAATCTCTCATATATGAGCTCAGGACAAATCATTATAGTAAAAAGAAAAATTCTTAAATATCATTTTGTAAATAGGACCATGAAGATAAATTACTTTACACTCATGTAACAATTTAATTAGAAATTTATGTTTTCTTTCTTGTCAACACGCATTTCATTTCCTTCATTGCAGAATAGTTTACTCATTTTGTATCATCCATATCCTATCCTACTTGATACATTGTAAATTAAACTGACAAATAAATCACCATATATATGGTTTTGTAATGACCTCACTGAAACCATTAACTGTCAGATAAATGTTGTCGTTGTCCTGCTACAAAAATCACTGAAGTTTTAACTATTTTCTCTTAACTTCCTAGATGTTTCAATTATTTCTTTTTTGCTATTATAAATATTTTTTTCACTTAAAGAAGTGTAAAGTAATCTTTGAATTGCACAGAAATACAGGGTGACCCCAAAAAACAGGAACTTTTTAACAATCCAATAAAACCAAAAGTGATGGAAGAAAAATATTTAATTCATAGTAATTGAAACCTTAAAACATGCCATTTAAGAAACAATGATGGAATTTTCATTTTTAAAAAAATTACGTCCTGTAGATGGCGTCCTCCTGTACGAATGCATTCTTGAAATCTGCTGTTGAGATTCCTCATTGACTGCTGCAACATCTCAGCTGGGATACTGTGAATTTCATTCTCGTTACTAAAATGGCGAAATGTTTACTTGCTCAAGGTCACTGTCTCGCAGTGTTGCCACTTGCTCATGTCTGGCAATACGCACTTCAAAAATAATTCCCGTTTTTTTTGGTCACCCTGTATTTTATAGTTTCAGAAAGGAATCTCTCATATTTGAGCTCAGGACAAATCATTATAGTAAAAAGTCTTTTTTACCTAAAGTAAGAAATGTTTTCTGTCGAAACTGTTAAGCTAACTGAACATATTTTTACTGACTTATTGTAAACCATCCACTTATATGAGGGAATACGGAAAAGAAGAATGATCTAGAAGCATTGAAATGTATGTCTATTCCCCAAGACATTCAACTTTCTTGGTATATCCTGATATTTCTTTAACCCTTCCTTTTTTTTTCTTTCTTTAATTTTGATATTTGGTCAGTGAAATATTGATTTTGAAGTGTGTTGAGTTGAGTATTTTTCAGAACCCTCTTATTTCCATGTAATCCTTTAACATTGTAACTGACAAAATAATTTTTTTAGATTTTCAAGCCTGAAGACATGATCTAGAATTTGAACCAGAAAAGGGAACAGATGGTTGCTCTTGTTATTTTTGTTGGTTTCTTACCTTGTTGATAGATACAAAGCCAAAGTGATAAGCTTTGCTTAAAATCAAGACTCAGCTTTTTTCTTTTTCTTTTTTTTAAAGTACAAAGAACAGTAAAGAAAGGATGTCTATCTGCATGATTATCTTCCCATCTTACTGTGAATTTTGGATTTGCCTTAAGTCTGTTTTATTGTTCAAAACACAATAAAAAGATGAACAGATTTTAATCTTAATTTTTCTTAAATTCACAATCTTACTTGCAATTATTGACTCATTAACATTTGTAAAAATTTTGCTCATATTTATCTGGCTTATATGTACTTTGCCATTGAAGCATTAATTAAAATATATATATATATATATATATATATATATATATATATATATATATATATATAAACATAAACAATAAATAAAAAAAGGGAATATACCTATATTTTAAAAACTTAAGAAAACCCTAGAATATTGAAGAAAAATTAGCCTAAAAATAAGTCCTATGACACCAGAAATAACATTGTTACATTATCTTCGACACTCAGAGCTGAAAGATATAAAAAAGAAGGAAAAGGAATAATGAGGGAGTATAAGGAGACAAGAAAATTACGAAAGGAAAAAATAACCACAATATTCTACACGTACGTGCATACACACACACACACACACACACACAAAGAAGAAAAAAATCAATCTAATGCCAATAAAAATGAATTATCGTCTTTAACTTAATATAAAACTTACAAAAATGAGAAAATCAGCAGACAGTTGCTGATACCCCTGACAAGTGGACCAAACGATTATAAAAAGGTTCATCTATGAAACTCTGGAGTCGGGGGGGCGGAATATAACATCTATCAGCTAAATGACAAATTTTATATTTGTATTAATCATATATATATATATATATATATATATATATATATATATATATATATATAAATGGATTAAGTCTGACAATTATTTAATATATTTTTTGTTTATATGTTATTTTTAATTGATACAATTGATTTAAGTAAATGCTCTGTTTTTTAAATAAAAAGTATTAATTACATTTACCAGCCTAAATGTACGAGAAATTTCATAGAAAATATGTGCTTCTCCGAGCGGAATCAAACCTGTAACCCCAATGGGAGCCATCATTTGATCTGATGCGCTGTTAACCATTCAGCCACACATTAACATAGATTTTACATGGCAGTAGTAGTGTGCACAGTGTATTAAAGAATAAATTTCTTAACCCCACTAACGGTGGGATTTAAAGTGCATTCGCATAATGTTACATGAGTTCAGGCAAAGGAATAACGCGATGAAGGCATCTAGAAAAATATGTTGTGTTTATGGTTGAGAAGTTGAGTGGCAAATTGTTTTGCAAAGTTTAATTCTCGAGAAATGCTATTTGAAGGTGAACCCACACCGGGTTGTTCATCAGGCTTTGATGCTAAATCTCTAAAGTCCTTAGTGGAAAGCAATCCACAGCAAAGTACTTGAAAATAAGCGACGATATTAAGACCACTGCAATCTACCACACTTAGAAAAGATCAGGAAAATCAGCAAGTTGGGTGTTTGGGATTCACATACTCTCAGCGGAAAAAACAATGTACATCCTTGATCAAGAAAAACAGAAATTGTTTCTCACTCACCCTAATAAATGTTGTTGTTTGCATTGTGGCAATGATATCTCAATAAAAGAAAAATATGATTGAAAGCGTCTACTTGGCAGCAGAAAAACTCACATTCTGTCTATATTTCATCAGTAAAAGAAAGGTACTTGACTAATGACAGTTAAAAACTGATTGTGAAATATAAGAAGGGCTTAGTCAATCATAGGGTCCAAAAATTAAGCAACGTTGAGCCTGGTTATTATCTAGATGGGTGACTGTTTGGGAATACCACATGCTGTATGCTTTAGTGTGCAGGTAGTGTAATGGATAATGGCTCAGAATTTGAAATCAGAGAGCCAAGTTTCAATTCTAGTTGGGTTTGTTATATTCACTTCTGCCTAAATACCCTTGAGGTATGAATCCATCTTCCTTTCCCACCACCAGCTATGGGTTAATTAGTATGACATGTATCAGTAAATCATTATTATCTCAAAAAAATTTCTTACAATCTAAAAATATTTTCTGGATTTGAATAACCTGCAAGAGGTTGATAAGCCATAAAAAACAAAAACAAATCAATCATCAGCATTGTTTTTCAATAACCACCAGCAACTGTTTCGTTATTTAGTCAATTAGAAATATTTTTTTATCTTTTCAATTTTAAATTTATATCTACTATAACCTTGTAAATACTTTTCACAGTGATAGATATTTAAATAAAGTTTTTCATAACCTTTAGCACAATAAAGCACTTATAAAATAATTTAAGTATTTCAGCTGCTCAGGAAAACTGTCTCTGAGAGAATACGCAACATCTTAAAATTTGCTTTAGTTATGATTCTTAAAATATATGTTTATGAAATAAGTTATGTCCCAAAGATGTTTAGTAGGATCTAGACAAATCCTATTTCTATTAAAATAATCTATACCGGTATTAGTTGTGACAAAACAATTTCTGAAAGTATGACTTGCTTTGAAAAATAAACATTATCCCAGAAACAGTTTACAGTAATGAATAAGTTTAATGTTATCAGACATCAATTATGTCTCATTATACAATATTTATTGTTGAAAGATAAATGGTCAATAAAATGAAGTGTCCAATTAGATCATAATAGCCTAAAAATATTGAAAGAAAGAACCTTTCCTAAAAGTTCACACAGATTAATGGTTTGTGGTTATTCTCTTGAGAGGAAAAAGTAATTATTTGTTAAAGTAGACTTTCTTGTTTGTTTTTTTTTATTCTATATATGAAAATTGTATTGATAGGCAAATGATAACTCCTTCAAAAGTCTAAACTCTTTACAGCACAAGGTCAGTCTATGCATTGATAAGAGAATTGTTTCATCTTGTAGAATCAATTAATCTGACATACCTGATTTAACTGAGGTGTGGCTTGTTGGTTTCATGTGAAAAATGAAATGTCTTATATTATGCTATTGATTTATGAAAAACTTTCAACATATATATTTCTTTGATGAATACATGCTACATTGTAATATAATTTTATTTTGGATTGGATTAATTGGATAAAATATATTAAACAAAGTTGAAAGTGAAAATGAGTTTTTATTTTTTTCTAACATTCATGTGTACACTCTAAATTGGGAACTATTCCTAAAAATAAAAATTCTACTCATAATTTAATTCATAAGTTTTGAAAAGATATGTTTTATTCATTCCTTTTTTTGCTTTATAAGCAAAAACGTCAATGAGTTTATTTTTATTTTAGGTGCTGCTGTTGCAAAAGGTAAAATCTTAACATTCCTTGATGCTCATTGTGAATGCTCCCCAGGATGGCTGGAACCATTAATTGCTGAAATTTACAAAGATCGGTGAGTTGGAAAAACACACTTTTATAATTATCTTACTTGAAAATCACTGATCAGTACTGGAGTTTAAAAAATGAAAACTAGTCAATGATTTTTTTTTTGTTTTTAATATTCCCGATGTCATGAGTTCTTTAATCTGTTGTTAACTGGAAATAACTTGTTAATTTTAACACCTCCAAAACAACTTTCATTTAACTATATAAGAGAACTTTTTTTTTTTTACTTTCCATCAGCTTGGCTGATGGCAACCTCCAAGAAAGCAACTCACTGCACTTTCTTGGACTAAAGTTTTTCACTGATATGAAGTGGAAGAATTATATTAAATCAGTTTCTAGGTCTATTGTTGGGAAAGTTAATCCACTCTTCCATGCTAGACAATTTTTCTCACCAGAATCCATCTTGCACCTTTATAAGTCTACCATTTATCCATGCACTGAATATTTCTGCTACATCTGGTCTGGTGCTTCTGCTATGTATCTAGAGAGTCTTGACAAAATCCAAAGAATCTGCAATATCATCGGTCCTGACCTGGCATCTCAGCTTCAGTCATTTTTCTCACCTCCCTTAAAATAGCTTCCTTTTGCCATTTCTTTAAATATTTTCATATTAATTGTTCTGATGAGCTTTCCTTTAGTGCCCCAACTTCATGAATTTAAGCTTTGTACTAGATTGCCAGCTAGGTCTCATCATTTTCCTGTTGAAATTGTTATGTTCTATGGTTTCTTCTCTTGCACGTCTCACTTGTGGAGCTTTCCTGTCAACTACAAACTTCAAAACATTAAATGCAATATTGTTATCTTCTGTCTCCTTGAATTTTGTCCCTTTAATGTCCCCTCTCTCTCTCTCAACATTTTTTTACTTTCTTTCATTCTCAGTAACCCCTAGTGTCTTAGTGGCTTTATTGCCTTGCTTGAGGAGAAATGATTAAAAAAAATGATCACAAGTCAATTTTTGATTCATGGTTGAGAAAAAGTTTCAAAATTTCACACTCATGTCTTCAAATGCAGTGAAACATACTATATCTTAACCAGCTTAATGTATATCCAAATACTGCACATTGATGTATGCAGAGTAATAGATAGTAGCTCGGATTGAAGAATTGCAAAGTTTGAATTCCAGTCAAGTTTGTTACATAGCACTTACGTGCAGAGATCCTTTGAGAAAGGTTTGAAGCCATCTCTTCTTGCCCACCCCCAGCTAAGGGTAAATAGCAGGACTGATTGTGTCCTATAGCCTTGGGTGGCAATCTAGGATAAGGACAGCTCTGAATTCAAAGCCTCCAGCTATGAGTTAAATAGTCTCACCAACGTGTAGTTGGCCACACTGGGTGAGTACGACTACACTTTTGAAGACATGTTCAATCAGGGAGGAGTTGCACCAAAGATGGAAGAAGGCCCTGGAACTGGATCTAGACTAATGAGCTTTCATCCCTGGTACTCTATCTATCAAAATACACGCACACACACGTTAAATGACAATTGAAAAACGTTCATGAAAGTATAATGTTTAGAAAAAATATCTGATAATGTATTTTGGGGCTTCATCAGATCGAAGCTAAAAAAAAAGTCAACATTTTTTTCCAGTTGTCATTTAATGTATAACTCTGTTGGGATCATTTACCCAAATCCTTACACACACACACACACACACACACACACACATATATATATATGCATGTGCATGTGTGTACTGTATCTCTGAAAGAATTCTATCAGATATCTTGGAAAGTGTTTGGTTTTTATCTTGTAATTGTTAAAAAAAGAAGGCAAAAATCTGAGGAATAGTTCTGAAATGCTTCTACTTTATTATTTGCAATTTTTCTTTTGGCTGTCATGTAATTTGATGATTCTTTCTGCATTTTAATTTTAAAGTCAGGGTGTTTATCTCAAAATACAATAACAGCTTGATTGATAGCTTTAATTCTGTTGTCAGTGATTAAATCTAAATGTGCTGCAGCAATTAAATTCATGTAAAATACATATATTGTCTCTTTCAATTCTAACGGTCCTTTGGGGCAGACTCTTCAGCTCTTGTTATGTTTAGTGACTTAAACTGTACAGTTGCTCTATATATCTTAACCATATGCTTTTAAGGTCTTTAAGTGTTGTTGTGATGGTGCCAGTTTATATTTGGCTTGGAATTTTTCCTTTTTACAATATAAGAATATGACTTTACCCTTGTATTTGTCCAGTTGATTAAGAGCAATATAATCCAGTCTTAATATTTGATGTGATTCATTTATGTTGCTGAAATACATTAGAGCAGGAGTTCCCAACCTTTTCTATGCCTTGCACCCCTAGAAAATTAATATGATTTTGCACAACCCATATATATATATATATAGATATATATATATATAGAGAGAGAGAGAGAGAGAAATATAGTTTTAAGGTGTGCTATATTTACAGGATAAAGTACTCAATATCAGAGATAGAGTGTATATAAATATAAAAGTGAACATTGAAGTCAACGCTCAGAGGCGACAGGCTGTTTCATGCTAGGTGCAATCGTTAGGCCGCGAGTGTTGGATATTTCCTCGGCTATATATATAGGTCAGTGGTGTATCGTGGGTAATCCATTCTGGCAGTTATTTTGGCGGAAGTGGCTTGATTATTTATTTATTTATTTGGGAAAATTTGTTTTTATTTTCATTTTTTATTTTATATATTTATTCTTTTCAGTTTTGTATATTTTATTAATGTGGTAAAAAAATTTGGTGGGGATTTGCTTAGGTTGCTTATTATACTTATGTTTAATTTTATTAGTTTTAACAGTTATTTTAGCAGGAGCGATTTGTAATTTGTTCATTTATTTATTTATTTTGGATTAATCTTTACTTGTTTTTACTTTTTTATTTGTTTATTTTTTCTTATTTATTTTGTATATTTTTATATACTCTATTTGGTTTTAAATTTTTAAGTAACGTAGTAATTTTTTTATCGTTATATAGAAGTTATAGCTATTTTCTCGTCCAATTTTTGGATTGATTGTTGAAGTCTATTCTAACGGTTATTTTGGTGAGATTTGTTTGTTGATTTGTTTCTTGTTTATTTATTCGGAGTGATTATTTTTACTTGTATTTTATGTATTTATTTTCTATTTTAATTTGTTCTATTTCGTCTGTTCTAAGGGGAGTGGTTTGTTAATTTGTTTTTTATTTGCTTGGCTAATTTATTTTACTTGTTTTTTATATTATTTTGTTTATTTTTGTTTATTCTTTTCAGTTTTCGATTTTTAAGTAATGTAGTAAAAATTTGTTTTTATGTCTGCATTTTGAGATGATCTCAGATCATTTATTTAGTAATTTATTTTGGTCTGGAAAGGTAATAATAGCTACTTTTTCCTCCAAGCAAAGTTTGCAGACTTTGGATTGATTGTTGTAGGCTGATGATCTTTTCCTTATTTTCCATGATATTTTTGGTGTGATTTGAGTTTTGTTTTTAATTTCCCAAATATACTTAGAAATCATTTTGCTGTTCGCATATTTACTATTTGTGAAAGATGTTTTGTGTGCATAATTTCATTGTAGCTAGGGTCTTTTATTTACTCCTACATATACTTTTTCTTCATTATCTGGTGATTTTACCGTGGCTTGGTATATTACGTTATTTTGTAAGCAATTACCATTTAAGGGACATTCATTATTTATTCTACAGTTACACATGGGTTTAATTTGTTCAGGTGGTTTGCTGGTAGTTTTCCTGTTGTGCTTTTTTATTATTTGTGCCATGTTTTTGGTGCAACTGTAGCTGATTTTTACAATATTTTTATTGAATATTTTGTGTAGAGTGTTTGATTCCAGGAAGTGTTTGTTTAAGAGTTTCAAAGTTACCAAAGAGGTAACTTTTCTTTGAAAGCTTTCAACTTTTCACAACATTTCAATATGTTCGTATCTTTTCCATGAAGAGAGACACTCGGTTTCATTCATGCGAGTGAAAATGTCAGTCAAATAAGCCAGCATTTTCATGAAATTTTGTGATTCCAATTTACCATCCAGATCATAGTCACGTTCCTCCAGAAAAACTTTGATTTCTTCCCGCAGTTCAAAGAAGCGGGTTAAAGCTCGCCCTCATGAGAGCTAGCGGACTTCCATGTGGAAAAGCAAAATTGTATGTTAATTTCCCAGATCTTCACAAAACAACTTAAAGATGCAGTGGTTCAGAGCATAACCCTAATCCAGTGGATGATCTTTACAGAAGTGTCAAGTACTTTTTTCAGCTTTGGGGGGCAATGTTTTTGCTGTCAAAGCATGACGATGAAGGAAACAGTGGGTGACCTGCAAACGCGGAATCTCCCTCTTCATCAGTGCAGAAAATCCAGATTTATTCCCTCGCATTGCAGGAGCACCATCAGTGCACACGGAACCAATAGTTTGGATATCTAAATCATGTTTGGCAAAGAAGTCTTTCACAAACTGATACACATCTTTTCCCTGTGTGATTGTTTTCAGCTCTTCACAAAACAGTAAATCTTTCACTGACATACCTAACCAATGCAATGAGTTGACTGCAGTTTGATATACCAGTAGATTCATCCAACTGTAGAGAGATATTCAAAGAACTAGACCTGACATCTGAGATAACTTGATCTAAAATATCATCACTCAAATCACCAATTCCATTCTGAATGACATTATTTGATAGTGGCACTAATTCAAGCTTTTTTCTTGTTTCTTGGCCAAGAACAGTTGTTGCCATTTCTAATGCACACAGTTTGATCAGCTCTTCTGCAATTGTATGGGGCTTCTTGGACTTGGCTACTCTATACGCCACTTGGTACGAAGCCAGCAGCAGTTATTTGTCAACAAAAACAAAACCTAATCTTGGAACGGTTTCTTGAAATTAAAAATAGGCTCTTTTAATTTTCAGTGATTCAAAATCATGGCCTTCAGTACTACCTCCACCGGGCTTGTTGTTGAAATCCTCTTGCAGCTTTGATGGCTTCATATTTGCGTTGGAAAACACAGCATTACAAAGTATGCACTGGGGTTTTCGAAATTCATCATTTCCTGTGCAAGTGAAACCAAAGCACACATAGTCATCATTCCATTTCCTTTTTTTTGACATGATGGGTTAATAATCTAAAAGAAATAGAAAAGATTAATAACTCACCAATCTAATAACTAACTTCAACATAATCATCAATATAATAACCTATATAATAGAATCCCGCACCCATCAAATTTGGATTCTAGAGATAATTCTGAATTTAAAGAAATAAAAAGAGGCTCACCCCTTTGGCAACCTGACTATAAACAGTAGCTGGCAGGAAGCCGCGCCAATATTTTTGGTTGTTAATTTGAATGCTCTCCATATTATCTTATTACTGTTACACTGGCTAATTTAATAAAAGAGTCATTTTTCTCTTCCGCTACTGTTAAAATGGTTTAAGTTATCTGCAAAAATAATAAACAAATAAATTTGAATATTTAACCAGGTCCACTCTGACCCAGTGTGATAGCACCTGTTAGGGTCCCAGCTATAGGCAAATAATAAACCCCCAAACAAAAACAAAAAACTATGAAAGTAGGAAAATACATTTTTATAGTAAAAAATTGTTTGTTGTCTACAATATAAATTGCAACTTCTCTGAAATTGTTTCAAAGATGATCTTTGTTTCATTAATATGATAGTAAACACTGATGCTTTGCCTCTATTGAAAATTTGCTAAGAGATTTTCCAGAACTCATGGGGTGCAATTTTTTTTCACTTTCAACCTTAGCTTGGACTGCTTGTGCATAGCTGCACTATGCATTTTCTAGAGCTCTCTTGCAAGGATTGTAGGAATTTCTAAATACAGCAAGGGTCCTACTATACCATTTCCTGTGATAGATATTATAGTTGTGATTATGGTGACTGATTCGGAGTGAACCAAGGCTGGTTATAATCACTGTTTCATAATTATCTACCATAGACCTGTAGGTTTGGGATTTAGAATAAATTTGCCAAGAAAATTTCCAAAATTTCATATTTGAGAAAATGTGTAAATATATTTTGCAAAATAATTATTAAGACTTGTTTTCATTATAAACTTTTACATATAAAGTTACACAATACAGCTTCTTTTTTTTTTTTTTTCCTAATTTCTTCAATATTTTAAAAATTTGCACATTTTTTAAAAAAAAGAATCTCCTTAAATTTTCAATTTCAGCAAATCAGTAGTGTGCCCTATTATTGATGTAATCAGTGATGATACTTTTGAGTACATTACTGGTTCAGACATGACCTGGGGTGGTTTTAATTGGAAACTCAATTTCCGATGGTATCCTGTGCCCCAGAGAGAAATGCAGCGGCGCGGTGGAGATCGATCCTTGCCAACACGGTAAGTATTTTTAAACATTTTTTTTTTAACATTTCACTTTTAAAACTTTGTCACAAATTGTTAAGACATCTATATTTGTCTTTTATTTAATTTTCTTACTATTTACTGCCTTATGTGTCTTTGTAATTTAACATGAAGAAAAATAATAATAAGGATAACACAATGAGAAACTGAGCATATTTGCTGATATACTTTTAAACTGCAATGCAATATGCACATTCTTTTTGTAATTACTGCATGACACATAATCAACAACTGTTAACAGAAGTTTAAATGCAATAAAGAGATTTCATGTTTATGATGCTTGAAATTTTTGCCTTTGGGAAATCAGTCAGCTTTATTATCTTAAACTGCACTGCTGCTCTACTTATCTTAAACTGGATGCACAGTGGCGCATTGGGTAGTGGCTTGAAAAAAGAAGTTGGAGAGCTGAGTTAAAATTCCAGTCGAGTTTGTTACATTCACTTACAAATGTCTGGGAAAGGTATGAATCAATCACTTCTTATACTCCCCCCATCTATGGCTAAATAACAGGACAGACTGGGCCCTATAGCCTTGCGTGTCAACCAGTCTTGGAGAGAGACAACTCTAAATTCAAACTAACCTGGAGAGGGTTGGGTTCTGTCAGGCTATCTTGCCCAAAACATACCACTGTTGCTATGGCTGCAATACATGTAGTGCCCCTTAGACGCTAATGGGACTTATGATTATGAAACTACAACAAATAAAAGATGATATAAAGTAATTGTAATTGTCAAACATAAGTCTTAATATAGACAATATAAAAGAAACTGGTAAAAGCAATTACTATTTTTTCCTTATAACTTAAACTTCAATACAAAGTCTGTCAGCAGCAATGTCATCTGATCTGTGCTGTGAATAATATCTTTATCCTGTTTTGTCTTCTGTTTGTAGCAAGATCATTATTCTGCTTATGATATTCATGGTGCTTAAGTATCATGGATTCTACTTTTACAAAATTGAATTCAAGATAATTTATGACAATTCATTTATTTGCGGTTTTTTTGGTTCGAAACGAATTTTGCTGAAATTGTAAACAAACAAATGAAATCAAAACCTCATCATCTTTAGTTTGGCACTCTTTTCTTTGGCTCCTATTTACAAAACAAATTTAAAGCTTGTAACCAAAGCAGGCAGAGAATTCACCAACATTTATTGTAATTTTCTTGTCTGAAAGGAAGAAGAAAATAAAAGTTATTTGTTTTCAGATAATGAGATTAATGAAACTGAAAACAAGATTTTTGGTCAGTAAAATGATCAAATAAAAGTTACAAATAAAAAGTTCACATTGGGCAAGACACATTTTCTTTCTTTTCTCTTTTATTGCTTTTTCTTTTTTTTTCTCCTTTAATTTTTCATCTCTAATCATCTCCAAATAATTGCTTCTTAGCTTCCTTAATCAGCATTAAAAGAAAAGATGCAGATGGAAGCATTAACGTTGTGTCTTAATTACTTTAAAAAATGTCTTTTGTACATTTTCTGAGATAAGTGTATTGACAGAATTCATTCTACTGTCAGATGGGAAAATTGTTGCCAAAATCAAACACCAAATTAAGTAGAAAAGATTTATCTTATTTACTTACCATAGATATTAATAAATTACTCTTCATTGTCAAGTGTCCTCTTTTTATCTGATATCATAGAAAGTATCCTTTTACAGAAATATATATAAATGAATCTTTATTGACCGATCAAATAAGAGAGTCTTTGATCTGTACTATTTCCACTTTTATGGTTTAATAGGTGCAAAGAATGAATTATATAGATTTTTAATCAAGGATTTATTCAAGAAAATATTATTGCTAAATTTTGATCATTAAAAAATAAGTCAAGGTTGAATAATGTCATGAATCATTATAGATGGCTGTTTAATATCACAAAATTCTGTTGTCATTTGAAACACTCTCAAAAGAATGAAATATGTGGTTGTAGCCTAGTGGATTAAAGTGTTGATCCGTGAATTTGGTGACATAGTAATTGTGAGTTCAATTCCTAGGCCAGGTAGTGCAGACTTAGATTCAGTGAAAAACAGAATAAGATAAAATAATTGAGCTGCACTAAAATAGAACAAGACTAGATATCCTTAGATACAGTTAGCAGGACTCGAACAATCTATCCCCGTTGATTTAAATAAAGAGTTCAGTTCAAAATTCCCTGATGGTTACTTGAATTGACAGACATCTGAAGAAGGTCAGTGATCACAATGGCTGAAGCATTGTGATGATAACAATAAAAGATGCGGACAATAGTCCAAGTGTAAATAATGTAACATCTTTTTGAAAGAAGTACTTTGTTTCAGTGTTCATGTAAATGAAATCTGAATTTGTTGGTTTCAACATAAAGTCGTATATTCCTTGCAGAAAATGTATTCAGCACCAATTATGTTTTCTTTCTTTTCTATGAATCTTTTGTGATTTATCATTCCTGATGTTGTTTGTGTGTTTAACGAAATATTCACTTTTACTTCTAGAACACCAACCATGGCTGGTGGCCTGTTTGCCATTGACCGTGATTACTTTTATGAAATTGGATCCTATGATGAAGGCATGGACATCTGGGGTGGAGAAAATTTGGAAATGTCATTCAGAGTAAGACTCTAGTCCTTCTGTTTGTGTTTCATAATTTTTCTAGTTTGAAAGAACATTTTTCAAAATGAATCCTACATTGATATCATGCTGCAGATTTTTTTTTCCCCCCACTTATTATAATGTCACTATTCTATGGTTATTGTTATAACACACTCTTACTTATATAACGTACTTCATATAAGGATTCTCTATACATAATGCTTTGGCTACTTGCCGTGATGCCTGTATTAGTTAGTCTGAAGTCTGACTCCAAACAGCTACCAGTGTTACCTCTGAACTGGAGCTCTTTATATTAATGGACTAGTTCATATAGTTACCATTTACTCCACAGCACGCCTCACTTTTGAGATTAATACTTTTTATAAACTTTGAGATTAATATTTTTATTAGTATTAGTATCTCACCCTCTTCTTTCTGGAGAGTTCACCAACTACTTAACTTTTTTAGTGTTTATGTCTCTGATCCACTTCCAATTCTTCAGTAGGCTTTCTTTTTCTAGAACTTGTCCTTGTAGTTTCCACAACTTGTTGTGGTGCAGGCACATTGAAAACCTCATATAGAATTTTTATTGGTTCTTTCAGTATTACAGGTCTTTCATCATTGAATTATTTTTCCAGCAGATTATGGTACCTTTTATGTTCAAATTTTTTCCCTTTCACCATGTAAATCAATTTCACAATATTATACAAGCTTCCAGTCTTAGAGACGCTTTTAATGTAGTCACGTTTGTTGGTGTCTGCATATTTTTAATTGCACTTGTCATCGATAGATCTGGTTGCCTATCATTTTTATCAATAATTTGATCAACATATTTAATTTTCAGCAAAAACAATTCACATTTTTTTTCACTAAGATTGAATCTGTATTCTCTTAGTTTTCCCAAAATTGTTTTCACAAGCTCAACATGTTGTTCTTTTGATACACTTTTGATCAAAATGCCATCCAGATACATCACTGTGACATTGCAAGCATGGTATCCATGACTTGTTGAAAACTAGCTGGTGGTCATTAATTCAGAACATTGATTTTCAATCTGAATTTGTAAATATGCTTCAGAGAGATGCAGATTTGAAAATATTCTTCTGACGTTCAGCTTTAAAAAAATCTCTTCTGGTAATGGATAGTTAGTTGTTTCTAAACAACTGTCCAATCCAGTTGAGAAATCCTTGCAAACATGAATTTTATTATTTTTTTCTTTACATACGCTGCTGATGCAGCCTATTTTGAAGGGTTAATTTTTTTCTATTACACAGTTCTTTCAAGTCTGTCTAATTCTTCATTAACTTGTTCTAATGTTGTAAATGGTATTCTTCATCTTGGCTTAAATACTGGTATCAAACCTTTTGTTTACATGAAAATCTACCTTGAATTTTGAACACCCACCCAGTTCATTTGACAGAACATCTGGAAAACATTTTTTTTAATTCTCTCTTCAGATTTTTGCTCTGACTTTTTAAGTTTGTCGCTTGCCCACTTAGGTTTTTACAATAAATGTTTATTGGCAAATTCCAAACTTCAAACAGTTCCATCCAGTCTGTTTTGAATAAATTCATAGCATTTTTTAATGCATAAGCTTTAGTTTTTACATGCCTATTATGGAATGAGACATTGTAAATCATTTCTCAAAAAAAAATAAAAAAATTTCTCACCAGAAACTGAAATTGCGACTTTGGCTTTTCAATTTCCTTGCACAAAAATTAATCCTTTGAACTTATCTGGAGTCATTTCATTTATTTTAAACCTTTTACATTCTTTATTGACAATATCAAAATATGTGATAATGTTTTCATCCTCTTTTTTTGGTAAGATTCAAGCACCTCCAAAAAGCATTAAACACAGCTCTTTTCACTAAAGATTTTTGTCAGATCGTGTATTGTGTCTTCACACCTGATTTCACCTGGTTTTCTTGGTAAAATGAAATTGCAGTATTTTTCATCCTGTATTGGAGCTATTTTTCTTAACGACAATTTTGTTTTTACCTCATCTTTCCAGCCGCTGCATTCTGAACTGAATATTTGTTTATATCTATAAAAATATGCAGAAAAAGTCAGTCCCTAATCAGGATTGTATATAATTTCTGATATGGTGTTTTGGACAGTGTCTGGCATAAGAGATGTTCTAGCAACTGTTGATTTTGTTGTTACTGTTGAATTTCAACTATGGAAGCAAAAATTTTTTCCATATTCACAAGAATATTTTATTTTGTTTGTTTCTTTAAACCAATGTGGTTAAATTCTTGTAACTCCAATTACAACTCGTATGTGTTTCCAAAATCCTTGTTACAATGGTTATAAGTCATAAGAGTTTTGAATCCCCCATCGACACTATTCTATGACTATTGTTATCGCACACTCTTACTTATATAATGTACTTTGTATGAGGATTCTCTACAAGTAATACTTTGGCTACTTTCCATGACACCTGTATTAGTCTGAAGACTGACTCCAAACATCTACCAGTCTGAACTGGAGATCTTTATAGTAATGGACTAGTTCATATAGTCACTGGGAGCAAGGGTGTACTATTCACTTCACAACCCCACTTTTCTCATTTCTTATTTCATTATTTAATTGCTATAATATTCAGGGTTATTCACTTTTGCACAAATGCCCTTGGGGAAAACGCATGAATCTGTCTTTTTTGCCTCCAACTATGGATTAAATAGCAGGTTAGACAGAGCTTTTCTAGCCTTAGGTGGTAACCAATCTAAGAGAAAGAAAACTGCAAGTTCTAAACTGTGGTGAAGGCAACAGGAAACTATTTATCTCGTGAATGTATGGCAGTTCAGAAAATAAAGGAAAACAATCTGTGGAGAGCCATGATCTCCTACATCCTGAAGAGATATACCACTTTAAGAAAAAAATAGCTATAAACATTTTTAATGATTATTTCACGGCTTCATATTCATTTCATTGTTTATTACATAAGATTCTCATCCATATATCATCTCGGACTAAGATGCCAGGTGCAGACAAATGTGCACTTCCTCAGACAATCGGCCATATAACAAAACTATCATCCTAATTCTGATTAATAGAGCATGCAGAGAATTAAACCCGAAAAGGACAAGAATGGTGCAGTTTTGCATAAGACATCAGAACAAGGGATGCAATATTTATGTTCAGCATTAATTTCAGGAAGAGCAACACAAATGCAAAAGGATGTATATCTATATTTTATAGATTATGCAGAAGCATTTGGTAAGGTACGTCATAATGAACTGCTAGGTAAGCTTGATTTATTTGGGAAGGGCATTAGAATAATCCAGAACTTATACTAGGAGCCAACAACCTGCATGTGGATAGAAATCAAATTCAGTAATACAGAACTAGAAAGGGGTGTAAAACAAGGATGTGTTTTCTTACTGGATTTATTTATCCTATACAGTGAAGTATTCCTAAGAGAATTAGAAGGCCTACCAGGATTAGTTGCCACAATATTGACAACATTAGATATGCAGATGGCGGTGTTAATTGCAAAGATAGAAAGGAAGCTACAGGAACTTCTGGTAGAGGTCATAAAGAAAATCAAGAAGAAAGGATCAAGCATTAATTGGAAGAAGAGAGGATGTAAAGTTGTCAACAAGAAGAACATGCGAATTACAAATTGGAGATACTAAAATTAAACAAGGGCAAAAATGAAAATATCTAGGAAATGTTTTAACAGGGGACGGAAAATGTGACACTGAAATCCGAAGGTGCACGGGGATAGTGAAAATTGCCTTCCAGAACCTAAGCAAAGTATTGAGAAACAGGAAAGTTTTCTTAGAAATAAAGAAAAGAGTATTGAACTCTTATGTATTATCATCTTATGCATTATATGGCAATGAAAACTGGACAATCTTGTCACAGATGAGGAATAGATTTGAGACAAAAGAAATGTGGTTCTACAGAAGGATGCTGAGAATCCCATGAACTGAACATGTGAGCAACAACATAGTTTTACATGAAATGGAAACAAAAATGCACTTAGCATCTGAAAGAGTTGAAATTTATAAGGCACATAATGAGGAAAGAGGGCTTGGAGAATGTGAGACTTATAAGACATATTGAAGGCAAGAGAAACAGAGGAAAGCAGTGAATAACCTACCTGATGAGCTTGTGCAAATGGTTGGAAGAACAGGGATTATTAGGAGAGAGAGCAAAAAAATGAATTTTACTAAGAGCTACAAAAGACAGGAAATTGTGGAAAGCCCATATCCTGAAGGGAGACAGCACATAGAAGAAGATCTAGCAGTAAATGTCTTGCAAGGTTATTTCAAATTCAGAGAGACATTCAGCCCAAGATGATATTCCATTCTAATGGCTGAGTTGAATGGTATTTCTCTCCAGGATTGATATATAGTGGTTTCAAAATCCAAGAGATAATTACCTATCAGCCAATCAGAATGTGAACAAGAAACATTAGCCTGTCTAATGTTACAACCACAGTTGTGCTTTATCTTAATTTCTTTTATAAACAATTCAACATACTGGTGCTATTTTATTTGTTTATAAATGATACTTTCTTAAGATTTTATTGAACTGAAAGTTGTAAACATTAAATGCTTTTATTTCAAATCAAACTCTGATTAGGTGACTGTCCAAATGAAGAAATTATTTTTGTTTGTGTCAGTAAATCACAATCTAAAATTCTGTTAATAGTCGGATGCCTAAGTATAGGACCCAGAATATAATAAATTTTTATTTTACAAGCATACCGATCATAAAAATGACTGATAGGTTTTTTGGGGAGTGTTTTTTACATTATACATTAATTTAATAAAAGATAATTTTTTTAGATCTGTTCTTAAATTAGAGATCTTATCTGCAGACTCAGATAGCATCAAGATAAATTTTGTCATCATCATCATCATCATCACCACCACCAACAAATATATTTTATTCAGAATTACTTTGTGTTTTGAAACCATATCTGAAATGTATATCAAACTTGATAATTTTTTTAAACTTAAAAATAAATTCTCTCTATTATAAATTCAAGATTGAAATAATCAGAATGATAAAATCAAATTAGCCTAACAATGACTGAGTGAAAAAACGCATCTGACTGAAACATTGCTTTTTGAATTTTAAGTCTTCTTGTTTTCCATGAATTTTCATAGGGTTAAAAAAATAAAATAAAAAAAGTAAGTAAAACTTTTGCTAAATGGAAAATAAAATATTTAATAATTCATACTTGTCTCTGTTACAATTTTTCACTTTGATATTTTTCTGTTGTCACGTATTCTATTACAATTGGTCTCAATGTTTTATTCTTGGACTTTAATAAATTTAATTGCAAAAGTTAATATTTGGTATGTTTATTGAAAAATGGGGACAAAGGATCGATCTTCTTCAATTTAGAATTTTTATGTCTGTTTTATTACTGGTCTTGCTTTTTTTTTTATATCAAAATCAATGAACTTGTATAATTGGAATAATTTTTTTGTATAATCCTCATGTTTTCATTTCTTTTCACTACTCTTTTCTATCTTCTTTCTCTTTTTCTTTTCTTTTTTCTTTTTGAACCCTTCCTATTTTAGATTTGGATGTGCGGAGGTCAAATATTTATTGTTACCTGTTCACGAGTAGGCCATGTATTCCGTAAGACATCACCTTATTCTTGGCCTGGTGGTGTCGCCCGCATCATCAACCATAACACAATGCGTATTGTGGAAGTATGGATGGATGAATATAAAGAATTCTTCTATAAGATCAATCCCGGTAATATGCAAAGGTTTTTCTTTTTGGTATTTAAATTTGGTATTTTTGCTAAATCTCTCACTTTAATGATGTCTCAGAGATAAAAATTTTCCATTCTACTTAAAAATATATGATATGGTGAGTTAAAGTAAATTTTATAGTGTAAATGAGTTTAACAACACTGAGTGAAATAAAATTTCACAACTTCCACCTGGTATGTTTCTGTCCCTAAATAATTAACATATATTTTTAAAATAATTATTTTTGAAATTCAGTTTTATTCAATTATTAAAAAAAAATTTTTTTTTATTAGAAACATCCATTGCAACATATTTAAATTATTTTAGATTTTAAATCCAGTGTGATCTAAAGAAAACACCATGGAATTGTTATTTTTTCTTTTCATTGATAAAGAATTTTCTTCATCTTCAATCCTATTTTTAATTGAAAATTATAGAATTTTACTATTATTAATGTATCATCTTATTTTCTTTGTGATGTTGGCAAAATATTGCAATGCCACTTGTGCTTCCTTTAGCCATTACTGAAACAAACACAATCAACAAGAAAGCAATTTACTGATAGGTTTTGGCTTTCTTCTGTTAACCAAATTTGTCAACACATTTTAGAGATGATTTAATATTCTGGGGATTTCTGGAATGGTCTTTGCTACTAATGAGTAAATCTCATTTAATATATAAAAACAAAGAACTTGGACATTTTCATTGTCTTATTGTTATGACTACAACGATTACCATATATTTTATAAACATCTCATTTTTTAGTCTATACGGGCATTCGTGTTAATAAATCTGAAATAAATTACCAAATTATAAAACCATTTTTTTGTGTCTGGCAATTAATGAATTCATGGCAAATACGTTGGACTATTCAACTGTTGTGTCTAACAAACGATAAGAATGATAACCACGAATTAGGCTAATTTCTTTATGTAATTGGATTTAAGATTTAGAAATCAGATTTGCATGTTGCTAAATGCATAATGTAATTAAAGCTTCTACAGTCAAGACACAAGTGTTGTTGCATTGCTTCTCATTAAATTGTTTTCAAGTTACAATTTATTTATATCTTTTGATCTTTTTATTTGTAACATTAATGATTTTGAACTACTCAGTTATTTTAAATGAAAACTAATTTTCTGGGACGCAACCTATAACTTGGTCTTAGTAAATTAAAGCTGAAATTAAAGTACTTCTTTTTTCCAAACCAAGCACTATATTTTGATCAGAGTGTAAATTAAAGTTAAAGCTCTTGCATTGTGCTGCCTCGGGTGTATAAACAAACATTTCTTCCTTTCTCTGAAACTTGCGTATTCCATCATAATCTGCTTCTATAAACAGTGCATCTCCTATGGTTGTCGTATTCCAGTTTAATGATATTTCTAAAAGCTCTCTCTCTTTCTTTTTTAAACATAAGCAACTGAAGGTAAAATCTTGCAAGTTTAATAAATATCAATTTACAAGAAACCTGATTTCATAAGAAATAGTTGCATTTATTATTTATTCTTGCAAAGAAGAATTTCAAGAAATGTAGCAAATTTTAGAATAATTTTCTTGCTACTTTGTATAAAAGTATAAATGCCATCATCTTTTATTATTAATGCAAGGTTGACTCTCTGTATGGCTTCTAGCATTTTCATGTGTGTGTGTGTGTGTGTGTATATATATATATATATATATATATATATATATATGTAGACCTGGCATGCCCTAACCAACTGAGTTATGAAGAACAGTCAGTCAGACGAGGACAAATTTGTGCCTTTGAGCAAAACTTCTCTAGTCATAGATTTTTATCACTTTAAACGTTATTTTTAGTAGATATTTTTTCTTTAAGAAGATTTCTCGAACATTCAGGCTGGTAGACAAAAAACAAATATACTATTTAATAAGTAAATGGAGCATTTACTCATATACAAGTATCCACTAAAAATAACCCTTAAAGTGATAAAAATCTGTTGGATTAATAAAAAATAAAATCCATTCTAAAATTCTCTTTTTTCATGTTTGGATACAAAACTGTGCAGATATGAAAAATTTGGAGGGATCTATGATAGAAGTTTCACTTAAAGACAGACACACACACACACACACACACATAATATTTATTTATTTTTTAAAGAGAAAAGAGAAGCTTTCCATATTTTTTGCTACACGCATTTTGGGTCTTCTGACCCTCATCAGGTGAAGAATGGTTATTTCCACATATTTAAAGGAATTCATTTTTTCCTTATGTTTTATCATGTTTAACCATTGTCTTTTGTGTGTAATAGTAATCCAAATTCTTGGATTTGCAGAGAAAATGTTCTTCTGCTTAAGGGGCAATAAAACAATTAGGATTGGTCAGAAATAGTGGGGAGGAAGGAAGTTTATTTATTTATTTATTTATATATATATATATATATATATATATATATATATATATATATATATATTAATCAATTCACCCGATGCAAGGCAATACTGCCACTAAGACACAAGTGGCTAAAGGAAGTGAAAGAGAACGAGAAGACTTTAGAAGAGACTGGAAACCCGATTTTAAACAGGAAACAAAGGACAAACTGTTACTCCTGTTCAAAAACCAAGAGTGTGAACTGGAAATATGTTAATGTACTGTTATTATTCACTTAGTTCAGTTTGGCACAAGGCCAAAAGTATGGGGCTCTTGCTGAGAATTCCAATGATGGAATGACACATTTACACAACCAACGTTAATGGGCGGTTTGGAATCCTCATGGTACAATCCAGCATCACTTTATAATTAATATGTGGGCTGGAATTGTAGGTGACTGTCTGGTAGGTGACTGTCTGGTAGGTCTATATGTTCTCCCAGGAGCTGTCTACAGGGACTTTATTTCGAACACATTTCCAGACATGCTAGAGGATATACCTCTGTTCATATGAAGATGCAGGTGATACATGCATGATGGTGCTCTAGCACATTTTAATCACATGACAGATGGATAGGTAAAGGAGGACCGGGTCATGGCCTGCATGTTCACACTGACTTCTATCCTTTGGATTTTTATCTGTGGGGCCACCTAAAAAAATTAGTTTATGTAGCAGACATTAATAATGCAGAGGCAATTCATCAACATGTAATGAGCATCTACAAAACCAGTCAACACCTTGTGGTAATATTTGAAAGGGTCCACCAGTCAATGATCCTATGGGTACATGTGTGTGTGTAGAAGCGAACAGAGAACGTTTTGAACATTTGTTATGAGTTGCTATGTTAAGATACAATGATGGCTTTTTGAACATATGTTTATATGGACATTTTACCTTGTTTTTATGTCATGACCCCCCCCCCAGTTTGTAAAGGTTTTTTTGATACACCCTGTTTATATATTTTCAATCAGTATATATATATATATATATATATATATTTAGTGTACATTTTATAAATGTCAAGACCAATATGTTGAGTTGTTCAAACTCAAGATCTCATTCTGAAAAGTTCTTATGTCAACTGAACCATCATCTCAACTTTCTTTACTTTCTTATGTGTGTGTGGGGCACTCATTTATGCACAGAGACTTATAACTATGTGTATGCCTCATCTGTGCCATCCTACTGCGCTATCAGCTTCAGTGGGCTGGCCACGTCTGCTGCATGGATGACTGTCGCCTCCCAAAGAGATTACTCTGTGGCAAGCTATCCACAGCCCTCACTTGGCAGCCCAAAGACACATTACATAAACATGCTGAAGGAGTCTCTCAAGCATTGTTGCATTCCCCATTCCACCTGGGAAGAGTCTGCTAAGGACTGTGCCATCTGGTGCTCTCTTGTAGTCTGGGGTGTCTGATTTTGAAGAGAAAAGAATCAGGGTCAAAGAACATAGACAGCAGAAAAGGAAAGATTGACCCTTTCCCGTCCTGGTTCAGAACCCAACATCTCATGTCACAACTGCAACAGACTTTTCAGGGTGAAGATCAGTCATCTCTGTACCCATCCCACCCCCTAGTGATTCAAAGTCAAGATCATCTCCACATGCAGACAATGAATATATATATGTCCTACAAAGATCTCCTGATGTTGCTTGAAGTAAAATTATTTCTATACACATCATCTTGCAAAGTTTTACCTATGTACCCACAAAACAAGTGTGTGTGTCAAAAAGGACAGGTTTCTCTTGACATTGTATACTCCTTCAGAAATTTTTGAATTTATAAACTGCATCTAGAGATTATATGCAAGTTATGAATTGGTATAAAGAGTTGCGTCTTTAATGTTAAAAGTCCTATTATGATGTTTAGATTCTACTCAATATTATTAACTTAGATATATAGTGATAGAGAAAACTATTGTTTTTGGTTGGAAAAAATTTTACCAAGTTAACAAAACAGACTAATTTGACTGTCAGTAGTTTATTTGCAACTATTTATTTTGATACTTTTACATTATTATACCTTGTAAAACTAATGTAAAAAAAATATGAAAATTTTTTAGAACAAATTCGTCAATTTCTTAAAGGAAAATAAAAAAAAAAATTTTATTTTAAAAATAAAAGATATATTAACAAGAAATAATAAGAACCTCCTAAAATTTATTGCACAAATGCTCCTTTCTTTTCAATAACTCTTAGCAGCCTATTGTCAACAGCTGATGTTAGATTTGCAATTTTAGCAGCTGGTAAGTTGTTTGCAGCAACTTTAACTGCCTCCCAGAGGTCACACTTGCTGTTGAATTGTCTTCCATTAGAATAAATATCTCTCTTGAGGATGCTCCACAGGTTCTCAATGGGATTCAAGTCACAGCTATTTGAAGGCCAGTCCATAAGAGAATCTTCAACAAATCCCTTTTCTTTCAACCAGGATTTAGTAAACTTTGATGCATTTTTTTCTATTTATAAATTTATAAAAACGTTTGTGAATGTGAATATTTAAATAAACACATAACTATGAGTAACTAATAATAAATTTGAAAAAATGCATTTTCCTAGCATTTCTTCCATTTGTTTTTGACGCATAAATTCATGTTTGGGTATTAATAAAAATCTAAAAATAGCTTTTAAAACAATAACAATTATTGGTGTCACGAGAAAAAGCGTATATTTTGACACACCATTTTTGTTGCTGGTACATTTCTTAAACCCTGCCCATAATGTCAGTTAAATTTATTTAGTTAAATTTTATTCCAGTAAAAGAAGAGAAAAGAAATATGAAAATTAAAGAGTGTAATTAAGAATTGTTGGAAGATCTGATAGTAATTGTTTTTTGTTTCATTTTTTTTTTTCGTCAGTTTTAAGTTATACCCTATCTTCATTGGGGATGTATGCTTACATAGAGTGAGGAGTTAACTTCCCCAGTTTTTAATTTTGCTGTACAATCAATTCAGTAATACAATTGGTAATGAACTGAAAAAGGTCTTGTTCATATCATTCTTAAAGATTTAAAAAAAAAACACAAAATGATTGCAGTTATCTGTAATTAGAATTTAAAATTGTTTATTTCGTGGGTTGTTTTATAATGCCTTCAAACCATCACTTTTTGTGTGCTTTCATATTGAACGATATATAATCGATCCAATTTTGAGGAACTCTGAGTGAAGTAAATCAGAAAGATATGTAACATAAAAGCAGAATCTAAATGAAATCCCACTGATTTTTGTCTATTCTCAAAGCTCAGTGGTAATATGTGTCAAATTTGTTTAAAAACTTTCTATTTTACTACATTTTAAGAGATTTGGTGGGGTGGGGGGCTAATTAAGAATAGCAATATTTTTTTGCTTTTTACAAAATATTAATTATGAATACTGTCCATTGCAAACAAAATGTTTCCCCATCAACTAATTTTCTCTCTTGTTTTTCAGGTGTGAAATCAGCTGATTATGGTGACGTATCTGAACGCTTGGAATTTCGCAAGAAGCACAACTGCAAATCATTCCGTTGGTATCTCGAAAATATTTACCCAGAATCCCAGATGCCACTTGATTATTATTCTGTTGGTGAAGTAAGTTAATTCTCTTATGTCTTTACACTTTTTAAAAAAGATAGTTCTGATAAAGTTTGAAATCGTTGTCATCATCATCACAGGTTTTTTACTTAACATATTTTAAAGCAAAATATTGACCCTTCTTATCATTTTAGTTTAGGATCTTTTAATTAGTCCCATAAAACAAGGTCATTCTCTAATTCTGTACTGTTAAATATCACATTGTAAAATAATATGACAAAATATATAAGCTGAATTTTTTATTCTTTCAAGTTGAAACACTTTTGTATAAGATTTGTAAGTAATCTGATCTAATTGCAAATCAGAAACGCAAGTTTTCACTCAAGTGAAATTGGTTTGAACCAGCATTTCAACTTTTCTCTATTATCACTTCTTGATATTGCTGAAAGCTAAAATACATAAGTAAAAGAAACTCACTACTTATTTTGATCCCATTATTTTTTTATGGATAAACTGTGTGTATATAGTATGTTAAAATTCATTCTAGAAATAAACAATCCAATTTTTTTTTTAAATTGTCATTTCAAATTAATTAACATGTTTCTAATAGAGGGAAGAAAATATCAGAACAAGAAATGGGCAAGCCAAGTTCAAATTCCAGTTAAGTTTATTACATACGTTTTTGCACAAATACCTTAGGGAAAGGTATGAATCCATCTCTTCTCCCCAGTTATAGGTTAAATAGTAGAACACACTGGTTTGAAAGCCTTGTTTGGCAACCAGTCTAGTAGAAATGCAACACTGAATTAAAAATTTAAAGAGTTGTTTTGGAACTTTGTGTCACATTGTGTATACCATTTCTTTGTATTTAGTTCTTTCAAAAAGATGTAGATGCTTTATAATTCATTATAATTCAATCATGTGTGAGTAGGTCTAGCTCTTTAGTTTTAGTAGCTTAAACTGTTGGTGAACCCTCATACATCAAAGACGATGGTAAAGTTCATTATATATATATATATATATATATATGTATGTATGTATGTATGTATGTATATATGTATGTATATATACGTATGTATGTATATATATATATATATATATATATATATATATATATATATATATATATATATATGTATGTATGTATATATACGTATGTATGTATGTATATATATATATATATATATATGTATGTATGTATGTTTGTATGTATATGTATATGTATGTATGTATATATATATATATATATATATATATATATATATAATAGAAAAGAAGCCAACTTGAATTCCAGCCACATTTATTTTGTGTGGCTCAAAATAAATGCTTCTACTATTTAGGCCTGACAAAAGCTACATCAGAAAGGAATTAATACTTCAACAGCAAACCCTTTGAATGTGGCTAAAGAAGTGGCCTAAAAGCACTTTTTTGGCTCCCTACCTACCACCAAACAGAAAAATGTTAGAAAAACTAAATAATAAATTTCTCTTGTTTGTCATATTCAGCAAAATGTTTGAAAGAAAGGTTGCTGCCCAGATATATATATATATATATATATATATATATATATATATATATATACAGCATATCTTCATCCCCCAATTTTTTGTCTTAGCAATTAACCCCAAAAGATGATTTTAGATGATATTGAAAGTACTTGGAAAAATAAAAGAAATAACCAAAACTACGGCATCTTCCTTACTCAGTTTTGTAACAACACTAAGAAATTGATCTGTGAATTTGAGAGGATTAAAATAAAAATGAATAGACATAATGTCTAGATTATTCAGCTGAATCTCTCTTTCTCTTTTATATATATATTGTGTGTGTGTATATTTGTGCATACTTACAAATTCTAGTTTTTAAAATAATAACTACATGTATGCTTATGGAATGAAATACAGAGTGCAATGGGTAAATTGTTGCCTCAAACTCAACATGGAGGCCTGCATCAAGTGTATTGAGGGTGTAGGTGCTGCCCTGGGTCAAGAGGGTGGCTGTTGGTACACCCTATATCTAGCAACAGGACTCTGCACCATGCAACACAAGCAGGAGAATCTAGTCTTGGCTGTCAGACAATTTTTGCAACCACATCACCCCTTACAACTGGCCACCTAACTCCTCAGACTACAACCCCCCTGATTATTATGTGTAGGGTGTAGTTGAACGAGAGATCAACAAAACTTCTTATAACACCAAAGATGAACTGAAGGCAAGGGTTACAGCAGCATTCACCAACTTAAACTAGGAGACTGACCAGAAGAGTAGTAGGAGATTCTAAAGTCATCTGGAGGTCGTGGTGGAAGCCAATGCTGATTTTATTGAAAAAAATTTACTTTTTAGTATTTCAAGATACTTTTGTGTAATTTTGGTAAAATGTGATGTCAGTGTTATTTTCATTTTTGTGTAATTTAGACAACAGTTTATCCATCGCACACTGTATAATATCAACAATTCTGAATAAAGGCTTACTTTCTCCAGTTTGAAATAGATTTTCGTCTTCCAAGATGAATCTTTGATAATAAGCTTCATAAGGAATGAAATCTGTTGCTGGCCAATATATTTATTCAATTTGAAACAAATTTAAAAAATAAGAAAAGGAAAAGTTGTATCAGTATTTTTCAGGTCAACAAAACAACAGTCCATGGATTATATAGATGCTGAGTTGACAAATTTAAAAATAGTTGGCAGTCCAAGTTACTTCTTGACCATTTTGGTTTTTTGGATTTTTTTTTTAAGTGACCACTCACTCAACCAGTGGTACAAACTGAGATGCTTCAAAATTTTGTTTACTGACCACTGCTTAACTGACTCTAAAGACCTTTTGAATTTTTTTTTTTTTTTTTTTTTAAATTCTGTCCACACCCTTTTTTAAGTGCTTGGTTGATTATCAAACAAAAGAAAATTGTTGGATCTCTACTTGGACATCTTTTGCAGTTCAAGAGGCCACAATCACCTTCCTAGTCAGTTTACAATAGTCTTACTAGAATAAGTCATAAAAATGTACTATAAAGAATCCTTTTTATTAAAAATCATCAGATAAACTGTGAGGTGATGTCAATCTAAATCCACCAACAGAATTTCCAAGCAACTTCTGGTTGCTATGGTGCTTTGTTGACTTGTTTTGTTGCTTGTTTATTTATCTTTATTTCTTGGAAAGTGGGAGAGGTCAGGATATTTGTAAAGTATTCATCATTTTCTTTAAATAATAATACTTGACAATCTTTAAGTATTTGCACACACACAAAAAAAAAAATGTGTGAAAAGGATAATTTTTCTCTTAACACCGCTATTATTTTAACTACCTTCACTCCTCAGCAGTGTTTATTGTTTTAAATAGTGATGATTAGAATTTTACAACAAAAAAAAAAAAATGAACATATAAAAGTGAATTTATTCATTTTTCTTTGTTTTTGAAAACTTACAGTAAAAATAATAAACACTATTATTGTTTGTTTATGCTGTTTATTTACTATAGTGTTTATTTACCCTAGGTACCTTTGCTGAAAAAACAGCATACCATGATGGAAAAAGGCCCCAAACTTAATAAAAACAAAGGTTTATTGTCAAAATGTTTGTTATTATTAAGATAAGAGACCAAAGCATCATATCAATCCTCCTTTATAGCAGTGAATGCTGGACAATCTTACAGATGAAGAAGAGACGTAACAGATGTGGTTCTACACAAGGATGCTGAGAATACTATAGACATGTTAACAATAAGGAATTTTCAAAGGAAATGAGAAGTAGGACAGTTATACTTAAAATCAGGAAGAGACAGTTTAAATTTGTGAGACATTGTAGAAAAAGGCTTGGAAAATTTAATACCCACAGATCATACTGAAGGGAGGGGGAGCAGAGTGAAACAGCGAATAGCCAATCTTACAAATTTATGTGAATGAATGTCAGAACAGGGACTAAGGGATGGTAAAGAGTTGAATGTTGCTTAGTGCTATAATGAACAGGAAGTTGTGGAGAGCCAAGATCAGCTACTTAATGAGTTTGTGTTAATGGATGGCAGAGCAAGGACAAAGAGGGATGGTAAAGAGTCAAATGTTGCTTAGACCTCCAAGGGACAGTCATGCTAGTTGTGGAGAGACATAATCTCCCATGTTCTAAAGGGACAATGCACCTAAAAGAAAAGGAATTTTTCCCTTGCCAAAAATCTTTTGCAAGACGAAATTCATGAAACTAATCCTGGTTCTGGTTTATGATTTCTTTCAGATTCGAAATAAAGTGACTGGATTGTGTTTGGACAGTATGGGTCGTAAAAGTGGTGAGAAAGTTGGCATGGTGGCATGCCATGGTTTTGGAGGCAATCAGGTCAGCAAGATTTTTTTCTTTCTTTTCTCAAATGAAACAAAGTGTACTTATCTACAATTCTATAATTTTTTAAATTATATATAATCATTGCAAAATCTTGTTCATCAAATCTTTCATAATACAGGGTGTGGCAAAAGTAATGCCCTTTTTTATTTATTAACTTTTATTGAACAAAAATAAGTTACAGTAGTTTAATATGGCTTAAGATTAACTTTGGTTTTTGTGTTCATGAATGGTTAAATCTTAACCTCGAGCTAAGGGTGATTGGCCATTATGATCACCAGACCTAACACCACCAAACGTTTTCTTGTGGGGTGTACTGGAAGATGTTGTTTGCAGGCACAAACTGAAAACAGTTCCTGAGTTAAAACAAGTAATTTTTGATAAACTTTTTGAAATTAATGAAGAAATGTGTCAAACGGTTTGTAGAGGGTTTTGTTGATAGTGTTCAGTGCTGTATTGAACATGAAGGGGAGCATTTTTTAACATGTTAAATAGTTTGTTAATCATAACAAATCATGTTATTTTGATGTGACTCTATATATATATATATATATAGAGAGAGAGAGAGATTTTCTAAAATTACTGTAATTTAATTTTATTCAATAAAAGTTAATAAATATAAAAAAGTGTGTTGTTTTTGCCACACCCTGTACATTTAAATGACATTGTTATTAAAGATATTTTATTTGTAATTTAAGCTTTTTTTACATATTAGAGAAATAACTATTTATAAAACTCACTAATATGATAAATTTTGTATATTTTCTTCACAGTGGACAAATTTCATGGCTACATTTAAATTTGTAAATTCTCCACAAACATTTTGTTTATAAAAAAGTACATTATGAATATAGAAATTTCTAACAATTGAGTTTAATGTGATTTGAAAGTAAAAAATCAGAATTTCACTTTTATTAAATATCAGCAGATTTGTACACTTTAGCATTTCTTTGATTTTAATTTCATGATTTTTATCTAACATTAGGTTTTGGAGGAAGTGGGACAAAAAGACTAAGATCACTTGTAAATGTGATATATTTATAATCTGAAATAAAACAATAACATTTGTTTGTTAAAAAAAAGAATTTCCATGATTGTATCACAAAGATCAAAATTCCAATCACCCTTATTCTAACATTCCACTTGACAATACATTTCATAAACAAGTAATAATTAGCAATTATTCTTGCAAAAAGTTCTAGTTATTCCATCTAAGAAAATGTTTCTAAATTGTATAATAGGCTTAAGTCATATTTTCTCACTCTAAGAAGTATTTTTAGAATTATTATCTCTGCTCCATGTGGGAGAAAAAATCAAGTTTATTTAAAAGTATTTAAAGTTTATCTCTCACTTTCTTTATATAGAAATATAGGCTGGGAAATAAGATTAAATTCTTTGAGTTTAAGTTCCTATCCCAGCTGATAAATGGATTAAACTCATTCCAATATTTTGCAAGAATTGACAAACCCTAGTAAAGCTCAACATTCATATTTACTTTGATTATTGACATGTAATTATAACTATTATAATTAGACTATAGTTTTAAGAAGCTGCCTATATTAATACTTCACATTACTGCAAATAGCCACTCATTAAATTAAAAAAAAAGGTTTGTCTCTGAAGTTGTTCTAAAACAGTGGCTCCCAAACATTTTTTCTCTTGGCCACATTTTTGGAATGAAAATTTGCTCACACCTCACCAAATTTTGTGATAAAATGTACATTTAAGAATAAAGAAAAAAAAAAAACAGAAGTTTAAAGGGAGATAACTGCAGAACATTATAATTGATAACTCTCTCTTCCAATTTGCAAACCCTAGTTACTATATTCTTAATACTTGATATAATGCAAAAATATCACAATGATAAAATCGGTCAATAATTATTGTTTGTTGTTAAACAGTATTAAGAGTATTTAGTTTTCACTAACATCAATCAGCAGAATGGTCACTTGATTTTATTGGCACTTTTGTCATATCAGTGTGCATTAAAAAAGAAAAAAATTTTCTAAACTAGAATATTTTTTATGGATGAAAATAAGCAGCATTTTGAGACTATATTCTTTTTTTATTTGAAAGAAAATAAAAAAGTGACTCAAATGCAAAAGAGAAGAGATTTGTGCAGTTTATGCAGACGGTTTTGTAAATGATTGAATGTATCAAAAGTGTTTTTTGTAATTTCTTACTGAAGATGACTTGTTGAATGAAGCTTCTTTGGTAACCAGGCAAAAGTTTTGCAGTTGTGAAGTTTATGCTCATTTGCCTTATTCACCAGATGTTGTACGTTTGGGTTATCATTTATTATAGTCGTCTCCAGAATTCTCTGAATGAAAAATTAATTCAAACCATTGGAAGACTGCAAATGTCACTTTAAATAGTTCTTTACTGAAAAATATATATTTTTAATCATTTCACCCCAAGCCAGGTAATAAAGCCACTAAGACAGAAGGGGTTACTGAGTGAGAGAGAACGAGAAGAAAATATTATTAAAGAGAGAGTACAATAAAAGAACAGAAAGAATTCTAGATGAATAGAATTATGATATTGCCTGAAATATGGTAAATATAATGTTCAATAAAGTTATTGTAAAAAAAAAAATCTTATTTTGCTTTAATAAACTGAAAACGTATTTTTATGTTACCCAGTAATTACTTTCTGAATGTGATAAAATCAAGCTTAAATATGTTAGATTATATTGTATAATTATACTTTTTTGTTAGTATTAAAATACTAACAGAAAAAATATAATTATGTATTATTATATTAGTAGTATAATATATATATATATATATATATATAAGATATAATTATATGTTATTACATTTTTGTGTGTGTGTATATAAATAAGGACAAAAAATACTTAAAAAACAATAGGTGATATTTTATTTCGTTGAAGCTAATAAAACGTGGCTTCAAATCTTCAGACCTGTAAATCAAATGAAGATGGAAAAATTTGCTCATGGTTTAAAAATTAAGAATAGTGATTTCATATAGAGAGTAGGGAAAAGAAAAATATTAAGTTATCGTGTACTATACTATGCAGTTGACACACACACACACACACACACACACACACACACATATATATATAAGTAATTGTAATTATATAACATATAATTTATATAGTATTACTTTAATCTATATATATATATATATATATATATACACACACACACACAATTGTAATTATATGGATATAATTATGTATTATTACATTAGTATATAATTATATAAATAATTGTAATTATATATTATGTGAAGGATTTTTTTAACAGAACACTAGAGATTAGCAATAAATCTATCTATCACATTAAGAATTCTGAAGTTGACAAGAAATTTATTTTATAATATTTTCTAAAACTGATTAATCTTTTTGTCTGGATCCTATCACTTGCTGTAGTCCTTCGTACTCTCTCCCCATTTCAAATTTAAGGAAAAGTTATTTTCTAAAATAATTTTAAAGAATATTGTGTATACAACAATTTAGGAAGCATTTCCCTTTTTTATGGAGAATAAAGCAGAAAATACTTTTCTTAATGTAAAAAAGATAAAAATCTATGAATAAAAATAATCATTGCTAATTTTGCTCTTAAATCTTCAAGGTTTGTATATTTTTTTTTCTTAACTTTACATCTGACAACTTCTATCATTATTATTTGAAATGTTTACACTTATTTATTTTTGCTGGTTTAGAAATACATAAAATTTTAAATGCAATTTCTTTTTATTCTTGAGAATTCAAATCATATAATCAAAATAGATTTATTGTCTTTCTTTTAATACTAGTCAATTATTTCTCTAAATATTTACGCATTTTCTTTTGCATAGCCAACCTTGTGGCATAGATATACTTTCTATCAGTACCAGATGTTTGGGTCCAGATTGAACAAAAAACAAAAACAGGATTTCAAATGCTGCTGCTACTGATTTTTAAAAATTGTTTTTAATTATTATATTTTTTTGTGGGAAGTGGAGGAAGGTTTTCTCTACTTGGATTATTGATATAATACAATCTTCTAAATCTGGCCTTGCACCACACTTATCTAGTATTAAGTTTATTAAGTAGTACTGTTTTCACTTATAAATTCAGGAGAAACAATTTTAAAAAGCAAATTACTGTTTTTTTTTGCACATTATTTACCCCCCCTCCATATATATATATATATATATATATATATATATATATATATATATGAATGAGAGAGAGATGATGACCTATAAATTTTTATATACCAGAACAATGTTAGGAAAATGATTGACAAAGGGGAAAAAAGACTTTTTGTGTGATGCGTTTCATCCTTCTGTTGATGTAACTACAGATGCGCACAGAGGAGAATATAAAAATGCAATCGTTGGTTAAACTTTTGCACAGATAGGAAACACTGAAAATCTTAGAATACTGAAATAATAATAAGCTAAGGCTTGAAGGAGGAGTTTACTCTATTACCGGTAATAATTGCCACAAGTAATACACAGGAGAAACCTCAAGGAATTTAAATAAAAGGGATTTTTACGAAATACTGTATTAGTTGTTCATTGTAATGAGTCTGACAATAATGTCGATTTAAAGAATGCTACTTTAATTGAAAGTGAAAGCAATTTACTAAGACAAATGTATATAGAAAGTGCTTTAATCGCTAATTTGTGTCCTGGTTCTTACAAGCTTTCACCCCGGCAGATCATTTATTATCATAATATGGAATATTTAATAACGAATGTGATAAAAACATAATCGATGTACCCAAACACATCTATAAAAAAAAAATTAAATTTAAAAATTTTTAATTTCATCATCGGAAGATTTTCAGCTTTTCCTCTGTGTGTATAATTTTAACTAACATTTGCATTTTTATATTAACCTACCCCTTCATGCGCATGTGTAGTTACATCACTTGAGACCTATAAAGTCTTAAAGGACAAAATGCATCACATAAAAAAAAATTTCACACTTTGCCATTAATTTTCTTAACGTGTGTGTATTTGTCTATTTATCCCTTGTAATTCCTTGTAATTTTAGTTTTTGATATATTTTTAATTAATTATTGATGTAATCTTTTTTGCAGCAATATTGTGTCAATAAATTTTTAGCTGATAAAAATCATTTTATCCAAAAATGTTCTCAAGCAAACAGAAAATGAAGCACAAAGATGTCTTCAGGAGATGACTTTGTGAAAATGATCAACTTTTTTTTTTCTTTTTTTTTTTTCTTAGATGAAAAATCTTAATCAAGGGAGGCAACTTTATTTTAAAAACTCAATACGACTAATAATATTGAAAGTGTCCATTACCTTTTCATGAGTAAATTTCCATTAAAAAAACAACAAAAAACGAAGACAACGTAAACAATTTAAATACATCAATCAACGAAATGATAAAAATGGGAAATTATATTTATATTAATAACTGTTCTAGATTCTTTAATAATGAAATAGAATATTGAAAAAAATGACATTTCTATAGAATTAATGGATTTTTTACTTATCCGACAGATTTTATTACTTAAAAACGTTATTTTTTCCAAATATTCAGGCCAGTAGATGAAAATAAATAAATATACTGTTTAATAAGTAAACAGAGTGTCTACTCAACTATGGGTATCCACTAAAAAAAAAAATGCTTAAGTAATAAAATAAAGCCTATAAAAATAAAATGACTCGATAATCATTTACAGTGTAACTCGGGTAAAGAGACCCGGATATAAGAGAGATTTTCTCTGGTCCAAATTTGAGCCATACTTACCTAAACAAAATAGACCAAACCCTGATATAAGAGACTTATTCTCCGGTCCCGACAACTCTCTTATATCCAGGTTACACTGTATTATGATTTGTTTCAGTTTAATTGTTGATTTTATTTCTAACATATCTTCAATATTAAATAAAAACGTTGAATAATTAAAAGTTATTAACTGCTCATTTCTTGAATAATAAGTCTATCAGTGTATTTCTCTCTTCTTTTTCATTGGAATTCCTTAGAATTAGAGAAGATATAAATAAAAACTATTAATTACTTTAAATAATGCTTTTCCATTCTTATTTACTTCCATATATAATGGCTTTGTCCTGACAGAAACAAAACTTCTTAGGCAATAGGTTTTGTTGTTTGTCATGTTAATACAATTAAAATGAAGTTAAAACATTTGTACTGACATGTAAAGCTTTCAGAACATATAAAAACTTGAATTGTTAAATGATCAAAGACATTATACCATTGAGAAATGTTCTTAGAAAATTATAAAACATCAAACATTTTAGGGTACACAAAATTGTTTACTATTTCAGTGAAAATCTTAGCAAAAATTATTTCTTTCAAGTTAATTTGAAATTAATAGACTCTTTTGTTTAATTTTTTTTTTTTTTAAGTTTGTACTAATAAAATACATTTTTATTTCAGTATAATTCAAGGTTTTCCATGTTCGCCTGCTTTTATGTTTTCCTGCTGCTTTTCCCTCCTCCTCTTTTTCTTCTGCACTCTCAAACTGTGCCACGCCTTTGTCTTTTCAATTTTATTTACCTTGCTTTGTTGATTTCAGGTTTTTTCCTATACAAAAAAGCAAGCACTGCAAACAGATGATGTGTGTCTAGATGTTTCAGCTGTTGGTGGCCCTGTAAAATTATTTGCGTGCCATGGTCTGGGCGGGAACCAGGTCTGGGAATATGACAAAGAGGTAGGAGCTTCCTCAGGCAAAAGATCTCCTGCAGATTTACCACCGACAAGTCCATTTCACATCATTAATTTGTAGTTTTTGTGTATTTTTGAGATAATTTTCTTGCCAGACACAAGGACAACAAATGTTGACCAGAATTACAGCTTAAATTATTTTCCCCTAAAAGTTCAGTGAAATATTTGGAATCATATTCTTCACAGAAGATATTGCTTTTAAATTTGGCAGAATTCCTGATCTTTTTTGCTAAGAGAATCTTAGGCAGATGCCTGATATAAATATAATTGGAAATTAATTATTTATTCATAAATTATTCAATGTGAAGCACCATTTTAAATGTTTAAAAAAATCAAAATAGTTTTTTTTTTTGTAAGAAGCATGAAAAAAAGCTAAAAATGTTGTAATCTGTAAAAAGCATAGTCTTAAATCTGTGTACAATTCTTAGTTTTCCATTTAACAAAACAAAGTTTCATTTTGTCCTGTTGTGAAAGGCAATTTGAAATTTTTCTTGTTTTCCTTGTTACCCTCAATCATCATAGATTTGTCATCTTGTCCTAAAATTTTAAGCAAAATTCAAACTAATGTTTGCTACAATTATTTAAAATTAAGATGTTTCTTTTAACTTTGCTCCTTTGACTACATTCTAAAACATTCTTTATAAAAGCAATTGGAAAGCAGAGTTTGAATCAGTTTCCATTACATTCACTTACACACAAATACCCTTGGGAAAGTTATGAATTTATTTCCTCTTCCCAGCTATGGGTTAAATAGTAAGAGTGGTATCTAGAAAAATCATTGTTATACTTAAAAAATAGTTAATGCAATATTTACTCACAAGAAAAAAATTCTAACAATCCCCCAAATCTTTCCATTTTTAATAACCCACAAAGGGTTGATAAGCCATAAAAAACTAATCAATGAATCAAAACTTTCTAAAAGCGCTGATTTGCTATTTTGGATTGAGTTGACATGGATATAAAGAATATTTTTGGCATTGATATTTTTACTTAAGTGTTCAAATTTGCTAGTCTGTGCCACAGTGTCATTTTACAAAATGCAATCTGTGTAAGTAAAATTACAAATATATGATCCAGATGGGAAAGACTTTCTAAATAGTTCTACTCAAAACACGTTCTTTCTTTTGGCTTACGATCACATCACGTTGAAACATTAGTTCCCATACGATCACCAAAGTTAAGCAACATTGAGCCTGGTCAGTACTTAGATGGGTGACCGCTTAGGGATACCAGGTGCTGTAAGCTTGGACATACAGGTAGTGTAATAGATAATGGCTGAGTTCCAATTTTATTCGTTATATTCACTTATGTACAAATATCTCTGGGATAGGTATGAATCTTGTACCCCCGGCTATGGGTTAATTAGTAAGACTTGTATCACTATAAACATTATTATTCCCCCCCCCCCAAAAAAAAAATGCATACAAAATATTTGGATTTCAGCATTAAATAGCCCATAGAGGTTGACATGCATCTAAACAAAAACAATCAACCAAGTCTTTATTTTGTAGTTCTATTATAATTCATGAAATCTTTCAGTCACAGAACAGTCCTGAAAGCTGTTCATCTAAATAGCCTGTAAAATTCCTAAATCAAGTAAGAAGAATGAAAGGACTTGCTTTCTGTTTTTAAATTTAAAAAAAAAAATGTTTTTTTTTCAATCTAGATATATTACTCAAAAACAAGTTCAGGATTCATGTATCTTTACATTTGACCTCACAGATATTTGTTGCCTTACACTGGTGTCTGAATTGTCTCTTTGTATGATTAATATTTTGTTTATTATACATGTTTTATTTATTTTTTTTTATTTTATTTTATTCTCTCTCCTTCTCTTCATTCTTCTTTCTTTCTTTCTCTCTCAAAAATATAACTATTAGTCCCCCAAGTTTATTTCTTCTTTTCAGGTTTCGTTGTACTTTCTGCTGGCATTAAAAGGAAACTGGCTCTTGTCTTCTTGTAGATTTGCGTGACTGGTTGTTTTCATTTTGTATTTTTTGTCTCTCTCTCTCTATATTTTTTCTTTCTTTTTTTTTTTTCTTTCTTTTTTTTTTTATTTGTTGAATAGTTCTTTTTGTAACAGATGTCCATTCTGTTTGTTGCATGCTATGGCATCTTCCTCCTCCTTGCCATCTTCAACAACCATCTTGTGGCTCGTCAATTGTAGGTGTTTGCCTATACAAAGGGGAAGCAGCTAATGCTAGATGAGAACCTATGTCTCTACCTTAACCTCCACGTGTACCTGCGGCGAAACAAAGTGGTTTTGACACCCTGCCAAAAATCTGTGGGCGGGTGGGAGTACGATCGACAGGTACAGTTTCTGCTGAGGTTCTGATGTCTTATGATGTCATAAATGGCTGCTCTTTGTCCTCCTTCTCCTCCTCCTTAACCCATTAACCGATGAGTTCTTACTTTGCCTTTTGAGCACACCTTTGGCTAACCCGGGTTTTTTTTTTTAGACACTTATTGACACTGTTCAAGTTTTTGGTACACTACCACATATATGCTTCTCCAATACATAATGCGCGTGCACACAAACATACAAAAATAATTAGGCACTACTTAAATACACTGGTCCATTTATTAAAAAAAAAAAAAAAAGTGAGGTAAATAATTTTTGTAGATTAATATTGTTTAGACCTTCCTTAGGCCATAACACTATTCAAAATAAAAAAATATTGATATGTTATTGATTTAGAAGGTGGGGGTCCTGTTTATAAAAGCAATACAGTATCAAATCGATCCCTGACTTTGAAGAGTTACTGGCATTAGCACTCTTGCTAACCAGCACTGTGGAGTCGGAACACAAAACCTTCGACTCTGACTCCTCTATTTTTGGCACCTCCGACTCCTCTTTATGTAATTAAGTGATTATAGCCTACAAATCTTATAAAGCCTATGCATACGCTCCTAACTTGAGTAGGCCTATATCATTGTAATTGGCTTATATAAAAGAATAAAGATATTATGTCTTTTATAACATACCTATTCATTCTTCAATATTTTCTAACAGAATTAGAGACAAAATCTTTGAAAGGATATAGAAGAAATAAAAATGGTATAAAACTTTTCCACACACACACACACATATATATATATATATATATATATATATATATATCTTTACAAATAAGTACAGAACAAAAATAAAACTACTTTATAACCAAAGTTTAAATATAATCTTTTACAGGACATAAAAATAAAAATTCCATAACGTAAGACTTTTTACATGAAGTGTAAATTCAACTGGAGTCAGTAAAACTATACCAACTCTGACTCCAGTGACCCCTTAATTGCTTCTGACTCCACAGCCCTGTTGCTGACAAAAAACAGACTTTTTTTAAGTTCCAAAAAAATTTCTTTTAAATAACAAACAAAACAGAGATATACATGTTTAATTAAAGAACAAAATTTTCCATTAATTAATAAAATGTTTAAAAAAGTATTTAAAAATGTTTAAACATTCAAAAAATGTAAAAAATATGCAGATATCAATGATGTTAGCACATTTTCAAACATGACTTTTGTAAATAACAACAACAAAGTGACTTAGCCAAAGGCCAATAACTCTGTAAAAGTCAGGAATATATTTGACAGTGTATTGATATTACAAAAAAAAAAACCTTTTCTAAAATGATAACAAATCAATTTCTTTTGATTCTGACACATGTCATCACCAAAGGAAGGTCAGAATGCTAATCAACAAACATTACCCCCACAAAATAAACAAACATTTTCCCTTGTTGTTAGAGGGGACCCGTCTATTTAAGTAGTGCTGAATAATTAAATTGCTCCCCTCCAATGTTATTTTCACAAGCTTTTCTCTAGATATTTTTCTCTTTCTGAGAAGTTTTGCCCTTAATCTTTCTGTTTTTATCCGTCTAAATAGGTTTTCTTTTATGCATTCACATATGCTTAGACACATTCAAGATTTTTTTTAGGTTGAATTTGTATCATTTACAATTACATTTTGTTCAGTGTAATTTCTAAACATAAAAATAAATTACTATTAACTTTTTCTATAAACTGACTTCTTTTTTCTTTCTTTTTCAAGTAAATCTTTTTCACAAATTAAAGAAATAACAAAAGAATAGAATTATTATATTGTAAAATGAACTCTCAACTTAGCAACGGTCGGATATTTTTGAATAAAGGAAAAATGTCCTTAATTTTAATTTTGATGATCCTAAAACATTAATCTTTTAAGCATACTCACTTCACAGAATCACAGAATTAAACTTTGGTACGAGTATGCACACTAAACCTGTAGATAAAGACTAATTTGTTTCGGAATTTGCAGTTTGGAAATATAGATAGATAACTGAAACTGTTCTGTCTATTTACTACTTTCTAAATCATGCTAATATATATATATATATATATATATATTTAGTATCACATGTATGCACTTGTATATTTTGCTTACCTCAAGAATTATATGCCTATGAATATCTGCAGCTGACACATTCATAAGAAATCGTTATGTATTTGTGTGCCTATATAATATAGTTATTTTCATTTTAATGCATGCAGTAGAAAGCTTGAACACTGTAGAAAACAAGTTCTGTGATTTAACCATTGTTTAATTTATTAATATACAGAAATAGTCACCTTTGAAAGTAATTTCTCTATTTTAATATAGTTATAATTTCCAAAACTAACACATTGTTTTTTATTTTTTTTATTTCAGTCTCCATAGCAAGTGCTTTAAGATATAGAGTCATAGTTCTTTTAGGGTTACTTACGAGGGATGTGGCATATCTTAGTCTTAAAATTTAGTATGTTTATCTCTGCATTGAAAAGGTTATCAAAATATTTTATTGTGTAGCCAGCATAACAAAATTTAGTCTGATAAAGGACGAACCACATCACAAATACATTTATTCCACTTTATCATACAATTTCCCCAATATATATATATATATATATATATATAGCTTTCAAAGTAATCTCCTTGATTATAAAGAGTTATTTCCATATAGTTGAAATTATAAATACATTTTTTTTTTTTTGTGTTTAACTCTTTGAGAATTTATAAAAGTATTTTTCTCTCATTACTCATAAAACAAAAGACCTCCTTACCATATTTTCAACTGAAAGTTTATTTACTGGACAATTATATAAAGAAATAACAAGAGGAAAAGTTATTTTTGCAATGTTTCATTTTTTGACCAACGTTATCAAAAGAAAATGCCTTTGATGAAGTTCCTCATAGAACAAAAATCTTTGCATTAATAAGTTTTCCTCTTATCATTTCTTTTTATTAATATTCATCTATATCTCAATTTTTAGACACACACACACACAAAGATTCTCACCAGTGGTTTTAGCATGTCACGTAATATTAGCCCACTTCACATCTTAACTCATCTAAATTTAGTGTGAAAGAATATGACATAAATTGAATAGGTTATAGAAAGAAGAAAGCCTCTGCGGATATTTCGGAATGCCCCCAAAAGAGAACTACCTGCAATCGTATTTAGTTACCAATTTAAGTAGATGTTAGTAAAGAAACAAAACCTATAGCATAATGCTTGGAGAAGTTATAGAAATCTTAAAATTTCCAATGTAAGCTTTATTGTCATTTGATCCTTCGAAAAAACACTTATGTTCAAAAATCAACATTCTTTATTCTAAAATCTGCCATAAACAATTGTATATACTACAAGTAAACCATAAGACTGACTGTGAAAAGATTTAAGACTATTCTGAAGATAGGTTATCGAAGCTCATGTTTGTACTTAAATCAAAGAAATGAAACAAATTTAGATTGTTAAAATACTTGGCAGTCATGTAAAATCTTTTATCACACAGTATACAAGTGTTTTAATGCTCTGCTCTTGTATTATGGAAATTCTTAGGCCTGATATGTTCTTGAAATTTGATGTAGTTATATGAGGGGCTGTTTGGGAACATCAGGTATTGTAAGCAACCTCCTACAAGCTGAAATATGTTTGGGCTTTAAATAACCCACAAAGGGTTGATAAGCCATAAAAAAACATTTATAGTTTGATGAAACTAATTAAAAAGAACTAACTTCAAAGTAGAGTTTTAAAAAAATTGTTACATCTTGTAAATTCTTAATATTCAAATGTTACAAATAGTCACCTGTTTAGTGTCAAGTCAGAGAATGATAGTTTCCAAGTTGACTACTTTCTGTGCAATTGTGTGTGTGTATATGCATGCATGTGTGTGTGTGTGCACACAGCTCTGTGCATGTATCGTGATAAATTTAGACATAAGAAAGAAAATGTGATGTTCAAAAGCTGCAAAATTAAGTTATTCTATCTAAACTGCATTTTTAATGATGCTAAGCAGATTGCATGAGTCAGGAGCTTTTAACTTATTTTGATTTGGTTTGAACTAACTCACTGCTATAAAAGTAAATAGACATTTATGTAGATTACTAAAACACAACTATGATCAGGAATTTTCATTTTTTATTTTTAATGTCTTTCTGAAAGGTACAGTATCAGCTCATGTCACATGAAAGCATATTACAGTGTTTTGCTGCTTATAAGATGCCCCGACACATTAGACACCCCTTAAATTTTGAAAGAAATTGGAAAAAATACCTTTTCCTTGTATTTCATAACCCTCTGCACTATCCCTAATTTTACCCACTGAATAGCATATTTCAGTATGAAAACCTCTTGATGTTAATTAGTATTTATTTTTAAAGTTTCTACCATGAATGATGCTCTGCTTTGTGACCAGTAGTTTAAGAAAGAAGGAAGGAAGGAAAGTGTTACATAAGCCGGTATTATTGGAGCTGGGATTTTGTTTCCTCTCAATATCCCAGTATCCCAAAAGTATAAATAGCTTCTCTCAAAACATTGGACTTGTTTTATGCTCAAGGCTTCAGTAACTAGGAAGCTGACACTCGCCACACTCCCCAAACTTATAACTCCCATCACCAACCTTTGATTTATAGGATTTATAGGATGGTTTCTGTAGATATTTTATAGGGACAAAATGCATCTTATAAGCAGAAATAAATATGGTATTTAAGAGACTATTAAAGAGAACAGAAATTAGAATATTTCTTAAAACAAAACCAAAAACACCTAAATTGCTATCATACTTCATTTAAAAATGCTACAAATTTGATGACTGTTGTTTCAGCATTATATGATGAATGTGTGTGTGTTTGTGTTGTTGATGATGATGATGACTCTTATAACTCTTTTCACATCATTTGTGATAAATGCCTTTGATTCCCAGCTGTTTGTGTGTATATTTATGTATTTGGATATGACAAAAATATTCTGGTTTCTTAACATGTCATTGAAGAGGGCCTGCCTCAGACAGCAGCACTTGGAAGAAGTTTTTTTTTATGGTTTCTGCAGCCACAATATTGCACTGCTTTATATGATTATTTTTGCTTTGTAAAAATTGCTTTCATTAGATTCAACTTCTCAAATACTTCAGTTGTTTGTGTATGCTTCTTGCAGGTTTTATTTTGATTTTTGGGAATGACTTATAGGTGGTGGTTTATACTGAGATTTATCACTTTCTCCAGAGTTTTATTGCTTTTCTGTAACTACCAATTCCTAAAGTTTGATTGACATGATTGATTGCTATGTGAGCATTTTGAGCAAACTTTGTAAGATATTTGCTTCATACATGCACTGGGTAAGCTATGAATTTTGCTAAGTTTAGAAACCTGAAGATCTTAGAATTGAATTTTTTCATTTTTCCTCCTTTCTCTTCTTTCTCTTTTTTACTTTTCTCTTCTGCTCTTTCTCTTCTGCTCTTTCTCTTATCTTCTGCTCCTTTTCTGCCCCATATTTTCCTTTTCACCCTTTCTTTTAACTTCTGTCCTTTCCCTCCTCTTCTGCCCTTTCTTTTCCCTTCTGCCTCTTTTCTGCCCCATATTTTCCTTTCCGCCCTTTCTTTTCCCTTCTGTCCTTTCCCTTCTCTTCTGCCCTTTCTTTTCGCTTCTGCCCTTTCTTTTCCCTTCTGCCCTTTCTTTTCCCTTCTGCCCTTTCTTTTCCCTTCTGTCTCTTTTCTGACCCATATTTTCCTTTCCGCCCTTTCTTTTCCCTTCTGTCCTTTCCCTTCTCTTCTGCCCTTTCTTTTCGCTTCTGCCCTTTCTTTTCCCTTCTGCCCTTTCTTTTCCCTTCTGCCCTTTCTTTTCCCTTCTGTCTCTTTTCTGACCCATATTTTCCTTTCCGCCCTTTCTTTTCCCTTCTGTCCTTTCCCTTCTCTTCTGCCCTTTCTTTTCCCTTCTGCCTCTTTTCTGCCCCATATTTTCTTTTCCGCCCTTTCTTTTCCCTTCTGTCCTTTCCCTTCTCTTCTGCCCTTTCTTTTCCCTTCTGCCCTTTCTTTTCCCTTCTGCCTCTTTTCTGCTCCATATTTTCCTTTCCGCCCTTTCTTTTCCCTTCTCTTCTACCCTTTCTTTTCCCTTCTGCCTCTTTTCTGCCCCATATTTTCCTTTCCGCCCTTTCTTTTCCCTTCTGTCCTTTCCCTTCTCTTCTGCCCTTTCTTTTCCCTTCTGCCTCTTTTCTGCCCCATATTTCCCTTCTGCCCTTTCTTTTCCCTTCTGTCCTTTCCTTTCCCTTCTGCCCTTTCTTTTCCCTTCTGTCCTTTCCCTTCTCTTCTGCCCTTTCTTTTCCCTTCTGCCTCTTTTCTGCTCCATATTTTCCTTTCCGCCCTTTCTTTTCCCTTCTGTCCTTTCCCTTCCCTTCTGCCCTTTCTTTTCCCTTCTGTCCTTTCCCTTCCCTTCTGCCTCTCTTCTGCCCCATATTTTCTTTTCCGCCCTTTCTTTTCCCTTCTGTCCTTTCCCTTCTCTTCTGCCCTTTCTTTTCCCTTCTGCCTCTTTTCTGCTCCATATTTTCCTTTCCGCCCTTTCTTTTACCTTTTGCCCTTTCCCTTCCCTTCTGCCCTTTCTTTTCCCTTCTGTCCTTTCCCTTCCCTTCTGCCTCTTTTCTGCCCCATATTTTCTTTTCCGCCCTTTCTTTTCCCTTCTGTCCTTTCCCTTCTCTTCTGCCCTTTCTTTTCCCTTCTGCCTCTTTTCTGCCCCATATTTTCCTTTCCGCCCTTTCTTTTCCCTTCTGTCCTTTCCCTTCTCTTCTGCCCTTTCTTTTCCCTTCTGCCTCTTTTCTGCTCCATATTTTCCTTTCCGCCCTTTCTTTTCCCTTCTGTCCTTTCCCTTCTCTTCTACCCTTTCTTTTCCCTTCTGCCTCTTTTCTGACCCATATTTTCCTTTCCGCCCTTTCTTTTCCCTTCTGTCCTTTCCCTTCTCTTCCGCCCTTTCTTTTCCCTTCTGTCCTTTCCCTTCTCTTCTGCCCTTTCTTTTCCCTTCTGCCTCTTTTCTGCCCCATATTTTCCTTTCCGCCCTTTCTTTTCCCTTCTGTCCTTTCCCTTCTCTTCTACCCTTTCTTTTCCCTTCTGCCTCTTTTCTGCCCCATATTTTCCTTTCCGCCCTTTCTTTTCCCTTCTGTCCTTTCCCTTCTCTTCTGTCCTTTCCCTTCTCTTCTGCCCTTTCTTTTCCCTTCTGCCTCTTTTCTGCCCCATATTTTCTTTTCCGCCCTTTCTTTTCCCTTCTGTCCTTTCCCTTCTCTTCTGCCCTTTCTTTTCCCTTCTGCCTCTTTTCTGCCCCATATTTTCCTCTCCGCCCTTTCTTTTCCCTTCTGTCCTTTCCCTTCTCTTCTGCCCTTTCTTTTCCCTTCTGCCCTTTCTTTTCCCTTCTGTCCTTTCCCTTCCCTTCTGCCTCTTTTCTGCCCCATATTTTCTTTTCCGCCCTTTCTTTTCCCTTCTGTCCTTTCCCTTCTCTTCTGCCCTTTCTTTTCCCTTCTGCCTCTTTTCTGACCCATATTTTCCTTTCCGCCCTTTCTTTTCCCTTCTGTCCTTTCCCTTCTCTTCCGCCCTTTCTTTTCCCTTCTGTCCTTTCCCTTCTCTTCTGCCCTTTCTTTTCCCTTCTGCCTCTTTTCTGCCCCATATTTTCCCTTCTGTCCTTTCCCTTCTCTTCTACCCTTTCTTTTCCCTTCTGCCTCTTTTCTGCCCCATATTTTCCTTTTGCCCTTTCTTTTCCCTTCTGTCCTTTCCCTTCTCTTCTGTCCTTTCCCTTCCCTTCTGCCTCTTTTCTGCCCCATATTTTCTTTTCCGCCCTTTCTTTTTCCTTCTGTCCTTTCCCTTCTCTTCTGCCCTTTCTTTTCCCTTCTGCCTCTTTTCTGCCCCATATTTCCCTTCTGCACTTTCTTTTCCCTTCTGTCCTTTCCCTTCCCTTCTGCCTCTTTTCTGACCCATATTTTCCTTTCCGCCCTTTCTTTTCCCTTCTGTCCTTTCCCTTCTCTTCTGTCCTTTCCCTTCTCTTCTGCCTCTTTTCTGCTCCATATTTTCCTTTCCGCCCTTTCTTTTACCTTTTGCCCTTTCCCTTCCCTTCTGCCCTTTCTTTTCCCTTCTGTCCTTTCCCTTCCCTTCTGCCTCTTTTCTGCCCCATATTTTCCTTTCCGCCCTTTCTTTTCCTTTCCGCCCTTTCTTTTCCCTTCTGTCCTTTCCCCTCTTTTCTGCCCCATATTTTCCTTTCCGCCCTTTCTTTTCCCTTCTGTCCTTTCCATTCTCTTCTGTCCTTTCCCTTCCCTTCTGCCTCTTTTCTGCCCCATATTTTCTTTTCCGCCCTTTCTTTTCCCTTCTGTCCTTTCCCTTCTCTTCTGCCCTTTCTTTTCCCTTCTACCTCTTTTCTGCCCCATATTTTCCTCTCCGCCCTTTCTTTTCCCTTCTGTCCTTTCCCTTCTCTTCTGCCCTTTCTTTTCCCTTCTGCCCTTTCTTTTCCCTTCTGCCTCTTTTCTGCTCCATATTTTCCTTTCCGCCCTTTCTTTTCCCTTCTGTCCTTTCCCTTCTCTTCTACCCTTTCTTTTCCCTTCTGCCTCTTTTCTGACCCATATTTTCCTTTCCGCCCTTTCTTTTCCCTTCTGTCCTTTCCCTTCTCTTCTGCCCTTTCTTTTCCCTTCTGTCCTTTCCCTTCTCTTCTGCCCTTTCTTTTCCCTTCTGCCTCTTTTCTGACCCATATTTTCCTTTCCGCCCTTTCTTTTCCCTTCTGTCCTTTCCCTTCTCTTCTACCCTTTCTTTTCCCTTCTGCCTCTTTTCTGCCCCATATTTTCCTTTCCGCCCTTTCTTTTCCCTTCTGTCCTTTCCCTTCTCTTCTGCCCTTTCTTTTCCCTTCTGCCTCTTTTCTGCCCCATATTTTCCTTTCCGCCCTTTCTTTTCCCTTCTGTCCTTTCCCTTCTCTTCTGTCCTTTCCCTTCTCTTCTGCCTCTTTTCTGCTCCATATTTTCCTTTCCGCCCTTTCTTTTACCTTTTGCCCTTTCCCTTCCCTTCTGCCCTTTCTTTTCCCTTCTGTCCTTTCCCTTCCCTTCTGCCTCTTTTCTGCCCCATATTTTCTTTTCCGCCCTTTCTTTTCCCTTCTGTCCTTTCCCTTCTCTTCTGCCCTTTCTTTTCCCTTCTGCCTCTTTTCTGCCCCATATTTTCCTTTCCGCCCTTTCTTTTCCCTTCTGTCCTTTCCCTTCTCTTCTGCCCTTTCTTTTCCCTTCTGCCCTTTCTTTTCCCTTCTGCCTCTTTTCTGCTCCATATTTTCCTTTCCGCCCTTTCTTTTCCCTTCTGTCCTTTCCCTTCTCTTCTGCCCTTTCTTTTCCCTTCTGCCTCTTTTCTGCCCCATATTTTCCTTTCCGCCCTTTCTTTTCCCTTCTGTCCTTTCCCTTCTCTTCTACCCTTTCTTTTCCCTTCTGCCTCTTTTCTGACCCATATTTTCCTTTCCGCCCTTTCTTTTCCCTTCTGTCCTTTCCCTTCTCTTCTACCCTTTCTTTTCCCTTCTGCCTCTTTTCTGCCCCATATTTTCCTTTCCGCCCTTTCTTTTCCCTTCTGTCCTTTCCCTTCTCTTCTGCCCTTTCTTTTCCCTTCTGCCTCTTTTCTGCCCCATATTTTCCTTTCCGCCCTTTCTTTTCCCTTCTGTCCTTTCCCTTCTCTTCTGTCCTTTCCCTTCTCTTCTGCCTCTTTTCTGCTCCATATTTTCCTTTCCGCCCTTTCCCTTCCCTTCTGCCCTTTCCCTTCCCTTCTGCCCTTTCTTTTCCCTTCTGTCCTTTCCCTTCCCTTCTGCCTCTTTTCTGCCCCATATTTTCTTTTCCGCCCTTTCTTTTCCCTTCTGTCCTTTCCCTTCTCTTCTGCCCTTTCTTTTCCCTTCTGCCTCTTTTCTGCCCCATATTTTCCTTTCCGCCCTTTCTTTTCCCTTCTGTCCTTTCCCTTCTCTTCTGCCCTTTCTTTTCCCTTCTGCCTCTTTTCTGCCCCATATTTTCCCTTCTGTCCTTTCCCTTCTCTTCTGCCCTTTCTTTTCCCTTCTGCCTCTTTTCTGCCCCATATTTCCCTTCTGCACTTTCTTTTCCCTTCTGTCCTTTCCCTTCCCTTCTGCCTCTTTTCTGACCCATATTTTCCTTTCCGCCCTTTCTTTTCCCTTCTGTCCTTTCCCTTCTCTTCTGTCCTTTCCCTTCTCTTCTGCCTCTTTTCTGCTCCATATTTTCCTTTCCGCCCTTTCTTTTACCTTTTGCCCTTTCCCTTCCCTTCTGCCCTTTCTTTTCCCTTCTGTCCTTTCCCTTCCCTTCTGCCTCTTTTCTGCCCCATATTTTCCTTTCCGCCCTTTCTTTTCCTTTCCGCCCTTTCTTTTCCCTTCTGTCCTTTCCCCTCTTTTCTGCCCCATATTTTCCTTTCCGCCCTTTCTTTTCCCTTCTGTCCTTTCCATTCTCTTCTGTCCTTTCCCTTCCCTTCTGCCTCTTTTCTGCCCCATATTTTCTTTTCCGCCCTTTCTTTTCCCTTCTGTCCTTTCCCTTCTCTTCTGCCCTTTCTTTTCCCTTCTACCTCTTTTCTGCCCCATATTTTCCTCTCCGCCCTTTCTTTTCCCTTCTGTCCTTTCCCTTCTCTTCTGCCCTTTCTTTTCCCTTCTGCCCTTTCTTTTCCCTTCTGCCTCTTTTCTGCTCCATATTTTCCTTTCCGCCCTTTCTTTTCCCTTCTGTCCTTTCCCTTCTCTTCTACCCTTTCTTTTCCCTTCTGCCTCTTTTCTGACCCATATTTTCCTTTCCGCCCTTTCTTTTCCCTTCTGTCCTTTCCCTTCTCTTCTGCCCTTTCTTTTCCCTTCTGTCCTTTCCCTTCTCTTCTGCCCTTTCTTTTCCCTTCTGCCTCTTTTCTGCCCCATATTTTCCTTTCCGCCCTTTTACCTTTTGCCCTTTCCCTTCCCTTCTGCCCTTTCTTTTCCCTTCTGTCCTTTCCCTTCTTTTCTGACCCATATTTTCCTTTCCGCCCTTTCTTTTCTCTTCTACCCTTTCTTTTCCCTTCTGCCTCTTTTCTGACCCATATTTTCCTTTCCGCCCTTTCTTTTCCCTTCTGTCCTTTCCCTTCTCTTCTACCCTTTCTTTTCCCTTCTGCCTCTTTTCTGCCCCATATTTTCCTTTCCGCCCTTTCTTTTCCCTTCTGTCCTTTCCCTTCTCTTCTGCCCTTTCTTTTCCCTTCTACCTCTTTTCTGCCCCATATTTTCCTCTCCGCCCTTTCTTTTCCCTTCTGTCCTTTCCCTTCTCTTCTGCCCTTTCTTTTCCCTTCTGCCCTTTCTTTTCCCTTCTGCCTCTTTTCTGCTCCATATTTTCCTTTCCGCCCTTTCTTTTCCCTTCTGTCCTTTCCCTTCTCTTCTACCCTTTCTTTTCCCTTCTGCCTCTTTTCTGACCCATATTTTCCTTTCCGCCCTTTCTTTTCCCTTCTGTCCTTTCCCTTCTCTTCTGCCCTTTCTTTTCCCTTCTGTCCTTTCCCTTCTCTTCTGCCCTTTCTTTTCCCTTCTGCCTCTTTTCTGCCCCATATTTTCCTTTCCGCCCTTTTACCTTTTGCCCTTTCCCTTCCCTTCTGCCCTTTCTTTTCCCTTCTGTCCTTTCCCTTCTTTTCTGACCCATATTTTCCTTTCCGCCCTTTCTTTTCTCTTCTACCCTTTCTTTTCCCTTCTGCCTCTTTTCTGACCCATATTTTCCTTTCCGCCCTTTCTTTTCCCTTCTGTCCTTTCCCTTCTCTTCTGCCCTTTCTTTTCCCTTCTGCCTCTTTTCTGCCCCATATTTTCCTTTCCGCCCTTTCTTTTCCCTTCTGTCCTTTCCCTTCTCTTCTGTCCTTTCCCTTCTCTTCTGCCTCTTTTCTGCTCCATATTTTCCTTTCCGCCCTTTCTTTTACCTTTTGCCCTTTCCCTTCCCTTCTGCCCTTTCTTTTCCCTTCTGTCCTTTCCCTTCCCTTCTGCCTCTTTTCTGCCCCATATTTTCTTTTCCGCCCTTTCTTTTCCCTTCTGTCCTTTCCCTTCTCTTCTGCCCTTTCTTTTCCCTTCTGCCTCTTTTCTGCCCCATATTTTCCTTTCCGCCCTTTCTTTTCCCTTCTGTCCTTTCCCTTCTCTTCTGCCCTTTCTTTTCCCTTCTGCCCTTTCTTTTCCCTTCTGCCTCTTTTCTGCTCCATATTTTCCTTTCCGCCCTTTCTTTTCCCTTCTGTCCTTTCCCTTCTCTTCTACCCTTTCTTTTCCCTTCTGCCTCTTTTCTGACCCATATTTTCCTTTCCGCCCTTTCTTTTCCCTTCTGTCCTTTCCCTTCTCTTCTACCCTTTCTTTTCCCTTCTGCCTCTTTTCTGCCCCATATTTTCCTTTCCGCCCTTTCTTTTCCCTTCTGTCCTTTCCCTTCTCTTCTGCCCTTTCTTTTCCCTTCTGCCTCTTTTCTGCCCCATATTTTCCTTTCCGCCCTTTCTTTTCCCTTCTGTCCTTTCCCTTCTCTTCTGTCCTTTCCCTTCTCTTCTGCCTCTTTTCTGCTCCATATTTTCCTTTCCGCCCTTTCTTTTACCTTTTGCCCTTTCCCTTCCCTTCTGCCCTTTCTTTTCCCTTCTGTCCTTTCCCTTCCCTTCTGCCTCTTTTCTGCCATATTTTCCTCTCCGCCCTTTCTTTTCCCTTCTGTCCTTTCCCTTCTCTTCTACCCTTTCTTTTCCCTTCTGCCTCTTTTCTGACCCATATTTTCCTTTCCGCCCTTTCTTTTCCCTTCTGTCCTTTCCCTTCTCTTCTGTCCTTTCCCTTCTCTTCTGCCTCTTTTCTGCTCCATATTTTCCTTTCCGCCCTTTCTTTTCCCTTCTGTCCTTTCCCTTCCCTTCTGCCCTTTCTTTTCCCTTCTGTCCTTTCCCTTCCCTTCTGCCTCTTTTCTGCTCCATATTTTCCTTTCCGCCCTTTCTTTTCCCTTCTGTCCTTTCCCTTCCCTTCTGCCCTTTCTTTTACCTTTTGCCCTTTCCCTTCCCTTCTGCCCTTTCTTTTCCCTTCTGTCCTTTCCCTTCCCTTCTGCCTCTTTTCTGCCCCATATTTTCCTTTCCGCCCTTTCTTTTCCCTTCTGTCCTTTCCCTTCTCTTCTACCCTTTCTTTTCCCTTCTGTCTCTTTTCTGACCCATATTTTCCTTTCCGCCCTTTCTTTTCCCTTCTGTCCTTTCCCTTCTCTTCTACCCTTTCTTTTCCCTTCTGCCTCTTTTCTGCCCCATATTTTCCTTTCCGCCCTTTCCCTTCCCTTCTGCCCTTTCTTTTCCCTTCTGTCCTTTCCCTTCCCTTCTGCCTCTTTTCTGCCCCATATTTTCTTTTCCGCCCTTTCTTTTCCCTTCTGTCCTTTCCCTTCTCTTCTGCCCTTTCTTTTCCCTTCTGCCTCTTTTCTGCCCCATATTTTCCTTTCCGCCCTTTCTTTTCCCTTCTGTCCTTTCCCTTCTCTTCTGCCCTTTCTTTTCCCTTCTGCCCTTTCTTTTCCCTTCTGCCTCTTTTCTGCTCCATATTTTCCTTTCCGCACTTTCTTTTCCCTTCTGTCCTTTCCCTTCTCTTCTACCCTTTCTTTTCCCTTCTGCCTCTTTTCTGACCCATATTTTCCTTTCCGCCCTTTCTTTTCCCTTCTGTCCTTTCCCTTCTCTTCTACCCTTTCTTTTCCCTTCTGTCCTTCCCTTCTCTTCTGCCCTTTCTTTTCCCTTCTGTCCTTTCCCTTCTCTTCTACCCTTTCTTTTCCCTTCTGTCCTTTCCCTTCTCTTCTACCCTTTCTTTTCCCTTCTGCCTCTTTTCTGACCCATATTTTCCTTTCCGCCCTTTCTTTTCCCTTCTGTCCTTTCCCTTCTCTTCTACCCTTTCTTTTCCCTTCTGTCCTTTCCCTTCTCTTCTACCCTTTCTTTTCCCTTCTGCCTCTTTTCTGACCCATATTTTCCTTTCCGCCCTTTCTTTTCCCTTCTGTCCTTTCCCTTCTCTTCCGCCCTTTCTTTTCCCTTCTGTCCTTTCCCTTCTCTTCTGCCCTTTCTTTTCCCTTCTGTCCTTTCCCTTCTCTTCTGCCCTTTCTTTTCCCTTCTGTCCTTTCCCTTCTCTTCTACCCTTTCTTTTCCCTTCTGCCTCTTTTCTGACCCATATTTTCCTTTCCGCCCTTTCTTTTCCCTTCTGTCCTTTCCCTTCTCTTCTGCCCTTTCTTTTCCCTTCTGCCTCTTTTCTGCCCCATATTTTCCTTTCCGCCCTTTCTTTTCCCTTCTGTCCTTTCCCTTCTCTTCTGCCCTTTCTTTTCCCTTCTGCCTCTTTTCTGCCCCATATTTTCCTTTCCGCCCTTTCTTTTCCCTTCTGTCCTTTCCCTTCTCTTCTGTCCTTTCCCTTCTCTTCTGTCCTTTCCCTTCTCTTCTGTCCTTTCCCTTCTCTTCTGCCTCTTTTCTGCTCCATATTTTCCTTTCCGCCCTTTCTTTTACCTTTTGCCCTTTCCCTTCCCTTCTGCCCTTTCTTTTCCCTTCTGTCCTTTCCCTTCCCTTCTGCCTCTTTTCTGCCCCATATTTTCTTTTCCGCCCTTTCTTTTCCCTTCTGTCCTTTCCCTTCTCTTCTGTCCTTTCCCTTCTCTTCTGCCCTTTCTTTTCCCTTCTGCCCTTTCTTTTCCCTTCTGCCTCTTTTCTGCTCCATATTTTCCTTTCCGCCCTTTCTTTTCCCTTCTGTCCTTTCCCTTCTCTTCCGCCCTTTCTTTTCCCTTCTGTCCTTTCCCTTCTCTCCTGCCCTTTCTTTTCCCTTCTGTCCTTTCCCTTCTCTTCTACCCTTTCTTTTCCCTTCTGCCTCTTTTCTGACCCATATTTTCCTTTCCGCCCTTTCTTTTCCCTTCTGTCCTTTCCCTTCTCTTCTACCCTTTCTTTTCCCTTCTGCCTCTTTTCTGCCCCATATTTTCCTTTCCGCCCTTTCTTTTCCCTTCTGTCCTTTCCCTTCTCTTCTGCCCTTTCTTTTCCCTTCTGTCCTTTCCCTTTTCTTCTGCCCTTTCTTTTCCCTTCTGCCTCTTTTCTGCCCCATATTTTCCTTTCCGCCCTTTCTTTTCCCTTCTGTCCTTTCCCTTCTCTTCTGCCTCTTTTCTGCTCCATATTTTCCTTTCCGCCCTTTCTTTTACCTTTTGCCCTTTCCCTTCTCTTCTACCCTTTCTTTTCCCTTCTGTCTCTTTTCTGACCCATATTTTCCTTTCCGCCCTTTCTTTTCCCTTCTGTCCTTTCCCTTCTCTTCTACCCTTTCTTTTCCCTTCTGCCTCTTTTCTGCCCCATATTTTCCTTTCCGCCCTTTCTTTTCCCTTCTGTCCTTTCCCTTCTCTTCTGCCTCTTTTCTGCTCCATATTTTCCTTTCCGCCCTTTCTTTTCCCTTCTGTCCTTTCCCTTCTCTTCTGCCCTTTCTTTTCCCTTCTGCCTCTTTTCTGCCCCATATTTTCCTTTCCGCCCTTTCTTTTCCCTTCTGTCCTTTCCCTTCTCTTCTGTCCTTTCCCTTCCCTTCTGCCTCTTTTCTGCCCCATATTTTCTTTTCCGCCCTTTCTTTTCCCTTCTGTCCTTTCCCTTCTCTTCTGCCCTTTCTTTTCCCTTCTGCCTCTTTTCTGCCCCATATTTTCCTTTCCGCCCTTTCTTTTCCCTTCTGTCCTTTCCCTTCTCTTCTGCCCTTTCTTTTCCCTTCTGCCCTTTCTTTTCCCTTCTGCCTCTTTTCTGACCCATATTTTCCTTTCCGCCCTTTCTTTTCCCTTCTGTCCTTTCCCTTCTCTTCTACCCTTTCTTTTCCCTTCTGTCCTTTCCCTTCTCTTCTACCCTTTCTTTTCCCTTCTGCCTCTTTTCTGACCCATATTTTCCTTTCCGCCCTTTCTTTTCCCTTCTGTCCTTTCCCTTCTCTTCCGCCCTTTCTTTTCCCTTCTGTCCTTTCCCTTCTCTTCTGCCCTTTCTTTTCCCTTCTGTCCTTTCCCTTCTCTTCTGCCCTTTCTTTTCCCTTCTGTCCTTTCCCTTCTCTTCTACCCTTTCTTTTCCCTTCTGCCTCTTTTCTGACCCATATTTTCCTTTCCGCCCTTTCTTTTCCCTTCTGTCCTTTCCCTTCTCTTCTGCCCTTTCTTTTCCCTTCTGCCTCTTTTCTGCCCCATATTTTCCTTTCCGCCCTTTCTTTTCCCTTCTGTCCTTTCCCTTCTCTTCTGCCCTTTCTTTTCCCTTCTGCCTCTTTTCTGCCCCATATTTTCCTTTCCGCCCTTTCTTTTCCCTTCTGTCCTTTCCCTTCTCTTCTGTCCTTTCCCTTCACTTCTGTCCTTTCCCTTCTCTTCTGCCTCTTTTCTGCTCCATATTTTCCTTTCCGCCCTTTCTTTTACCTTTTGCCCTTTCCCTTCCCTTCTGCCCTTTCTTTTCCCTTCTGTCCTTTCCCTTCCCTTCTGCCTCTTTTCTGCCCCATATTTTCTTTTCCGCCCTTTCTTTTCCCTTCTGTCCTTTCCCTTCTCTTCTGCCCTTTCTTTTCCCTTCTGCCTCTTTTCTGCCCCATATTTTCCTTTCCGCCCTTTCTTTTCCCTTCTGTCCTTTCCCTTCTCTTCTGTCCTTTCCCTTCTCTTCTGCCCTTTCTTTTCCCTTCTGCCCTTTCTTTTCCCTTCTGCCTCTTTTCTGCTCCATATTTTCCTTTCCGCCCTTTCTTTTCCCTTCTGTCCTTTCCCTTCTCTTCTACCCTTTCTTTTCCCTTCTGCCTCTTTTCTGACCCATATTTTCCTTTCCGCCCTTTCTTTTCCCTTCTGTCCTTTCCCTTCTCTTCCGCCCTTTCTTTTCCCTTCTGTCCTTTCCCTTCTCTCCTGCCCTTTCTTTTCCCTTCTGTCCTTTCCCTTCTCTTCTACCCTTTCTTTTCCCTTCTGCCTCTTTTCTGACCCATATTTTCCTTTCCGCCCTTTCTTTTCCCTTCTGTCCTTTCCCTTCTCTTCTACCCTTTCTTTTCCCTTCTGCCTCTTTTCTGCCCCATATTTTCCTTTCCGCCCTTTCTTTTCCCTTCTGTCCTTTCCCTTCTCTTCTGCCCTTTCTTTTCCCTTCTGTCCTTTCCCTTTTCTTCTGCCCTTTCTTTTCCCTTCTGCCTCTTTTCTGCCCCATATTTTCCTTTCCGCCCTTTCTTTTCCCTTCTGTCCTTTCCCTTCTCTTCCGCCCTTTCTTTTCCCTTCTGTCCTTTCCCTTCTCTTCTGCCCTTTCTTTTCCCTTCTGTCCTTTCCCTTCTCTTCTACCCTTTCTTTTCCCTTCTGTCCTTTCCCTTCTCTTCTACCCTTTCTTTTCCCTTCTGCCTCTTTTCTGACCCATATTTTCCTTTCCGCCCTTTCTTTTCCCTTCTGTCCTTTCCCTTCTCTTCTACCCTTTCTTTTCCCTTCTGTCCTTTCCCTTCTCTTCTGCCCTTTCTTTTCCCTTCTGTCCTTTCCCTTCTCTTCTACCCTTTCTTTTCCCTTCTGTCCTTTCCCTTCTCTTCTACCCTTTCTTTTCCCTTCTGCCTCTTTTCTGACCCATATTTTCCTTTCCGCCCTTTCTTTTCCCTTCTGTCCTTTCCCTTCTCTTCTACCCTTTCTTTTCCCTTCTGTCCTTTCCCTTCTCTTCTACCCTTTCTTTTCCCTTCTGCCTCTTTTCTGACCGATATTTTCCTTTCCGCCCTTTCTTTTCCCTTCTGTCCTTTCCCTTCTCTTCTACCCTTTCTTTTCCCTTCTGTCCTTTCCCTTCTCTTCTGCCCTTTCTTTTCCCTTCTGTCCTTTCCCTTCTCTTCTACCCTTTCTTTTCCCTTCTGTCCTTTCCCTTCTCTTCTACCCTTTCTTTTCCCTTCTGCCTCTTTTCTGACCCATATTTTCCTTTCCGCCCTTTCTTTTCCCTTCTGTCCTTTCCCTTCTCTTCTGCCCTTTCTTTTCCCTTCTGCCTCTTTTCTGCCCCATATTTTCCTTTCCGCCCTTTCTTTTCCCTTCTGTCCTTTCCCTTCTCTTCTGTCCTTTCCCTTCTCTTCTGTCCTTTCCCTTCTCTTCTGCCTCTTTTCTGCTCCATATTTTCCTTTCCGCCCTTTCTTTTACCTTTTGCCCTTTCCCTTCCCTTCTGCCCTTTCTTTTCCCTTCTGTCCTTTCCCTTCCCTTCTGCCTCTTTTCTGCCCCATATTTTCTTTTCCGCCCTTTCTTTTCCCTTCTGTCCTTTCCCTTCTCTTCTGCCCTTTCTTTTCCCTTCTGCCTCTTTTCTGCCCCATATTTTCCTTTCCGCCCTTTCTTTTCCCTTCTGTCCTTTCCCTTCTCTTCTGTCCTTTCCCTTCTCTTCTGCCCTTTCTTTTCCCTTCTGCCCTTTCTTTTCCCTTCTGCCTCTTTTCTGCTCCATATTTTCCTTTCCGCCCTTTCTTTTCCCTTCTGTCCTTTCCCTTCTCTTCCGCCCTTTCTTTTCCCTTCTGTCCTTTCCCTTCTCTCCTGCCCTTTCTTTTCCCTTCTGTCCTTTCCCTTCTCTTCTACCCTTTCTTTTCCCTTCTGCCTCTTTTCTGCCCCATATTTTCCTTTCCGCCCTTTCTTTTCCCTTCTGTCCTTTCCCTTCTCTTCTGCCCTTTCTTTTCCCTTCTGTCCTTTCCCTTTTCTTCTGCCCTTTCTTTTCCCTTCTGCCTCTTTTCTGCCCCATATTTTCCTTTCCGCCCTTTCTTTTCCCTTCTGTCCTTTCCCTTCTCTTCTGTCCTTTCCCTTCTCTTCTGCCTCTTTTCTGCTCCATATTTTCCTTTCCGCCCTTTCTTTTACCTTTTGCCCTTTCCCTTCCCTTCTGCCCTTTCTTTTCCCTTCTGTCCTTTCCCTTCCCTTCTGCCTCTTTTCTGCCCCATATTTTCTTTTCCGCCCTTTCTTTTCCCTTCTGTCCTTTCCCTTCTCTTCTGCCCTTTCTTTTCCCTTCTGCCTCTTTTCTGCCCCATATTTTCCTTTCCGCCCTTTCTTTTCCCTTCTGTCCTTTCCCTTCTCTTCTGCCCTTTCTTTTCCCTTCTGCCTCTTTTCTGCTCCATATTTTCCTTTCCGCCCTTTCTTTTCCCTTCTGTCCTTTCCCTTCTCTTCTACCCTTTCTTTTCCCTTCTGCCTCTTTTCTGCCCCATATTTTCCTTTCCGCCCTTTCTTTTCCCTTCTGTCCTTTCCCTTCTCTTCTGTCCTTTCCCTTCTCTTCTGCCTCTTTTCTGCTCCATATTTTCCTTTCCACCCTTTCTTTTACCTTTTGCCCTTTCCCTTCCCTTCTGCCCTTTCTTTTCCCTTCTGTCCTTTCCCTTCCCTTCTGCCTCTTTTCTGCCCCATATTTTCCTTTCCGCCCTTTCTTTTCCCTTCTGTCCTTTCCCTTCTCTTCTACCCTTTCTTTTCCCTTCTGTCTCTTTTCTGCCCCATATTTTCCTTTCCGCCCTTTCTTTTCCCTTCTGTCCTTTCCCTTCTCTTCTACCCTTTCTTTTCCCTTCTGCCTCTTTTCTGCTCCATATTTTCCTTTCCGCCCTTTCTTTTCCCTTCTGTCCTTTCCCTTCTCTTCTGCTCTTTCTTTTCCCTTCTGCCTCTTTTCTGCCCCATATTTTCCTTTCCGCCCTTTCTTTTCCCTTCTGTCCTTTCCCTTCTCTTCTGTCCTTTCCCTTCTCTTCTGCCTCTTTTCTGCTCCATATTTTCCTTTCCGCCCTTTCTTTTACCTTTTGCCCTTTCCCTTCCCTTCTGCCCTTTCTTTTCCCTTCTGTCCTTTCCCTTCCCTTCTGCCTCTTTTCTGCCCCATATTTTCCTTTCCGCCCTTTCTTTTCCCTTCTGTCCTTTCCCTTCTCTTCTACCCTTTCTTTTCCCTTCTGTCTCTTTTCTGACCCATATTTTCCTTTCCGCCCTTTCTTTTCCCTTCTGTCCTTTCCCTTCTCTTCTGCCCTTTCTTTTCCCTTCTGCCTCTTTTCTGCCCCATATTTTCCTTTCCGCCCTTTCTTTTCCCTTCTGTCCTTTCCCTTCTCTTCTACCCTTTCTTTTCCCTTCTGCCTCTTTTCTGCTCCATATTTTCCTTTCCGCCCTTTCTTTTCCCTTCTGTCCTTTCCCTTCTCTTCTACCCTTTCTTTTCCCTTCTGCCTCTTTTCTGCCCCATATTTTCCTTTCCGCCCTTTCTTTTCCCTTCTGTCCTTTCCCTTCTCTTCTACCCTTTCTTTTCCCTTCTGCCTCTTTTCTGCCCCATATTTTCCTTTCCGCCCTTTCTTTTCCCTTCTGTCCTTTCCCTTCTCTTCTGTCCTTTCCCTTCTCTTCTGCCTCTTTTCTGCTCCATATTTTCCTTTCCGCCCTTTCTTTTACCTTCTGCCCTTTCCCTTCCCTTCTGCCCTTTCTTTTCCCTTCTGTCCTTTCCCTTCCCTTCTGCCTCTTTTCTGCCCCATATTTTCCTTTCCGCCCTTTCTTTTCCCTTCTGTCCTTTCCCTTCTCTTCTACCCTTTCTTTTCCCTTCTGCCTCTTTTCTGCTCCATATTTTCCTTTCCGCCCTTTCTTTTCCCTTCTGTCCTTTCCCTTCTCTTCTGCCCTTTCTTTTCCCTTCTGCCTCTTTTCTGCCCCATATTTTCTTTTCCGCCCTTTCTTTTCCCTTCTGTCCTTTCCCTTCTCTTCTGCCCTTTCTTTTCCCTTCTGCCTCTTTTCTGCCCCATATTTTCCTTTCCGCCCTTTCTTTTCCCTTCTGTCCTTTCCCTTCTCTTCTGCCCTTTCTTTTCCCTTCTGACCTTTTTTTTTCCCTTCTGCCTCTTTTCTGCCCCATATTTTCCTTTCCGCCCTTTCTTTTCCCTTCTGTCCTTTCCCTTCTCTTCTGCCCTTTCTTTTCCCTTCTGACCTTTTTTTTTCCCTTCTGCCTCTTTTCTGCCCCATATTTTCCTTTCCGCCCTTTCTTTTCCCTTCTGTCCTTTCCCTTCTCTTCTGCCCTTTCTTTTCCCTTCTGCCCTTTCTTTTCCCTTCTGCCTCTTTTCTGCTCCATATTTTCCTTTCCGCCCTTTCTTTTCCCTTCTGTCCTTTCCCTTCTCTTCTACCCTTTCTTTTCCCTTCTGCCTCTTTTCTGACCCATATTTTCCTTTCCGCCCTTTCTTTTCCCTTCTGTCCTTTCCCTTCTCTTCCGCCCTTTCTTTTCCCTTCTGTCCTTTCCCTTCTCTTCTGCCCTTTCTTTTCCCTTCTGCCTCTTTTCTGCCCCATATTTTCCTTTCCGCCCTTTCTTTTCTCTTCTGTCCTTTCCCTTCTCTTCTGCCTCTTTTCTGCTCCATATTTTCCTTTCCGCCCTTTCTTTTCCCTTCTGTCCTTTCCCTTCTCTTCTGCCCTTTCTTTTCCCTTCTGCCTCTTTTCTGACCCATATTTTCCTTTCCGCCCTTTCTTTTACCTTTTGCCCTTTCTTTCCTTCACTGTGGCATAAATTCCTCTCATCCACATTTGGTTAAATCCAATTCCTTGTTGGTTGCCACACATGAAGGAATACATTTTGTGAAATGGTTTATGATCAAATGCCTTCTTTAAGGCAATTATACAGAAATATATTTTTCTTTTTTATGAGGTGTATGCAGAAGTTATTAACACCACCTTTTTTTTTTTTAAACTAGAGACTGTATATATGTTTATTATATTTTAATTTCTTATAAGATAGAAACTGTGGATACTTTTGCCCACAACTAATAATAAGCTTAAATTTTTTTTTATCTTATTTTAAGCAAGATTTATTTGAACATTTGGTACTGTTGTATACACATAAACTTCTATTTTAAAACTTTGAGAACTTAAAAGTTAAAAATGAGGCTGAATTAAAATTTGAAGTTCACTTCGATTCACTGAACATTTTTGGAAGCCATTTGTATCAAACCCAAAGCCAGAATAAACAGAAAATGTCTTTGATATAGTTGCTGATGTAGAGGAACTGAATGGTAGCAATAATAAATAAAATTATTCCTGTCAATGTTTTGTGATGGCTATATAATATTTATTTTCTGGTTGGATCATTCTTCTGTTTGTTTAATATGACTAAGCATTTTTTATCACTAGTTTTGGTTTTCAGCTTCCAGAAAAGAATGAAAACGAAATATGAAATACGTAGTCAAAAACTTCATAATAAAATGGAGTCAGCAGCTAATGAAATAATCTGAAATGATGTACCTACAACCAAAAATTCCATCAGAAATGAAAGAAGATATTTCAGTGGCATTCACAATGTGTCTTGAAATAAACACAGATAATTTCAAATTGATGTCAAAAATTAATCATTATGAAGAAGGCTACTATTATGGGTATCAAGTTAGATCAAGCTTAGGCTTGCTACTAGTAACATGTAACCCAGTACGACCTGTCGCATAGACAGGTGCTTAGTATCTAAACCACTAGTTTTTCTACTGGTGAGGAAAGTGCACATCACCCCACAGAACAAAAAATCAAGACACACACACACACACACACACATACATACATACATACATACATACACATATATATATATATATATATATATATATATATATATATATATATATATATATATATATATAAAAGTGAACATAGAAGTCAACACTTAGAGGCGACAGTCTGTTTCATGCTAGATGCAATTGTCAGGCCACCCTAAGTCGCCTCTAAGTGTTGACTTTTATGTTCACTTTTATATTTACACACGCTCTATCTCTGATATTGAGCACTTTATCCCATAAATATAGCACATCTTAAGACTATATTTCTTCATATATATATATATATATATATATATATATGTATGTATGAAGTGAAGGAGAGAGAATCTACCAAAAAATGTAATAGACACTTCAGGAAAGGAAAAACTTGTATAGATATTGAAATACTAAATTTATTCAGACATCACAAGATTAATACAAGTTACCTTTGTTGAATAACAGCCATGAGGGTAATGCCATCTGTCAAGAAAATATTGTACTACAGTAAACAGTATTATTGCATTTTGATAAAACTAGGAATGACAAGTTTTTCCTTTCCTGAATTGTGTATGCATATTTTTGGCAGTGTGTGTGTGTGTGTATGTATATATATATATATATATATATATATATATATATATATATACACACACACACACACACAATGCTAGTATGGGATCTCAAGCCTTGAATGCCAAGCTTTCTAGAGATGGCACCTTGATAAAAACACTTGGTGTACTTGTACTACCATGAGTATCTGAGTTGGGTATCAAGAAGACCATTTGGCCTTGTAAAAAACTTGCTTTAAATCATGATGACAAATCCTTTGTCTGGCAGGAACCACTTTTCTTTGTGCAATAATAATCCCAGTTCTGCCTCAACAAAAAGATATAGCTACATATGTATGCATTGAGAGAATAAAGAAGCATTCTATGTAGAATATTGTATGTCATTTCAAATGCTAAAAGTAGACGAGTAAAGCAAAAATAAATATTAAGATTTTAGAAGAAAATAAAAAAATTATTTTCACTTAGTTATTCTGGATTTGTTGGTATATGTAATAATTTCCTAATGACTTTGATGATAAGAAACCTGTAATTTTTATCTGGTAATCTTTTAGAATGATATCGTCTTGCTTATTTTTAAAAAATTTTAACTTACCTTCGTAGCAGCCTCTGCTAATGCAATGCCTTTATATGTCTATATCCATTTTTTCTATTATGCAAAATATATTTCCACCATCTTCACTGGAGCACTCAGAAGAATTAGTTATTATTAGTTATTAGCCTTTTGTCTCTATCTATGCTAATGGCAATATTAGCTGTTTCCTTATTAGGAAGCATTCAGCATTCATTGACTGAGTAGCCAGTGCTGCTGTTGGTTAAAATTTATAAAAACTTTCTCTCCAAATAATTTTTCAGAAAATAGATTTCTCAAGTCCAGTAGTTGCTATTCTTCTTTCCAGTATTGATTGGAATTTCCTTTCTAGTCTTTTGTTTGAGGTCACATGTAATGTCCGCATCTTGATTATGTCATTATTCTCTCTTCAAGTTGCATGTGCTATCCATTTTAGTTGTTGCTGCTGTTGATAATCCTCAAGTGATGTGCTTTTTACTGTCTGGCACAGTTGTTTGTGATTCTGTAGCACTAGTACCCAAGGTTCAAAGGAGGATGGTCCATGCTGAGACCTACATGTTTCATTCACTGAAAGCCATTTTTAACCATTGATCTGAGAAAGTAGTTCTATACAGCTGACAGTTTAGATATTTCTGGCACCATGGATAGCATCCATATGGAAATCTTGATCTGGCTAGACATTTAAAGAACAAAACTTGAGTTTTTAGGTTTTGTGGTAACTCATGATGTTTAGCAAATCTACTCTGAGCACAGCCTATTCTTTATTCACTTTCTTTTTTTCATATACTTAGTTTGTTATGACTGAGATATATACACAGAAATATTTGAAGTGTTTGATATTTACTGATCCCACATCCTGCATTTTTATATTGGATTCTGGGTGCATGTTATTCCTAGTTTAATTCCATATCCTAGTTTCCGTTTTGGAAAGGCTATCATAAATTGATAACTCAATTATTTAGTCTGTTAATCATATCTTAACTATTAATTTTTACTGTTTTATCTTTCATCTCATTATTGTTACTTTTTAGTGCAACAATCATGTTATTTTACATTCTGATACTGTTAAGCAAATAATATGGAGTAAAAACAAAGACAATTTAAGACTATTGTGTTTACTACTACTACTACTATCAATGATAATAATTATAGGTGTAGACAAACAATATAGCATTAAGAAAATTGGATGAGAAAAATGTAGCTATATGGCTAGTTTAATGCCACCTGATAGTTAAGCTCCATGTTTAATTGGTAAGGCATAATTCCAAGTCAGGTAGGCTCCCAATGTGAGATGTGAGTTCAAATCTTATTGGACATGACTACTTTATTATTTCCAACCTATACTGCATTGATAGAACTTCTGAAGTGTAAAATGACCTAATCATTGACATTAAAGGCAACAATAATGAAAAGTATGAGTAAAAAAAATGAAATAACCATTGTTAGTTTGTTTCTGTGTTTTGATTGTGTTGTAACCTAGAAAGTGTTACTGAATGAGGAATAACCAAAACAGAGGTTGGAAATGAAATGGTAATCTTTATGACATCAACAAAATACAACACTCGCTAGCAGTGTGAAGTAGGTAAACCACTGCTAGTGGTGTCCAACATGTTTGAGGATTGGGACATACCCATTAGTGTTCATAAGTATGGTATATAACAAATGCATAGATAATAAAATAGAAAATGTTTCTTTAAAATATATGCAACCTAAAAAATTCAGCTTCTAATCCCCCCCCCCGCCCAAAAAAAAACTCAGTGACTAAAATTCCAAGATTTGATTAATTTGTCTTGTGTAGAAACAAACTTATACAGAATGAATATTGAATGCTCACACTGACTCACCCCCCTACAAACTTTCATTCTTTGTCGTCCTTTATACTAACAATCCAGAGTCTAAACAGTTTTACTGCATGGAAATTATATTTAATAACAACTACTTTAAATAAAAAGCATAAATAATGAAAATATATTGAGAAAAATACAAACAAAAAAGTTCAACATGAAGTAATAACAGAAATAATAAAATAAACGCCTAATAAAATATCCCTACAATAAATGCTTGCCAGTTGCTGTACATTATTGCATGACTTTGTATGTGTTTAATTATTTTCTTTCTATTTGGGTGAAGTGGGGATTAGTTTTAAAAATTATAAAAATAAACACATCATTAAATAAGTATGTTTCAGTTTACTTTTCTACCCATTTAACCAACTTGTAGAGTTATTTCCCTTGTCAGTGATTGATGCTAAGACAAGGTGATACCTGCCTTGTTTTAGAGGATATGTCATATTAAAAAATGTGAACTTTTTCACACATTTTTTGTGTGAACTTATGACTGCTATTGCAGACACACACCATAAATATATAAGCTCAATTAGTTGATGCCTGTTTAAGCTTGACATCTACATGGATCTTAAATAATAGTTTTTACATTTTTCACTGGTTCTCAGGTTTTTTTTTTTTGTATTTTAATACTAATGTTCACCCATTACAAGGCCCAAGAGCCACTCAAGGTAGAAGATTATTGTGTGGTGTTGTATGAATGTAAGAGAAGGTAAGAAATACAATTCAGGAGGTTATGTAGAAAAGATAACAGTTTACCATAAACTTGAAGAGGTCAAGATTGTAGTGATTGGGACAACATCCTGCTGGGAATCTGTTCCACAAAGCAGAAGTCCTCGGGAAGAAGCTGTCCAAGTGTAACTTACTTTTTACTAATAGAATACGAAGGAAATATTATTGATATCAAATTGCCAAAAGACCTACTTGCTTAATCGGTTATGATGCTTTATACATTTGGAGCCTTCAATTTCCTCAACACAATTTCCTCAAATGCTTCAGGAAACCTCTTTAAAAACTCTGTCATAGATTTCTCAACTCCAGAATGTATATTGATTCTTTTAAGGGAATTTCGTAATGTCTTTATTTGTATTAATTTCTAAACAGAAACTTTTTTTCGGTCATTGTTTGAGAAAGAGCATTTTTGTTTCTACATTTTGGCAGAGAACAATCTTGGTGAATGAATTTAGAACACCAATAAAAGGTTTTGTCTTAAAAACTAAATTGTTTTAGTTTATAAATAGGAAAAATAAGGGAAATAAACAGTAAATCTAAAAATTAACTGAAATCTCCTGAAGAGTGGACTGAACAATTATGAAAAAGTTTGTCTCAGAAACTCTGAAGTTGAAATGCTGAATATAACATCAATCAGCTAAGTGACAAATTTTGTATTAATCTCTATCTATCTATCTATCTATCTATCTATCTATCTTAGTTTAAAAGCTGCCCTATCAGGTGGCATTTAAGCTAGCACCAACAGAGGGCTCTTGATTTAGACCTTCAGCTTGTTTAGGAGTTTGAGGGTCTTTGCATATTGTCAGCATTGGAAACACCCTTGGCTGCCATTTGATCTTGGTTTTCGTTTGCACGAGTCTTTCTTTTCCTTATTGCAGCCTTGGCTCTTTTTATTGCAATCTGGTCCTCTGTTGACAAAGATTTCTTTTTGAGAGGCATACTGCTGCCATATGTGATAGGCTGCAGAATAACTCAAAATTGATCGCTGCATTTAAGTATTGCTTTAACATTTAAGCTTACCTTTTAAAAGTTCAACAATAATTCTTCTGCCGCCACTTAATTTAAAGACAATTTGATGTGTGTAGGTCCTTAGCTACCATAAAAGCAATTATTTTTATTTCATGGGTGACTTTCACTGGATTTCACAATTAATTTTGATTATTTGATCAATCTGATTGACAGTCCAGAGAGTTTCATGTCAAAATGCTCATTGGGGCCGGATGTTTGATAAATCTGGTTTATTGAACATTGGCCCTGATAAGTGTTTTAACACATAACTCTTCAATCAGTCAGTCAAATATGTTAACTGAACTTTTATTGAATATATATATATATATATATATATATATATATATATATATATATATCTATTTTTCTTATTTTTGTATCTGATAATGGACGGGAGCATTCAGTGTTTAAAATTGTCCTATTTACATATATATATATATATATATATATATATATATAACAAATTTGTTCCACAAAAGTACTAAAGAGTACCATGCCAACACAACAAAAATAGTGCTCTGTACCTAAATGATAGTGCGAGATATTATTTTCAATAGCATGGAGTTATTCTATGCTCGACCATGACTACAGGTTGCATACATTTTAGACACACACTCATCAGTTAACCAACAGTTGTCTCTGTTGTGATAGGCATTTATTCCCTCTTGGCTAACCCAAGATTTTACATTAAGAGTAGTCAGTAGATACACAAATTGAACACTCCAACCAAAATTATAAATAATACAGCCAATACTCTAGGCTAGTAAATGTGTTGCCACCAGTCTTGAGGACAGGTGACATATCACCAAAAACCTACTATTGAAAATTATATATATATATATATATATATATATATATATATATATATATATATATTAAGTAAAACAATACTCATATGTTACTGCTTACCATGACTTAAAGTTTCATGTGGATGTTTATACTGCTGTCTCACAATCCTCAGGTGGTAAGAGTTGTGAGATACTCAGTTCCCTATTATTTTAAGCAACTGAGTATCTCATCACTCTTACCATCTGAGGATTGTTAGACAACAGCATGAACATCTAAGTGTCCATATGAAACTTTAAGCCAAAGAAAGCAGTAACATATATTTTCATATTGAACACTGTCTTTATAGCATAAAGACAGTGCTCAATGTAAACTATACTAAACAGAGCCAATATTAAAATATAAGTAAAACAATACTCGTATGATACACTATATAGCATCCGTGTTTGCCTTTATTATACAAAATGTATACAAGTTTCATTAAAAATGACTGACACCGTACTGTGGTTAAGTTTTTTTATTTTATTTTTATTTTGTGTTTTTATAATTTTCTTCTTTTCTGAACACAGATTACATGAAAATTGTCCAAATATTTTGGGTGCCTGAGTACTTTTGGCAATACTTTTAGCCATTATCAAGGATTTTTATTTTTGCTTTTAAGTGAATATATACACTGTACACACACACACATATATTTTGTCATCCACAGACAGACTGTTTCGCTGTTTCACAGCTCATCAGTGTGGCTAAACGTCCGGTTGCCTCTAGCTAGGATCGAAACCTGACTGAATTTGCGTCAGTCAGAACTTCTCCCACTAAGCCGTCGGCGCACGGCAGGGATGAAGGTGAATTTTAGCGTGTTTATTTTTAGATTTAGATAAACACACTGTGACTGACAGTGACTCAATTCTGCCAAAGAGTCGTGCAATATTAGCTTAAATAGTCACTGTTTACACATTCACACCTCAAACCAGAGAGCTCAATCAAAATTAATTTTTCAGAAGCCAATATATATATATATATATATATATATATATATATATATATATATAATTATTTTCAATACCAAGTTTTGGTGATGTGTTCTCCTGTGGGTGCATATGAGTGTGTGTGTATGTGCATATATATATATATATAATTTTTCTATAAATTTATAGATAATAAATTTACCTCAACTTATTTACTTCCTTTTAGAAAATATATATATATATATATATATATATATATATATATATATATATATATATATATATATATACATATGCACACGCACACACACACACACACACAAATTATTTTTTATCAAGAAGTAAATAACTTGAGGTAAATTTAGAAAAATACTGACCTTTCGCCCCCCCCCCAATGAAACAACAAATATGACAAAGTCTAAAATTGATTTTCTTTTAAATTAACAAAATCAGAAATATAATAAATGAAAATAGATTGAATCACTGTAATATCAGCCAAGTGAACTTTTCACTAAAACGAAAATGTCAAAATATGAGAACTATCTTCTCAAATAAGGAAGCAATATATTTTATTTTGGATTATTTTATGTAAAATTTCCTCATTCAAAATATCAACATCAAAATATTTTTGTCCAGTCCAATTTATACAATTATTTACCAATTCTAATTTTCTTAATAAGTGTTATTAATAATATTGGACTTTTTAGATGAAATTAGTTCTGTTTTGCACTTTCTTATATCTTAGTATGTGGTTATTCTTTTCACTCTTTCTCATCACCATGTCTTTATTATTCACTTTTTGCCTTTTAATTTCATTTACTGCTTTTCTCATTTTCCATTCTTTATTGCCTGTTTTGTGCTTAATTCCTGTTATTGCCTTTGTCGTTTTTCAACTTACTATATATTGAGACCCTGTTTACCAAACAGTTGAATTCATTTAGTATCAGAAAAGAGCTAAACTTACCAATATTTTTGTCTACTTTCATAGCCAATAGCTCAAAATTATTAGCTGGAAAATAATTTCACCTTCACCATTGCTTGAATAGAATTCTATCACTAAAGAAGTGAGCTTTTTTAAAATGTGGCTTTACTTTTGTCTTCATTTTAGTTGTTAATTATTTCTGACATTGTTCCAAGTTTTCAATATTATGAAATCAATTCAGAATCTATTAAATTTTAGATCATTGATCATCATTATAATATTTAATGCTTCCTTCTTTGCTGGTCTTTTAATATTTATTGATTTTACTTTCAGAATTAACATTGCAGAGTTAATTCTTTGTTTACCCAAAACCATTAGAAATACATACATAAATTCATTAAAGAAAGAATGAAGTTTTCTAATCTCATAAAAAAGCACAATGTGGTATCAAAAACTAAAATGTCTCCCTAAAATATAATAAATGTTTACCATTCACCCTTCCTATATTTGTTTTCCCTTTAGTTTGTGAGAATATAGATGTGTGGGTGGTGTAATGGATAGTGGCTTGGAATAAGAAATTAGAGAGCTGAGTTCGAATTCCAGTTGGGTTTATTACATTTACTTATATGCAAATACCCTTGGTTAAGGTATAAATCCATCTCATCCCCCAGCTAGGGAAAAATCATTTTTATTCTCAAAAAATATTCAGTATTCACTTGGGGCAGGGGGATTATTCTTACAATCCAAAATATGTTTCAAATTTAAATAACCTACAAAGGGTTGATAAGCCATAAAAAACAAAACAATTCAATCAATCAATCAATCAATCATAACAAGAATATAATTTTGAAGTGGATATTTTAAAGTTAACTTAATACTAATTTTATCATAGCAATTAATTATCTTTTAAATTAACTGGCTTCAAATAAAAGTAAAATCACTTAGGAAATTACAAGGATAAATTTTGGCAGGGTTACAATTGAAAGAAAATGAAAAAATTTATCATTGTGTCAGTGAACTTCATTAAAAATCATATATCTGTATAAGGAGATGCTGAAAAAGTTATTGGTATAATCCACTTCCCAAAATCTGACCAAATATCAAAATATCTTTTAGGCTGAACAATGTTCAGCATTCTCTTATTACACTTGTAAAAAGAAAAGGCAATTCACATGCTAACTTCAGGTTAGTTGTTGCAGTACTCTGAAAATTATTGTTTTTTTTGGGTAATATTGAAAAAAAATTTAAACTTGGTTGGGAGATCAATATTTGAAGATTTGTTTATCATTATTATACACTGATTTATTTGAACTCGTGTCCTCATCTTGGTTGTCATAGTCACAATGTTTCTGTTATTTCTCAGATGAGGAATTATCATTATTATACACTGATTTATTTGAACTCGTTTCCTCATCTTGATTGTTATAGTCACAATGTTTCAGTTACTTTTGAAATGATGTATTTTCATTATTATTGTATTAGATTTCAATACTGTATACATTATCAGATGTAATTTTCATCAGTTTTGGAATTGTTGAAGTCATAAAACAGATATAAAATTTCTCTTGCATTAGAAATTATGGTTGTGATTAACTATATGCACAACTAATAACTTATTTCTATAATTATTATTTGAAATGTGTATTTAGAAGAAAGAAACGACAATGTATTTCATTTATAAGACAAATAGAAAATGGATTAATCTTTTATCAGGAAAATAGTTTTAGTTACTAAAATATTAGCCGAGTCATTTAAATGGGTAACATTACAAACTTGAAGATATTTTTCTGAATTAATTGCAACTTGATGAAATTATGTATTTTCAGTTTTATTTTTCCTTTTTGTTCCCAGCTTGTAATTTCAGTTTCAAATTAATTTGGTTAATTTGATGTTTGATTTTGCCAAAACCTCTAACTGAAATGATAATGCTTTTTCACTGTATGTTCTTTTCTGTAGAGTTTTATAATTTCTATTTAGAATTGCAAATATTCAGTATTCTTAGAGTTGTTTGCTATATTCATTGATTTAAAAAAAACAAAAAAAAAAAACAAAGAAAAATCTCTCAGAGATTTGTAAATCATATATTCAATATTTTTTAATTCTTTTAGAAAATTCATTGTAATTCAACTAAATGAATAAATTTAAATTAAATGTTGAATATTTTTCTCCTCTTATAACAGAGAAAAGATATTGTGCTCAAATGAATGAAGTGTAATCTTGCTAAAGTGATGATGTTTTAACTAATAATTCTTGACAACAAAGCATTATTTAATATGTAAATGTAATTATTTAATGAGTTCATAATTTTTTAAATTATCTTACTTCAGTCATTTTTATTAATTAATGTCAACAAGTAAAAAATAATTATGCTTATTTTATGAATATTGTAACATATGCAATGAGTAATATTGCATGAAATCTGAGGGATAACAAATGTTCATTAAATGTTTGATTTGCAGTCGCTGACTTGATTATCAGCTGGAATGAAACGTGTCTCCATCTTGCCTCTTGGTTGGAAATCACTTGTCATTTTTGTTTTTCTATTCTTCTTTCTTAAAGAGTATTAACTTCATTGAGCAATTCAAATCTATCTATTTATTTATCTTTCTTGTCTTTACAACAACCTTTAGATTGTTGTACTTCCCAACTATCTTCAGGTGTCGGTTACATTTAGTTGCTTTCTTGGAATGTCTCATGGAAGTCTTTATTTCATCAATCTTCAACCTGTCGTCTATGCTGCCCTTCCAAAGGAATTTCATAACTTCTTTTTATTATAATCTCTTTCTCTTATGACATCTCTTTTGAGCTGGTGTATATTTCTAGTATTTCTACCTGATTCAAGGATTGAACTCATCACTTCCAGGGAACAAAATGAACTTTACCAGCACGTTTATCTATAAGGCTAAGTCCTGCATGATGAGGTTGAATGAATTAAAGTATCATAGTAATACCTTCTGATGTCTCAGAAACTCAGATAAAAGTCTTCACTCCATGTGTATCTCTTCAGAAAACTCTGTCTTTACAAGATGGCTTCTCTTCTGAATTTGATGTTATATTTTAAGAAGGCAAGCCTGCATTAAATGTCATGAAATTTTAAATAAAAAAAGCCACCTGTTTGGCAGTATTTTGTCTACATTATTTAATGAGTCATAACTACAATAAATTACTTAAATTGTTATTACATGTTTCAAAATTTTTTATTTCTAAATTAATTACTGTGAACAAAAATAATCCTTTTATATTTTAATTATTCTCTTTTATAAATCTAATCCCAAAATAACTCATGCTGTAAAGATTTTAAACAATTTATGCATTGGTTCTAAATTCTTATCCTTGTATGTTTTGGAGTTACTGTATACTGAAGCAATTAAGATTCTAGAATTCTGATATTATCTTGTGCAAATGAACAAGATGCAACTTTGTACTCATTTCTGATATTATTATTTTTATAGACTTTGGCTCTGAAACATGTAAACAGTAACCAATGCTTAGACAGACCATCTCCAGATGAAACAGACACTCCTGGTATTGGTGAGTATCTAAAAAAAAAAAATAAAGCATACAAAGGTTTTTTTATAAGCATTAAAAAATGAAAAACTGATAAAAATATTTTCTTCTTCCTTAGGCCAGACAATTATAAATGACCTGTACTGTTTTTTTTTTTTAACAAATGGTATAAAACTGTTCAGTCCATGGTTTCTGGTAATGTTCATTTAAAAAAGAAAAATCTCTAATTTCAAATTAAGTAAAAAGAAGTCATGTATTCTCCTGTGATTAATTATGTAATGAAAACGTTTACTTGATTTTAAAAAATTTTTTTTTTCAACGTTTTCACTTTCAAAGAACTGGTATCTTGATACATAAACTCTCTCAAAGAACTGGTGTATTGACAGAGAAACTTTTTTTTTTCTTCTTTATCATTTCACCCGATGCAAGGTGATAATGCCACTAAAGTGCAAGGGTCCCACTGGGAGTGAAAGAGAATAAGGCGACTTTAGGTAGAAGGAATTGTAAACCCAATCCTAAACAAGAAACAAGGGATCAACTTCTAGTCCTGTTAAAGAGACCGGGAAGGAGTGTGAACTGGGTGATAGATGAACATATCTACTCTTCTATTAGTCAATAAACTTTACTGCAAACCAAACAATGTTTTTAGCCTTGGGTGATTCATTTTTGAAGAGAAATGTAATCTATACATGATTTAACTAATCTAAAATATTGGTGAAAGGAAGCAACATTGAGACTGGTCAGTACCTAGATGAGTAACCGCTTGGGAATACCAGGTGCTGTATGCTTGGACATGCAAGTGGTATAATGGCTAACAGCTTGGTATTGGTAATCATAGATCCAAGTTCCAATTTCAGTTAAATTTGTTATATTTACTTATGTGCAAATACTCTTGGGAAAAGTATAAATCCACCTTTTCTCCCCTACCTATGGGTTAATTAATATAATTTGTATCAGTAAATCGTTTTTATCTCCAAAACATTCTTGCAACTTAAAAATACTTTCTGGCTTTAAATAACCTGCAAAAGATTGATAAATCATAAAAAAAAACAAATTAATCAATTCCATTTAAAAATTTAGAATTACAAAAGAGCTTTACTGTATTCCATCTGAACAAAGTGTCATTTGATATATTACACATCAAAAAACACCACAAGAATGACAATAATATTTGACAACTCTTTTAATAAGACTGGAATATTTCATAATCCAATTGCAAAATAAAAAGACTAAAGATTCTAGAATCCATTTACATCCAACTAAAGCAACCAACTCTAAATAAAAATAGCTATTGATTCATACATTCTTGAATGCATATGAAATCAAAAACTTATTGCAAACACATTATTTACTATTCTAAACAGTTTATTACATGTTGGTGGCATTTGATATAGTTTTCAAGAAGTAAGATGTGGTTTTCTTTTTAAAATCCCTAATTTTCTTTTCTCACCTAATTCCCATAATAATACATTCTCAAGCAATGTTGAATAACTTCATAAAAAATGATCTACTTTTTTAAGCAAAGTAGTATTATATTTAAAAGTTTAAGTTGGAGGGGGAATGAGATTTCAAAATTTTAAATGGGTGTTGTCTTTTTTGACGAATCAGGAAACTGGTCAAATCTAAGATGGAAAAGTAAAAAATGTAGCTTTTGGTGTGGGTATGTAATTTCTGCTTTCCGATACCAGCTTTCGTGTATGAGACGTGTCATCCTCTCTACCTTTTTAGGAACATACATAAGATATGCTAAAATACATGGAGTTATATGTATCGAACAATCGGTTAAGTTTGGAAGTTTTTTTTTGTTTTTTTTTATTTTTAAAAAAATTTTTTTTTTTTCAAATACATTGGGGCTTTCTTAAATGGTCTTCAAATATGATTAAATCATATTTTATATGTTTTTATTTTTAATTATAAAGGTCTAAATGCTATATTTATTATATTTAATGGTACATTAGATATGGCATTGTTAAGATTAAAATTAAAATGTAGGAATTAAGTACACATTTTTTATTTGTAATCAAATAATAGATATATAATTATGAAAGTTTTATTATGTTTTAAAGTGAACATAATGCAATGCCTACAAATTATTTCTTTTCGTTGATTTAATAAATCCTTATTTTTAAGAAAGTTACTAATATGTAACTTTTCATGTAGGCACAAAGAACATGGGTCATTTAAAGACCTATAAGTTCTCGTTTTTTTTAATAATTTTTATTTCACTGTGGGGGTTTTATTTTTTTCTTTTAAATGCTAAAAATATGAAATGAAAATGAACACACATTTTTAATGTTATTATATTGTGCTTTACTGCGTATCAAGCACTTTTTAAAAAATACATGCTAAAGAACTGTGACTGTTCTTTCTTTTTATTTTAATATATATATATATATATATATAAACAGTTTTGGCGGAAAGATGTATGACAAAGTGGGAAAAATTTTTGTGTGGTGCATTTTGTCCCTTAGGACTTCATTGGATTAGCTTTGTTTACATTGATCTGACTACAAATATGCATAAATGAGAGATGTTGGGAATTTTAAATATAAATTATATACCAAAAACAACATGAAAAAAATTTTTTTTTTTAAATTACAAGAGTGTCTCGTTTGTGTGCATGTGTAGTCACATCAATATAAACAAACCTACCTAATCCGATAAAGTCCTAAGGGACAAAATGCATCACAAAAACATTTTTCATAAAGACAAAAGGAACTTTATCAAGGCAAATGTAAGGATTTTATTTTGAAATATATATTTATAAACATTTTGTTTATAATACTTGTTGCAAAATAAAATCTCTACATTTGTCTTGATAAAGTCCATCAGAGGATGAAACATGTTAGCTAAGATAAGTTTTCCTTTTATCTTTCTTCATATTGTCCTTTTACAGATCTGAAATTTTATATATATATATCTATCCTGTTTTAACCCCCTTGCATTTTGTCAACACGTCACCTTATGTGATTTGAACCTTTAAATCTTCAATATTCTAGTAATGCATTTTTTTCCTCCCCCACTCAAAGTTTAACTTGTTTTATTTTTATTCAGGTCCTTGCAACAATAGTCCTAGCCAACAGTGGATCCTAACAGACATGAAATGGCAGTGAGGGGAGACAACTCACGCAAAAAGGAAGGGTGGCATCATCGGTGATGACGAGGCACATCTCTCTATCTCACTCAGACAATCACCACTTGTTGCCAGTCCTACGTCCTCCACCTCACAAACATTCCCTGTGATAATACTACTGATAACTTGCAACCACTTCCATCATTATTACAACAACAGCTACTACTACTACTACAACAACAACAACAACAACATTATCTGTCAGCTAGTGTTTTTTCTCACTGACTTTGCTGTAGGTCTGCTGCTACTAGAGTCACCACTTCACCACAATGTTGCTGTTGTTTTTGTTTTTTGTTTTTTTTACCATTCTCTGGTTTTGTATTTGTAGATGTGATTCATCAAATGACCAAACATAAAATATTTCCTGTGGAGATTTTTCCTTCCTCTTTTATTCACCATTTACCGTCCCAGTTTACTTTCCGAATTAGATTTCATACATCAGTTGGTACGTAATATTTCATTAGGTTTGATTCCTGGTGATAATTTCACTTGGTTGACTTTTAAAAGTTAAAGAATTTAATTTTCAAAATTATTCTTGAATAATGTTTTCATGCTTTGCTTTTCTTTAATTGAACATTTTAAAATATTAAATTAACTCTTTCTTTTTTTTTTTTTTAAAGTTCATGGTCAAAGTCAGATAATCAAGGAAACCTGAGTTGAATTTTCATCTAACCTAATTACTTCTTTTGTTAATATGTTTTTAATCGTAATTTTATATTTTATCTGCTGGTCACAGATTAATGACACTCCTCACCCAACACAACCAAAATCCAAAGTTAGTGAAACGGTCACATTCTACAAGTTGACTCACCTGAAAGGAAATTTCTTTCTTGTTGGTTTTTATGAACAAATCCAACCTTTTAGCACTTGATCTGATGGGCACACTTGATGCTCTGTGACATCCTGTAATAAAGAGGAGAGATTGGCTGGACAAAATACTGTACATTCTATTTTTTTTCTTTCTGTGGTGAGTGTACTATGTAGATATTGGTTTCTTCAACATTTTAATTACTTCTTGTTAATTAAAGGTGAAGAATGAATTGTTTCTTCCCTTTTACCTTGTAATTAGAGCTTAGGTTTTAGTGGTTAAGTAGTAGCCTTTGTCTGGTGGTGGTGGTGGTAATGATGATGATGACGATAGTGGTTCTCTTTTGGTTTAAACTGGCACTAGACAAACCCTGAGAGTGGTGAGTGGCATTTTTGTTGATCATCAACAAAACTAATTTGGAGGATGTTGTTGTCATCAGAAGGAACAGATGGTTGTCTTTGTGTATTTTTTGGAATTTTTTAAAAGCTTTTTTTCTGTTGTTGCAAAAGCCAAGTGGGAGTGGGTTAATATATATATATATATATATATATATATATATATATATAATTAAAAAAATATAATTACATGAAGAGGAACAACACAAAAAAAAACAAAAAAAACTTTCTATTGGTTTTGTAGAAGGTAAGAAAAATAATGAAAAAGGACTTTATTACTGATGCTGTTACTACTACTACTGAAACTACCTACAATGTTAATGATTGACCATGGGCGCTTGGGAAAAAAATTAAAAAACAAAAACAAATGATTCTGGATTTGGTGTAGGGGAATCATTTTTCAGTGGAGTTACCTCCCCTTGCTTGCTGCTCAGCACAAGATTCACAAAGGATGTTTTAAAATGTAAAAGAAATTTAAAAGAAGGAATGAAGGAAGGAAATACGTCACAGGCCATGTCCATCAACACACATTTACATACACAACTGTGTAGACACGTTTATATGCATCTACAATATATATATATATATATATATATATATATATAATGTATGTATGTACCATGTACCTTCCCATAATACATCCCAAATTTACCATGTGCTGAATGCACTTGTATAAAAATTGTTGATACTGTTTTCTGTTGTTTTTCTTACTTCATTTATTGTATTTACCAACATGGCAAATTTTGGACATTTTTTCTTTCTCTTTCTCTCTTGAGAGAGAATTTAAAAAAAAAATAAAAAATTTAAAAGAAAGTATCTTAAATGCTAATAACTATGGGATGGGTAAATTGTGTGTACAGTACATGTGTGTAAATTCTAAAGGTGTACAGAAGATGATAATTGCATTAGTCATAAACACACAGTTTTTGAAGGGTTATTGTAAATACATTTCTTGTAAACCTCTCACACCTACCCATGTACAATAATGTCTACATTTTTCATTTATATCCATATTGGCAAGGTTTGCTTGCATTGGTAGATTTGTCAGAATCTGAATTTGCATTTTATAGATATATTTTGTATCTATATGCAAAGTTGTGTAGGTGTGTAAAGTGCATATATGCACATATATGCATATCCCTGCATGTGTAGACATGTTTGCATGCACACACACTTGCTAATAATGATTTTTTTCCCTATCTACACACCCATATAATTTGTATTGTTCTTTGCCTGTACTTATTATGATACTTTCAATATGGCTGGTGCATACATATGTTAGCATACATATCTATACACACATACACAAAACACACACTTATACATGTCTATACGGTTGTGTCTGTTGTTACATTTGTTACATATTTCCATCTCCATGTTGAGCACAGCATCAATCAACACTCTGTATTCACCCCCTGACAATTGTGAGTGCATCAGTTATCTTATAGCTACGAGCATACTCCTCCCATTCACAGGCACTTCATTGGTAAGTGATGTGTATGGACAGTGACTGTATCTGTGGCAATGCAGCTAGTTGGACCCCTTTAAACTGATGCCTGCCCATCAAGAAAATTCATAAACTGAAGAGGTACATGAAATTACAATAAACATTTTAAGCAATGATATTTGGTTAACTTTACTGAAAACATGTTAATGTTATTCAAAATTTATTTATGTTTTTTTCTTTTTCTTGCAAAAGGAAATAAAATGGCAAAAATCCTTGATTTTGTTACAAATTGAGTTTTGAATCTGTGAATTGGAGTGTCGCAACTGGAGAGAAAAAAACATCGATTGGACAAATTGTTTTGTTTTCAATTGAGTTAATGTGTCAAGCAGAAAGCACTTTTCAAACCATATAAAAATGTCTTTTGTCTGATTTATTTTAAATGTTCTGTCAGATAATTCAAAATGTAATTTTTAAGTTAAAAAAAAAAAAATGAACATATAAAAATAATTTAATCTGCTTTCAGATTTCAGGGAATTCAGGAAGAATAATTGAAATTTGGTGACTGGGGATCCATCCCTTAAATAGCACCTCTTCATTGTGCTAACAAGGGTGGGTTCAGAAATAAATCCTGTCTGCAGCAAAAACAGACTGATTTAGGCTTTTTTTGGCGCTGACTCATTAAAAAAACAAAAACACACATTGAGCTGTCTTTTGTGTTTTGGAAATAAATATACAAAAAAAAATCAAAAAAAACCTACAATGTTAGTATAGACAAAAAATCTGTTCAAGTCAAGAAGAAAGTAAATAATCTGCTAACCAAAATGCAAGCAAAGATAAACTTTTGAAATCCATTTCTTTTTAAAGTCATTGGAGAAACAGAAAAGATTAGAATAACAAAGAATCAACCATTAAAAAAAAAAAAAATAATGAGTCAAAATGTTAAGATTAAGGAGTGAAGCCATTGAAATTTGCAGGTCTTCATTCTATTTTGATCTTTCATTTAAGCCACTGAGACTGCATTTGTTTTACTTGTCTATAAAACAAAACAAAAACACACATTGAAAAAAATTGATTGTTTTATTATTTAAAAAAAGTTTTTTTTTTGTTTTTTTTTTTTCATAAATCCTTATGGATCGACAACTGTTGAATTTCATCCATGTTTTTTTATTTTATTTGTTCAAAGGTTTTGTTTTTAACTTTTTCACTTTTCCTAATATCAAGAAAATTTAAAAAAAAAACAAACTTCTATGTCTGTCCTTAACACAACTCTCTTCTCCCTTAATGATAATGGAATAAAACAAATTTGAGACAACGCCTAACCATCTTCCCTCTGCCCATTTTTCTTATTTGTTCCTTGATGAAATTAAATCTCAGACTGCTCACTTGTTTGCCTATCTTGTGGCATTCACTTTATTTCCTTATTGCTTAAAGTATCTTTAGTATGTGTGTATGTGTGGTTCTTATCCAACCCTCACATGTGTAGCTGTCATTGGTGGGCAACATTCAATCTTCCTTATTCAGTAGTTGACCAAGTTCTCTATTTTCATTTCTCACAATATTTTTTTTAAAACTAAATGTCACCCAATACAAGGATTGTGTGTGTCGCTCAAAGTAGAGGGTTACAATTGAAATAGTAATGACGTGCGCGGTGTGTGATATGAGTGAAAGAGAAGGTGTTAGGAAGTGGGACTTAGGAGGATAAGGAGGATAGAGAAGAATTGAACCTTGACTTAAAGAGCTCAAAATAAAAGTGTTCAGGAAAAAGCACCCACACAAGAGTTTCACAAAGTGAGAGTTCTTTGGGTGAGGAGATATCAGAATGGAACTTCCTCCTTACATTTTGAATATTGGGATAAGGGTGATATGACTCTTTGATTAGTCTATTTTTTCAATTTTTAACAATCAGCTGCCTAGTGCTCAGTATACTACCCTTATTACTGATTCACAATTATCAAATAACTTGTATATTTGTCAATCTTCCCAATTCCATATAAATTGATTTTTAAAGTTTTTTTTTTCTTTTTAAAATCAACTTCCAACTTCATTTGTCTTTTCTATCCCCTGCCCAAATCTCTCTCCCCTGCTCTGTTCATCCAACAATTTTCTTGCATCTCCTCTTTTACTTTAGTTTCTACCCCAACCCATGGTTTTTCCACTGTTTAATAATTTCTCGTTCTTTTCAAGGATATTTTACTCCAAACCACATTCCACTTTGAAAGGCTTGGAGACTTTTGTTATTTTGTTAACAAAAAACATGAACCAAAGAAAATGCACTAAAAAAAAAAAAAAAAAAGAAGCAAACAAAAATTGGCAAAAATTAATAAAGTGTAAAAGAAAAATATTCAGAAAAAAAAAAAACAAACAAAACAATTTCTCAATTCTTGCTCTGCTTAATTTTTGATTTGTATTTCTGTCGTCTTAATTCTGTTGCCTTGTATCACAACTCTCATATCATCATTTCAAAATCATTTGTAAATGACTTATAAAAAACAATGACTAACTCATTTCCAAAATTTGAATTTCTAGCTCTTATCATCAGAGTTTGTCTGTCCTCGATAGAACTTTACTAATTAGGCTACAAAGGCTAATCATTCAAATTCATAACCTTTAGTTCTCCAAATATCATAAACCACTGTATTGTTTATTTACATCTCTTACACTAATAATAAGTTTTAGAATTATTCAAATTTCGTAGATGCAACATTGTCAGCTTCTCTTTTAATTCATTTTTTAAACTTTTGGTTCTTAGCAAAATTCCCAAATCATCAGTGTTCAAGGGAGATAATTGTAATAATATTTAACTTTCTTAAAGGAAACATGGTTAGTTATTAATTTCTGACTTGTATTTCTTTCATCTTGCTTTTTTATCAAAATTACCAGTCAGAACGTCATGTTACAATTAAATTCTAATTCATGATTCTCTGAATATATGTTTCTTAGCAGATTTGATTTATATTTGCTCGTTTGTGTAAATAATTAATGGGAAGTATCACTTCTCCAGGAAGTTTGTAAATATTAAAAATGATTCTGGAAGATTATGCATTTCACTCCATTATATATATATATATATATATATATACACAATTTTAAACATTATTTTTAGTGGATACTCATTTGTGTAAACACTCTATTTATTATTTATTAAACAGTATATTTATTTTCATCTACCAGTCTGAATGTTTGAGAAATCTCATTAAAGGAAAATATGTGCTCTCTGGCAGGATTTGAACCTGTATCCCTCAAGGCAGATGGAAACTATCATTAAAACCTAAGAGCAGATATTTTTTTTTAATGAGATTTCTTGAATATTCAAGCCAGTAGACAATAAAAATAAATGAAGGGGCTACTCAAATATGAGTATCCACTAAAAATTATGTTTAAAGTGATAAAAATCTGTCAGATTGATAAATAAATAAAATCTATTACCTTAGAAAATTATATATATTCATTTAAGCAAGTTTTCTTAAAGATAAAATTTTCTTATTTTTGTATCTGATAATGGACGGAAGCATTCAGTGCTTAAAATTGTCCTATTTACATATACATATATATATATATATATATATATATATATATATATATATATATATATATATATAAAATAAGTAATTCATAGAGCCTAGAAGAAACCTCAATAGAATGCAGAAAGCAATGGACGACCGTTTCATCCTATCTTTGGGACTCATCTGCAGTGCCCATCCACTACTGAAAATTGTAACCCAGATATGATATGAGGCATACTTTATACCAACTGTACCAACAGGCCTCGGTGATGAAGAGGTTACCAATCAGACTTGATATAGCGCTGCTCAGTCAGAAAATTCTGTGGTGGGACTCATCTAAGTTTCCCTTACCCATAGGACTGTGCCTCCACAAGCCCCGACTACTATATATATATATATATATATATATATATATATATATATAAAATGATGAGTGATGATCACATACCAAAAGTTCTTTTTTTTACAGTGAACTCCATAGTGATCATAGAAATGTTAGTAGGCCTTGGCTCAGGTATAAACTGAAAAGCAACTTTTCTTGCATCAACATTCCTTTCAAGAACTTTGAAGCAGTAGCTATGAAGAGATCAAAGTATCGTTCTAGCTGCCATTCAGGAATAATGCATCATCAAGAAGTCAGCATCAGTCGACTACATGAAACATGAAAGCAAAATAAGACATCTAACAGTGTTCCTGCTGCACTTGGATACAATACATTCTCCTGTAGTGTTTGTGGTCTTTTCTGCAATTCTCAAGCCAGTCTCAAAAGTCATGCCTCTCATAGGCATGCAGATAATTAGTACGTGGTCATTGGAACCTCATACATTGAACTCGATGGGAAAGTCCATCACACACACACACGCATATATATATATAGTGTGTGTGTGTTCAAATGCTTTTGCCTATTACTGGTCATTTTCAAGACTGGTATGATTTTGAAATTCAAGAAAACTCTCTTGTGCCCCATGGGGTTTGATGTAAATCCTGTTTTGACATGTTCATGGTGTCATTTGTAAGCTACTTACAACAATCCCACCATGAATACATGATTTGAATTTAGAACTTTCTAAACACCATAATGAGAGAAAAATAAAAAAACAAAATGTTTTCTTGATTTTCAGAAGCAGGACCTTCTTGAAAATAGTAACTGATGGTTGAAATCCATTGAATACAGATATATAGGCAATTTTTATCTATATTGAAATTAAACATCCATTTCTGCATGTTGTGATGTGGGGTCTGGCAAGACACAACACTTGACAGTCAGTCATGATAGTAGTATTCAGTACTCAGCTAGACAAGTCACTGCAATAGTATTATCTTCCTAGACAATTAAATCGACTGATCCATTTCTGATAGTTTTGTGGTAAAAGCCAGTTACCCTCCTATGTCACACAGGATAACCAAGAACAAATTATTATCATCATGAGAGAGCTGAATGCTAATGTAGAAAAGAAATGAGGCAGTGAAATAGTTGGCATGTATAGACTAAGATCATACAACAACCATACAGAAAAATGGGTCCAATGTCGAACAGCAAACAAGGAAATAATAACCAAAATCTAGTTTGAAATGCACCTAAGATGCTTGTGGGCAAGGAGAAGCCACAAAGAACCTGATACATTACGTAACAATAGAATATTCAGAAATGTCATTGTATACTCTAAAACTGATCCAAGTGTTGACTGTAGGAGTGACAACCTTCCAGTCATATGCAGTTTCAGATAAGAATTACAGAACTTAAAGAAATCCAAAGCAATATATAAATTCCAATACACAAACTCTGATACTGTCAAGAGCAACTATAAGAATTTAGAGGAAGTCAAGAATTCAAAGTGGAACATCTTAAGGGAAGCTCTAATGAATGAGATCATTCCAAGGAAACAAATGGATGACAGATGAAATTCTTCAGCTGATGAAAAAGAGACAGCAAACAATGCCAAGAAATGGCACAGAATATAAAATATTAAAAAAAAAAAAAAAAAAAAGAGTCATTAGATATAAATACGGGAGGCAAAAGATGAATGGCTTAATGAAAAGTCTGCAGAGTAGAAAAACTTAGATGCAGCAAGCATGCATAAAATTAATAACAGGATAAAAGACATGCTCCTTGACAGGATGCGTTAAAACCAAAAATGAAATGTTCATAATAGAAAAAGTACTTAAAAAATGGAACAAATACATTGGTGAACTCTTCCACAATGACAAAGAGAAAAGTAAAAATATAGAAAGACTGTTAAAATCTGAGTTAAGATCAGCACTGGCCAAGATTAACAAAAAGCAGCAGTACCAGATGGAAATTGCCAGAGGTGTTGTCAGCCTTAGACAGTTTTGGAATTGGCAATATTATTGAAATAATAAATGAAATTTATTTCAGCAACAAAATCTTAGATCTTATTAGATTGTATTCTTGAAAAAGTGTAGTAGATCTTCATGGTAATATCTCAGAAGCCAGGTGCAAATGAATGTGACTCCATCAGACTATCAGCTTACTGAGCCACATCTATGTGTCATGACTCTTCAGGATGTGGGTGATCGTGGCTCTCCACAACTTTCTATCCTTTGTAGCTCTTAGTGATGTTTTTTAATCTCCCCTGTTCTACACAGACTCATTAGGTTAGTTATGTATTGCTTTCTTCTGTTCCTCTTGCCTTCAATATGTCCTGCAAGTACCAAAATTTCCAAGCCATCTTCATTATGTACCCTAGAAAATTCAACTCTTTTTCCGATTCTAAATGGTGTGTCCTTTGCGTTTCCATTTTCCCTACAACTCTGTCATTATTCATATGTCCAGTCCATGATATTCTCAGCATCCTTCTGTAGAACCATATCTCTGTTATGTTATCTCTCCTTCATCTGTGATGAGATTTCCATCATTGACTGCCATATAAGAGGAATGATATTACATATTATATGGATCCTGATGAATAGAGTGTATAGTAAAATTAAACTAGAAATAAAGAACTGTGTGGTTTTGTTCAAGACGTACGAAGCAAAAATGCTCTCTTTATGATCAGAATGCTGTAGGAGAGAGTAATGCAGAAAGACCTATATCTATGCTTCATAGATTACAGAAAAAAAACAAAGATTTGTTTGAACTACTAGGAAAATTTGATTTATTTTTGAAAAATGTTAGAATAATCTGCAATACTGTCGAATCCCACATATCCGGACATGTTTTGATGTGTATATTTGAACTATTTGGGTGATATGTAACTGATTTGAAATTTGATTTTTAGGAAATTTACTTTGGATAATTGTTTATGCTAATTGTGCCCTAATGGCTTGTATTGGTGCAAAAGATAATGGGAATAAGATGAAAAGAGCAACTTTGGAATTGTCACAAAAAGTCGAAATTTTAAACAGACTAGATGCTGGTGAAAGTCCATTGTAACTAATGGCTGAATTCAACATAGGAAAGTCAACATTGTATAATATAAAATCTTCCGAAGAAACTATTCTCCAACATTCACACTGTCACAATGAACAAAGAAATAAAAATTATGATTGTGATGAAACCAGGACTGAAATTGAAAAAGCTATTGAAAAGGATGTCAGTTTTATGGAAAGAAAGTCAGCATTCAGCTATGACGATTGCAATAATGCATGCAGAGTTAAAAAGTGTCTTTCATTTAAAAAATTTCAAGACCAAAAGCAAAACAAAATGTGGAAAAAGTTGAGAATGACATTAGAAGAGAAAGAATAAGTAGGCAACAGTGATTAAAAAAATCCTTGTTACATTATTTGTTTTGCATACGTGGCATACTTAATTTAATGAATTTTCATTAACATTCCATAATTTATTTCTTTTTCCTTAAAATCAATTCCGTTATATTTCACTCACCATTAGCTTATTTTGTTTACTATAAAACATTGAAAATAAATGTTAAACCTGATTTCAGTTCTTTTATTTTAATCTATAATTCCTCATATCCAGACTTTTTAACTAATTCCTCAAATTTGGAAGGCCTTCTTAGTATGGTTGTCAGGGATTCTACTGTATTTATTGGAAATACCTACATGTGGATAGAAAACAAATTTGTTTTTTTTTTTTTAATTAAGGTAAAGATTTATTGGATAACACTTAAATACATTATAGTACAAAAAGAAATGGTAAGTTCAATCTAAGGGAAACAATAATTGAAACAATGATGACAACGTAACTATAAACAAATTTTTTTTCTATCCTCTGCCAGCCGCTATGATGGAGAAAGCATTACCTCGAACCGTCGCCAGTGAGACACGCTGCATGAGCCACTCCGTTTCGCGAGGCTCGTTCCTTAATCGAGACACAATCGCACCAATCGTCCAAAGGAACACCATCGAACGAGGGCCAATAACCCCTGAAGTCTCCACTGCCACAGGAGTAAAAAAAAATCTATCAGCAAGAGAAGAATATTTAGCTATTTTTTTTATCTCTGCGTCTCGGGCGACAAACCCCGGCTCCAACAAATTGGAGTAAAACAGGAAGCAGAGATGCATCTTATACCCAAATTTAATCCAATATAGTGAGGCAATCTTAGGAAAACTAGGATTCCTACTAGGATTTATTATCAGTGGGAACAGTCTTAACAGCATAAGAGATGCAGTGCCAGTGACCCTGTCTTGACTGTAAACACAGAAAGAAAACTGCAGGAACTCCTACAAAAGGTAATAAAGGAAATCAGAAAGAAAGGACTCACTATGTAAGATGACAGAATGTATGGTCATTAGCAAGAGGGTCAGCCGGAAATGGGAGCTACAAATTGGAAATGTCAGAATCAAGGAAGTATCGAAATGTAACTGGGAAGTCTTATAACAGATGACAGAAAATGTGACACTGAAATCTGAAGGCACATTGGAATAGCAAAAGATGTTTTCCAAAAGCTAACAAAAGTATTAAGAAACATGAAAATTTCTTAAGAAACAAAGAAAAGAGTGCTGAACTTCTATGTAATATCTATCCTCACATATGGTAGTGATTGCTGGACAATTAACTCACAGATGAAGAGGAGACTTAAGGCAAAAGTGATGTCATTCTATGGTAGGATGCTGAAAATACCATGGACAGGGCATGTGAGCAACAAGGAAGTTTTAAGGAAAATGAGAATTAAAAGCAGACTTACTTAAAATTAGAAAGTAGCAGTTGAAATTTTTAGGACATAATTAGGAAGGATGGTTTGGAGAACATGACACTGACAGGGATATATTGATTGGAAAGAGGACAGAGGGAAACTGAATAACTTAATGTGTTTATGTAAATTAATGGCAGAGTAGAAACTGAGAGATGGTAAGGGAATAAATGTTGCTTAGAAAAAAAAATGACAGGAAACCGTGGAGAGCCATTACTACCTACACCATGACAACACTCAAACCTTATTTGTGGCCTTTAATAAAACTGACTAAAAATATATACACTAATAAAATTAAACTTTGCTTTAGCTAAAACAATTTCCACTGTACAGTGCTCCATATTTCTAAAAAAAAAGAAATAACATCTGTTTGAGTAGTCATCCATATTGTTTTTTTGTTTTTTTTAAATGGAAATTCATGTCAACCAACCTAGAGATTGAGTAGTCCTACTAAAGAAAATCTCCCTATTGACAGGAATCAAACCCATATTCCCTTTTTCAATCAGGGTAACTACTTTTAGACCAAGTGTGCCTTACTAGTATGGTGTTCTTTATTAAAGGCCAAGTAATTGTGCATTTCTTGCCCAGAACTGGAGGCTTATCTCAAATCTTGTCATTCCACTGGGAGCAAAAATTTTTACTTTTGGTTTGGGTTTGCGGTAGTTTGTTGCTATAGTTGACTTCAGAAAAATTCTTTTTTATACACTTGGAATAATGTTGACTTATTTAATTGAAGGAAGTATATCATATATTTTATTTACTTTGGACTTGCTATATTATTTTATGTTTTTGTCTCAAAAACAAACTTTTTATGCACAAATTTCACTAAAATCAATGTAATTCAGGAAACTTGATCTTGCTATTTGAAAGTTAATTTAACATTTTTCACTTAAAGTTAATTTAATATTCTTTTTTATGAAATTTTTATTCCTTAAAGCAAATCCACTAATGATTTATTTTGTTGTAATCTGTATTTCTGTTTCTAACAAATGAAAAAAGGATCTTGAATTTTTACTGTTTCCTATACTGAAATGTTACATTTTAATTTTATTTAAAGAAATAATCCAGTTTTTTTTTTTCCAGTTTTTCAAATTACAAATGTCTCTCTTAGGAAAGTTTATTTTAATGTTTTGTTATGTTTAATTTTTAACAGTCTTTTTCTCCAAAGATATTTCTCTTCAATTCTGTTTTTACACTGGAAAATTTATTTAAAAATTCTATTTGTTACATAAAGTTAATTTAATATTTTTCTTTATAATATTGTTATTGATAACAACAAATATGTTGTTGATAAAATTTAATTTTTATGAATAATTTGTTTTTTTTCTTTCTTAAAGGTATTTAAAAATAAGTATGTTGAACTTTAGCTTAGTTTATTGTTAAGAAACAAAATTAGAGCAAATGTAATTAATGACAAATCATTTATTAGAAATGTTGTGTAAGATTAATTTCATAATACAATAAATTTAATCCAATATTTTTTAGATATTGTAAATGAAGTATACAAAATGTTACCTCTAACGTTGCTGCTAAGCCACACATTTTTAAGAGCCAATAAATATTTACTACTTTTATAATCATAAAAAAGTATATTTATGATAAATTAAATCTGCATAACAATAGTTACTTGATTTCTAAACAAAAAATAAAATAAAATTTACTTTCATGTCTATCTTGTTTCATGTCATTTTTATTTCAGAATTAATAGTTGGGATATGTTTTTTGTTTTAATGTGGATAATTAATTCAAAGCTTAAATTCCATATAACATTTTGTACACTCTTGTCAAGAGAGTGGGAAGTGATGGATCTGAAGCTCAGAAAAAGTATTTATTAATTGTAATATGAGCTTAGTAAAGAAAAAATATATCAAGATAAAGAGGAATAATTTTTTGAGCCAAATTAATTATGCTCTTGATCTCTACTTTTTTTTTCTTTGAATTTATTAAGCTGACTACTGCAGCGAACTACTGCAAACACAAAAATGAAACTAGAAATCTTTGCTTCCAGTGGAATGACAAGATTTGAGATAAGCCTCCAGTTCTGGGCGAGGTATGCACAACTTGGCCTTTAATAAAGAACAGTATGGCTATTAGAATCCATCATGACAATGCAAGGTTCAATTACCCTATTGAAGAAATGCACATTTTTCATTGGGACATTTGAAAGTATATATCTCCTGGCTTTATTTTCATATCTGAAATTAAAGAAAATAGTTTTTAAGCAATTGAATTTTTCTTTACTCTGATATTATTTCTTTTAACTATAAACATTATATTTAGCTAGTACAGTTATGAGCAGACATCACTGTTTTGCTTCGTTTCTTTAAACAATGAAATTAATATCAGCTGGCCTAGAGATCAAGAAATGCTAGTAAATTTTCTTTAGTATGTTTTTTTGTAATTTAAATTGATATAAAAAAGAAAATGGGGATGTATACTCAAAGATGAGTATATGCTAAATGTGTTGTTTGTACAAATGAGAAATAATGCCGGATGAAAAATATTAATTAGTTGTAATCAATAGATTGGTTAATGCGACTTGACCCCAAATTTAAAAGGAAACTAATTATTTTTGTCTTAATTTCTCATTCTCTTACTACTATACTTTGATTCATTTGAAGCAATTTGTTTTTCTTCATATTTCTGATAAAAAAAAAAGACAAGGAGACTTATTTCCACTATTTACATGTGGACTATTGTCCTCGTTTTAGGTGGTGCTATCACAATGTTTCGGCTGCTGTGTCCTCCAGTCTTCATCAGGTGTGTTGATCCAGATAACCTACAGGGAATTCTGAGCAGCACTAAAAATAAGAACTAGACGAGATATCTCGAGGCATGGGCAGTGGAATGAGAACAGTCTATCTCTAAAGAGTTCAGTTTGGAATTTCCTGTAGATTACCCGGATCAATATGCACCTGATGAAGGCCCGAGGGTACAACAGCCAAAACGTTGTGATAACAAAGATAAGGACAATAGTATAATTGTAAATAGTGTAAATAATGCTAACTCTTAATCCCAGAAATTTGGACAGAAACAATTATCTGAATGAGCCACTGGAAACATATATGGAATCATTAAATCATCTGGCTTACGGCCATATCACGTTGAAACATTGGTTCATGTCTGATGACCAAAGTTAGCAATGTTGAACCTGGTCAGTACTTAGATGGGTGACTGCTGGGGCATATCTAGTGCTGTATACTTGGATGTATGGGTGGTGTAAAGGATAAAGGCTTGGGATGAGAAATCAGAGAGCAGAGGTCAAATTTAGGTCAGGTTCGTTATATTCACTTATGTGCAAATACAATTGCAAAAGGTATGAAATAGCAAAACAGCATGGATCAGAAATAAACGATAAGCCTTAAGGTGGAACTTGAACTCATATTCCGTTTTCCTTGGGAAACCTGTCTCAGCATGACCCTAGCTTTTCTGCTTGAACAATGGAAGCCATCAATTGCAGAAGATTACAACCCAACATTTTTTTTTTTTTTTTTTTTTTACAGCAAGGTCCACCCTTTTCACGGCCTGGGAGCCACTCAAGGTAGAGGGTTACGTTTGGAGACCATTTGTGTGTATAGGAGTGGAAGATAACTGTTTTAAAAAACTCACTTCTGTCGTCTTGTTTTCTTGACATACACTTGTAGTATTAGTAGTAATATTACCCTGAATTTTATTATAAGATGAAGCATTGTCAATTATTAATTTTTAACTAGTATTTCGTCTTAATTTCATTTGCTTTTTTTGTTTTTGTTTACAATAATATTCACCCTGTACAAGGCCCAAGAGCCACTCTAGCTAGTGAGTTACAGAATAAGAGACACAGTTTATAGGGATATATGGGGAAGATAACAGTTAACTCTTGACATGAACATTCTAGTGATTGGGGAAGCATCCTCTTGGGAGTTGTTTCTACAAAGTAGCAGTTTGTGGGAAGCAGCTGCTTGAGTGGAATTTATATCTCACCATTAGGATGGTGGGTCCGAGATTGCAGGTTCAGAACTAATGGAACTAAGAAATCTATTTTGTTTGAACACTTTTCATGGAAATAGTGACAGAGAAATGAGAGGCTTGTGACATTTCGTATGTGGGGAAAGAAGTTGTAAGGGTGGAAAATAATTCATCACCCACAAGGACGTGGAAACACTTTTGGACCCTATTGAGGCTGGAAAGTGAAAACTGGATATCTTCTGCCCATATATGGCAGCAGTACTCCTCCATTTTTGACCTGATCTGGCTCTTGTAAAGGTAGAGGATAGGAGGAGGAGGAGTCAGGTTCTTACTGGACTGGTACAGGGAATCGACTATTTTTCTATCATCTTTAGTGATGGGGATTGTATGTATGAGTTTTACTTGAGGTCTGGATTGAGCTTAAGTCCAAATAAATGCTCAAGATGGGTGAAAATTCAGGGCCTGCTCGATGATGTTGGAATGTCACTTGTTTGGTTTTGAAACATTGAATGTGATCAGACAGTTTTCTCACTTCCCCATAGCTGTTAAAGATAGGTCAGAGAAGAGATCTCCTGCCAGGCTCTGGACATCTAGTGTTTTGGAGGTGCATAGATATTCTCAAATTATTATTAGTAGTAGTAATATTATTCTGAATTTTTATTTTTATATGAAGTGTTGTCAGTTATTAATTTTTGTCCAGTATCTCTAAACTTAATTTCATTTCCTTTATTTATGTAAATGGTGCAGCCACTTGTATCTGAGGATACCAATCTACTTGGGTGGCTAGCTAATTCCCATTGTAGATGCCTGCTCAGATACACTTGTTTGTTCAACACCCACAGAGCCCACCTGTGGTTTATACTGCAACTATGCTGAGCGGACCTTAGTTACAGTTTCTGGGAGAGTGCACGTTATCAAGCGTGATCAGCAGTCTGAACAAAGTCAGCATACTCAAACTCTTTGGTCATAATGACTTAACCATCGATGGCTCCTATGGGTTCTGCTTACTTATTTCACTGAGAAGGCTTGGGTCAAACCGTGGTATTGTTTTCAGGCTCTTTCCAAAGGTGTCACATGCTGGGATTGCCGCCTCCAAAACGATAACATCAAAAAGTCACCTTTCTGACAAATTGACCCGGTGAGATTCAAACATTCTAACCACTCACCTATGTGCCCACATTCCTTTAGTTACATTATTATTACTACTACTGCTACTACTATTATTGAATTTTATTATTAGATGAAGCATTCTTTGTTATTTTTATACTAATATTTCTTTAATCTTATTATCAGATATTTTATTTATACTAGTATTATTATTATTAGTAATAGTAGTAATTTAAATTTTTCTACAAGATGAAACTGTCAATTATTAATTTTCGACTAGTATTTCTTTTATCTTAATTTCACTTTCACCTACTCAGGTCATCATTGTTGGGTTGTTCATAAAATAGCACAAATTGGAAATAAAGGATATGCAGTGGATTCTGTCTCCGAGCCGTGTTCAAATCTATGTAAAGATTTCAAATGTCTTGGTAATAGAACTAGAACAGCATTTATATGCTTGTAAAATCCATGATACTCATTTAACTTGAACGAATATTCCATGAATTATCCAAACTATTGATCTCATTGTTTTTTTGTTTTTACTATGTTTCAGCAAATCTGTTCTCAGGTATACTTTCTGCATGCAAAAGGTATTCCTCCTCTCTACCATGTAGTGTCTACCTACCAAAACTGTTGTCATAGCAACAAAAAAAACAATGCATTCAGTTACCCAAGTCAGTCTTAGAACTATGATTGTAATGCATTTCTAAATTACAAAATGGATTTTGGATGAATATTGGCAGTCGTGATAATAAAAATTTGATAAAATAAAACGAGCAGATTAAGACTGTCATGAAACTTGCACATTTCAATTTCTCCTCCAACGTTTTCTTTTTCAGAATTTGAATATTTCATGTCTCCAGCAGTGCTTGCCAATTCTCTACAATTTCTTTTTGTACAGGTTTCCTATTTTATGGATTTTTGCTTTATTTTCAGCTACTGCTTTGGTTTGTTAAGCACATGTTTTTTTTTAATATTCTTCAAATTGTGCAGTTCCCTTTCATAATGCAATCTCCTTAGCATTGGCCAATGTCAGATATTCTGTTGTCAAAATTCTTAGATGTAATTTTGTCATGAAAAAAAATTTTTTTTTCTTTTCTTTGTTTTTTTTGGTTTTTTTTTTTAGATTCTCAAGTTTGCTTTTTCAATAATTCTTCACTGTCTACAACCGACATTGAGTATTTTCAGCTTCTGTTTTATTTAAATATTGATGCCTACATGTTCACAGAGCTGGAAATGATTTATTCCTACTTTAATCCTATCATCCAAAAATAATTCTGTACTTACATTAGTTGTATTTTCCTCATGAGTAATTGAGGATTTTATTCCATTCGCTCTGTTGCCACCTCTACAGAAGAATTATATTGTTCATATCATTAAAACTAAAAAATATCCAAAGAAAGCTAACATGAAATAAGAAATAAAAAGCAATTAGCACTCTGTTTCTTGTACTTATTAATGAGATATTCTGTTGTTATGGTAACAGGGAAAGGTCATATATTGGCAATGGATAATGCTTGCCATTACCATAACAATGGAATATCTTATTACCAAGAAATGGGAGGATTAAGATGTTTTACTGATAAATATGTCAAGCTACAATATTTTTTTTTATGCTATAGAATAAATTATTATGGACAAATATTTCTTTCATCTTAATTGCTTTTGTCCAGAACTTAAAAAAAGTTTTTATAATCATTTTGCACCAAGCATGAGGATGAAGTAACTAAGACATAAGGGGTTACTGAGAATGAAAGAAAATGAGAAAAAAATTAGTGAGGAGTAAGGACAATAAAAGAACAGGATTCAAAATGACTGAAGAAGGCAATTGACGTTGCATTTACATTTTTGGAGATCATATTTGATGGGAAAGAAAGAAGCCTGAATAGAGTTCCTCAGGCAAAAAGTATGACTGAAGAAACCATTACTATTGAAGCAATTATTCTGTAGCCATTAGTAAATTGCAGATGGAAATAAAGAATCGACTTTTGATAATCCTATTTTGATAAATATAATTTAATATGGCAGGAGGAATGATGAGAAAAATAATTGAATGTTTACAAACACGTTTTCCCCAACCTGCTCTTTATACCGATGCTATTTTCTCTTCCTGTTTCCAAAATGTCTAATTCAAAATAACCTATTATTTGTAAAGAAAAAAGCCTTTAATTCTTTTATTAAAACATCTTTGAGTTTTTAATATCAATGATAGATATTAGTTCTTTGGGTTTTTTTTTTTATACTAATGTTCATCCAATACAAGGCCCAAGAGCCACTCAAGGTAGAGGGTTACTGTGTGGTGTTATATTAGCATAAATAAAAGAAAGAAGTGAAGTTGCTGGGGCTATGCAGGAAAGCCAACTCTAGACTTGATGTTGTCAAGATTTAATTAGTGAATAACTTTCCGGGATTCAATTGGAGACATTAGAAGTAATAGTGTAGAAGTAGATTTTGGAAGGGAAGGAACCGGAAACTCAATCTTAAACAGGAGACAAGGGATCACCTCTACTCCAGTTCAAAAACCAGGCTGAAATGTGAAGTGGATAATAGGCGAACCTATCACACTCTTTTATTTAAACTTTATATAACTTAATTTACAAAACAAGATGCATTTTTAAGCAAACGTATTATACAAAATAGTCAAATGTTAATAAAAGTAAGTATTTGTAACACTTTTGCATTGGATGATTTTACAAGTATTTGACCAGCTGTGAAACAGTGTGTTGACCATAACAGTTCAGATAAGAAGGACTGACTTAACAATCATTTCTAAAAAGATATTGTGATAACAATTCAAAATGGGATTAACTAGATTAAAAAAAAATATTTTAATATGTTGATGTTGCAAATGTAAACAGAAAAAAAATACAAAATATCAAGAGCTAAAGGCATGAAAGCAACTAAACTGCCACATTTAAGTAAATATCACAAAGCAAAAGGTGTAAGTTGGGTAAATGTCTGAAATGTGCTCAATATCAGAGATAGAACATTTATAAATATAAAAGTGGACACTGAGAACAACACCAATTGGTGACAGTCTGTTTCATGAATGGATGCAATCTTCAGGTGATGTGTGTTTTGTTTTGTTTTCACTATGCTTGGGTAGGTGGTAACAGTTATATTTCAAATTATCCTAGAATAGAAATAATTGTAAATCTGAATGCTTATTATTTGTAGCTATTTTATGATTGTTTGTTAATTTTTTACTCATTATTTATTATTGATTGATTATTTATTTTTGGATATTATTTTTACATTTACTTCTCTTTCGTATGTGCAATCATAGTTTGCTAGTTTGTTTATTATTTATTTAAACTTTTTGTTTATTATTTTCTCAGGGGTTGGTTATCTTACTTAGTTTAAAGTACTGGCTGTTTTTAAAGTATATTAAATTATCTGTGTTATATATAGTGCATATATTTGCATTTTTCATGGTGGTAGTTTACAAGGTATATGTTTTTAGATTTCACTTTTTAATAATATACTAAAAGTTTGTTTTCATGTCTGCATTTTGAGATAAGTTCTGATCATTTATTTAGTAATTTCTGTTGGTCTGGGATGGTGATTATAGCTATTCTCTCCTCTAGACAAAGTTTACAGTTTTTATTGTTGTAGGCTGATGCTGTTTTCCTTATTTTCCATGATATTTTTTTATATAATTTGTTTTTAATTTCCCATATGTGTTTAGAAAGCACTGTGCTGTCCACATATTAACTATTTGTAAAGGATGTTTTGTATGCATAGTTTTTGTTTTCAGAGGTCTTCAGTTACTCCTCTGTATATTTTTCTCCATTATCTGCTGATTTTACAATTGATTATATTGTTTTGCATGCAATTGCCACTTAAGGGGCATTCATTCTTTGCTCTGTAGTTATACATGTATTTGAATTGTGTGGGCGATTTGTTGCTTATTTTTCTTTTGTGCTTTTTTTTAATTATTTCTGTCATGTTCTTCGTGCAACTGTAGCTGATTTTTACTGATTCTGTTGAATATTTTGTGAAGAGTGCTTTATGTGGGATGTGTTTGTGTACGAGTTTAATGAATATTCTTCCTAAGTTTTTGTTGTATGGTGGGTTGAACCAGATGGTGTTTTTTGTACTGTGTGGTGTATATGTGTTGCTGAAAATCCACTATCTTTTAAGGCTGTTTCGTAATTTCATTTGGCTTTGTTGGAGTTAGTTTCATTGGAAAAATTGTTGGATAATCTGCAGTTAATAGATTGTGGGATCTGCTTCATTATTGCTGGTGGGTGGTTGGAAGACGTATGTATGTAAAGTGGTTTGTCGTTGGGTTTCTATATGTACTTTTTCTTAGGTTGAGTGTGACCTTTAGGAAATCTACTTTTAGTTTTGCTTTTATCCCATATTCTTGAAAATATTTATGATTATTTTTCTAGTGTTGTGAGTTGTCTGTTACAGTTTCATGTAGAGCCTTATATCATTTTCATTGATTGCTTTACTTCATGTAGTAAATTTAAACCTTTATGCCTAAAGACACCATCAGAACTTCCCATTATAACCTTTAAGGTTCCTTCTTTATTTAACTGTGTCTTCATTGTTGAATAATAGTGATTTTTAACAGTGTTTAATGATTTTTACTTCATTTGTGCTTATTATTTGTTCTTGAGCTAAGATGATGATTTTATCTAGCATGTGTTTGATCATAGAGGGGTAAAATCTTTAAAATCTAATTGTATAAACTTGCAATTATTTAGGTTCAAAAATTGGTCAATAGTTTTTTGTTTTTTTTTCACAACACGTTCTGAGTTAATTATTTGTAGTATTACTTTACTTACAAATAACTGCATTCAAATCCACAATTATTTCTGCACAATAGCCTTTAGACTAATTTGAAACATAACCATTAACACCTAACCAATAACTGTTAGGATGATACAATAGATCTTATTACTCAGAATGCATATATAAAGTCAAGCCAAAATGCAGCACATATAGCCTGAAGATTTCATTAAAGCATGAAACTGTCACCGTATGATGTTGACCTCAGTGTCCACTTCCTACCTGACCAATGACGCTGCACAAAAGAGGCTCAGTTCAAGTTGCTACTCTGAATTTCTTGCAATGCAATTGTCAGGTGACAAATCTTGTTGACTTGACTTGCATTGCAAAAACTTCATAGTAGCAATTTGAACCGAGTCTCTTTTGAGAAGTCCTGTTGCTTAGGATTACTGCTCTGTCTTAGTCAATTTGATTTTAATGTTGAGCACTGTGCATTATTGCATAGGTAGGTGCCTGCCTTTTACTCTGTCTTTTCTGTTGGTGTTTCTGTTTTGTTGCTTTCTTTGTTTATTGGTTCTCAGTTTTTTCTTTTTATTTTCTTCTGTCATTTTAAGTCCATTAAATGTTGCATTTGCTTCTTGGTTTTACCAATACTTTTCTTTCTTAAATGACAATATGAATAAAGACAAAAGGAAAGATCATTCTTTACTGGTGTGAAATAATATTCTTATTTTGCCTTGATGAAGTCCAGAGAGAGAACAAAACACATTGGTAAAGAATAATCCTTTCCTTTTGTCTTATATATTGTTTATATTTTTTGATTTATTTATGAATAAAACCTTATGTTGCACTTTGCAAGAAATATTTCCCAAACAGGTTTTTATCAATATTTTTATAAGGATAGATGTTATGAACTGAAAGTCTATCCTGAAAATTGGTTGGTTGATACCAATTTTACTGTGTACTTGCATTATGTCAGATTTTATTATGCAGACATTGGTGAAGTGTGAGAAGTCTACCTGATGGATGAGAGTTCAATCCCTGGCACAGCCAGTGAAATCTATATTCAGTGAAATGGACAGAATCACCATCACAAAGATAGTGGTTTTGGAACACCTTACCTTAGTAGATTAAATAAAGAGTTAGGTTTTGAATTTCCACATAATTATCAAATACGACAGGTTGCTGAAGCAGGCCAGAGCATACAAAGGCCAGAGCATTGTGATCATAAAGATGGGAGACATTAATTTGAATAAATTTGCTGTTGATAATAATGATGATGATGATGATCAATTCCAGAAATGGTCATGACAACAGCAAAGAAAATGGAGACAAATTCAGATAAATCAGAAAAAGAAATTGGTTGAAATTTTGATTTTATTTTTTAGGCCAAAATGTCAGTAAGTATTGGCCCTTCCATTTTTATTTCTTTCCAATATTGGCAAAACAAACTGGGTTTTTTTTTTTTAACCATTTGCTTAATATGCAAGTGATTGTAAAAAAAACAGTCAATTCAAAATAACTTTATTTCCAGTGAGGAAAAAAAAAGAAAAAGAAACACGACTCTTAAAAATTTAGGAACTTTAATGAAATATTCAATAAAATATCTTCTTAAATTTGTCCAAATGGAAATCTTCTCTGTGCATAGCTTCATGAATGTTGGTTGAATTTTTTTTCTCTGCTCTTCATTAAAGAAATTTTTGTGTGTGTAAGAGTGATATATATATATATATATTGTTAAGTATAACAGACAACAAATGTCTATTATGTTTTATCATGAGCCTTTCCAAGCATCATATAATAGACATTCATTGTCTGTTATATTTAACAATATATGTTTGAATAATGATCTGCTGCCCCTCATATATATATATAAAAAAGTAGTACATGTAAAAATGCTAGGGATAGATGCAAGTGTTGCATTTTGTGACACTAAGAATTCTTAATAAACAAAAACGAAAGAATTAATTAGCAGATGTAGACATAACATAAATCACCTGACTAGTGTATTCGTATATTTTTGTTTCTATCACCCACTGGACCCAACCCTACTTTACGACTCTTAGTAGTTTGCCCACCCACAGGGATTTTCACATTGCCTATTTTCTTTTTCTCCTGTGAATGTTTGGTTATCCACAGGTTTTATAAATAAAATTTTTTGTTTTACTTTTTTCTTTAAGGTGATTTACGGTCACTGGTTATATAAAGCTCATCCTTCACTTCTTCTGTTTGTGTTCAAGTTGTTTAAAGATCGTGTTGAACTCGGGTTACGACTAGGACCATCCTTTCATAGGATTTAACATTTTTAAGCATGTTTTGCTCTCTGTAGGTTTTCGAGTACTTTACTGAGTTGGTTGTTTGCTGTTAGCACTTTTTACCTTTTTTTTTTTCAGTAGCATCGTTTTTAATTGAGGCTTTATCTGAGAGTTTTAGTTTTTGGCAAGTTGTCCATTGGTTCTATCAACAATTTTGTTTTTCTTTATATATAATATATATATATATAATATATATATATATAATATATATATATATATATATATATATGAGAGAGAGAGAGATTTTTATCTTAATTTTTTCCTCTCCTATGTCTTTTAAAAAAATAAATTGACTGAATGTCAGTTTAGTTTCTCTTGCTTTAATTTCTAGGAGGCAACATAGTTACATTTTAAAATAAATAGATAAACTTCATTAAAGAATAGTGATTACATTTGAATCGCACGTGCTCTTTGTCTAACTTTACACTTTTAACATCTCTGCATAAACCCTGAAATTTTATTTATTATTCTCTCCATCCCCAATAGGTGTAGATAGGTTTGCCTAGAGTCTGGTTCATATCCCTTTGTTGTCTTGTTTCCTGTTTAGGATTGGGTTTCTGGTTCCTTCTAAAGTATTCTCATTCTTTTTCACTCCAGGAAGCCCCTTTGCATTTTAGTGGCATTATTGCCTTGCTTGGGGTGAAATGATAAAACAATAACTAAATTTCTACAATCAGTAATGATAGACTTTAATGATTTCAGAAGCAAATATCTTCTTCCAATGTTAAAGATTGTTAATTATCATTTCATATAACAATAAAAAGAAAAATGTATCTCTTGTTGAAATTAATGAACAATTGTATAATCATTGATATTAAACTCTGAACTGCATAAGGTCTGGAGTCAGATAATATACACAATCCTTAATTATTATCATTTTTTTTTTTTTAACCAACAATGAAAAATGACACATTTTTACATGGCAAGTTTTATTGCTATTGTTAAGTTTTTATTGCTCAACATTTAATATCAATTGGATAAGAATGATTTAAGATTTTTAAGTATTTACTATAAAAAAAAAAAAAATAAAAAAATCAATGATTGACCATGTTAAACATAAAGTGAATATGGAATTAGTTTGATTTTCAGGAATGAATACAGGTTTTGTAGAAATGGCAGCCAATTACTATTAGTTTAAAATATTTTTTGTCCTTATTTCTGAGATGAGGTATTTTAATTATTTACATTGTTTGAACTGTTGTGCTCATCTTCATTGCTATATTCATGATGTTTTGGCTGTTGTATGCTCTGGCCTTTCTTTAAGTGATTGGGATTTCAAACTGAATCCTTTATTTCGTCCACCAGGGTAGATTGTTCTAGTTCTACGTGCCATGCCATTTCCGGATGTCTAAGTATCTTTAACTCAACTCTCCAAGTTTTTGTTCCCCTCTGCTGTAGCTAGGTATCAAATCACTGGTTTCAACTAACGTTTTATCCACTGGGCCAATTTACCCCAGTGGACGAAATAAAGGGTTAGATTCGAAATTCCAATCACCTGAAGAAAGCCGTAGCATACAACGGCCGAAACGTCGTGAATATGGAAACGAAGAAGAGGACAACAGTCTGAACAATGTAAATAGTGTAAATATTTTGTTTGTTTTTTTGTCTTTTTCTAAAATAAAAGAAATTCGTGATTAACATTATTCGGTGATGTATTTTATTGTGTGGACGGACAAGACTTTTTATAAAGAGAGACATAAATGCAGTAGCTGTGGGTAAGGCATTAAGATGGAAAGAATTATATATATATATATATATATATATATAAAAAAAAATATAAACACGAGGGAGGAGCAAATTAAAAAGAGGATGAACAATTGTTGTTTTTGTCTTCATTCTTCGGGATGATATCTTCATCTGGAGGCAAGGATGACATTTCATCTCGCACCTGGAAGGCAAAAATCATACGTCATGTATTGAATAGTAAGACATTTTTTTTCTTTTTCAGTTGATGTCTATGTAATTTGTCACATTCTAAAACAAACCTTAACGCATGAATCTTACCCTGTTTCGAACATGCGACGTGATGGTAATCAGTCAACGAAACAAGTGTTCTGTTGCTTCAACAGCAGGATAAATCAATTTGTAAATAAGACAGAGTGCACTTGATTCCAGATTTGTGCCGGAAAAAGCGCAAATAACCATGGCATTATAGAGACATACACGGGGAATTGTAAATAAAGCAGAGGTGATATATAAGCTAAAAATAAAAACTTGAGCACTCTTACCCCCTCCACTAAGCTGGATCTTTCCTCAGATTCTTTTGGATTCCGGCCCACGCCCGTGGGATGAATTCGAATCTTCAACAGCAGACCTCTCGCGGGAGGATTCGAACGCCCAACACAGTAGATCGCAGTATCTGCTTACAGAGAGTACCAACATCGTTAACCTCTACTCCACGAAGGCCCCCTCTAACGAGTAGAGCGATTTATAACGTTAAATAATAAACCGGCGATACTTTGCAATTTTGGTTGAAGAGGTCTAAAATACAAAGCCTGAATATCACACAGGAAGATAGCAGGAGATCGCTCGCTCGCTCGCTCGCCCGGGGGAGGATTCGAACACCCAACACAGGAGAACACAATATTTGTTTGCGACGAGTACAAACATCGTTAACCTCTACTCCACGCAGGCCCCCTCTAACGAGTAGAGCGATTTATAAAGTTAAATAATAAACCGGCGATGCTTTGCAATTTTGGTTGAAGAGGTCTAAAATACGAAGCCTGACACATCACACAGGAAGATAGCAGTAGGCCGCCCGCCCGCGAGAGGATTCGAAAACCCAACCAGTAGGCCGCCCGCCCGCGAGAGGATTCGAACACCCAACACAGGAAAACGCAATATTTGTTTGCGACGATTACAAACATCGTTAACCTCTACTCCACGTATGCACCCTCTAACGAGTAGAGCGATTTATAAAGTTAAATAATAAACCGGCGATGCTTTGCAATTTTGGTTGAAGAGGTCTAAAATACGAAGCCTGAACATCACACAGGAAGATAGCAGTAGGTCGCTCGTCCGCGAGAGGATTCGAACACCCAACACAGGAGAACGCAATATTTGTTTGCGACGAGTACAAACATCGTTAACCTCTACTCCACGTAGGCACCCTCTAACAAGTAGAGCGATTTATAAAGTTAAATAATAAACCGGCGATGCTCTGCAATTTTGGTTGAAGAGGTCTAAAATACGAAGCCTGAACATCACACAGGAAGATAGCAGTAGGTCGCTCGTCCGCGAGAGGATTCGAACACCCAACACAGGAGAACGCAATATTTGTTTGCGACGAGTACAAACATCGTTAACCTCTACTCCACGAAGGCACCCTCTAACGAGTCGAGCGATTTATAACGTTAAATAATAAACCGGCGATACTTTGCAATTTTGGTTGAAGAGGTCTAAAATACAAAGCCTGAATATCACACAGGAAGATAGCAGGAGATCGCTCGCTCGCTCGCCCGGGGGAGGATTCGAACACCCAACACAGGAGAACACAATATTTGTTTGCGACGAGTACAAACATCGTTAACCTCTACTCCACGCAGGCCCCCTCTAACGAGTAGAGCGATTTATAAAGTTAAATAATAAACCGGCGATGCTTTGCAATTTTGGTTGAAGAGGTCTAAAATACGAAGCCTGACACATCACACAGGAAGATAGCAGTAGGCCGCCCGCCCGCGAGAGGATTCGAAAACCCAACCAGTAGGCCGCCCGCCCGCGAGAGGATTCGAACACCCAACACAGGAAAACGCAATATTTGTTTGCGACGATTACAAACATCGTTAACCTCTACTCCACGTATGCACCCTCTAACGAGTAGAGCGATTTATAAAGTTAAATAATAAACCGGCGATGCTTTGCAATTTTGGTTGAAGAGGTCTAAAATACGAAGCCTGAACATCACACAGGAAGATAGCAGTAGGTCGCTCGTCCGCGAGAGGATTCGAACACCCAACACAGGAGAACGCAATATTTGTTTGCGACGAGTACAAACATCGTTAACCTCTACTCCACGTAGGCACCCTCTAACAAGTAGAGCGATTTATAAAGTTAAATAATAAACCGGCGATGCTCTGCAATTTTGGTTGAAGAGGTCTAAAATACGAAGCCTGAACATCACACAGGAAGATAGCAGTAGGTCGCTCGTCCGCGAGAGGATTCGAACACCCAACACAGGAGAACGCAATATTTGTTTGCGACGAGTACAAACATCGTTAACCTCTACTCCACGAAGGCACCCTCTAACGAGTAGAGCGATTTATAAAGTTAAATAATAAACCGGCGATGCTTTGCAATTTTGGTTGAAGAGGTCTAAAATACGAAGCCTGAACATCACACAGGAAGATAGCAGTAGGTCGCTCGTCCGCCCGTCCGCGAGAGGATTCGAACACCCAACCAGTAGGCCGCCCGTCCGCGAGAGGATTCGAACACCCAACACAGGAGAACGCAATATTTGTTTGCGACGAGTACAAACATCGTTAACCTCTACTCCACGTAGGCACCCTCTAACGAGTAGAGCGATTTATAAAGTTAAATAATAAACCGGCGATGCTTTGCAATTTTGGTTGAAGAGGTCTAAAATACGAAGCCTGAACATCACACAGGAAGATAGCAGTAGGTCGCTCGTCCGCCCGTCCGCCCGTCCGCGAGAGGATTCGAACACCCAACACAGGAGAACGCAATATTTGTTTGCGACGAGTACAAACATCGTTAACCTCTACTCCACGAAGGCACCCTCTGACGAGTAGAGCGATTTATAAAGTTAAATAATAAACCGGCGATGCTTTGCAATTTTGGTTGAAGAGGTCTAAAATACGAAGCCTGAACATCACACAGGAAGATATCAGTAGGTCGCTCGTCCGCCCGTCCGCGAGAGGATTCGAACACCCAACACAGGAGAACGCTATATTTGTTTGCGACGAGTACAAACATCGTTAACCTCTACTCCACGAAGGCCCCCTCTAAGGAGTAGAGCGATTTATAACGTTAAATAATAAACCGGCGATGCTTTGCAATTTTGGTTGAAGAGGTCTAAAATACGAAGCCTGAACATCACACAGGAAGATAGCAGTAGGTCCCTCGTCCGCGAGAGGATTCGAACACCCAACACAGGAGAACGCAATATTTGTTTGCGACGAGTACAAACATCGTTAACCTCTACTCCACGAAGGCACCCTCTAACGAGTAGAGCGATTTATAAAGTTAAATAATAAACCGGCGATGCTTTGCAATTTTGGTTGAAGAGGTCTAAAATACGAAGCCTGAACATCACACAGGAAGATAGCAGTAGGTCGCCCGTCCGCGAGAGGATTCGAACACCCAACACAGGAGAACGCAATATTTGTTTGCGACGAGTACAAACATCGTTAACCTCTACTCCACGAAGGCACCCTCTAACGAGTAGAGCGATTTATAAAGTTAAATAATAAACCGGCGATGCTTTGCAATTTTGGTTGAAGAGGTCTAAAATACGAAGCCTGAACATCACACAGGAAGATAGCAGTAGGTCGCTCGTCCGCCCGTCCGCGAGAGGATTCGAACACCCAACACAGGAGAACGCAATATTTGTTTGCGACGAGTACAAACATCGTTAACCTCTACTCCACGAAGGCCCGCTCTAAGGAGTAGAGCGATTTATAACGTTAAATAATAAACCGGCGATACTTTGCAATTTTCGTTGAAGAGGTCTAAAATACGAAGCCTGAACATCACACAGGAAGATAGCAGTAGGTTGCTCGTCCGCCCGTTCGCGAGAGGATTCGAACACCCAACACAGGAGAACGCAATATTTGTTTGCGACGAGTACAAACATCGTTAACCTCTACTCCACGAAGGCCCCCTCTAACGAGTAGAGCGATTTATAAAGTTAAATAATAAACCGGCGATACTTTGCAATTTTGGTTGAAGAGGTCTAAAAATGCAAAAGTTGGACATCACGCAGGAAGATAGCGCAATGGATATCAACTTTGGATTTCAGTAGGAGTTCGCTTTGAATTAGGAGTTCGATCAACAGTCTAGGTTATTTTAAAAAAAAAATATCGGTTCACTGATGGAAGGAAGTGAATGACTTCGTGGTTAGTTTGATGTCGGGAAGAGTGCCTAATTGTTTTATGAAATATGCAAGGAAAAGTAATTCTCACGGTTAACAATAAAAAAAATATGGTGCAAATCTTTTGATAATTTGTTGTGACCGTCGAAGAAACTAGTTGCCTTACTTTTATGATGCGTTCATTCTTTTCTTCCTTTTATTAAGGGTACGTGTAATACATTGCAAATGAAACCACATTTACTTTAATACGCAGGAAGATTTTGTTGCGTCGGGAAAGCCTTACTAGTTCATTTTCTTTTATTAGCTAGTTCTCGTGTTGCTGAATTTTCCAGTGAACCATTGAATATAAATTATCATTGCTTGACTAAGTGATTGGACTTAAGACCAGATAAATTGCACGCACTTAACCAACGCTTATGAGGGTGTACTGAAATGTTCTCTGTCCAATCCACTTGCCCAAATCTGATTAAACATCGGGATTTGGTTGAGACGAGCTTCTTGGTCAGGTCGAGATCTTTCCAGCACCGTTTGTACATTCGTTAGATAATTGTCCCGTTAGACAATCATGTTCCCCCAATACAAAGCAGAAGAGTCACTCAATGTAGAGTGTTATATGAGCGTAAGAAAAAGCAGGTGATGTTCAAGGGTTTATGCAGGAGAGATAACGGTTAACCCTAGACTTGAAGAGTTCAAGATTGTAGTGATTGAAAATTTAAACCCTAATGTTTGTTCTTGTGTGATCAAAAGTCTTCTCATGGTGGTTCAAGTCTCTACTTCGACTAATGATGGTTGAATACCATAGAGATGTCGGTTTTTGTTCAGTCGATTGATTCGTTTTCTACACCTTATCAACCCATTTGCAGGTTATTTAAAGCCCAAAATCATTTTTAGCTTATTTTTTTAGAAGATAATGGTTTAGTGATAAATGTCTTACTAATTAACCCATAGCTGGGAGAGAAGAGGGGGGATTTATATCTTTCCTAAAGGTATTTGCACGTAAGTGAATACACTGAACCCAACTGGAATTAGAACTTGGCTCTCCAATTAACAATTCTAAGTCATGATCCATTACACCAGCTGCACATCCAAGCTTACAGCACCTGGTATTCCCAAACAGTCACCCATCTAGGTACTGACCAGGCTCAATGTCACTTAACTTTTGTGACCATACAGGTACTGGTGTTTCAACCTGATGTGGCTGTAAGCTAAAGTTCTCTATTTTTGTTTTTAGATGATAATGGTTTAGTGATACATGTCTTACTAATTAACTCCTAGCTGAGAGTGGTGGGTCGAGATAGATTCCTACCTTTCCCAAGAGTATTTGCGCAGAAGGGAATGTAACGAACCCAACTGGAATTGGAACTCGGCTCTTCGATTAACAATTCCAAGCCATTATCCATTACACCAGCTGCACATCTAAACTTACAGCACCTGGTATTCCCAAGCAGTCACCCATCTAGGTACTGACCAGGCTCAACGTTGCTTAACTTCGGTGATCTTACGGAATCCGGCGTTTCAACTTTATGTGGCTCTAAGTCCTTGATCAGTTAAGAAGAGGCATTAGGTTTCCTTTTTAAAGCGCCCAAATTCCACCACCTGAAGGTGAAAAGTTCATTTTCGCCCGGGTAGTGAAATTCATTTGAGTAGAATGAGTAGAGACTGAAGCACAAAGACACATTGACAAAAGATGAACAGAACAGAAGAATAAACTGTTATCCTTCACCCCCGGGCATAGACAGCATACTGAGTACAGTCTCCCCTTCGTCGATTGAAGAAGGCGTGGGGAGGGTACTCGAAATTTCGGAAATAACACCGGAGGGTACTATGGTCGGAACGCTGTAAGTGTAGCAACCAAAATGAAAACGACAATGTAAATAATCAGGTTAACGTGATAATTAAGTTTAGTCTGGCCCAAGGTCACATGAATAGGAGAAACCGAGTGAGAAGTGGACTTACGGCATTAACGGTTTCGCTTGCTTGTCACTTCATAATCAGAGGAATTTTTGTTGAATTATCGGGGTTTTTTTTCCAGTTCATCGATATTCATCTCTTCATAATCAGTGCATAAAGCTGGTAACTTTAAATAAAGGCTAATCTCCTTGGATTTATCGACATTTCATTCAGCTGAGTAAATTCACTTGAGATTATTATACACCAAGAATGCAAGCTACACAATTACGGCGTTATTTTCTTACGCTAATGGCATTTCTGTCAAATTTCTCATAAACATAATGTCTATTATTAAAATGGCTTACTGTTAAAAAATCATCTCAATATAGCATTAGTATATATTCGCCATATAGCAAAACGTATGTACATTGAGTGGAAACAGACAAGGATATAAGTATAGTGTAACCCGGATATAAGAGAGTTATCGGGACCGGAGAAGAAGTCTCTTATATCCGGATTTCTCTTATATCCGGGTTTGGTCTATTATATATACATTAACACAGACTCTAATTTGGTACCAAAGAAAATATCTCTTATATCCGGGTTTCTCTTATATCCGGGTTACACTGTATATAACATATGACAGAAAACACTTCAGCTATATCTTTGCTCGTGAACTAGAATTCGACAATAGTTTATTCATTCATCGAACTGAATATACAGTGTAACCCGGATATAAGAGAGTTGTTGGGACCGGAGAAGAAGTCTCTTATATCCGGGTTTGGTCTATTATATATACATTAACACAGGCTCTAATTTGGGAACAGAGACAATTTCTCTTATATCCGGGTTACATTGTATATTAAAAAACAAAAACAGAGAAGAAATGTGAAACGATGCCTTACTAGTGAGTTGATTTGGTCGTACACTGCGTCAGCGATGTAGCTCGGCCATGAAAAGCCGAGTGAAAAAGGAAGCACGTCATAGACGTGTAGTCATTTTGATAATTTGGAACGAACTTGTCGCAGTTAGCTCCTCCTCAGTTCTTTAATGCTTCAACAAAGTCTCTCTCCCCTGGCTATAAATACTGGCTGATCCTTCTCTCTTTTTCGAGTTAGGCCTTGGGCCGCTACCTCGTGCGGAGACGAGGTAAAATCTCTCTTTTTCCACTGAGGCCAATATGTGACCTCCCCCAGATACAGCGTTTCCCAAATTCTGGGAACACGCTAAGAACAATACGAACACTTACAACACACACACATAATTTCTCCATACAAACCCTATATAACAGTCCATGTCTTTGTTTAACTTGTTTTGTTATTAATATATATTTGTTTACCCATGTATATCGGTCTTGTTTGTTTTCTTTGTCTTCTTTGGACTTAATTAAAGTCCAACATTCTCATGTAGCTGGACCCGCCAGCAGGAAAGTTTAACCTTCTGATATCTCTTCAATCTTCACCCCCCCACGGTCCGCTACAAACTGGCAGGGCGACTTATCTTTCGTGCCTCAAGCCATGTGACGCATCCTTTCCTTTTGATATAAATTATTGCTTGAATTAAGTCCAGATAATTCAAACTTGTGACACTAGATCTTTGATCAAAGCCTTCTAATATTGTTTCCAATACATTTCTTAATTCTGTATGATCGATCCTCACTCAGTGATTGGCTGATATGATTCGGCGTCAGACTAAAACTGAGACAGCTTATTCCAAGACCTATCCAAAAATTGTTTAAAATATCCCTCGATCTTACATGCGGGGTCGAGGCTAATGTTTACCCACACACTGCAGACTACCAGTATTTGTACCCAGTCTAACTCAATAATACTTTAATATTAAATTAAATAGAGAGTCTTAATTGCGAAAATAAAGTTTCTAGTAGGTTAATAATGACCCAGACACCGTAGGCAGGGTCAGAGTGCTTCGTGCCCTCCCACACACTCTACCACATCTCAGTTTTCATAAGGTACTATTCATATAAAATAGAAATTTTATTGTAACCTAATTATGTACAATAATGGATCATATGCAATAGAGGTGAATAATTCAGCTAGAAATTTGAGAAAATAAATACAATGTATCTAAATACAATTTAGAGACATGTCATAACAGATCATTCCATCTTAAATAAACCAACAATGTTTTGCAGCAATTTTTAACACCAGATTTTTCTTTTTAAAAAGTTGAATAATTTTAACACATTCAATATGATGGATGAAAAATAATGAATTTATTTAGTGTTTTTTTTTCTTCCGAGACTAAAAGCACAAGCAAAACAAATTGACGAATTTGGACAAGAAAAAAAGGCTTCAGAATGACATCAAAATCCACAAAAAAAATTGTCATTTTTTAATAGTCAGTTATGCTTAATTTAATTTGTAATGTATACAAATGTTAATCGTTAATGGCTGGTGACTCGAATACGAGGATACCCGTCTAATAGAGCGGCTAGCAAATCCCTATTGCAGACGCTTACTCGGGCACATTTATGTTTTTTCAACACCCACAGAGAGCACCTGTGGTTTATACTGCAACTATGCTGAGCAGGCCTTAGTTACAGTTTCTGGGAGAGAAGCGTATTTTCTAGCGTGATCAACAATCTGAACAAGGCCAGCACGCTCAAACCCTCGGTCACAATGACTTGTGACTTCGTGCTAGCACAGCCATCAACGGCCCTGCCCAATTTTACTCACACGGCTAAGGGTCAACACGAGCTATGGTTTTCAGGCACTTTTCAAAGGTGCCGCACACTGGAATCGCTTCCTTCTGACCGATAACATCAAGGTCATCTCCTGAATAAAAAAATATAAATAAATCGTGGTGAGATTCGAACCCTGGTCTCATGGTCAGAAAGCGAACGTTTTAACCACACGCCCACGTGCATATAAATGTAGGCAGAAAAAAAAAGCAAATGTTCATAAGATAGCGAGTGTCACAAAGCACTGCCTGGGGACCCCAATCAGGCGCGGGGGGGGGGTAGTACGCATCGGGCCTGACCGTGGACTACCAGTACTTGTACATGAGTTAACCCCATAATTTAACATTAAATTTAAAAGTTTGTAAAGGGAGGGGATCTTTTATGCTATCAAATATGGCATCTATAAAGAACGCCTGCTATGAAGGGATCTTTAGCGAAATTATTTCGTGGATCCTTGCCAGTGCAGGGTGTCTGATCTTTATTTAATACTCGATAATTATGAATTCCTGCCAAACTATAATAACACCAGCAATTTTCTATAAGAAAAAAAAATAATGCCATCTTCCTTCAGGACGTAAGCGGTCAAGGCTCTCCATAGCTTTTTTAATATAGTGACCCCAAAAAACGGGAACTTTTTAACAATCCAATAAAACCAAGAGTGATGAAAGAAAAATATTTAATTCATAGTAATTGAAACCTTAAAACATGACATTTAAGAAACAATGATGGAATTTTCATTTTTTTTAAAATTACGTCCTGTAGATGGCGTCCTCCTGTACGAATGCATTCTCGAAATCTGCTGTTGAGATTCCTCATTGATTGCTGCAACATCTCAGCTGGGATACTGTGAATTTCATTCTTGTTACTAAAATGGCGAAATGTTTACTTGCTCAAGGTCACTGTCTCGCAGTGTTGCCACTTGCTCATGTCTGGCAATACGCACTTCAAAAATTCCCGTTTTTTGGGTCACCCTATATAAAAAAATATAATTGTGATGACTGTCTTCGGAAAAATAGCAGAGTGAGTGTTTTCCCGTTGTCTGTTTCACGAATTTGAAAGGAGAGTTGACCTCCTTAACTGGTTGCCTTACCAAGGCTAGATATCTAAATCTTCCCTACTATTTAATCAATGAGGAAAACAGATGTATTCATACATTCCCAAGTGCATTGGGCGTCGTAAATTAAACAGATTCGGCTAGAATTTGAACCACGACTTGCAAAGTTCTTAATATTCTGCAGCTTATCTCTTTACAATTATATATTCAAATATTTTCTTAGCCAATTCACATTTCTTGCTTACTACTCTTTTACTATTTCTCAAATCTCTTTTTGTAAATTCATAAAGCCATTTTTCATTTCCTTGCCAGTGTTTTCAATATCTTTTTTGATTGGTCTGTAATCTCTGTTAAATCTTTTTGCAATGTTCAACGTTATGTTCGCATCATGCAATAACTATACAATATCTTGATTCCCTTTGACCTTATACCTTGCATGCGACCCATGACAATATTTATATTATGTGAAATTTAAAAAAAAATGATCATCAGTAACTATAATATTATATATTTCCTTATTTACAATATAATTAAAATTGAGTTGCATGACAAAACCTTATACCATCAAAATGTTATTTGGAAATATATCTAATCAGATCTGAAAAGTGGAATCTAGCGAATCTCAAAGAATTAATCTACGAAACGAAAGCATTTCTAATGATCTCTTAATAGCAAACAAATTTAATGGATAATTCTTCGTTTTAGTTTAATTAAACAGACAGTCTCAGGAGACGGATATCTTGGTGAGATCAAACTAGTCAGATCAGCAATTATCTGTAAGACACTTTTGGCATCTTTTAATAGCAGGCAGTATTTATAGATAATGAGTAATCTTAGTTTAGTCTAAGGGGAAGGACGTAATTGTCAGATACCCAGTGAGAATCAAATTGAATACACAAATATTGAGCTGAGAGACAATTTACACACACACACACACACACATATATATATATATATATATATATATATATATATATATATATATATATATATATATATATATATATATAGGGTGCGATGGATAAACTGTCGTGTAAATTAGGCAAAAATGAAAATAACACTGACATTTCATTTTAAGAGGTATATTTACCAAATTGTTTTATCTATAAAAGCCTTTGCCATTGTTTTTAATTCCTATTTTTGATTGTTTTTTTAAGATCTCTGTTCTCTCCCCGTCAATACTGGAAAGAGTAATAACAACTACTGGACTTGAGAAAACTATTTTCCTGAAAAATTGTTTTGAGAGAAAGATTTTATAAATTTCAACCAAGCGTTCGGTCAATTTGGATGGGTTTGTTTTACGACATATCAACCTCAAGGGGTTATTTAATGCCGACAACATTTTTTTATTGGTAAAATATTTTTCTTCAAAAATCTATTTCTGGCAATATTTTTCCTCGAAGAAATCTATTTCTGGCAATATTTTTCCTTGAAGAAATCTATTTCTGGCAATATTTTTCCTCGAAGAAATCTATTTCTGGCAATATTTTTCCTCGAAGAAATCTATTTCTGGCAATATTGTTCCTTGAAGAAATCTATTTCTGGCAATATTTTTCCTCGAAGAAATCTACAGCTGGTCATATTTTTTCCAAAGAATCTATAACTGTTTGTATTTCTGGTATTTTTCTTAAAAGTATTGCTGATAATAATTTTTCCTTCAAAAATTATTGCTGGTAATATTTATTTTTTATTACAAAGTATTTCTGGTATTAAAACCTATTTTTACACAAGTTTGGGTGTTAACTATTTGCCCATAGCTGGGACCCTAACAGGTTCTACCACCCCGGATCAGGGTGGACCTGGGAACGCAAGCAATTAAGAGGTGGTTCCACGTTCCTCAAAACCTCATGACCAGAGGCCTTGCTGCTGGATGTAGTTTATCGTCATACCCGGGACGGAAGTGTTTGGTCAAGGAATACCAAATCTTTCCTTATAGGGAACAAGGCTAATATTATAACCATCCATTATCGTTTGGAAAGATTTATAAATAAATAAAAAACGTTACGCTTAGTCTGTTTACATAATTTAAACATTTTTCAGGACGTTGGCGATCATAGCTCTCCACAATTTCTTATCCTTTGTAGCTCTAAATTGTGTTTTTGCTCTCTCTCTCTCTCTCTCTCGCTCTCTCAAATCTTGTTCTGTCACCCTTTTACACAAGCTCGTTAGGTAAGTTGTTTTCCTGTCCATTTTGCCTTCAATCTGTCCTGTGAGTGTCGAATTTTCCATATCTCTTTTCTCATTATGTGCCTAAGAAATTTCAACTTATTCTTGACATCAACTTTTGATGTCAAGAATAAGTTTTTTTTTGCTTCCATTTCCTTTAAAACCTCGTCATTGCTCACATGTTCGGTCCACAGTATTCTCAGCATCCTTCTGTAGAACCACATTTCTGTTGCCTCAAGTCTCATTTTTCTCTCCGCTGCATATTTGACATTGTGTTTGTCAAGTTATCAATAAATAGCAGGTAAGAATGTTATAGGCCGAAACTGACACGATATCTTGCTCATAAATGTCCTACTTATGTCGTTTGATTATAAGCAATATTATAGTGAAAATATTAATTTCCTTATAAAAACTGGCAATGATTACCTGATAATTATGCAGTCATTTATCTGGTATCTTGTTTAAGAAGGTTGATCTTTACCCGGTGTCTGGATGTTACGACCTTGTTTTAAACGAAGTCAGTAATTCTCAACGCGTCTGTAACACACTTTTGGGTGCGATGTGAATTCTCAAGGGGCACAATAAGTGCCCAGAGAGGAATTATAGAAGGCGAACCCAAATTAGACTTTTTAACTCTTTAGGTAATATCAGTTGTCTAGGCAATTTGTTGTTTAAAGCAATTTGTAAAATTAGAAATTTGGCAGAATCCCGTTGCTCTTTGGATCATTTTGCGCGGTTCCACGAGAAATGAGATCACCAATCGTTTCAACCTATTGGCATATTCTACAGTGAACGCTTCTGTCGTATGCAAACATTACACCTTTTCAGTTACCCTCACATAAGGACCACGATTTATTGATCCGGTTATAAGGTCAAAGACACTTCGCTCTACCCACAATCAATGCAAGCATGGAAGCACCGATTTGGCGAGCCGTGATTTTATCCAATGCAATGACGTCATTTCCGTACAGAGCCTAGCGAAGTTGCCTCGCCTAGCGAAGTTGCCTCGCCTAGCGAAGTTGCCTCGCCTAGCGAAGTTGCCTCGCCTAGCGAAGTTGCCTCGCCTAGCGAAGTTGCCTCGCCTAGCGAAGGAACGTCGCAGCTTAATGCTCTTCATATAACTTATCTAATAAGTTATTTAAGTTAAAACCATAAACAACGTTTAAATTTATCGATTTAAGTCGATTTCTTTGTGAAAAAGTTATTTCTACAAATTTGAAATTGAAAGAGTGTAGATTCCTGTCTATTGTGACAGACCACACCCATATTCTCCAAGAACAATTATGGCGATGCACAACTCAGAAATAATATAAAATGGTTTGAAGGAAGTCAGCTATCTTGGCTTCTACTCATTTCTGCCATCAAATAAGGGGAACATTGCGAGACAACGAAGGAGAGACATGTATCACAACAACTGCCCGCAACATAAATAAAATCATAATCAGGCCATGGAAATATTAGGACTCTGTATCAATGCGGAAAGCTGGAAATTTTAAAGCAGAAGTCAGGAATTCAAAGTTATTTTAACATTTGTGAAGCCATCTCAAAGGAAGAGAAAAATGGACAAGTAAAATTCTTGACGTAACGCCAATAAATGGTGAAGAATATATATTAAAATTTCGAAATAAGTGAAAGCAAAAGATGAATGATTCAACGAGAAGGAGAGAGAGAGGGGGAGAGAGAGAGAGAGTGAGAGAGAGAAAAAACATAAAAATATTATGCATAAAAAAGATAAAAGAAATAGCAGGACAGTAAATGTGATCTTTAGCAGGATGTATAAAATCTAAAAGGAAGATAAACATAATCGGGAACTAAAAATTACAACAGATATGGAACAGATCTCTTCCATAACGACAGAAGTTAAAAGTTTATAATACATAAAAAACGCGGAAAGACCAGTCTGAGATGAGATTGACTGATCAAGGCGAACAGGAACGAAACAGTAGAACTATATGAGATCGTAATAGAAATGCTGTCAGCCTTGGATGGTCTCGGGATAAAAAAAATTAACAAAATAATAAATGAAATATATAACATCAGCGAAATACCGGAAGACCTCAATTGTTCTATCTATATAGCGATGCCAGAGAATCCAAGTGTAAATGAATGAGAGCTCCATTGGGCAATCAGCTTCATGAGCCACATAACTAATCATTAGGATCCTAAGGAATAAAGCTCGTGGCAGAATTAGCCGAGAAATAGACTAAGAACAGCGTGGCTTTTTTCAAAACACTGGAACAAGAAATGCTATTTTTGTGATTAGAATGCCGTCACAGATAGCAATAAAAATTGTTTTATTTCTTGTGGGTTATTTAAAGCTGAAACTCTTTGGATTGTAATAATAATTCTTTTTTGTGATTGAATATTTCATTAATTTTTTTTAACGAGAACAATACAAGTTCTACTATTCAACCCATAGCTGGAGGAGGAGATAGATTCACACCTTTCACTAATGGTATTTTCGTGTAAGTGAATGCAACGAACTGACTAGAATTCGAACTCGGCTCTTCGATTTCTCATTGTCGAGCACAAATGCAGAAAGACTCATATTTATGTTTCATAGATTACACAAGAGTAAGACACAAAAGATGTTAGAAAATCTGAATACAAGCATCGAGTAATCTGGAAACAAAAATCCTGCATGCAAATTGAGAACGACTTTAGTGAAAGAGGAGAACGACAGAGACTCCTTTTCTTGGTTGATTTATTTAATCCGTAGATAGGGACATCCGCAAGCATGTGCTAAATAGTAGGGTACACATGTCTCTCTAACCTTGATGGAAGTTAGTCCAGGAGAAAGACTACTGTGAATTCAAAAACCCTTTGTCTTTCTCAAGAAATCATGACAATTCACAAATAATAAAGAAAAGGAATCTGTGGAGAGCCGTGATCGCTTACATTCTGAAGAGACATTGAAAAGCAGCGAGGCAAACTTGAGAAGACTACAGCCTGTTATTTGGTTTTGCTTAATAACTTCAGACGACAGCTTTTTTGAATACATCAAATAACTTCAATAAACCAAATTGATACTACCTTAACTTTTAATCCGGGCTAAATTGATTGTTTAAAATTTGACAATTTTTTTCAAGCCAAATTTGAATTATTGAAGTTTATATGATTTGCTTAAATACTTCAGACTAGGTGTAGAAATCCGATAAGATTTATTATTACAGGACATAGCCTTAGCAACATACGGTGGTCAGATGACACCGTATTGATGGCAGGCGCATGGGAATAGGGAAAGATGTTTTCAGAAACTAAGCAATGTATTAACAGATGCGAAAATGTTGCCAGAATTAAAGGAAATAGTGATGAACTGCTATGAAGTATCTACTCTCCGATATGGTTGTGTATCTTGAACAATCTCCTCACCGATTTGAAACAAAGATGTGGTTCTATCAACGAATGCTGAGACTATGGTGGAAAGATCACTTGGCAAAGGAGGAAGTTCTAAGGAGAAAGGGGACTAGAGATAAACTGTTGCTAACAATCAGAAAGAGAAAGCTGCAATTTGGGGGACACATTGAGGACAGAAGGCTTGAGAAATTTAACACTCACAGGGTATATTGAAGGCAAGCAGAGTGCGGTAGGAACTAGAGTTAGAACAGATAGCAGAACAAGGACAACAACAGCAAAAAGGGTGGGTAAAGTTTCAAAAATTATTTAAAGAAACAAAATACAAGTCATTTTGGAAAGCCATGATCGCCTACGACCTAGAAGGATATGGCATATGAACATTTTGTGAATACAGTGTAACCCGGATATAAGAGAGTTGCCGGGACCGGATAAGAAGTCTCTTATATTCGGGTTTCTCTTATACCCGGGTTTCTCTTATATCCGGGTTTGGTCTATTTTGTTTAGGTAAGTATGGCTCTAATTTGGGACCAGAGAAAATCTCTCTTATATCCGAGTTTCTCTTATATCCGGGTCTCTTATATCCGGGTTACACTGTATTGTATTCATCAGACAAGTCAGTAGTTTAACTTTAGCATACACTACTGATATTCTTGTGTAAGAAATTCGATCTTTTAATTTTAAATTTAATTTGTAGTGATAATTTCCATTTGATAGTCGATACCTTTCGTGTAATGCTCTTCCGATAAACTAAATTTTAGGGGGGATATTGCGATAATTATTGTCTTTGACAAAACGACAATTACAGTTCATTCTTAATTGTATCGCCACTCGACGAGGAAGGACACGCCATTTTGATTTCAAAATGAGGATCTCAAGCTTTGAATCGAAAATCAAATCCTTTTGTTACGAGTCACCTTATACAGTCTTTGAATGCATAGTCTATATAGTGAGAGTTACTTTCTCGGTTTAGAAGCAGCCGTGTCCAGTGGGCATTGCTGATGAGCCGTCGACTAAATCAAATGACCGTAGATAACGAGGTTGGTGAAAAAATTATTAGCACCACTCACCTTCTCGGTTGCTTCCAGAACTCGGAGCAGGTTTTCACCAG
>OZ038490.1:83738322-83813322 GCA_964036315.1 Acanthosepion esculentum | reverse complement strand
TATATATATATATATATATATGACTGCTCTCTATTAACCACCACAAGGATCCATCCCTGCATCCCATTAGAATGTCTGATGACAAACTTCTTGAGAGCTCCTCTCTGCGGCTGCTCGGTTTCACGCTGTCCGCTGATCTGAGATGGAACAAATACATCGAGTCAATTGCATCATCCACCGCAAGGAAAGTTGGCTCCCTGTGCCGAGCCAGGAAATCGATCCTCCAAATCTATAAATCGACCATTCTCCCTTGCATGGAGTATTGCTGCCATATATGGTCTGGAGCCCCTGCTGTTTGCCTCAGGATTCTTGATAAGATCCAGAGACGGATATGCAATGTAATTGGCCCCGATCTGTCATCTCGTCTGCAGTCTCTCTCTCACCGACCCGACGTTGCCTCGCTCTGTCTTTTTTATAAATACTTTCACGGTAATTGCTCCGAGGAGCTGCTTTCGCTGGTTCCTAGGCCTCATGAATTTTAAACGTCCCACGAGGCTGGCACCCCGTTCCCATCCCTTCACCGTTGAAACTGTTAGATGTAGACGTCTCTTCGACTCCAATAGCTTCATGTCTCGCACATCTCGCCTGTGGAACTCCCTTCCTTATTCCTGTTTCCCTGACAAATACAATCTCCAACTATTTAAGTGTAACGTCAATCGACATCTCCAGCTGCCTTGATATATCCTCTTCCCTTCTCCACATCCTTTCACCTTTCATTCCCATCTGCTCTCGCTCCAAATCTTCTGTAACCCACTTGCCTTGATCGATCCACTATCTTTCTCCGCATCCTCTCCTTTACCACTTCTATCTGCTCTTCCTCCAAATCTTCTGTAACCCCCTGCGTACTAGTGGCTTCCAGCCTTGCTTGGGGGTGATATGCTTAAAATATATATATATATATATATATATATATATATATATATATATATATATATATAAAGCAAACTGTTCACAGGTAAGTAAAAATTGAAATGTTCAAAAATGTTTAAAACTGTGTTTATACATTTGAACGGAATATGCAATAAGCTCTGTGCAATGTTTGTTCCTTTACTATCCATCCCGGTCCATTTTGCGCCATCCATTTGCACAAACTTGTTAGGTAGGTCACTCAATGTCTACCTCTTCTCGTTTTGCCCTTAATATTCTATGGGAGTGTTAAATTCTCTAAACCCCCTTTCCTCGTTACGTGTCTCAGAAATTTTAACTGTCTTTCTGATTCTAAGTACAAGTGTCATTTATTTTTATATTTTTTTTCTTAAACTTCTTCACATGTTCCGTCCATGGCATTCTCAGTCATCCTTTTGTATAACCAGATTTCTGTTGCTTCAAGTAGGCATATGAATCTTTTAAAAAAGAAAGATGTCAACATGAAAATTGGCTATCAAACAACATTAAGTGTAGACCTGGCACTATCTTACATGCCAAAAAAAAGGTTTAAATGTAAATTATTTAAGTGTTTCTTGAAATGAATAGTTCCAAGCTCTGAATAAATTTTCCTTGAATTTAAATTTTTTATTTATCTACAAATAACATTTTGGGACAAATATCAAACACTAAATATAACGAGGGTTATTGGACAGTGAAAGTCATAGTGGTAATAAAAGTTGTGAAAGAGAAATACAATTTCCCCTCGTTACATTATTCGGACTATTGTCCTCATCTTTGTCGCTATATTTATTGCAACGTTTCGGCCGTTGCACGCTTCGGCCTTCTTCAGGTGGTTGGAATGTCGAACTGAACCCTTTATTTCACTCACTGGGGTAGACTCCACATGGCACAGTGGATAAAGGCGTTAGTTAGATCCAGTGACAGGATCCAAAGAGTGTGAGTTCAATACCCGGTTAAGGCAGTGGAGAACTTTCAGAGGGGAATTAACAGGAGATAACTGATAACTGACATCCATTAAACATGAAAATAGAAAAGTCTACCCCAGTGAGCAAAATAAAGGGTTCAGATTGACATTCCAACCACCTGAAGAAGGCCGGAGCGTACAACAGCCGAAACGTTGTAATAAATATAGCGACAAAGATGAGGACAATAGTCCGAATAATGTAAATAGTGTACATAATACCTTATCTCAGAAATATAGACAGATACAATTTCACCTCGACGGAGAACTTAGTATACTCGTTTTCACAAGCAGAAGAGAGTTCTTTACCCCAGGAAATTGTGTCCATGTGCCAATCTAAGCTAAGTCTACCACACATTCTTAATTTATGGTGATTTTCTAAGCGTAGCACAAGGCCGAAAGTATGGGGAACCCAATGCAAATCGAACTTGCTACTCGTAATTGTTCTAGCGAGACAAGCTTGCTAACCATGACACTACGTCGAGGTGCTCTTATAAATTTATAAACGTAGCTTACATTCAGCCTAAGGGGAAAATTGTGGAGAACCCAATGGGGATCGAACTCATTACTTCGTCGTAATTGATCTCACGAGACAAGATTGCTAACCATTCGACCACGTCGATGTGCAACACATTCCTAATTTACGTCAAAGTTTCTAAATGCTGTTTAAGGAAACCTGTAGTTATTCAGATAAGAAACGAAAATTTAATTAAGAATGTTCAGACAGTTTCATTAAAGATCCACTTTCCGCTTCCATAGATTGAACAAGGGGCATTCCTTATTTGATACACGAAAGGAAGAATATAGTGTTGAAGGGAGAATCCATTGTTTGGGACGCAAAACTTCTGAATCATTATCTGTCATGATATAGAATGCAGGTAGCATTTTCTGGTGGAAAGTAACGATAGTCAAGATATTTGTCTCGAAGGCAGCAACTCCCTATGGCCCTAAAAATAAAAGCCACGATATTTCTTGATGCCCCTCTTTTTTTTTAAACTATGTCCTCTGGTAAATCGGATAAAGGAACATTTTCTGTCCAACAAGAAGCTACAGTTGAAATTTCTATGGCACATAATGAGGAACGAGGACTTGGAAAATCTGATACTCCCAGGACAGATTGAAGGGAAGAGAGACAGAAGAGAAACGCATAACATACTTAGTGAGCTTGAATAAATAGATGGCGGAACAGGGTTTAAGAGAAATAAAAAAAAGTTTAAGAGATACAAAGGACAGGAAATTGTGGAGAGCCATGATCGCCTACGTCCTGAGGGGGACACGGCACATGAAGATATATTGTTGTTGTGTTGGAGGTTTTGGATAAAGGGGGGACTAATTTATTTGGAAAGCTTAGAATAATAAAGTACAAGAATATAAGCTGGAACTGTAATGATCGACGAAGCACGCTCCATAGCTAAGAACCTGCCTTACTGACAAGTAGCTTAAAATTACTACGCGTGAATGTCTTTGTATCAATCAGAAAATTTCTGTTCAACAGTCAATGAAGTTGAATTGCGGACTGATCTCACATGAACTTGCACGCGCATCGATGTTATACAACCGAAGCAAATACACGGACCTTGCCTGCTGATCGCCCACTTTTTCACCACTGATGGTCCGTTATTCCTGTCTGTCGCTTTTGTGCCTCTTGTTGACAGGGCGCCATATTGAGTTCGCTGTTGACGCGAGATAACGATATATACCAAAATAACATGCGAATTGATAACGGGAGTCGAGAAAGAATTTTTTTTGTTACTTTCTACCAAGCCCGACGAGTTGGCTTAAACATGATATACGAGGTTTTATGATTAGATTTACTCTAGTTTTTTTTAAATTTTGAAATCAATACGGTGGGTCGAGAAAGGAACGAGGAAAAAAAATTGTTACGTTTAATCATCGATGTCAACCCCGTATCCGAAATAGTTAAGACAGGATATTTCGGTACGAAATGCTAACCAAATTCTCGCGTTGGGAGATTATTTCGTTGTTTTAGATTAAACAACGAAATCATCTGAAGAATGGCCGAAGAATGCATCGGCTGAGAGGGTTAACATTTAAATAAAGGCAAAACTTTTTCTCCATCAGAAATTTATTTTTAGTGGCTACGCGTGTTGGAGCTGATATCACTATTTTAAGTGGAATAAATGTCAACTGGCGTAACAAAAAATAATTAAAAACAACAACAACAATACCTCAGTACAGGTATTCCAATTTTGTCTGAAGGAATGGTTTCCCTAATCGAAAAAGGGATTCGATTCCAGTCAGAAGACATTATTCGTTGGCAATGACTTCTACTTCTAGACCAGTTGATAATTTCACGGTTTAAAATACAACGTGTGTGTGAGAACGAGGTTTTGTTAAAGGTTCATCTTTATCATTTCGCCATAGCGGTTGTGAATTTCGCGTTAAATGCAAGTTTTTGTAATGCGAGATTACTAAGACAACTGATCACAGAATGCAAATTCGTTATTTTAATAGCAAATGATTACCAGCATTTTCGAAAGCTAAGTTAATGTGAGGTTTTGTGTATTTGACCTTTGGACAAACGCTTAGACCATAAAAAGTCATTCCAGATATTTCTTATTTGTTCTACAAAAAAAAAAAAAAAAAAAAAAAAAAAAATTATATATATTTCCTTAACACGATGTAACGCTCGCTAGTAAAGAATATTAAATTAGAAAAAAATATGATACATTCAATTCACAATATTGTCAAAGCAAGAAATTCTGCTAAATGTGAACCGTAGGTTGCGGAATATTTTGAACATCTCAAGTCGAAACGAACAAGCTGATCTTGCAAAAATAAAATTACTTACGAAATGCCAAAATACTCAAGCATCGGACAACTTAAATTTTCACACACAAACAAAAAAAAAAAAAAAAAAAAAAAAAAAAAGATTCCCAGAATCTAAAACTAAAGAATCTTCGTTGGTCTTTAACCAAATTTACCAAAGTGAAAAAATGCTGCCGAAATACATTACCTACTTTGAGGAGAGAATTTATGTCGCTAGCTGGGAAGGAATTGATTGTGTGTGTGAGAGAGAGGGAGGCAAGTCATTTGATATCATTTAAATAGCAACGATTTAAGTGTAACATTGTCAAAATACACATAGGATTTCAAAATAAAACAGAACCCCATGAATAGAACAGGGTATAATAAAATGTTAGAAATATAGGAAGAAATGGCAGTCTATATAACGGTGGAAGTTGCAGATTATAAAATAAAAGAATCTGATAGATCATTAATTAAACAGTCCTAAGACTGTGTGTGGTCGTAGGGTCGCTGCGCTGTTGAGCACCTGACCAGTTTCCGAGATGAAAAGCAGAGATTCATTCGTGCATGGCGTGTCTTGGTAAAACCCGTTCAACTTCGAATGCTCGCATTAGGTCACAGGTACGTTGATCCCACCAGAGGCGGGGGAATTATGTAGCGTCATCACAGCACCGGCTGTATACAGAACTATAGAGGCCCCGTCTACTTCAGTGTTCTAGGTGGCCATTGACGCCAATAAGGTTCGTCCCCCCCCCCGTTTGACAGGTCTTGTTTTTAATACTACTGGGCGCCTAACCACCCTGCACACCAAAACAGCCATTGGGGGTGGGGGGTAAATCGGTTAATTAGATGAATAAAAAAGAAAAATTATTATATATATATATATATATATATATATATATATATATATATAAATAATAAAAAGAAAGAACAGCAAGATATATAATCCGGTGTTCTTATTGATATTTTTACAAAACAGTGCCCAATGTAAATTTACAGAGCATAAATATTATAAATTAACTGATTTAAAATAGGGTTGCTTCAAAAAACTTCAAATTTAATTATAAAATTAAATTTGAAGTTTTTAGCTTCGGTTTTTGAAACATGGTAATTTCTGTGTAGCGAAGAAACCATATTTTAAGTCGGATAAATATATATATAGATATAGATATGTGTGTGTGTGTGTGTGTGTGTGTGTGTGTGTGTGTGTGTGTTTAAAATTCATTCCGAAGTATAAAACTTTAGGCAGTCTATCCATATATAGGCCAAATACACTTTAACAGGGTAGGTAAGTTGGGCTTTATGTACTAGTAATCCTGACATAATATTATTTGATTGTTGTTAAAGTAATTACCCCGTTGCTATATGTATTTGCAGTGTACGAGGAATCCTTTTAAATTTTTTATATCAAAAATGAAATTAGAACAAAAATTTGAGCCATGTTGAAAATAGTTGCAAGAATTTGTATTTTCTTTTTGTGGTGTGAATTACAGAATGTTGGTATGGTGTGTGTAATATATATATATATATATATATATATAAATTCTCAGTGTATCTTGTTTAAAATTCAGTGCTTAATTGGTTTGGTTCCGACAATTTCTTTTGAGGATAGCATTTGACAGTGTTTTCGATCTTCACGGAGTGCTGGGAAAGATGTGAGTTTCTGTACTACTACAGAGTACCTTAGTCTACATTATTGACCCTCTTGTAGTGGAAGGGTCGTTTTTATAATGATGAGGATAGGATGATGAAAAATCCTTTTCTATTATCACTGAGGACAAGGTTAATTTTAGAATGATGAAATATCATTCTAGACCTCAACTATCTCAATTGGAAACTAAATCAACCTTGTAGATTATACAATATATATTCGCCACAAGAGTTTTGTGTGTGATTAGCGATTAAATAAAACAATTATAGAAATATACTGTAGAAGACGTTATGATTGTCAGAAATTCGATTTTACCGAAATGACTTCCTCACAAAACCTATTTTCTCCTTAACTAGAGAAGTTAAAAGAAAAGGTGCATTTTGGCTTCTTTTGCCACCATCACTGTACTTGCTCTTCGGGATCATTAAATAAAACATTTGAAGTTGACCCCAAGTAATTGAAAGTGCAGGAAGCGAGACTTAAGGGGGTCTGGAGAACGACCGTAATGCTAACTTAATTATCTTCAGTTTCTAGAACGGAATTATTTCCTGAGAAAGCTTACAATCCTACACAACCTTGTTCGTCTCGGGTTGGGTAGCAGTTAATTACGATTGAGTGTCGCAACGTAGCACAAAGCTCTGGTTACACTATGACAAGGCAGCAAGTAAATAAAGGGAAAGGTAGTATATTTCTCCAACGCACTGCTTTTACATGACAAAGTTCTTTATTTAGATTTTAACCAGAGTCAGCTAACCAATTTAATATCACCAGAACCAGATAACGAAATGTGAAGCATTTTATTTAATGACAAGTCAGTTTCCTTTAAAATAAACTGTTTATTTTTTTGTAAGGGAGATAGTTGAAATGCTTAAGCTTGACATAAATCTGTCGGTGATATATACCACATAAACACAAGGTTTAAATTTAGACAAATCTGTATAAACTTCCAGGTTTAAAAATGCGTAAAGAATTCGTATTCATGAACAAAAAGCTAACAATATCTAAATCTGAGCATTGAAGATGAAGTCAGATATTAAAGTTATGTGGTGTAAGGGATTTGAAGAGGTTTATGTAAGGTTTACAAGAGCAAGTTCAGAAAAGACTTGCGATTATCAGTTTATAAGAATATGACTGATAAAACATAAGATATTCGTTGTCTGTTATATTTGAATATTTTTTTTTTTAATTATATATATATATATATATATATATATATATATATATATATATATATCAATGGGCACCGATTCAGTGCTAAGTGGTGATAGTGTTTCCTAATTGAACGCAAACTTAAGATCATGTGTTGTATTTTGGCTTGGCTATTCATTAATGTTGGTGAACCGGGTTTTATGGATAGTAATTTTCTTTTCAATATCTTCCATCTGCACGAGATGGGGTGGGGGTAGGAATTAATAGTAAAAATTCAGTTAAATAACCCCACCCCCCACAACACTTACCTGCTCAACCTCACGAGTAGGACACTCACCCAAAGTCAATGTAAAAAATTCAGTCGAATACCCCGTGTATATCACGCACAGCGTATAATATAAAAAAGTGAGGTAAATAAACAAGCAGAATATGACGTTAGCTGCAAGATCAGAAACTATAGAATTTGATCTACAGTTATTTGCTACCCCCAGAAATAAAAATGTATACTCCTTTCACTTGAGATAGGAGACAGCTGAATGGAGACATAAAATTATGAATTTCTTAGCCGCTATAAAAATATTGCGACAGATTTATTTACAAACTTTCCGAAACAAGGTTTTAAAAGAAAAACATTCATTCTGGAAGGAGATTACGTGGCTTTATTGGAATGCCCGGATGTCTTCTACCTTACCATCCAAACTTGGGCAATTACTAGCTCCGCGATATGGTAGCACTTTTTGGAGAACCAATGATACTGACGACTGCATCAGGAAACAACCGTTCCTTAAATCGTTTGCATACAATGTTCAATGCAAAACGCAGTGGATTGACTCAGGATAGATATCCATAACCGATTAAAAGCTCAATTTCTTGGAAGGGATTGTCGATGTGCGTGGAATTCTTCCATTAGGGGGTTTAAAATGCGATGTGCGTAAATGCACATGTGTGTGTGTGTGTGTGTGTGTAAGTGCATATCTCTCTATATATATATATGTGTATGTGTATGTGTATGTGTGAGAAAAAAAAAACACCATCTCGAATAGCCTGTTATACCCAAATTGCCATATTCAGCAGGCCTTGTACTAACCGATTATTACATTTATCAATCGCTGCAATGTGCTTCGATAGAGAAAGAAAGTTTTGTGAAGCAGATTAAAAGCTCGAAAAAAAAAAAAAAAAAAAAAAAAAAAAAAACCTACGAAGTTCTAAAGTTTATCAAAGAGCTACCTGATAAAGAACAAGGTATTGAAAAAGGCATAAAATTGAATAAAATTTAATTCTAGATTTTTTTCTAATTTTTATTTAAAACAAGCTTGATAAAAGGGAAAATATGTGAGGAAGAGTGTTTGAAGGGAAACTTTTCATATTTACAAAATATGAATATCGCAAGTCAGCCAGCAAGCTATACTTGTGCAGAACAATTTAGCTTTTTGATAGGCTCCATGCACTGCGTCAGTGATTTTGGTAGCTATAATAAAGAGGAAAAAAATTAGAGGGCAAGTTAGATGTGACGTAGTTCTAATTAAGTAGACTAACTATTGAAGCGACTTTTATTTCTTGCTTTCAGCCAGACTTTCACGTTACGTATTTTCTTTTTATCCCTTGGCATGTGTAGAAGGTATGGCCTATGAAAGGGCAGGTAATTAAATTTTTTTTTATAAACGTACAGTATAGTTGTTTCGCTTTAATTATTGATACAGGCTCTCCTAGAAGGGCGAATAACGTTAAAGTCAAACCTATTGGTTTAGGAGCGACTAACGATGCTTATTCATGCAAATCATAGAATCAACCCAGATTTGTAAGAAAAGAAAGAAAGATATTGGTATATGAATATTTCGACTGTTCTAGCTGACAGAACGTAAGATTAAAGAGTCCTGGAATATTGTTTTACTAGGGAGTTGTTTTAATATTCCTGTACCGGGTTAGGCTACAATAAGCGAGCGTAAGTCAATAGAAACCATTTCTTGAGAGACCATTTCTACAGTCTTGCTTCAGGATAAAATTTAAAAGCTTACCGGCGTCAATTTCGACCAATTGAATCTGGACTGAAGGGTTTCACGACTTTTCAGCTAGTCGAAAGATTGAGACGACCTAGTTAGAGTAAAACGTTTATAAGTCTCGAAAACGTGGCAGTCTCGGGTTTCAGAACAGATCTCAATAGAATGTTTAACGTAAACGAAGTATAAGAGTGGGTGGGGCTAGAGTTATGGAACTGCGTGGCGAGGTTTTGATTTTGGTCGTAGCGGCTTGAGTTTTAAGCTCGGCGAGGATAGGAGGAGGAGAAAAAACGAAAAACAAAACGAAAGTGTTGCAGGATTAGGAGTTCAATCCACTTTTATTTAACGATTTATAAATGGAGAAAACAGTACATGCCCATATGCAAGGAGATTTATATACATATGTAAAGTGGGGTGTATAAATAAATACATTAAGGTTTACTGAGGGGGGTGTTTAGCAGAATCAGATTTGTCGCAAATCGGAGAACGTTACGCTTGAGGGAGGGATGAAGGAAGCAACATAAACCATTTGTGTTTGGAGTTGGTATTTTCATTTATACAGAAAAAAATGGCAAATTGTTTTATGCAATTTGCATAAAAATTGCAGTGCCATTATGAGAACGAAGAATAGTTAATATGCTATTGGGGGTATTTTATCGTAGTTCGATATTAGAATATCGAATGATTTAACTGGCTAAGGCTTTCGGCTTTTGAAAAGCGAAATTAAAGGAAAGTCAACATTAGTTCCAAAATCATGGAATTCTCAGAATAGAGAAACCTATAGATCTTGAATAAGTGACCATTCTTGGATTCTCATAAGAAATAGTTACATTTTAGCTTTAGTTTAAATTAAAAGATCCCTGCATTAACATTCAAGGATTGACGAGAATTCGAATGAAATCAAGACCATTATATAAAGTTTTAAACAAAGTATATTACAGAGATTTATACTTTTCAGATTAGTTTTTGAAATCTGATAGTGAATTTAACATTAAACATTTAGCTGTGTATATTTAAAAAAAAAATATAAAATCGAATTTCGAGTATTATCTGTACTAAGGCGATGATCGTTCTAAAAGAAATAAAAGTGCGAGTATTTACAGGTTTTCTTTGCCATTAAGAAAAACGAAACGGCAGCGAACAGATTAAACAATGTCCATGATTACGTTACGCTACTCACATTTCAGCGCGTCCGTTGACAATTTAGGGATTTGGGCAACTTGCAGAAATACATTATGGGAATATTTCTTATGGACTTCATTGTTAGAGTTTACAGGAGGATCTAAAAGCATCCCGTTTAATCTGACAGCCAAATCGATCAAGTCGGACTCCTGATATCCGCTATGATGAGCCAGTATAGGATCCCAGCTTTCGTTGGTCATTCTCAGAGCGATGAACAGACTGGCCGCTGCCTTCAGAGATTCTTTTTCATAGCAGAACTGGTAATCTAGCAGGGAAGTTTCAAGAATGTAGCGCGCCAGTGTTAGAGTCCTTAAGTTTTGTCCGGACACGTTACTGTAGCGACGGAGGAAACGGTACGAGAGTGGAATGCCAAGGCAGAAGTCAAGGGCTTGCAGTAGGCTCCGTTCCATCTCGAAGAGACTCTCCGTATCGTAGGCATTGTCGCACACGAAGAGGAAGTCATCGCACTGCGGCAAGGCGTGTTCCTCGTATTTGCAGGCTAGAAACAAAGCCGCCGTACCCACCAGTTGCAAGACGGAGCGACGAATGTTAGTTTTTGACAGATACTTGTCGACCAGTTTTACGGCAAGGTAGAGAGTCTCGTGATACAGTTCGAAGTTACTCTGTACTTCGACCATCCACTCAACCAGTATCGAACGCATTTCTGCGGTTATGTCAGTCTGTTTTTCTGACATGTACTCAGGAACGGCAAACGTGCTCTCCTGACGTCGATAATAATCGAAAACATCTTTCGCATATTCAGTTTCCCAGATCGCCACGCCAGTATGTTCCTTGTCGAAAGCGTCAAAGTCGGTTTCTTCGGGCAAAGAAGAATATGGACTTTCAGTATTGTCGGCAGTAATTGTCACTGGTTCCAAAGCGAGAGAGAGTTGCACAATTGAAGGCTCTTCCACAATCGGCTCGATTGGTTTCTGTGAGGAAGCCTTCCGAGTGAGAGTACAGTTACTTTCGGTCTTACTGGTTACTGAACATCCAGAGGGAACAGGTTTATTCTTGCAATGAGAATAAACAACTACCTTGGAATTATTCGTTAAGTCGCCAAAAACTGCGCGCCGTTTCTGCTCCGGTTTTACGTTTAATTCAGAATTGGAACGAGCTCTTTTCACCCCCATCTGTTTAAGTTTGTTTGCGGTAGGCTTTAATTGCGTGCGTTTGCCATTCGCGACGGGCAGGTAATTTTTGCGCTGGACGTTTGTAGAGGATCTTCGAGTAACTCTGCGTGTATTCATAGCTGTTCGAGAACACCTTTACTGTTTCAAAAATTGCTGTCTTTTGTTGAGGATAGCTGTTCTTTTTTTATTTTCTTTTTATTTAAATACTTAGTAGGTAGGCATTTTTACTTCTGGCTCATGTCATTCTTAGAGTCAATATGAAATATTTGCATATTTTATTGCGCTTTCATTGGTGAATGGAAATGATCACGTGGGAAAAATTGAGTCACCTCTCCCCTCCCCAAGAAGAAGGAATAAATAAATAAATAAATAAATTATTATTATTATTAATAATAATAATATGATGATGATGTATTCGAGGCGACAGTTAGAAGCTAGTCACTTTAGGTTTTTTTAGCCTGTTTTCCAGCTGTTATCTAAAAGTTCGGTGAATATAACGATACACTTCTATTTTTTAGATCACTGAATCTCTTTCAAGGTCGTAAATGGTCCTGCGTTCGGTTCGTGCGCGTTGTTTAGATTCCCTGAAATTTACCCCCTAAAAATCGTTTTATTCTCAACAGAATTACTTGCAATATAGTAAAACCGAAAGTAATACGTTTACATTATATACAGGATGCGCCAGCTATTTGGCAACACATTTTTTGTGGGCCATAAATGAAAGACATCCTAATAATAATGATAATAATAATGCTCTCAGTACAATTGAATGTTTGATTGATTCATTTTTTACGGCTTATCAACCATTTACAAGTAATTTAAAGTCAGAGAATATTTTTACATTGCAAGATTTGGGTTGGGGTGATAATAATGATTTAGTGATACAAGTCATACTAATTAACCCATAGATTGGGAGAGAGAAAAAAGGAGATTCATATCTTTTCCCAAGGGTATAATTGGCGAATATAATTGAAAGTTAATATAATTCGAACTCAACTCTCCGATTAACAATCCCGAGCCATTATCCATTACACCACCCGCACATGCAAACACCCGGTATTTCCAAGCGGTTACCAATCTAGGTACTGACCAGGCATGACGTTGCTTGACTTCGTTGATCGTACGTGAATCGATGTTTCAACGTGACATGGTCGTAAGCCGAAAGAGAAACGAAAATGCTAAAATTTGGGGCATGCTGTGTAGCATGACGTTAGGGCGTCCCCCTCTGATTGCCCACTAAAAATGTGTTCTCATATACTTGGTGCACACGCACACGCACACGCACGCACACATATACATATGTGTATTTAGGCAGCATTTTTTTCTTTGATGCATGTTTCATTAAATAATATAGACATGTTTTGTCCATTTATTTTATGTAAATTCTTTTCATATCGTCTGATAAGCTTAATAACATATTAAAAGAAGAAAGAAAATAACAATATTGATACATATTTTTTAATCATATCTAAGCTTTCGGCTTACATAAGCCATTATCAAAGATGACAATTACATTACAATATATTAACCAATACACGGACAAAACAATAATGATAGTCTGTTTATGTTTACATGGAAGATTTCCAAGAAACGACAAATTCGTGCATACAAGACGCTGGAAGCGAAAATCGCACCACAGCTCATGAAGTCACACATGACCACGCGGGTGTGAAAACGAGAAGTATTAAGTATGTGAAACCGTTGGTATAAACCAATGGCTTCTGTTATAAATTATAGGCATTTAAGAATATTTGTGGAGATTTCATAGTTTATTTTGTTCAGGTTAGGTTTCAACTGCTTTATGTATATAGCTTCAAGAATTTTTAGTTTTTGTTTATTGTTTTCATGTTTAAGTATAGTTGTGTTTTCAACAAGGATTTTCTGGAATTGTGTATGCGTCCAGGCATGTTGTTTTAACTGCCTAAAAATGTTAGATTTATCATTCAAATGTAGTGTCAAGCGTCGTGAAAGCGAGTTTGTGGTGTGACCAACATAAATATTATTTAATCCGTTGGAGATACAATCTCCCAAAGGGCACTTGAATTTGTAAACTATGTTGGTTTTTTGCAAATCGCTAACCGGGGGAGAAGAATCATTGCGAATAATTGAGTTGGATATACTAGATTTAGTGTAGTATATGATTAACCTAATTTTTTTGTTAGGATCTGTTGTAGATATATTAGTATTTACTAATTTTTTAGTATATTTTCATCGTGTTTATAATTAGTATGTTTATGATTACGATATAGGAGATTAAAATGTTTGTGATTAGTTCAAGCAGTATTATGTTCTATTTGCTTAGTATTAAGACTTCTAAGAAAGTATTTTATTTGTTCATCAAATATATAATTTGGAAAGCTATTATTAATAAGTGTTTGTTTTATATTCTTTAGCTCACTGTAAAAAATCTGTTTTGTGGATGAATTAGTTTCTGCACGATGTATTAGATTTTTTATAATTGCTATTTTGTAGTAATATAGGCATTCGCTCTTGTAGGTAAGTGTACATAAATTTATGCTGGTAGGTTTTTTTGTATGGCAAAATAGTAAATTTGTTATTATTTGTGTTTATCTTATTATTTATGTGAAGGAAGGGAATTTTATTAGTAGTATTGAGTTCATACGTGAATTTAAGGACATAATTATTTTGGAAACGTTTTTGAAGTTGAAGTATTTCATTTGTATTTTTAACTAACATAAGGATATCATCAACATATCTTAGGTAGATGGATGGTTTTTTAAATCTGTAAATATCTTATTTTCGAGGTTCGACATGTAGAAATTACTAAATGTCGGACCCAGTACTGAACCGATGGAGACACCATCACGTTGTATATATATATTATTATTATGATCTAAGAAAGGGACTTCAGTATTACACTACTGAAGTCCCTAATAGTAGTTTCCGTAATATAGTAGGATTCATTTTAAGTGGGTATAAAGATGAGTTACTGTATATATTTCTTATAATTATGTCAATAGTTTCACTAACAGAGACATTGGTTTCTGAAGTTATGATTTCATTATTGGGTTTTTCGCTTTTTAGGATTTGGATTACTTCTAATGTTGACTTAACACTATATTTACTAGGAAGGTAGGGAGTAATGAGTTGGTTAATATATTTTGTTAGCTGATATACAGGAGTTGGAATTTGCGATATGATAGGACGGAGAGGATAGTTAGGTTTATGTGTTTTTATAGTGCCAGGTCTATAATCACCAACAATTTTAGTGAGTTTTAAAGAGTTCTGTTCAGCATGATTAGCATTAATGAGTTTATTAAGCTTTGATTTTGTTGGTTGGTCGGGTTCTTGTTGAGTTTTTAAAATTTTTATATGATCATGGAGTATGTGGTCAAGTTTTTTTTGTTTGTTGTAATCTAATTTGTTTAGGATGACATATATATATATATATATATATATATATATATATATATATTTTTGTCATCCACAGACAGACTGTTTCGCTGTTTCACAGCTCATCAGTGTGGCTAGACGTGCCGTATATATATATATATATATATATATATATATATATATATATATATATATATATAATCATTAGAATGAATGAAAGTTTTCAAACATTTATTTCAGATGTCTTTCCAGCCGAGGCTATTGTGTTCGCTTTCGCAAAAATGCTGTTGGGAAATCCACCACTTTCTCAACCACTGAGCTAAGGGTTAATAGAATATAAGACTGGACTGTCTAGGGTTGGTTGACAATCTGTCTCAGAGAAGGCCAATTCTGAATATATATATATATATATATATATATATATATATATATATATATATATATATATATACGCACATTTTGAAAGGCCGAATACCGAGACCTGGTGCACTACGTGCTACAAGGTCCCCAAACGACCCTCCGCAAGTTTTGAATTCAGAGTTGTCCTTCTGCTAGACCAGTCGCCACCCAAGGCCATATAACTCAGTCTGTCCTGCTATTTACCCAGAGGATTAATACCTTTCAAAAGGGTATTAGCACATAAGTGAATGTAATGGATTCGACTGGAATTCGAACTCGGCTCTCCGATGTCTCAATCCGAGCCGCTATCCACTACTGCTTCCTAAAAAGGTGTGATTGGTTCTGCATAAAGCCTTCACCACTATAATCAAATCATATGTGCTGGTGTCTGGGCTATCGGTTGTTAGGAACTGAGCTGCATGACCCTCATACGTCGAATACGACGGGAGAGTCCACCATAAATATATATATATATATATATATATATATATATATATATATATATATATATATATATATATATATATATATATATTTAAATGCAATGTCAATCGTTATCTTCTGTGTTCTTAATTCTTCTTTTATTGTTTTCTCTCCTAAATAGTGTTCTCTTACACGCAGTAACCCCTGGTGGCTTATTGCTCCCTAAAAGTGTGTTCTCAAATACTTGGCGCAACGCGCGCGCGCGCGCAGATATATATATATATATATAATCATTAGAATGAATAAAAGTTTTTAAAGATTTATTTAATTTACTGCCTTGCTGGGGGCAAAATTATTAATATATATATATATATAAAGAAATGTATTGTCCGACAATTATTTAATATATTTTCTGTATATACATTAGTTTTATAGATACAATTTATTTAAGTAAATGCTCTATTTTTAATTAAACAGTATTAATTACATTTACAGGCCTGATTGCTTGAAAAACTTCGTAGAAAATGCGTTCTCCGACGGGAATCGAACTTTTATTCTTATACGGAAACTGTTATTTGACCTGACGCTATACTATTCAGCTACAGAGAAGCGTCTGGTTTGCAAAGTCCGAATTATTGTTTATACACACACAATCTTCGACGATTTTTCTCGATCGTCATTTCTCCTCACGAATGAACAGAAACATATTAAATAACTGCTGGATTTAATTCATTTCATGATATGCTGGCATTGTTTACGTTAAGATAAGTTTCGTGTATACATACATACATACATACAAATATATATATATATATATATATATATATATATATATAAATCACACACACACACACACACACACACACACACACACACACACACACACACACACACACACACACACACACACACACACACACACACACACACATATATATATATATATGACGGTTCCGTATAGGATACAGGTTCGAATCCTGTCGGAGGACGAATATTTTCTATGAAAATTTCTCGGACATTCAGGCCGGTAAATGTTATTTAATACTGTTTATTATAAACAGAGCATTTACTTAAATACTTGTATCTATAAAAAGAATGTTAAACATAAAAATGTCTTAAAATAATTGTCGGACTTTGTCCATTTCATAATGTGTGTATATATATATATATATATATATAAAAGTGAACATAGAAGTCAACACTTAGAGGCGACAGTCTGTTTCATGCTAGTGCAATCGTACACACTAGCATGAAACAGACTGTCGCCTCTAAGTGGTGACTTCTATGTTCACTTTTATATTTACACACGCTCTATCTCTGATATTGAGCACTTTATCCCATAAATATAGCACACTTTAAGACTATATTTCTTTATATATATATATATATATATATTATATATATATATATATATATATATATATATATATATAAATCATTTCTCCTCAAACAATACAATAAAACCACTAAGACACAAGGGGTTATTGAGTGTAAGCGAACATTATTAAGGAGAGAGAACAATAAAAGAAGAAGAATTAAGAATTCAGAAGATAACGATTGACATTGCACTTAAACTTTTGATGATCAAAGTTGACTGAGAAGCAAGAAGCTGTGTATGAGTTCCAGAAGCGAGAAGCGCGAGAGAAGAAACTGTTAGCATAGAACTTACGGTTACATTTAGTCATTTCAACTGTTAAATGATGAGACCTAGTCGCCAATCTAGTACTGCGCTTAAATGCATGAAGACTAGGTATCATAGAGGTAGGTTCATAAGAACAATTATTATGAAAGGATTTATAGAAAAAGCACAGGGGAAACTGCGTTACAGCGGTGAGAAAGTGACTGAAGCCGAGATGTCAGGTCAGAACCGATAACATTGCAGCTTATTCTTTGGATTTTATCAAGAATCTCTAAATATATAGCACGAGCTCCAGACCAGATGTGTCAGCAATATTCAAAGCAAGAACGAATGGTAACCTTATAAATATGTAAGGTAGATTTGGACAAGACAAAATGTCTAGAACGACACAGTGAACCAACGTTTCTATCTGCAGACTTAACAATTAATTCAATATAATCTTTCCACTTCATGTCGATAGAAAGCTTTAGTACGAGAAAGGGCATGTGAGTCACTCTCCTGGAGTTATGCTGACAAACTTGGACCTTCATGCTCGCAACAAACCCGAGTGTCAAGAGAACAGCTTTCCCTTTCACACGGCTATTATTCCTTCACTCATTGGAAATAGCTATTGTTTTGAAAAGCGATGATTAGAAATTTATTAAAACCTAAACATATGAAAGTGAATGTAGGCGTTTTATTTGTCTCTTGAGTATTTACAACAGGAACAATAAACCCTATTCATTTATTAGATTGTTTATTTGCACTATTTCTTTATTATAATGTTTATTGGAATGGTTGGCAAAATATCGGCTAATTGCCAATCGATTCAAACTTTATAAAATGATAAATAATAAGGATTTCCTTAGTCGGTCACATAGTTTAATAATTTGTAAATGTTTATTGTAGTAAAAACAGAACCAGTAAATAAACTTATACCAAAGCTTTATTGCCCTTTACTCTGACTACTCGTCTACTGACGGATTTAACAGGGTGTTTTTTTTATATATCCTAGATCTTAAGGGGAGATAACTGATGATTTTTCAGAACATGTTTATAAATTTATGAATAAAAATTGTTTTCATATTTATTCCTTTATAAATTCGTAAATGATAAATATTGCATTGCATTAATTTTAATACAATTGTATTAGTTTTTAGAATGTTGCAAATATAAAATTCTTCTTGTAAATAAGCAATCTAATAAATAATTAATAATTAATATTTTTGTTATAAATTCTCAAGAAAAAAATGTATAAATTCACTTTCATCATATATTTAGGTTTTATTACAATTCTAATAATCGCTTTTTAAAACAATAAACATTGCCGAGGAGCGAAGGTAGTAAAAATAATAGCGGTGTCAAGGTAAAAACCGTCTGTTGTTCCTTTTTGTTTTTTGCAGGCATGAAAGTCCAGGTTTGTCAAAAAGCTTTTCTGCGATATTTCAAACAAAAATTAAGCAATATTTGTTTTAATTTAGATTAATTAATCAGTTAATCTTCCTTAAATAAATTTTCAGAAAAATTCATTTTATTTTTGAAAGATGTTTTAAATAATGATATCTGTGTTGTATTGTCAGATTTGTCAATATGGCCGACTTTAGCGATTTCAAATATAATTCCAATTAATTTAAATTTGGTTTGAAATGCATCAAAGTATTTTGCTCATTGGGAATATTCAATTTAATCGATTAGATCTTTAAATTAACAAGAAAAATAGTATTATCCTTTAAAGTTTATCGCTTAAAACATTGTATTTTACGTCCAGTAAATAAAATTAAGAAAACTGATTTCTCTCCGTCATCGACAAAGGACATTTTAAGGTCGTCGATGATACGTCAACATTTCTATCGTTGAACTTTACTGAGCATAAAAAAAGTCAACATGGCGAAGCAAACATTTATGTCACGTTTAATTTTTCGTCATTGATTTTACTGAATTCACACATCACAGTTAATTCATTGTTTAAGATATTTAGGTCACCTTTTCTATAATGATGGCCTATAAAAGTATTCAGACATTCAGACTACATTCCTTCGTTCCACCATTTCTAGACTTCACCGGTAGGACCTGCCATGCTATGCACATTTTATCAAACCACCCACATTCCCTCCGTACTCCATTGGTGAGACGTAATTTCCACTCGAGCAGCTTCTTCCCGTGAACCACTGCTCTGTGGAACCGACTCCCAAGAGGATATTCCCCTGATCACTACACTCTTAACCTGTTCAAATCTAGAGTTAACCGTTATCTTCCCCACATATCATAAACTGTGCCTATTACACTGTAACCCTCTACCTCGAGTGGCTCCCAGGCCTTGTACAAGATGAACCTCACTGTATCAAAAGACACACACACTCTCTCTCGTGTGCACACACACACACACACACACACACACACACACACATTCTCTACTCCAAGCATAAATGCTCTTCTCACGCACATATTGCTCTCTCCCACTCACACACACACACACACGCTTTCTCGCTCTCCCTCACAGTCTTTCATATAATCTCTATCTCACTCTCTAGCTCTTTCGCTCGGATGCGCATATAATTGCTTTCTTTCTCTTTCTCTCTCTCTCTCTCTCTCTCTCTCTCTCACACACACACACACACACACACACACACACACACACACACACACACACACACACACAAATATATTCTCGTCACTAAGCATATATTATCTCCCTAACATACTCCCTCGCCTCGGACATCTCAAACTTTTTCACATAATCTCTTCCTCTCTGTCTCTCTCTGTCTCTGTCTCTGTCTCTCTCTGTCTGTCTGTCTCTCTCTCTCACACACACACACACACACACAAAGATATTCTCGTCACTAAGCATATATTATCTCCCTAACATACTCCCTCGCCTCGGACATCTCAAACTTTTTCACATAATCTCTTCCTCTATCTCTCTATCTCTCTCTCTCTCTCTCTCTCTCTCACACACACACACACACACACACACACACACACACACACACTTTTCTGCATAATCCCTCTCTCTCACACACTTTTCCACATATTCCCCCTCTCTCTCTCACGCACTCAGTGTCACACTCCTTGTGCACACCCATATACTATCCCTTTTTCTAACACACACTCTATTTTTCAGATACATTCTTTTCACATATAGCGCGTGTCTCAAAAAAATGTGTACATTTTTATTTTTTATATCCTCCTCGTTTAGAGGGCCTCACCATTTTAGACTTTTTCTTGCTGAAGATAATTAAAATATAAAGTCTACGCTACAAAAAGCTAGCAACAATGGCTGAAACGAAATCTTCCATAGAGCAAAAATGCAACCAATGCCCATCGGAATGTGAATCGCTGCTTGTGATTCCAGCACAAAGTCAGAATTGTGGTGCACTATAGTACGAATCGAATTCACAAACTTATTAAACATTTTATATCACGGTAACGACTCGAGATTTTAGTAAGAATACCTGAGGATACCATGGATCGAACATGTGAGCAACGACGAAGAAACTTATACTTAACATCAAGAAAAGACAAATGAAATTTCTGGGCCACATAATGAGGAAGGAGGGCTTGGAAAATCTGATACTCACAGGACAGATTGAAGGAAAGAGGAAAAAAGCGCATAACATACTTGATGAATTTAATTACTAGGATGGCGGAACAGGGTTTGGGAGAAATAACGAAAAATCAAGATTTTTTAAGAGCTACAAAGGACAGGAAATTGTGGAGGACCATGATTGTCTATGTCCTGAGGGGACACGGCACATAAAGAAGACGTTTAATAGGCTCAGTAAGGCTCGAACTCTTTACTGTGCCCTGTGAAATCTGTTAACTAACCAGTGATCAATTTTGAAGCCCCGAGAATTTTATAACGACGCCATTACACATAGAAAATGTCGGAGAACAAAAAAAAAAAAAAAAAAGACAAAAACGCCACAAAAATAACATTGTTGAGAATATTCGTATGAATAGCTCATGTAATGACGACTACATAATCTCAGAAATACAATTTCTTCAATTTTAAGAACAGACGCACCCACATACGCGCACACGTACAGAAGCGCACACGTACAGAAGCACACGCGCACATACACACCAATTCACCTCTCCCACTTCTCATGAGTTTGAGCGAGTCAATAGGACGATTAAATTAAGAAGTTGGCATTGAACACAATGTATTGTGAATATAAATTATATTTGGAATATAAATGAACATACTCCTCTACTCCATCGTAATCGCCTCCGATACCCACGTAGTCGGGTCCAACCAGGTTTTTGATGTAGTCAATATGATCTGAAAGATAAATAGTTAAATAAATAAATCGGAATAAATTATTAAGTTTATTTATGTCTGACACACTTATTGATAGCAAACTCATCTTAGACCCATTACTAATGCAATGAGTGCTCAATACGTTATGAGAGAAAAAAGGGCGTGGCGTAGACAGTTTTTAAGTACCAAATTAGCCCAAAGGAAATGTTGCGTCTCTGAAACAAATTATATACGTTGGGATACATTCCGTGAAGGAAATAGTGGAGGTTTTCTGTTTGTCTATCTATCTATCTATCTATCTATCTATCTATGTATCTATCTATCTATCTATCTATCTATCGATGTCCATTCTTTTTCTTATCTATCTATTTATCTATCTCCAGATTGCGTTCCACATATACCTCCAAAGAAATACCACTTACTGTTTTATCATGGTATTTCTCTCGCACCCTCGTTCTCTCACTGTCTCTCTCTCTCAATATATATATATATATATATATAGAGAGAGAGAGAGAGAAAGAGAGAGAGAGAGCTCTTTTAAACATATTACAAACTGAGCACTTATATATATATATATATATATATTACACGTTAGCTTTCCGATCAAGAAATCCAAGTCCAAATCTTACCATAGTTGATTTATCGGGGAACTGACTTCTTGATAATATCGTCTTAAGGGAGACGATCCCTGTGTGCAGTACCTTTGGGTAGTATCTAAAAAGCACCCGCACGGATTGACACCCAGCTTGTGAGTGAAATTGAATAGACGAAATTGTGGCCGAGTGTTTGAGTGTACCGCCCTTGCGGTCTTTCCCAGTATATTTGGGATCCACTGACCACAGTTGAAGTATAAATCACAGGTTCAGTTTTTGGGTGTAAGATAACACGAATATGCTTGGAAAGCATTATCTCGCCACACTAGCTGACAGGGATTATTTAACCACACCAGCAGACACGGACGGCCAGCCATACTAGTTTATCGAGAAAACGCACTTGCGGTGGCGACTAGGAAACCTGTACCGCAGACGCCTGCTGAGGGTGCATTTGTGTTTGTTCAACACCCACAAAGCCAACCCGCTGTTTACATGTGCAACTACGCTGAGTGGACCGTAATTACACTTTCTGGGGTACAGCGTATGATCTGGTGTAATCAACAGTTTGAACAAGGATAGTATGCCAAACCCTCACCCACAGTGACTTGTAACCTCGTGCTAAGGTAGTTTTGTCTATCTAATTCCACTCAAAAGGTCGATATTATCAAGATGTCACCTCGCTGAAAAATCGACCATGGTGATATTCCAACCCGTATCTCATGGTTGGAATGTGAACGTTCTAATGCATACATGGGAGGGTGGGGAGGCCTCGACCTTAAGTAATGGTTAACAAACTAGCCTAGAAAACTGTTATTGTTGTTGTGATTTTGACACTTACTGGATGCCGTACACACGTGGCCTTGTGCCAGATTAAATTAAGCTTAGCAAATTTGGTGGGTGCTTTGTTGCGGTAAAGTTGTTAGCAGTATCACTGAACAAACCTTATTACTGCCTCGTGAGTTTGATCCTTACTGAGTGCCTCATATTTAATCCTGGGTTTGACGATAAACTACATCCGGCAGCAAAGACTCTGATCAGGAGATTGGAGGTTTTGATGAGCGTGGAACCACCTCTTAATTGCTGTTGTTCCCAGGTCAACCCTGATCCGGAGGTAACACCTATACGGGTCCCAGTTATGGGCAAATAGTTAACCCCCAAAGATAAACAAAACACCATGAAAAAATAAGAATACATTTTTATAGTAAAAATACCGGTAATACATTTTTATATTAAAAAATTACCATCAATACCAATTTATCGTAGAATTACCAACAATACGCACATACACATAAATCCGTTTAAAATACTACCAACATGAAAGAAATCCATATCTTCCAATTCTTAAAGGAATCTAACTATATTCCAAAATATAACTTCAACAAAACTACAACATAAAAAACACATATTACCACCTCTATAATTATGTCCACACAAACATATATGCACTAAAGCTGAGTATCATCTACCATGTATTCAATTGTGAAAGCAGAATAACATCATATTTTTATTATATCCAAGCTCCCAAGAAAATTAAATTTCAACATTAAATGACCCTTAACGAGTAGAATAGACAGATCAATCAGTTTTGCAGGCTCTACGATAAGGTTCTATTTCGTGAAAAAGTCTTATGCAAGATGTCATGCCATAGGGATATACATATACTCTTCTTTTCTTCAGTTAGAGCAGTGTGACCTTTCAAGTGGTTAGAATAGCAATTTCGGAGAATTACTGCATACGTTGGACGTGATACCTCGGTGGTTTCGTCAATGTTGCCAATGAACATTCCTCTATACATAGATCAGGTTCTGGAAGGTCATATAAGTATAGAAACTCGCTAAAATAGTTAAAAAAAATCTAGATGACCAGAGCCTGCCAGCTGAACTTTCGTCGAATCAAGCTCTAAGATTTCAAGTGGGGAGGGGGACACACGGTGGACACATCCAATACCTCAAAAGACAAACTAGTAACATCCCATTATTATCGAGCATACTCTGAAATTCTAACTATCGCGATGGACTGGTGTTATTTCAGTGGACGTACGTTTGGACGTGAGCTCATTCCCGACACTCTCGGGGATCTGGTAATGGATTCGATAATGTAATTTGATTTATGATCCCCATTTATCCTCAGAGATCTCAGCGCATTTCTACTTACATACAGTTTATCTTTCTCTCATTCTAATCTGAAGAATCCTAAGAATTCCACTTGTCTCATTATCATTACCATATAAGGGTGAATATAAACTAGATAACGATATATTAGCAACTGTATATACGTGCGATAGCGGGCATGCGCAGATAAGCAAATAAATATTTATTTAATGTAATTTATGGTGCGAACTAAACAGGGCTCAATGTAGTTAGACAGAGTTAGGAAGCATAGGTTAACAAATACCCATATACCTAAATGCATATATATATATATATATATATATATATATATATATATATATATATATATATATATCTGTGTGTATGTGTGCGTGTGTGTGCGTTTCATTGAATACGACAGACAAGGTGCTTTTATTTAGATTTTATACAATTTCTCATGCGATCTTGTTATGGTCCAGGTTAGGACCAAGGAAGAACAACACTAGCACAAGAGTAGAAATAACGAAGATATATTACACGGAATAATAATACAAGCTGTGGAAGATGTTAGTATGACTGTCAGTCTGGTTTGGAGTGAACTACTATCGGCTCGACTCGATTCGTCCCTCTCTCTTGAGAGGCGTAGTATACATAGTGTTAGGAAGAGTTCATTCTGTAGTTATAGGTAAGGACCCATAACAGATCTAATATTTTTTTTCTTTTCGGATGATAAATTAATTAAAAACTGTCCGAATGTTCTTTTTATCCGAGCGCTTTCGGCTATACATTTAGCCATTTTCAAGGATTAACTATTTTAACTGTTAAATAAGAAATAGTTTGTTGTATGTATGTTTTATAAAATGTTTTAATTTTTCAAAACACGGTCAAGATATTGTGTCCATGTTCAAAGTTAATGTTATTAAGTGTTGTTTTTTTTGCTTTTATTAATAAGGCTTCCATTATTTTTAGCCTTTTTTTGCATGTAAATGATCCTATTATATTAGTGTTATCAACAAGTATGTTACGAATAGTGTCCGGTAGGTCTCCATGAATATTTAAATGAGTTCTAATTGAGCTATGGTCAGAAAAAATATTAGATCACATGAGAAATTGTATTAAAAAACTAAATAAAAACACCTTGTCTGTTGTATTCAATGAAATGTGCATGAAAGGTTTGCAGCCTAAATACACAAATTTTAAATATATATATATATATATATATATATATATAAGTGAACATAGAAGTCAACACTTAGAGGCGACAGTCTGTTTCATGCTAGTGCAATCGTCAGGCAACGATCAGTTGCCTGACGATTGCACTAGCATGAAACAGACTGTCGCCTCTAAGTGTTGACTTCTATGTTCACTTTTATATTTACACACGCTCTATCTCATATTGAGCACTTTATCCCATAAATATAGCACACTTTAAGACTATATTTCTTCATATATATATATATATATATATATATATATATATATATATATATATATATATATACAAGTATAGGATTGGTGTATATGGAATAAATTCCAATAACCAACAAATACTATTCTTAAAAGAGTGCGCAATACAGAGTAGAGCAAATAATATTTATTCGAAAATTATGACATAAATATGTTATAAAATCATTACAAAAATATCCATTTTGTTTCAACACCTCTGGTGTCTTATCAAGTGATGGTGTTTGTTATGGTTCGATATCCTAGTCGCCACTGTTATGGTCCAAGGTTAGGACCAAGGAAGAACAACACGAACACAAGAGTAGAAATAACAAAGATATATTACAACAGAATAACAATGGAAGATGTTGAAGGTGTTAGTATGACTGTCGGTCTGGTTTGGAGTGAACTACTATTGGCTCGACTCGATTCCGTCTCGACTCGTTCCTACGTCTCTCTTGAGAGGAGCAGTCTTTATAGTGTCAGAAAGAGTTCATTGTGTCGTTATAGGTAAGTTCCCATAACAGTGTTGAATGTAGAATAAAGAGTTTAAAAGTAAAAATAAAGAATGTAGAATAAAAAGTTTAAAATGAATTATATATAAGTGAACATAGAAGTCAACACTTAGAGGCGACAGTCTGTTTCATGCTAGACGCAATCGTCAGGCCACAAGTGCTGTTATATTTCTCGGCTATTTGTATATACGGGTCAGTGGTGCATTGGTTATAACCGCCAAAATAGACTACCCACAATGCACCACTGACCCGTATATACAAATAGCGGGAGAAAAATAACGGCACTCGTGTCCTGACGATTGCATCTAGCATGAAACAGACTGTCGCCTCTAAGTGCTGACTTCTATGTTCACTTTTATATTTACATACGCTCTATCTCTGATATTGAGCACTTTATCCCATAAATATAGCACATCTTAAGACTATATTTCTTCATATATATATATATATGTATATATATATATATATATATATATATGTGTGTGTGTGTGTATGTGTGTGTGTGTGTCTCATTAAAGACGACAAGCAAAGGTACTACGATCGATTAAGCTTTTAATTTATTTTTTTCTTGTTTTCGAACAAGTGTTTTCTTTTTTGGACTCAGAGTGTGTAGAAATTGTTCAAATGTTCTATAATCCCGACCGCTTTCGGCTCTACTTTTAGCCATTATCAAGGATGATTTAATTTTTTCTATTTAATTGGGTGTGTGCATTCTGTGTATGTTTTTAGTTTTATAATTTACACTTGACCCTTTTGCTAACGACCATGTTCAACTTTGATTAAATTGAACACATATTTATCGTGTTGCAAGTTTACTTTTTGTTAGTGTGTATAGGCGCTTTCCTGTCATGCCGATAATGTTTAGCGGAACCGTTTAGTAACTCGTTACTATTGAAGAATTTGTTCCTCACTGGACGTCCTACACGTGTAGCTTTATGGCAGACTAATTCAAGCTTAGTAAGTACCAACAGTTTTTTTTTTAATTTTCTGTGTGGAAATCAAGAGTTAGCAAAATATGAAAAGTTAATCGGTTCTTTGCTATTTAGCTTAGTGCTACAAAATAACAGAAATCTTTATTCCAAGTTCCCGGTTGCCTCTTCGACAGAGGCAAACAGCTGTGTTTTCTAAGAGTTGTGATAATCAAGGTTAAATTGCATCAGCATTTCGTATGAGAATATCTGAAAAATTCTTTTTACCTGCCACTTGCTGTAAGGTGGTCCTCGTTTGATTATTTGGATAGCAATTGATGTAAGTGTTATAAAAATTCACCATCACCACGCCCCCGTTTTTCTTCTGTAAAAAGAAAAAGAAAATTATTTTTATGACATTTGAGATAATAATAATAACAATTAATAATAATAATAAATAAATAATTGATTGAGGTTGCCAAAATGTGGGACGTTCAGGCCACTAGTGTCCCAGTTATAATTGAGGAGTTGGGGGTCTACGCCAATGAACCTAAAGACTTACATGAAAAAAATCGCAATAAAGCCTTATAAATTATTGAATACATCTTATCGGCGAACGGAAAAGAAATGATTCATTTTCTTAAGTCACAAGTGGTGAGGTGAAAATAATCTTACAATGAACACCATATGCTGTTGATATTGTTGCCTATGTCGGAAGTCGAACAGAAATGATACCGCCACAATCCAGAGATGACGCAAAATGACCAAATCATGGCATTATGGGATATCATCATCCAAACTGATCACGTTGGAGAGTGTCTATACCACGGGACATAAACACCTACATGATGAAAATCGGAATAAAGCGTAGTATCCCATCGCTTCAAACGTCTGCGTTGCTTGGTTCTGCAAATATTCTACGAACGATGCAATCTGTTTGAGGTCTTAAGAATTCATGGAGAACATTCATAATGCAAGATCTCCGAATGAAAACAAAAAACCGCGCGGAAGAACAGAAGCTAATAATAATAATAATAAAAATAATTTTTATCTCAGAAATAATCAAAATTGTATGACTGTAACAACCAAAGGCTTAGGGTCGCATTACGTTGAAACATCGGTTTCCGTACGATCACGGAAGTTAAGCCGTCGAGCCTGGTCAGTACCTAGATGGGTGACCGTTTGGCAATACCAGGTGCAGTCAGATTGGTGTAATGGATAATAGCTCAGAGGTGATCGAAAACGACCAGGTCAAGATATGGAATTTCAACATCCATACAAGTTGGGGTCTACACCTACTGGACCTACATTCAGAAAATCGGATTGAAGCCTAATATCCAATCGCTTCAGAAATTTGCGTTGCTCGGCTCTGCAAATATTCTGCAAAAGGTGTCATCTGTTTGAGGTTGTACGACTTGATGGAGAACGCCCACAGTAATCATCTTCAGGGGTTTGGGGGAAGAAAAAAAAACGACATCGTTACAACTGATGAATTTAAAAGAATAACAATAGAGCGGATTTTCAAAAATCACCATCACAACAATAAATTTGTCTTTATAATACATCTCTGAATATGATCTCGGAGGAGATAGAAAGTAGTTGGGTAAGAGAAAACTACGGTGCCTTCCTTGATGAATTTCAGCTTAACATTAAGAAGTTGATTAGAGAACTAGAAAGGATTATAAAAATAAATAGTCATAATATGTTTGAATTAATATATATATATATATATATATATATATATATATATAATTATTTATTTGAAAATTATAACATAAATATGTTATAAAATTATTACAAAAATAGCCATTTTGTTTCAACACTTCTGGTGTCTTATCAAGGGATGGTGTTGAATGTAGTGATTTTATAACATATTTATATTATAATTTTCGAATAAATAATTATATTTGCTCCACTTTGTATTGAGCGCTCTTTTAAGAATATTATTTTTGGTTATTGGAATTTATTCCATATACACCAATCCTATACTTGCATATATATATATATATATATATATATATATATATATATATATATATATGGGTGTGTGTGTGTGTGTGTGTGTATGTGTGTGTGTATGTATATATGAACTACTTAATTGTTAATTGAAACCAATACCTGGAAACAAAATTAATGAAGCCAAGCAGCATAGACAATCTGTTAAAATGTGGGGAAAAGCGAAAAGTCGACGCACCATACAATCAAAACCACCACAGAAGAAATGTCCCGATCTCAATAAACATTTTGAATCACATTTCAACCCTGAGCACACTAAACTAAAGATGCCTGCAGAAATAGAACATATACTAATATGCATCCTATCATTACAAAGTCTGTCACCGAACATAAACAGTAATGCTGTGGAGTAAACAAGACACCCCCGGTAACACAAAATGAACTAGGGAAGACGCCTTAAATAAAGAACTCAAAGTGAGTCAAGGGAAGTCCGTTGGATTCAGTCAAGGAGAATTTCTAATGATATCACGGCGAGTAAACTATGCGAGACATATTATAACCGCGAGAAGCGAGTTAAACAAATAATGAACCTAATGACGAGGAAATCAAGAAAGCTATTAAAAAACTATGAAATAATAATGCATTACTTGACATTGAAGCTGAACTTTTGAAAATAGCTTATTTTTCCCTCGAAATCAATAACAATTTTTTCTATTTTATGAAAGACGTCTGGAATCAGAAATGCATCCCCCAAAACTGGGATTTATCACGTATTAGTGCACTATAGAAACAAAAAGTTAGCCCTCAAGACCCTCACCCATACAGAGATATCTCCATTGGATCCATCATGGTGAAAGTATTAATGAACATTATATTAACTAGGCCTTCATCGATTATAAAAGTCAACTCCACACGACCTAGTTTGTTTTTGCTCTGGTAAGGGATGTAATGATTACATATAGGACATTAAACAACTCCTGGAAATTGCTTACCTTTCTACTAGGATATTGTATACCTGCTATGGTGATCTCACAGCGGCATATGACCACACCAATAGAGACTTCCTCTTCTCGTTCAAACCGTTAGAAACCACTCTCCAAGATCCAAATCTACTGCATGTATCGATCTAAGTCTACAAATCAGTCTACAAAATTTTAAAGGCTGGTGAGGACCCCAATACGGAAACATTTCAGCCCTCATCAGGAGGAGTACGAAAAGGAGGAAATGAGAGCCTCTACTTTTTTTAAACTAATCCCGGCGCATTTGCAAACACAGATGAGAAGATATGGACATTGTCCATTTAAGCATTCCATATCGCATCACAAACAAATCTACTAATAGAAGACAACGATCCTCTTTTCCCTCTAGAGGTCAAAGTACCGATGATGAGGGTGATTACGCTGATGACATGAAAGGTATTCTTAGTTAGGATAAGATTGATCCTGATAAAAAAAAAAATCAACATCCTCTACGAAGTGTTCCCAGAAATAAGACTCTAGATAAACCTCTCCAAAACAAAGACTATGATCTGGAATTGGAATGAAAGCAGTGCTGGCACATTTATTTCATTCGTATCACCTCATGTAAAGCAGTAAAACCACTACGACACAAGGGGTTACAAGGCGTAGAAGAATTAGGAATAGAAACATTAATCATGAGCGGGTAGATAAAAGAGTAAAAAAAAAAGGACAGGAAATAGCGATTGACATTGCATTTAAATCTTTGAAGATTATTGACGGGAAAACATCAAACCGGGAGGGATTTCCACAAGCGAGAGGAACGTGAAAATAAAACAAAAACTGTTAGCATAGAATTTACAGCTACATCTCGCCAGCTCACCTGTATATCGATGAAGTCTCGACGCTAGTCTAGTACTTCGATTAAATTTAAAAAAATCTAGCAAAGAGTTCATCTGAAGAATTACCATGAAAGTATTTATAGAAAAGTCAAAGTTAGGCAACCTTACTGTGGGAAAATAACTGAAGCCGAGACGCCATATCAGGACCAGTAATATTGCCGATTCTTCATTGGATTTTATCAAAGAGCTCTAGATATATAGCAGGAGCACAGGATGATATGTGACAGAAATATTCTAAGCATGGACGAATGGTAGACTTATAGATATGTAAGATAGATTATGCAGAGAAAAATTGTCTCGCACTACACACAGTGAACCAACTTTCTTAGTAGCTGACCTAGCAATGGATTCTATATAATTTTCCCACTTCATGTCAGCCGAGAGCATTAGCCCGAGAAGGCGCAATGAGTCACTCTACTGGAGGTTAGCATCAGCCATATTGATGGAAGGCAGAGAAGGGTCTTCCTGAATTCACCATAAAAATTCAGGATGTAGATATTAATAAATACTAAAGACTTCAAATACCTCTATGCATGAATCACTTACAACAAATTTAGTATAGGAGAAAGAAAGAAAAAGGAAATTAAACATAGAATATGTTGCGCCAGAGTTAGTTTCTCCCAACACCGCGAATTGCTACAAAACCAAAACATCAACCTGAAAACTCGAGTCCAGTTCTTAAATAGCCTCGTCAGATCGAGACTTTCATGGACATCGTGTATAGTGTCAAACACTTTCAGAAATATCTAAACTGTCAGCTATCTACAACTGTTTTCTCAGTTCAATAATTAAAAATGGCTTTGAGAGAGTAAAGCCTGGGTGTCTTGGCAAAGATCATACTTCTTCGAAGATTGTGGACTGGCGCTACAGAATCACAAACAAAGAACTGTACCAAATAACAGAAACCACATCACATGAGGACTGTCAACTACAGCAAAAACTAAAATGGATTGCACATTTAAACTTGAAGATAATTAAGATGTTGATGTTTCACATTAATTCAAACAAAAGGTTAGGAAGGAAACCCCATTAATACGAGAAAGATCGATAATAGCTACTGGACTTGAGAAGCCTATTTTTCTGAAAGATTATTTTAAGAGAAAGTTTTTATGAATTTCAACCGACAACAGTACTGGCTGCTCGGTCAATGAATGCCAAATGTTTCCTTATAGGGAAACGGCTAATATTACCATTACTATTATAAGCTGAGGTCAAGCCACACTAACGAATTACAATATATATGGACATCTAGCATAGCGCGATGGTAAACAAGTTCGTCTCCAAGACCAATTCGCTAGTTTAAGGTGTTGGTTCTTCACTTTTTGCTCCATTACTCCAGCCTTGTAAGAGACGAAGTTAAAATTATTTAATAATTATAAATCCTGATGAAATTGCGCCTACCATAGAGAGACAGTAAGTTTGTCACAAAACCAATTCGCTAGTATTGAGAGTTATATTAGCACCGGGCGTCCTCTCTGCAGTAACATCTATAGCAAAAAAATGTACCAAGAAACATTCCATATCGTGGAATCTTGTTTCACATGGACGTCACTTTATAGCATTTGACTACGAAAGCCCAATGGCTTTAGGCCGAGCCAAGAATTTGGGATGCGAGTTCAAGTGATCCCGGAAGCTGCTTTCTCGTTGCAATCTTATGCTGTTTGTTTTATTAGTCGAAGAGTATATCGATGTAGAATTTTGTGGTTAAATTGATTGATTGATTTTGTTTTTTTACGGCTTATCAACCTTTTGCAGGTTATTTAAAGCCAGAAAATTATATTTTAAAATTCTAAGAAATTTTGAAAAAAATAACGATTTACTGATACAAGTTCTACTAATTAACTGGGGGGGGGCATAGCTGGGAGAGAAGACGTGCATTCCTACCTTTCTCAAGGACATGTGCGCGTAAATAAATAAAACGAACCTAAATAGAATTGGAACTCGTCTCTCCGATTTCCAATTCTGAGGCGTTATCCATTACACCACCCACACATCCAGGCTTACAGCATCTGGTATTCCTCAGCGGTTAACCAGGTTCGACGTTGATTAACTTCGGTGATTCTACGAGAATCGGTGTTTCAACGTGATATGGCCGTAAGACTGTTGTTGTGGTTAATGAACAACAAGAAGTTGAAGTTTGGGGTCAGTCTATCCGGATTTTATGTGGAAAAATACAATCCCTGTGTCGTGACTACAAATGCAACACAAAATTATAAACAACGCGAAGCAAAAGGAGAAGACCAAGCTAAATATAACAATAAAATTTATACGGGCAGGTACATATATTTACATCCTTTTTTGTCCTTTGTTGTGGCCATGAAGAGACCAATAGTTCGATTGTTCGAAATGATTTTGTCGCAAGTGATTCTGCAAAGTTCGAAGTGGTTTGCTGCAAGTGATTCTGCAAAGTTCGAAGTGATTTTGTTGCAAGTGAGTCTGCAAAGTTCGAAGTAATTTATACGCCAATATGTGTGTGTGTGTTTGTGAAGCACATGCTAATGAAACATGTGTGTGACTGTTGACTGACTGAGTGCGATAGCAGTAATTTTAAATACGGTGAACAAAGAGAGAGGAGACTGGACTTACTTTCGTCACAGCTTTTGTCTGTTTTTCAGTGTAGAAAAAACATCGCTGACTGATGCGTTGTCATGGTAACGTGTGTTGAGGCAGGACTTTCTTCGCCGGCTGTTTCTCTCGCAGTTCTAGTTGCTGACTGTTCCTCGCAGATCTAGTCGCTGGCTGTTTGTCTGTTTCTGGAGAGCCGTTTTTCTTGCTGTGGTTAGCAGGTACTCAGCTCACTGAGTTTTTGCACAGGAATCTACTCAGTAATCTGAGCACGGACCTTTTTTCCAGGACATTTGGAGTTCAACCGTGCGGACGTCGGAGAAAGCATGTCACGTGACTTGTCCTCCCCAATCAGGTTCTAGAAACCACTTATTTAAGTTGAAGCTCTGTTTGCACAGAATCGTAAAAGAGTTTTCGTACGGACTGAATTTAGTAAGATTTATTTGCAAGCGTCTCTTGTTTGTGCTTCTCTTATTGGCCGTAAAATATATGAGTTTATATGCTATAGAAAAAACTACTTAAGGATTAGTGGAGATTTGGAGCTATTAGTTCTAGACTGAGGCCAATAGGAATTTCAACGATCAAATATATAGAACTGAGTTTCATATGCTCTTTAATAAATGTTTATTATTTGTTTTTTTTTTTATATAAAGAAACAAGAACTCATTTGTCCCTACTTACCGTCAGTTTCAGAATCTCATCCTGTACGTTTCGGTAATGGTTGCAATATGTAAAAGCTGAAGAATGACTGAAAATAACTGGGGCTCGTGTCACTTTTAAGCAGTCAGCCATCGTCTGTTTAGAAACATGAGATAAATCAACAAGCATACCAAGTCGATTCATTTCTTTAATGACTTTCTGAAAAAGAAAAAAAAGAAAAGAAAGGTCTGTTCTATCAAAGGTTTGTTTGTTTCTTTACCGGCTTATCATCTCGTTATGGGTCATTTAATGTCGAAATTTAATTTTCTTGGGGGCGTTAGTAATTTCTTTGAGAAAAATATTTATTGCTGCTAATTTTTTTTTCTTTCTTGTTACAAAATATATTTCTGCTAATTTTTTTTTCTTTTATGATACAAATAAGTATTGCTGCTAAATTTTGGGGAGGGGTAAAAAAAATTATTGCTGGTAATTTTTTTTTCTTTTTTGTTACAAATATCTATCGCTACTAAATTGTTTTTTGGGTACCAAAATGAACTGTTGGTAAAAAAAAAAAAATACCGTCAGTACATTCGTATAACAAAAAAATATTTTGTTACACAAATGTATTGCTGGTTAATTTTTTTTTAACAAAAATGTATGGCTGCTAATATTTTCTTTTCCTTGCAGAAATGTATTGTATGTAATTCTTTTTACTATGAAAATGTATTGCTGGTATTTTTAGTATAATTATTTTTTAATATTTTCTTAGTGTTTTGACCCCAGTTTGGGGGTTAACTATTTGCCCATAGCTGGGATACTAACATGTGCTACCACCACGGGTCAGGATAGACCTGGGAACAACAGCAATTAAGAGGTGGTTCCACGCTTCGTTAATGCTTTGAAGCTGAACCTCTTGATCAGTAGCCTCGCTGCTGGATGTAATTTATCGTTATACCCAGGACGTCTAGCTAAGGTCAAATGGAAAAGTTAAAAAGATTAAACCTATTTAAGAGGAATAGAACACTAGTTAGCAAACATCTAACGCATGCCATTCGCTTGTGATGCGAATTCGATCTTCAAGAGTGCCATATGAGTGCAGGTCAAAACTGGATTTTGTAATTAACCATGAACAACCTATGGAAATTCTGCGAGTTTTGTCAGCTAAGGTTAAAAAAAGTAGTGGTAATGAGAATATTATCCGTTTACTAAGAAGGAAACAGTCGGTATTCATTGACCGAACAGCCTGTACTGCTGTCGGTTGAAAATTTATAAAATCTTTCTCTTAAAACGATCTTTTAGGCAAAAAAGATTTCTCAAGTCCAGTAGCTCTTATCGATCGTTCCTGTATAAATGGGGGTTTCTTTCCTAACCTTTTGTTTGAAATAATGTGACACGTGTTAACATTTATTATTATTTGCTCTTCGAGTTACTTGTTGCTATTCATTTTAGTTTTTGATGCCGTTGAAAGTCTTCAAGTGGTGAGATTTCTGTTATATGGTACGGTTCTTTGTGATTATTTAGTTTAGCGATTTCCACAAGGTTCGAAAAAAAGTGTGTACCTAGCTAAAACATACAGGTTTCATTCACTCGAAGCCATTTTTAACCATTGATCTTAGAAAGCGGTTGTATGTAGACAACAGTTTAAATATTTCTGAACTAGTTTGGTGCCATGCATGACATCTATACCAAAGTCTCGATCTGACGAGGATATTTAAGAACATGATTCAAGTTTTTAGGTTAATGCTTTGAAGCTGAATTGCTTGAGAAATGTAGGGTGAAACTATCCATAGCACAACCTATTCTATGTTCAATTTCTTTACTTTTCTCGTATACTAAATTTTTTTAATAGCTGATCCATAAGCAGAGGCATTTAAGCTTAACATAAAGAACTTTACCAAATAACAGAAACCACATCACTTAAGGACTAGTAACAGCTAAAATGGATAGCACACGTAACTCTGGGAGAAGACAATTACATAATAAATATATTGACGTTCCACACTATTTGAAACAAAGATTTAGGAAGGAAACCCCCATTAATACTGGAACGAACGATAACAACTAATGGACTTGAGAAACCTAATCTATTTTTCTGAAAAATTGTTTTCAGAGAAAGATTTATAAATGTTAACCGACATCAGCACTAACTGTTCGGTCAATGAATACTGAATATTCCCTTATTAGGAAACGGCTAATAATACCATTATCAGAGTTTCCAAATCTCCAACTGAGGTTATTTTTTCCCCTTTTTTGAAACAATATCAGCAGTTGTTAATATCATAGAGCCACCATTTCGTTTCGTACTAGGTTAGGTCATTTTTCAAGAAGTTTTATACGCTCAAAGTATGTTGCAGTATGTTGAAATCACGTTGTGGACAGTAAATGTTGCGGGCATTACTTCGGGTTTGACTAAAAGAAGTGGCAACAATATTTTGCAGATGTAAATAACAGGTGTAAAGACATGGAAGACAATTTGAACAACGCGATGTTTTATACTTTTTGTGTTTTTATATATCTAAGTAACAAGGGAGCTAAAATACACACGTATGAGTGTAAAAGAAAAAATAAAGATTGGGAATTGCGCGTGTGTGCGTGTGTGTGAAAGAAAGAAAGAAAGAAAGAAAGAAAGAAAGAAAGAAAGAAAGAAAGAAAAGATCAGTTATTGAGGAGAAAAATATTCCTGTGCTCGGGAAAAAGGTCCAGCTGGTGCTGTTACTCTAACATGTTGGGAAGAAAAAAATAATAAGAGAGGATGAAGACTGGAAGTGTGTCCCATTTTTATCGCTATTTGACAGCGCCCTCTAACGACATCTTGGCAAAACCAGAGACGTTATGTGGGGTAATCCACAAATACAAATAAATCAGGTATTTTTCTTAATAAGGAAACATGATGATGCTCACTTCTCCAAAGGGTGATAAACCATTGAATTCCCAGGACTTGTCGATATCCGTTTTCCAGTTGTCTGCCCTTGGAAATGAAACATAAAATAATAATAATAATAAAATGAATAAAACGACCATGATTAACAAAAAACAACTTTCACTCAAAACTGTTTACAATGAAACTGAAAACAGACAATTTCATTTTGTATGAGGTGAGAAAGAATGTTACTGAAGATTTATTTAATAGCTTGGAAATCAATTAAAAAAGAAGAACGAAATGAAAAGGAAATTCTCTTGGAACAATTATTCATTTTGATTTATTTGTACTTCTTGTAGCTGTGCAATGCTGACCCCAGGTGCACCAATGCACACACACGCGCGCACAACAATAATAAAATCACTCACGGGACAAATCGAAGATAAGATGAAAGCAACGCACAACCTATCTGGCGAGCTTGTGCGAATGGATGGTGTAGCAGGGTCTGGGAGAGATGGGAAAAAGACAGAAGCTATTAAGAACTACAAGGGGTAGGAAATTGTGGAGAGCCATGATCGCTAAGACCCTGAAGGGACACGGTACATAGAAGAACGTTAAAATACGTTGAATTTGTCAGTGTGCAGCAGCGTTCATTTTACGCAGGTCCCAAGGATAAAAGCTGTCCCTCAAGCGCTTGGTCCTAGAACTAAAACTTCGCCCTAAGGGTAACAGGTCAAACGTGTTGTCTTTCATTGTGCTTTCTGTTCTGATGCGACAGCGAGAATTTGAAAAAGCAATATTATTTTCTGGGCAACATCGATAATCCTTAAACTGTAAATCGGAAAATTTTAAGAGCAAAGTAAAAATAAAAGAAATTTGTTTTTGGAAACATTTTTACTTTTATTTGTTAAATTATACTGTAAATTTATAACGCATAAAGAAAGAATGGTCACGCAGAAAATATTGTATAAAATTAAAAAAAGAATTATTTTATTTTGTTCAGTTTAATTTTCCCAAACTTAATTTAATGTTTTCAAAATTCTCTTTTAATTCTTTCTATTCTTTTATTGCGTCTGAAATGTCTTCACTAAATAATAACGACGCTTTCATAATCGAGAAATAGAGGAATGACAGACGTTATAAATTTTTTGGGTGACTTTTTTTTGGTAAATACTATGTAATATTTGTTCTCTGTTTAGATGGAAGAATGCGCCTGGTTCCAAAGATTTCAACTCCATGGCAACGCCTTACTCGTTGCACTGAGAGGTTAGGCAGGTACAATATTGATGCCAGCGTCACAGTGGTCGGGGAAACTTGTCAAATTTTGTCTTTGGCCCGTATAGCGCATTCCTGTGCATGGGCATCCCATTTTCAAAAACGACCATGTGTCACATTCTTCCTTAATGGGGGTAGAGGCCGGATGAATAATCGTCCCATTTCTCAAGCGGAAAAAAGTACATAGTTTATACAATAGTTAGGCCTTTCTGTATCTGTCTATATTTCCGAGATGAGGTATTATGTACACTATTTACATTGTTCGGACTATCATCCTTATCTTTGTTGCCATATTTATCACAACGTTTCGGCCGTTGTACGCTCCGGCCTTCTTCAGGTGGTTGGAATGTCGAATTGAACCCTTTATTTCGCTCGCTGAGGTAGACTGTTCTAGTTCCACGTGCCATGTCTAATGGATGTCAGTTATCAGTTATCTCCTGTTAAGTGTGAGTGTGAGTTCAATACCTGGCTAAGGCGGTGTAGAACTTTGAGAGGGGAATTAACAGGAGATAACTGATAACTGACATCCATTAGACATGGCACGTGGAACTAGAACAGTTTACGCCAGCGAAAAGGGTTCAATTCGACATTCCAACCACCTGAAGAAGGCCGGAGCGTACAACTGCCGAAACGTTGTGATAAATATGGCAACAAAGATGAGGATGATAGCCCGAACAATGTAAATACTTAAGACTTTGTTGTAACATTAACCTTATCAAAAAAATGACAGATGTTGTGTATTCCCTTTATTAATTTTTTTAATTATTTTCGGTGAATTTCCTGCCTTTGAGATAAAAGATGTTTAATTACGCTGATTCCCAAAGAACAAATACTGTCGACTTATCTAATACCTTTTATAATCAATTGTTATCAATACTTGCGTACTTTGTGTTTTATCACCTACTGTGCCGAGTGTATTTAGAATCTTGCTGTTTCAAAGAAGCGATGTTTTAAGCTGAGTAAAAATTTCTAAAAACGTCTACTTGTATATAATACGCACTTCATTTTTTTTCTTTTCAGTTTTCATTCAATATTTTTCACATTATGCACAAGAAAATACGGTAGGTATATATCCAGTAACATTTTTGACATGACTGTTCTTCCAGCAGCGTGTATGTAGCTTGGATTAGAACAAAGAATTAACCTAATTTGAAAGTATAAATGAAAGGTAACCACTGTCAACGTAAATTCAGTCTCGTTATATATATATATATATATATATATATATATATATATATATATATATATATATATATATATATATATATATATATATATATTATAATACAATATATATATATTTATATATATATTGTATAATTTATAATACATAAATAACAGCATCATTTTATAGTGAACATTCGTGGCCTGAAGATTGTGTTCAAGCCAGAAACATACGGTGCAAAAAAGAAAAAAAATATTTTCACCACTTTTTTTTAATCGTTGCATACATTGTGTACAGTAGTTCATTTTCTCGATCGAGCTCTTGATGAGAGAGGAACAAAAAAGTCAACTGTTTTTTAATCGGTTCAAATAGGGTTAATTCTTGTTTGAATTTCATGTCTGATTTTGTGGAAAGAGCTCGTAGTACACAATGCTCTTCCAACCCCTCCAGATACATAGTACCACCTCCTTTGAATGCAGACAGGTTTTGGAGTGGTTAACAGTGGCTCATTTGCCTTTTTCTTAGAACCTTTTCTGCTCCACATTGTTGAAAACTATTCATTTTTCATCGCCTATTGTCGTTCTTTTTAAAAAAATGTATCGTTTTTGTTGCATTTAAACATAGAATCGCTGAGAGGGATGCGGTCTATTAATTTTATTCCCGTTAAATCGGGGGGTGGGGGCACCCAAAAATCGTAGTGATTCACGTATCTAGAGCTTTTCAAATGGCTTACAACGCTCATCTGGGATATGTAGAACATCTCCGCAATGTCCATCTTTTTGAGTTTTAATTATGGGGAAATGCTGAAAAAGTTATCGAATGACCTAAGAATGTATTTTAAAAAGAAAGTGATCATTTGGCTAGATTTGTCCAAATAGTTGTATATCTATATTAGCAACAGCTGTGTGTAATCTCTGACCCATGAAGAAAGAAACAGTATCTTGGATTTATTAGATGAAGAACTGCCGATAAACGAGAAAGAAACGCGCGTCCAAAATTATTTTTTCAAATATCATAAAAATAAAACGATATATAGTTTGTAATTAAACTGTTTCTTACTGTCTCTGTGCTTAGAGAATATGACAAGAGTTTTGTATTTCTGAGATGAGGTATTGTAACTATTTACACTATTTACATCGTTCAGACTGTTGTCCTCATCTTTATTGTCATATTCACGACGTTGGAGGGTTGAGTTATTATAGGGAAATAACTAAAACTGATCCAGAAAAGGCATGGCACGTGGAACTAGAACGACCTACGCCGGTGGACGAAATAAAGGGTTCGGTTCGAAATTCCAGCGTATATTACCTGAAGAAGGCCGAAGTGTATAACGGCCGAAACGTCGTGAATATGACAGCAGTTTGAACAATATAAATAGTATAAATATGAATTATTGGTAATTTTTTTCATTCATTGCTACCAAGAAACCAATACTTACCAAGGTGTATTACAGCTGTGTGTAATAGTCATGTATCTGACTCCAAGGTCATAGAACATGCGCAGAGCACCCAAACTACTGTCAATAGAGTGACCTCCTTCAAGACCAGCGAGGCAGCCTATTTTATGATTTTTGAAGGCGTCTTTAATACCTTAAAAAAAAAGAAAAATGTGTTATCGTTGTACAATGTTGTTCAGAAAGTAATGTAACATTTTTGAAGACAAAACTTATCGGTCAAGGACAGAATCATCATTATTCTTCTTTTTATATGTTCTTTCAGAATGGGACGATCATGGCGCTTCACAACATCCTGTACTTTGCTGCTCTTAGTAACGTTTGCCCCTTTGCCATTTCTCTTTGTTAAGTAGGTTATTCCTGTTTTTCTTGTTTCTATTGCGTTCGGCATGTCATGTAAGTATTAAATTCTCCGAATCGTCTTTTCTTATGCCCCCCCCCGAATTTTTAGATTTTTAGCAGTAACTTTCTTGTAGTCCCTATTCTTCTTAAGACTTCATCGTTCACATGTTCTGTCCATGGTATTCTCAGCAATAAAGCGACATCTTTCGCGTTTCAAGTCTCTTCTTCTTCAGTAAAGAAATCGTTCATTTTTCACTGCCATATTGGAAATTAGATATTACACAGCAGTTCGGTACTCCTTAGTTTCTAATGATATTTTCCTGTCTCTTAATATTTGGCTTAGCTTCTGGAACGATGTTTTTCATTACCTGCTTACTACAATATTCATATAGTTAACTTTCTCTACCTGCTTGATTTTAACGTTCCCGATGCGTAACTCAAATCCTGGGCTGTCTCTTTGCTGAAAACAAGGCATCCTGTCTTATTGACAGTTAATAGTAAATATTTTCTTCTTGCTTCCCTTTATTATTTTGCTAAGCAAGAACAAAATCTCACCGAAAAAAATATTTTAGCCCTTGTTGATAGAATCTGGACGAAAGAACCTTTCCCGCATCTTAACCAGAATCCCATCCTCGTAAGGTTTTGGTGAGGAGTCAGTAGAATGTGGCATGTTTTTGTCTATTACGATGTGTTAGACCCATGTAAAATAATCAGAGCAGATCATAATTGTCATGAATGAACGAAAAGTCAAATTTTATGTGAAAAGTACCCTTGATTTGAACAACAGAATGTGTGCCATTTTTCAAAAAGACTGTGCATGTTCCTACCCAAGAAAATAAACTCGAGATTAAATCACTAGAACATGTTCTTAGAGCCAAAAACTTTAAAAAGAAGGAATTAATTCAGCAATTAAAAGAATTCTTTTGGACCTGAAAAACAGATTCTTTCAGCAACTAATAAAAGAGTGGCTTTCATGTTGATTTTTTTTACATTGCTCATAATGATACTTAAGAACTTAAAATAATTTTCACTTATATTTGAACAAATTTATTTGTTAATTTTTATTTCATCTCCAATTATTTTCCAAACCACTAAAAATAATAATAATAATAAAAAAACAAAAAACAAAAAAAACACTGGACTTTAAATATATTTATTCTTTTGCTTCTTGCATGGTTGGTAAACACCAAAATATTGTTCAGATTAACATTTAATCTGCTAAAATGAAATTATTGCAACGATTGCAATTTCCATGGAAAGTGTTCAAATGAACTACGTTCCATAGTTCCGTCAGTTCTAATCTTCACAGCTAAGATCCGTCATACTCTGCACATTCCAGCGAACCAGCCTCATACCCTTTATATTCTGTTGGTGAAATATAAGTTCCACTAGAACAGCTTCTTCCCACGAACCGCTGCTTTGTGGAACCGACTTCCCCACATATATCCATAAAATGTGCCTCTTACTCTGTAACCCTCTACCTCGAGTGGCTCTTGAAACATCATTGTAAAGAAAAAGAAAAAGAAAAAGAAAAAAGACAATGATCATGTAATGGCAACATCTTTAAATGGCTGGAAGGAATCAGTTCAGCGTTATCAGAAATCTTTAGGACCTGAATTACCAATTCTTTCAGAAAGTAATAAAATAATTACTTTCGAATTGTTTTCATTGCTCATAATATTTTGCAGGTAGAAATAAGTCCCCATTATGTTGTGTGTATGCAAAAGGATGAGTTGAAAGTGCGAATTGCAAATCGGAGATATTAAAATCAAACAAGTGCGGAAATTTAAATATTTGAGAAGTGACTTTAACAGCAGACAGGAAGTGTGCCACTGAATTCCGAAGACAAGGGATCATTCAAAAAACTAAGCTGAGTAATAAGAAACAAAAATTTCATTAGAAACAAAGAAAAGAGGACTGAACTGGTGCGTGATATCCTCAAAGATGAAGAGAAGATTTGAAGACAATAGATCATCCTGGATGCTGTTGCCTGTTTCTTCTGCTATTAGGTTCCTTCGACGATTGAAGCAGTCAACTGATTGATTATGATGATGATGATTGATATCAGGGGACGCTTACCACTTCCCAGTCTATAGACATTTTAGGAAATGGATTAGTGGTTACAGTATGGCATAATTTGTTTTTTTTTAAAATGTTTCCCCCCATCTATGTGTTAATTAGTAAGACTTGCATCACTAAATCATTATTATCCAAAGAAAGAAGAAATACCTATAATCTAAAAATATTTATGGCTTTAAATAGCCTGGAAAGGGTCGATAAACCGTAGAAAATGAATCAGTCAAGATAATAGTTTCAGTAGAAAATAGTTGATTTAAGCTAAGTATAGCATTAAAAAGCAGAAAAATTTCGTTAAAAAGAAAAAAAAGAACTATTTCGTGATATCTACCCTCTTGTATGGCAGCGAATGCTGGATAATCTCGTCACAGATGAAGAGGAGACTGGAAGCAACAGAAATGTGGTTCTACAGAAGGATGCTGAGGATACTATGGACTGAACATGCGAGCAACGACAAAGTTTTAGAGAAAATAGAAAGAAAAAGGAAATTTATACTTAACATCAGCAAGAGACAATTGAGGTTTCTGGGGCACATAACGAGGAAGGGGGGCTTGGGATATCTGATACTCACAGGACAGATAAAGACCAATGGGGACAAAGGAAAACAATGCATAATATACTTGGTGAGCTTGAGTAAATGGATTGTGGAACAGGGCTTAGGATAAATAACAAAAAGACAAAGTTTATTAAGAGCTACAAAGGACAGGCAGTTGTGGAGAGTCATGATCACCTACATCTCGAGGGGACACGGCACATAAAGATGATGATCACCTATTTGATTGTGACATATATGGACGTTTTACATTAAATATTTATGGCCTCACGGAAGATTTATCCCGCAAAAAATATTGGCGGGCTCATGTGAGTCCAGGTAAAATAAGTACGCAATACATGTAGCTAAAAACAAACGACAATGCATGTTATTAACAAAAGGAATTACTTGTGTACACAACTGTAATGAAAGGAAAAAAAATCATTAAAACTAGTTATAAGAGTGTGCTAGTTTGTGTGTGTGCGCGCGTGTGTGTGTGTGTGTAACAAGCGTGTGTGATAGACACGTGTGTGTATGCACGTGTGTGAGACAGTTTAAAAGTCAACAGAGGAACAGGGAAGCGAACGCGCCTCAGTGGCAGCGTTCTTTATCCACGTGCAACAACATCTGGAAGCAAGAGTCAAAAAGAGGTAGACAGAGAATATGACTGCCTTTTTATAGACTTAAAGAGCGCCTACTAACAGGCGTTTTCTAAAAGACAAGTACGATAACCCACAGATACTTTGGATCTTAAAACATTTTTCCCTTATATTTGAAGAAGTTTTTATTTTATTTTTATCCCATGTACGATTATTTTCCAAACATCTGACTACATTTCTTTATTCGACCTCCGTGGCTAAAACCCGCCATACCACGCGCATTGTAGCGAATCACCCTCATTCCTTTTATATTCTGTTGGCGAGGTATAAGTTCCACTCGAACAGCTTCTTCCCACGAACCACTGCTTTGTAGAACCAGCTCCCAAGAGAATGCTTCCGCGATCACTACAATCTTAACCTGTTAAAGTCTAGATTTACAACTGTTATCTTTCCCACGTATCCCCATAAACTGTACCTCTTACTCTGTAATCCTCTACCTCGAGTGGCTCTTGGGATTTGTTCAGAATGAACATAATGTGAAAAAAAAATTGAACACGTAATAGCAACACCTTTAAATGGACGGAAAAGGTTAATTCAGCATTATCAGAATTCTTTTGCATCTCAGGAATCACAAATTCTTTCAGCAAGTAATAAAAGAGTTACTTTCATATTGGGCTTTTTTTTCAAAGCTCATAATGATATTTAGTATCTTTAAATATTTTTAAGTTATTAGATTTGTACAGTTAAGTCGCCGAGCATCTGACAAAAAAAGGGAAAACGGATGAAAAAAAGAGAAGCTTCTAATAATACCATAGACAAGGTATGCGAACAAGGAGAAAGTTTAAGAGAAAATAGATACAAAAAAGGTTACATATTGAGAATTAAAAATAGTTGAAATTTCTGGAACACATAATAAGGAAAGTATGATTAGAGAAATTGATACTCACAGGACATAGCGAAAACAAGAGGGAAAGAGCTAGTAACCTACCTACTGAGTAGATGTTAGGACAGAGAGTGAGTGGGATAATGAAAAGGTAAACAATGCTAAGAACTACAAACTACAGAAAGTTGTGGGGAGTCATGATCACCTACAATCTGAAGCGACACAGTACATAAAAAAAGAAACTGGGCTTGGTAAATATATATATATATATATATATATATATATATATATATATATATGAAAAGACGACAAAATTCAACTTTATTATCATGCCAGTTGACGTTTTCCCGCCCCCGCTAGAATGACAGAAATATTTAAGTTTTTGATGTAATTCCAGTACAATGCATATTACTATTTGTCTGCGAGCTACAAATAACCTGTCAGGTAAAAATTAATTTCAGACGTAAATTATGTGGCTTCATGTGTCAAGTTTAAAATAACAGTATGAGAAGCGAGCTGCTTATTGCCACCGTGTTTGTTTCGTAAAAGTATTGAGGTGTTACACACACAAATATTTATACAGGAATATAGTATGTACAGAAGCTGGTTTCTAACATAAAAATGTTCTGTTCCCACCGAATGACAAATACTATTTTTAACCTATTAATGCCCACTGTACCATTTTTAGGATAGTCGGCATTCATGGGTCATTGAAAGTAACTCATAACTAATACCTGATTATTTTATAGGCACATAATTTATATCCGATGTTTTTAGAAATGTTACAATACTAGAATTTTGTATTTTAATATTCATAATTATGATTTTATGGTAGGAATTAACGGTTTAAACCCACATCTCTTCGGGATGTAAGCGATCGAGTTTTTTTCCACAGTTTAATTTAATATCTGTATAACCACGGGTTTCAGATTTGTTTAGAAAATAGTTCAGTTTTACAAACTGAGATGAGATAAATCACGTATTTTCACAAAAAGTTCAAAATCAGGGTTAATACATCTAATTTTGTGACAAACTATCACAAATAGAAAGATAATGGTATATATCTCTCCAAATTTGTAGAATTTTCTCCTTTTGGCTTTTATTTATTTTCCCTCTGTTACTTCATTTTCTTTTAGTTTCTTTGTTTTCGTCGTCGTCGGATTTTAGTTTTTCTTTTAAAATCCCAGAAACAAGCGACGGCTTCCTTGTGAACTTAAAACCCTTATCCTCTTTATTTCTTTCTTTCTTTCTTTCTTTCTTCTTCTAGGTTCACTTTACAATACCAGGAGTCGTCTTCCTTGTTTATGTAAAACATGACTGCTAAAACTCTTCTGCTTGTCTGACAAGCCAAACTTCTTAAATAGCCACAAATCAGCCCCGAATTGACTCAGTAATTTAATACTCTGGGTTTGTAACTTAGTTTCCTCATTGGTTAAAAAAACAATCTCCTTAAAACACGTATGTTCGGAAATTTTATTTTGGCGGGTCTTCAGCCCATAAGACTTGAGCGTCTTTTTATGCAAATTTTTGTAAAGCAAAATTTATATATGTATCTTTTGTTTTTAATAAATCGTCAGGTTTTATATTGGCGGTGTTTCTATGGCATCAATTTGAGTCTCACCTATACAAAGTTTTATACATCAAATATTTTTTGTACTAACCGCCTGACTTCATTATAGCAATTTTTTCATTTAAAGAATACATGTTAGTAACTTGTTCTATTAATATATGTTTATGCAAAACAATACACCCGAAAAGAGTGTAATAAACAAACTTAGTCTCTTGCCTTGTTTTTTTTTTTTCCTTTAATTATTTTTATTTCTTTTTTTTTTTATATTTTTTTTTTCTTTCCTTTAATTATTTTTATATAATTTTACTGTTTTTATTTTCATTTTTATAACATTATTGTAATTTTGACGCTCCTATTCCAGGTTCCGCTTCAATAACCGCTATCCTACCCACGCGTATGTATTTATAAATGAAAGCGAATGAAATCCTATTTCTGCATCTTCAGTAGAAGAGTCTACTATACAGAGATGGGACCATCCTTATGTGAAAGAGAAGGAATCGTGCGATGTTAGCTCAACAAACGAGGGTGAAACATGAACACGGCTCGGCGATTTTACTTTCAGTGTCAATAACCCGCATATATAGATAAAAAAACAACAAATACCCCCATAAAACAAACGATTTTAATAGCTGAAGTATAGGAAGCACTGACCTTGAGCTGAGGTGACAAATTGAAACGTATCTGGGTATTTGGCGACGAAATTTTTGACGATGTCAATTTGTTCTAGACTCTTCTTTACTGCATCTTTGTATTGACTGTCGCAACTGACGTACGTCGACCAAAACTACAAGAAAATAAAGCAAAAACATTATTGTCTATTTCATTTCTGTTAAACGCCAATCATTATTATTAATCTTTTGACAAATATTTATATTCTTCTAATATCAGGGGTGATATTCTTTAGAGATATGAGAATCGGACACTCTTGGTTGAGGCAGAAAAAAGGATCCAGGCGTTCGAGAACCAATGCTTGAGAAAGATCCTCTACTGGGAGTACAATATCAGTGACTATATAAGGAGCATAGTCAAACGTCCCATGGGTCGACAGGAATCTCTTCTCATCACTATTAAACGTTGGAAGATGTCATGATTTGGCCACGTCACGCGGCTTAACAACCTTTGCAAAACCATCATGCAAGGTACTGTAGAAGGCGGACGTAAGCGAGGACGGCAACGCAGAATCTAGTCAGACAACATCAAAGAATTGAAGGACCTCATGAAAGCCACTGCCAATAGATCATCCTGGATGCGGTTGCCTGTTTCTTCTGCTCTTAGGTTCCCTCGACGATTGAAGCAGTCAACTGATTAATTATGATGATGATGATGATGGATATCAGGGGACGCTTGCCATTTCCCAGTCTATAGACATTTTAGGAAATGGATTAGTGGTTACAGTATGGCATAATTTGTTTTTTTTTTAAATGTTTCCCCCCATCTATGTGTTAATTAGTAAGACTTGCGTCACTAAATCATTATTATCCAAAGAAAGAAGAAATGCCTATAATCTAAAAATATTTATGGCTTTAAATAGCCTGTAAAGGGTCGATAAACCGTAGAAAATGAATCAGTCAAGATAATAGTTTCAGTAGAAAATAGTTGATTTAAGCTAAGTATAGCATTAAGAGGCAGAAAAATTTCGTTAAAAAGAAAAAAAAATTGAACTATTTCGTGATATCTACCCTCTTGTATGGCAGCGAATGCTGGATAATCTCGTCACAGATGAAGAGGAGACTGGAAGCAACAGAAATGTGGTTCTACAGAAAGATGCTGAGGATGCCATAGACTGAACATGTGAGCAACGACGTGGTTTTACAGATAATGGAGACAAATAGTAAACATAATATCAGGAAGAGGCATTTGAAATTTCTGGGTCACGTAATGAGAAAGAGAGGCTTGGAAAATTTGATACTCACAGGACAGACTGAAGAAAAGATGGACAGAGGAAAGCAGTGCATAACATGTTTGATGGGCTTGAGTAAATGGATGGTAGAACAGGTGTTGGGATAAATAACAAAAAGACAAAATTTATTGAGCTACAAGGAAGATGTGGAAGGCCATGACCGCCTACGTTTTGAAGGGACACGGCACATAAATGAAGAACTCAAATAAAGCATAAATTCATAACAAGAAGCCAAATGTAACTGAGCAGGAGTTTTGTGTTCCTTACTAATTTCTGCTTGTAAAATCCGTATTAGCTATTTGGCAACGCTACTCCTCAGGTTCCACTCTCTAAAGTTTGCACCAACAAATCTGATTGAAAGGTTAAACACATTAACCTTTCCAAATTCTCCAGCCCTCTTCAGTCTGAGGTCAAAATCACTGGTCCTGGTTAACAGTATAAATATGAAGAAAATTCTCATTAGACAAGCATCTAGATGGTTCCGACAACAGACCAAGGTATGATTTATATATCGGAGACATCTAAATCAAGCAGTTAATGCCATCGGTTATAACCTCGTCCTCCTCCTCGTCTTCCCGTTTTGTGGACTCTACTGAGAATTATGGGACCACAGTTCTCAACAACACCAGGCATTTCTGTTGCGGTTTCCATTACAAATAAGGTTTTATGGGATGAAGTTGCGAGCCAAATGTACAACCGGTTTTCATTTACAGCACCCGGTGTTTCCAAGCCCAGCCCCTCATCTAAGTACTGACCGGACTCCACACTTCTTAACTTCAGCGATCAAAATTATGATTTTATGGTAGGAATTAATGGTTTAAACCCACATCTCTTCGAGATGTAAGCGATCGAGTTTTTTTTCCACAGCTTAATTTAATATCTGTATAACCATCGGTTTCTGATTTGTTTAGAAAGTAGTTCAGTTTTTACAAATTGAGATGAAATTGTAGGGAGTTATTTATGCGAGAAGAATATTTTTTATATGTTGCGTGCAAAAATGATATTTCCTCCATACAATTTCAAATTTTTCTTCAGCAAAGGAACAAGAGGCAATAAACAAATTTGAGAAAAGACAAAAGCAATATTTGGTAAACAAACAACTTTCATTATATTTTTGTAAAAAAGGTTTTTACATAATGGCGTAGATTTTTTAAGGAAATCTTGGTTTGTTTAATTAGTGTTGAATTTATGTGTATGTTTGACTTTAGTTGATGAGTTCAGATAAGAAATGCAGTTTGGTAGAATGTATGAATGAAGTTTCATAGTTTTCTCTTAGAAAGTTACTGTTCATTTAAGCAATACATTTACGTAAAAAATGGGTACAAATTTAGTTCAATGAAGTTGTCTTCCTTTAATTAATATTGTGAGACAATGTTCTCGAAAGATTGGAAAATGTAAAGTTAATTCATTTGCAGGAAATAAGTTCAGGCTTCTGCAAAAAATGAATTGGTGAGTGAGTGAAGATTTCTTAAAGTTTGTTGAATGTTCATAGAAACGTTAAAACTTAAGATGATCTAACGTAGATTCTTATGGCAAGTCCTTCGGAGTCACGATGCTCCCTGGTGAGTGTGAATGAATTTTTCCTATTTACTTTGGGTGGCTCGTAAAAAATAGGCGCCAAATTTAAACTTAGTCACGAGCTGGAAAAATACGTGGATAGCAACGCCCACATGCATTTTTATTGACCATTCAGAACTCGATTTTTTTGAAAATGTGTGTGAAGCTGGATTTGTTCTGTGGTCCGCTTATTCTGCAAAATTGGACAAGTTATTCTAGTGTTTTAAATTATGTAGAATTTGAGTTCTACAAGATAAATGTCGTATTTTCACACAAAGTTCAAAATCAGGGTTAATACATCTAATTTTGTGACAGACTTTCACAAATAGAAAGATAATCGTATATATCTCTCTAAATTTGTAGAATTTTCTCCTTTTTGCTTTTATTTATTTTTCACGTGTTTCAGTTTGGTTTGCGCATAAGCTATAACACCCTCAAGATAGTTAATTTTCTGTTCTTGCTTGATTCTCGCATCTCCAATCCGTAGCCTGCATCGTGAGCTGTCTCTATTGCTGACGACCATACATTCTGTTTTCTTACAATTACTTGTATTATTTACATTATTCGGACTGTTACCTTCATCTTCATTGCCATATTCACAACGTTTCGGACGTTGTACGCTCCGGCCTTCTTCAGGTGATTGGAATTTCGAACCGAACATTTTATCTCGTCCACCGGGGTAGATTGTTCTAGTTTCTCAAGGACACATGGCCCAGTGGATAAAGACGTTGGTTAGATCCAGAAACTAGACCCAAAGAGTTGTTAGTCCAATACCAGGCCACGGCAGTGGTGAACCAAAACTTGGATAATTGCGTTAAAGACAAATGACTGAGACATTCGGAAGAGGCATGGCACGTGGAACTAGAAAAATCTAACCCGGTGGACGAAATAAAGGGTTCGGTTCAAAATCCCAATCACCTGGAGAAGGCCATAGAGTACAACAGCCGAAACGTGTAAATATGGCAATGAAGATGAGGATGACAGTCCGAATAATGTAAATAATACAAGTAATCATAATACTTCTTTCTTCTCGCTTTTCTTTACTACCCTGTCTAGGAATTCCTTTCTTTCTGTCTGCCATCAACACAGTGTCATCTGCTTATTTTATGTTGTTAAAACTGTGTCCACCAATAATAAATACTTGTAGGACTTCTAGTTCTCGTAGGATCACCTCACTGTAAAGGTTAAATAAATCTGGTGTGAAGTCGCATCTTTGTCTAATGCCCCTTTTTGTATTTGTTCAATTCAATTTCTATCCAGTTTTTGTTCTCAGTAAATGTTCCTGATTATTCTAGTAACCAAGTTTACCTAGCAGTTCAAATAAATCTTTGCGCCATACTGTATCAATAATTTTGCGTAGTCTATGAAACACAGGTATACGTCTTTCTGCGTTTGTATCACTCTGATAGTATTCTGATTATAAAGATCGTATTTCTTGTTCCAGTGTCTTGAACGAAGCCACATTTAAGTAGCACATTGAGCCGACTGTCCAATGGATCTCGCATTCATTTGCACCTGGATTCTTAAGCAGCGCTATAAAAATGGATCTACAGAGATCTTCCGGTATATCACCGCTGTCGTATATTTAATTTATTTCCGTTATCTTGTTGATCCTGAAATAGTCTAAGGTTGATAGCATCTCTATTATGGTCTCATTTAGTTCTCCTGTTTTGTTCTTGGTCATTTTGGCCAGTTCCGATCTTACAACAAGCTTTTCAGGTCATTTCATATTTTTGCTAATTTTAGGTTTTTTGTCGAAGAGTCCTTCGATGTATTCGCTGCATCTTTGAAATATTTTGTCTTTCGCTGTCATTTTTAAATGTTAGGTATCTTGTCATGGTGTAAGTCTTCTCAGACAAAGTATTTAACAACGATGTCAGAATAGAGTTTTTTTTAGATTGAGAGCGAATTGAGCTACATTTGAAGCCCAGTGCTACTAGAAAACATTAATTGACTTTCTTTTAATTAGTCACACAAGTTAATCCGGCTTATTTAAAAAAATAAACTTTTTTAAGAGTTGGAAGTAGGACAATTCAGTAGCCTAACCCATCAACCCTGTGACAGAGTGCGTATCTTATAATGGAACGAATTTACGAGAGCAATGACCGGATTTGAGGTAAAAATTAACACTCATGTAGAAAGAAATAATCCAATCACATTGAGAGGTTTAACCAATTTTCATAAATTTTATATAAATAATAATGAGAAAAAATGAAGAAAAATCTGATATAAAATTATTTTCTTACATTATATTTGTTTTTCGACATTACTGTTTGCTACTGTTCATCTTTGTAACGAAAAAATATGTAGATTGATTTGCTTTTTACGGCCTTTTGCAGGTTATTTAAATCCAGTAAATATTTTTAGATTGTAAGAATTTTTTGGAGTTAATAATGACTTTACTAATGCAAGTCTACTAATTAACCCATAGCTTGGAGGAGAAGCGGTGGATTCCTACCTTTTCCAAGACTATTTGCACGTAAGTGAATGTAAAGAATCCAACCAGAATTAGAACTCGACTCTCCGACATCCAATTCAGAGCCATTATCTATTGCCCCACCCGCATGTCCAAGCTTACAGCACCTGTTATTCCCAGGCGGACACTCATCTAGATACTGACCAGATTTGACATTGCATAACATTGCTGATCGTACGAGAACCGGTGGGAATATATGTAGAAGAAAAGACACGATTTGAAAAACTTCATCGCCAATTTTTGGTAAATATACTTAGAGATTAAAAAAAAAAAACTATTGAAAATCAATTAATCTGTTTTATTTTATTATTCTTTTACTTTCTGGAAGTGGGCGAGCAAGACTCTCCACAAGTTCTCATCTTCTGTTGCTCCCTTGGTTATTAAAGTTATTTATGAAAATGCAGCATATAAGCAGAATCAACAGAAGTTTTAACGTTTCTAAATCTCTCTCTAATTCTATGACATTGTAGGAATCCTTTTATCGGGCTTTTGTTAAATGTCACAATTCGGAGTGTCGGGATTCGATATAATAACGTAAAATATTGTTGCCGGATTCCTCGCTATTCAGCCGCTTAGAATAATCCCACAATTTTCATTGAAAGAATAAAAAAACGAAAAAAACAACGTAGTAACAATAAGTAAACATTAATTTAATATACAGTGTAACCCGGATATAAGAGAGTTGTCGGGACCGGAGAAGAAGTCTCTTATATCCGTGTTTCTCTTATATCCAGATTTGGTCTATTATATATACATTAACACAGGCTTTAATTTGGGACCATATACAATCTCTCTTATATCCGGGTTTCTCTTATATCAGGGTCTCTTATATCCGGGTTACACTGTAACGACAAGAATACTAGGAGTTGGTTCTGGATTTGAATGAGAAATGCATTTTTGTTTTGTTTAATAAAGTTCTGGAATAGAATATAAATTGTATTTGTGTACGTATGCGAGAACAGTGAAATATTATGTGTATTTGTGTATGCGCGCTATGTAGTAACGGGGAATACAAGAGATAGTTAGAATTTGGTTTTTAATGTGAACTCTCATAGACTGAAGCGTCTCTTTGTAGTTTGTCAGCGTTGTTGCTATTTTGCGTGTGGGCATGAAAGGGGGCCTTGAAGATAAGCAGCTAGAGTGACGTGGACCTTGATGACATATGTACGTCTTATGTTTGGGGCGGCTTTTGTGAGTCTTATACACTTTTTCATAAGAACATTGACTCCAGAATTATTTATTTCTTCCTAATTGACCCTAAAAAGTCACGTGGTATGTCTTCTACTACGTCCGCACGATATTTTGGCGGTATCTACCTAAATCATGATGACTAATAAAACTACCTTCTGATTTGTGTTCTATAGTTTTATGGGTGTTTCTTAAGATGTAAAAACTTTATTGAGTGTTATTGGTTTATGAATATTTTATTTGATATTTTATCGGACACGACATCTCAATAAATATCAACCCGAGTCAAAAGGCATTTATATTGTAAAAAGATAAATTCTTGAAAAATTTACATCAATTTAATTATTTTTCCTAAAGTTAAACCGCTGGTTGTTAAGTACTGTTCTGAGTGTGGAAATTTAAAATAAATTAACAATTTTTGATTTTTTTTTCTTTTCGATGCTCGAGATTGTAGATTTACAATGTGTAATACAGTGTAACTCGGATATAAGAGACCCGGATATAAGAGAAACCCGGATATAAGATAGCCTTTCTCTGGTCCCAAATTAGAGCCTGTGTTAATGCATATATAATAGACCAAACCCTGATATAAGAGAAACCCGGATATAAGATACTTCTTCTCCGGTCCCGACAACTCTCTTATATCCGGGTTACACTGTATAAAAAAACGTATGATTTTATGATGCAATTTGAAAGATTCTAACTGAAAACCTAAAAAAATATTTTAGAAACTCTTTCACTAATATTTATGTTCATTTGAAACAACTGAACTGTTTTTCTATAACGGTGCGTTCCTAATCTAAAACTGTAAGAATTAACTTAGTGTAACTGTTAAATTGTTTTTTTGATTTTTGTTTTTTGTTTTTTGTTTTTTTGTTAACCCTCCGTTAGTACAGTGGGACATTGACATAGTATTATTAACATGAGGGTTTGAAACACTTCATGTAACATATAGATAGATCATTTACTTTTTAATTTTCTTGTACTATATTGTCTTAAGGATAAATAAAAAATGAAAAAAATCATTTTAAATCGAATTAGAAAGCTAATATTAGAAAATTAAATAGTAAGTTCAGAAAGTCAAATATGTAAAAATAAAAAAATTTATTTTCGGTATGATCTTTTAAATCAAGTTATGATCGATCTAACTTGTGGGAGTTAGCTCCTCCTTAATTTCCTAATGATTCACTAGGGGCGCTCTCCCTAGACTATAAATACTGGGCGACTTCTTGCCTCGTTCTCTTTTTCACTTTGTATTTCAGCGGACACATTTAAAAATGTGATCTCTCGCAGAGATCCGCGTTTTGCCCACTTGTGGGAAAACGCCATCAAACACGCACGCACATACACGTACGTACGAACATTCACCAAAATACAAACTCTTTACGTTCACACACAAACACAAATGTTGATGTCTTTGTCACTTGTAAATTTGTCGTTTAATATATATATTTGTTGACATATATATATATATATATATATATATATATATATATATATATATATATATATATCGGTCTTGTTTGTTTTCTTTACATCTTCGGTTGGACTCAACTTGAGTCCGTCATTTTCTTGTAGTTGGACCTTCTTCTAGCAGGAATAAACAGTACGTGTTCCTAATTCAACAACACGTAAACACACGGTCCTCTACAAACTCCTCTTCAATTTTTTCCAAATTCCAAGCAACGAACTAGTTACTATAATATTTGCATACATTTCTACCACAATTATTACAGACAGGCTTTAATTAACGGACATATAATTGTAATTCACACAAATAATAATTAAAACCAGAAACTTCTCATAGTCAATTGACAGAGGAATTCATAAAGCGACTTCACTAATCATTAAAATTTGGATTTCCAGTTGATAAATATTAAAGAAAAAAAAACGTTTCGTGGTCGTTCACACAACTCACGGTCCTAACGGAGGGTTAAGTACACATTGTTCGCAATGATCATATATATGGATGGTCTTTTTTTGTACAATAAATTATGCAATTAAAAAAATCTACAAAATGGAAAGCAGTTGTCAAGTGTAGGTGAAAAAATGTTTTTACCGAAGATGAAAAAATGTTTACTTTCATGACAGAGGCAATAAATGAACATGAAAAGTACATTTTCTTTTGACCCTGTAGGAAAGTTCATCCGCATTTTGACAGCTGTTGTTTTTAATCCTGTTTATTTAAATACAGAATACGTATAAGGGGAGATAATCCATACCACATTCTCCCTCACTGGTTATTTGTAGTGGACAAAATCATTATACCGACCCGGTCATCTGGGGATCCTTTAAGGACGTCGTGGTGGTTCGCAGTCAGCAGCCGCGCATGTGACATTGACTCGGCTGAGTTTGTTGTCCTGGGTTTGTCTTGCCTACCGCCGGCTTGAGGTGTAAACGTTCGACTGAGTGTTTACGTATTCGATTTGTAAGCCACTCTGAGTCTGAATTTGAAATAGCCGTGTCCGTTCAGAACTAAAGCCATGCTAGTTCATTCGTTCTGGTAGTGATTCCGTGTCTGATTTCTCGGGGACGAGAGGGGTGTCCACTCACAGGAGCAAAATCCTTTAACGACACAGTATTTTGTCTCCCGTTTAAGTACTGGACGAACGCATAATTCGGGTTTGCACGTATTAATTTGACTTCGTTTACTAGTGGGTCATTTTTACTGTGTCGAACCTGACAACTTAGTAGGACTGTACCAGGTTACGACAGCCATGAGTGGCGTGAGGTCCCTCGTGAAATTCTAAGTTGAATAGTAGTGAGAAAACGAACGCAGGTGTAACTTAACTGAAGCTTTATTCAGCTTAGAATGGAGTGCGCTCTACTGTACTTATTTAAATACAGAATACGTATAAGGGGAGATAATCCATACCACAAGCTCTTTCAATTATTGATGAGAATTTCCTTTAAAACCTTTTGTTTAAGATAGTGTGGAAAGTTAATATTTTGATCATATCATTATTTTCCTATCTAGTTACATGCCTTACCCATTTTAGATGTTACAAATGGAAGTCTTCAAGTGATGTGATTTTTTTATTTAATAAAGCTCTTTGTTTGACATTCTATAGGGACTAATGAAGGATTGCTTCTTTAATATCTAATGGATTTATATGCTTGAAGTCATTTTTAATAACTGATTTCAAATTCTGTCTGTTCGTCCGTGTCTTTGAAACCTCTCTAATTCAGGACACACTTGCTCTACATAGACATATACCTTTTTGGAATCAAGATTGAAAATCTTCCCTTCACATGGTGCTTGAACATCCAGAATTGGGATTTGTATCCAGATGAGGAGAAAACAGTTAAAAATTCAAATTTTAAAATAACTGAAAAAAGATTCAAAGTTTTTAATTTATATTGAGCTTAAAGTAACGCAACAATTTTGTAAATTTAAAAATGTTTGTTTTAAATTCAGTTTGAAATATCTCCAAAACTTTGGGAATTGAGGAAATCAATTTTATTTCTTCACAATGCCAAAGAATTAGAGTTAAAGTGGGAAGTTACGTGGCATGAAGTTTTGAAGTCCGCAGAGTTTCTGATTTGAAAAATTCAACTCAGTTAAAGTTTAACGGAGTTTGTGATTTGAAGAACTCAATTTTCAGCCTAAATTGGAATTTCGTTCCAAATCAGTTTTTGACCGGAATTGGACTTATAGCCCGAAACAGAGTTAAAGTAAGGTTTTGAAGTTTCACGGAGTTTGTGATTTGAAGAACTCAATTTTCAGCCTAAATTAGAATTTCGGTCCAAATCAGTCTTTTGACCGGAATTGGACTTATAGCCCGAAACAGAGTTAAAGTGAGGTTTTGAAGTTTCACGGAGTTTGTGATTTGAAGAACCCAATTTTCAGCTTAAATTGGAATTTCGGTCCAAATCAGTCTTTTGACCGGAATTGGACTTATAGCCCGAAACAGAGTTAAAGTGAGGTTTTGAAGTTTCACGGAGTTTGTGATTTGAAGAACTCAATTTTCAGCCTAAATTGGAATTTCGTTCCAAATCAGTTTTTGGCCGGAATTGGACTTATAGCCCGAAACAGAGTTAGAGTTAAAGTGAGGTTTTGAAGTTTCACGGAGTTTGTGATTTGAAGAACCCAATTTTCAGCCTAAATTGGAATTTCGGTCCAAATCAGTCTTTTGACCGGAATTGGACTTATAGCCCGAAACAGAGTTAAAGTGAGGTTTTGAAGTTTCACGGAGTTTGTGATTTGAAGAACCCAATTTTCAGCCTAAATTGGAATTTCGGTCCAAATCAGTCTTTTGACCGGAATTGGACTTATAGCCCGAAACAGAGTTAGAGTTAAAGTGAGGTTTTGAAGTTTCACGGAGTTTGTGATTTGAAGAACCCAATTTTCAGCTTAAATTGGAATTTCGGTCCAAATCAGTCTTTTGACCGGAATTGGACTTATAGCCCGAAACAGAGTTAAAGTGAGGTTTTGAAGTTTCACGGAATTTGTGATTTGAAGAACTCAATTTTCAGCCTAAATTGGAATTTCGTTCCAAATCAGTTTTTGGCCGGAATTGGACTTATAGCCCGAAACAGAGTTAGAGTTAAAGTGAGGTTTTGAAGTTTCACGGAGTTTGTGATTTGAAGAACCCAATTTTCAGCCTAAATTGGAATTTCGGTCCAAATCAGTCTTTTGACCGGAATTGGACTTATAGCCCGAAACAGAGTTAAAGTGAGGTTTTGAAGTTTCACGGAGTTTGTGATTTGAAGAACTCAATTTTCAGCCTAAATTGGAATTTCGTTCCAAATCAGTTTTTGGCCGGAATTGGACTTATAGCCCGAAACAGAGTTAAAGTGAGGTTTTGAAGTTTCACGGAGTTTGTGATTTGAAGAACCCAATTTTCAGCCTAAATTGGAATTTCGGTCCAAATCAGTCTTTTGACCGGAATTGGACTTATAGCCCGAAACAGAGTTAAAGTGAGGTTTTGAAGTTTCACGGAGTTTGTGATTTGAAGAACCCAATTTTCAGCCTAAATTGGAATTTCGGTCCAAATCAGTCTTTTGACCGGAATTGGACTTATAGCCCGAAACAGAGTTAAAGTGAGGTTTTGAAGTTTCACGGAATTTGTGATTTGAAGAACTCAATTTTCAGCCTAAATTGGAATTTCGTTCCAAATCAGTTTTTGGCCGGAATTGGACTTATAGCCCGAAACAGAGTTAGAGTTAAAGTGAGGTTTTGAAGTTTCACGGAGTTTGTGATTTGAAGAACCCAATTTTCAGCCTAAATTGGAATTTCGGTCCAAATCAGTCTTTTGACCGGAATTGGACTTATAGCCCGAAACAGAGTTAAAGTGAGGTTTTGAAGTTTCACGGAATTTGTGATTTGAAGAACTCAATTTTCAGCCTAAATTGGAATTTCGTTCCAAATCAGTTTTTGGCCGGAATTGGACTTATAGCCCGAAACAGAGTTAGAGTTAAAGTGAGGTTTTGAAGTTTCACGGAGTTTGTGATTTGAAGAACCCAATTTTCAGCCTAAATTGGAATTTCGGTCCAAATCAGTCTTTTGACCGGAATTGGACTTATAGCCCGAAACAGAGTTAAAGTGAGGTTTTGAAGTTCCATGGAGTGAGTTGAAGAATTCAAAGTTATTTCTTCAAAATCATCATTGCTTTTCTTCTATGCTGGGCCAGAGGTCCCTTTAGTTTTAGGGTGGAGACCCAATTAGCCCTCCGCAGGAGCTAGCTTAAACGCTCGCACGGAGGGCGGCTTTTAAGCTAGTATATAATAATTTAGACATTTCTGAACAAGTTGGATGCCATTCATGGCATCCATAGGAGTGTCAAGATCTGACGACGCTATTTATGGCTTAAAATATTGGCTTTGTACCTTTCGCCCGAACTATCCTGTATTCAATTTCTCTTTCTTTTATTATTGCTTAGAATGGCATAAACATTTACAACATAACTGAAGGTTGTTTTGATAGGCCTCAGTCTGAAAACATACCAAGCAATGGATACGTACATTCACTGACTTTCAATGGACAACAGTCAAATGACTCCAACTGATATAAGAAATGATGTAAGCCTACTGAAATTGTTGGGAAAATAGGTGTGCCGACCACGAATTATCTGAAGCAATTTCGGTTTAGGAGATATGTGACATGCAAAAAGGTCACGGTTTTCTTGAATAAATTTGCCAAAGAACACGAGGGTTGAGTCTAGGAGAGAGAAGTAGTCTAAAGGGATATAGAATGATGAATCGAAATTTAATATCATCAAGTCTGATGGAAAGCCATAAAGGACTAACAATCAATTGTAAGAAGACAGACTGTATAATCATTAGCAAAAAGGACATCCCAAGTCACGAGATGTCACAATCAGTCAACTACAGAAATTTAACTATCTGGGAAGTGTTATAATAGACGACGGAAAATATGATACAGAAATACGAATGATAATGGTAATGAGAATATTAGCCGTTTCCCTATAAGGAAACATTTGACATTCATTAATAGAGCAGCCTGTACTGTCCTCGGCTGAAATTTATAAAATATTTCCCTTAAAACATATTTTTCAGAAAAACAGGTTTTTCAAGTCCAGTAGCTTTTATTGCCCTTTTCAGTATTTATGGTAGTTTCCTTCCTAACTTTTCATTTGAAGTCGTGTGAAATGTTAACATCTTGATTATGTCGTTATTTTCTCTTCGAGTTACATGTGCCATCCATTTTAGTTGTTGCTGCTGTTGATAATCCTCAAGTGATGTAGTTTGTTATTTAGTACAGTTCTTTGTTTGTGTATCTGTAGCGTCAGTCCACAATTTTCAAAGAAGGTTTATCTCTGCCAAGACTCCCAGGCTTTACTCGCTCAAAGCCTTTTTTTCACCATTGATCTCAGGAAGCGGTTGCATATAGCTGACAGTTTAAATACTTCTGAACGGGTTTGTTACCATGCAATTCATCTATATGAAAGTCTCGATTTGACGAGGCTATTTAAGTACATGACTCGAGTTTTCAGGTTAATGTTTTGGTGTTAGGCGAAAACTATCGCTAGCACTACCTAGTCTATGTTCAATTTTCTTTCCCCCTATACTTAATCTGTTGTAGCTGATCCATACACCGAGGTATCTGAAGTGTTTACTATTTACTATTTCCACATCCTGGATTCTTATGATGCATTTAGGGAAGGTGCCATGACTGCTTTCATTCCAATTCCAAATCATAGTTACTGATTTTGGAAAGCTTTATCTTTAGTCTCATTTCTTGGAATACTTGGTAGAGGATGTTGACTTTCTGTTCAAGATCATTCTTATACTATGAACACCTATGCCACCAGCATAGCTCCCGCCTCATGATCAATATATTGTTTTCGAGAGGAAAACCAGGATCGTTGTCTTCGATTGGTAGACTCGTTTGGGATGCAGTATAGAATGTTTAAATGGCCAGTGCTCATCTCTTCACATCTGTACCTGTATGCGAAGAGCATAGTCTCGGAAAAGGTTAATTAGATTGGAGCTCTAATTTCCTCCGTGTCATAATCCCATGCATTCAGTGGATTCTGAGCTTGGAAGGAGGTTTCTAATGGATGAGAAGAGGAAGTCTCTGTTGATGTGATCATAGACTGCTGTGCGTTGACAAAGTAGGTTTACAGTTTCCTATAAGAGATCTATGCAATTCTTAGAGTTGTTTGATGATATATATGACGTTATTGCATCTCTTTCTCGAACGAAAAGCAAACTGGGTCGTGAGGAGTTGACTTTCATAAAACGATGAGAGCCTAATTAATATAATGTTCAATAATACTTTCATCATGATGGATTCAACTGAGATACCTCTGCATGCGTGTGGGTCTTGAGGGTCGCATTTATCTTTCCAAAATTCATTAACGCGTGAGAGACCTCATTTTTTTGCGAGGGGTGCATTTCTGATTCTAGACTTTCATAAAACAGAGGAACAGAAAGAAAACTATTTGCAAAAGTTCTGTTTCAATGTCGAGTGATGCTTTATTATTCTTTCTTTTTTAAAACTCTTAATTTCCTCATCACTAGGTTCGTTATTGTTTATATTTGGGGACGGGTTTTGTAATAGTTGGATATATATTATTATTTCTATGTCTACAGGCATCTTAAGTTTAGTCTCGTTAGGTTGAAATGCGATTCGAAATGTTTTTTGAGACCAGGCGCATTCGAATAGCGAAAGATGCTTCCCAAACCTAAACAACTTTAAGAAAAAGGGCACTGAATGCTTAGCTGTTATGCAATATAAATCCTCATATATGACAGTGAATGCTCGACAACCATCTCACAGATCAAGTAGTTGAGGTTCTACAGAAGGGTGCTGAGAATACTATCAAAGGATCATGTGAGCAATGAGGAAGTTTTAAGGAAAATGAGAACGAAAAAGAAATTTATGCTTAGGATTAGAAAGAGACAGTTGAAATTTCTGGGAAAGATGGCCTGGAGAATTTGACACTCAAAGGACACACTGAAGTGCAGAGGGCAACGGCGAGTAACATACTTAACGAGATTATAATACACGGATGGCAGAACGTGAACTGGAAAGGAGAAAAAAACATTGCTTAAACCTAGATAGGGTAGGAAGTCGTGGAAAGCCATGATTCTCCACGTCCTGATGGTTGATTGGTTTGTTTGTTTAACAGAATGTCAACTTCTTGTGGGTCATTTAATGTGGGAATTTGATTTTCTTGGGAGCTTTGAAATAATCAAAATATGATATATGTTATTCTGCTTTCACAATTGAATACATGGTAGATGATACTCAGCTTTTGTTCATATACATGTTTGTGTGGACGTAATTACTAGAGGATGTGATACGTGTTTTTATATTGTAGTTTTATATTTTGTTGAAGTTACATCTTCTAATACAGTTCGATTTCTTTAAGAAACTGTAGGATATATGCAGTAATGTCCCGAAAGAGTTCTTTCATGTTCGTTGTTTGGTTGGTTGATTTTGTTTAGCGACATATCAATCTCTATGAGTTATTTAATGCCGAAATTTAAATATTCTGGGCGCAATTGTTTTGTGGGGTGGTTGCAAAATAGTCGCAAATACTGATAAAATGTATTGTTGGTCATTTTACTATCAATGTTGGTAAATCTTTTTAATATAAAAATGTATTGCTGGTAATTTTACTATAAAAAAGGTATTTTTATACTTTCATAGTGTTTTGTGTTTGTTTGTTTTTTCACTATTTGAACATAGCCGGGACCTTAACAGGTGCTACCACTGCGGGCCAGATTGAACCTGGGAACAACAGCAATTACGAGGTGGTTACACGTTTCTCAAAACCTGGAATCTCCCGATCAGAGGCCTTGCTGCCGGAAGTAGTTTATCATCATACCATGGACTGGTCCTGAAGGGACACAGCATATAAATGAAGTGTTGTGGTGGGATCCACCTAATCTGCATAGGTGACTACCAACTATATAAATAATGGTTGGTACCGGAAGACGGGGGAAGGGAATCACGAGATCCAACTAGAGACTCTGATCGACTGCGACTAGTCAACACATTCTCCAGGAGCGTCTTCCCAGAAATATACAGAAATACTATATGTACTTATTGTGTACACTTTCTTGTTATAATACATTCTTGTTCTAAGTACATTTTGTGTTGCATTATTATTTCATGCAATAGGCGAGATTTCAACATTGAGTCAAGACTCAACATGAAGAAAAGGAGGTTTGGTGGTTAAAAAAGACGTTATAAGAAACATAGACGACAGCGCTTAATTGTTGTAGAGTATTCCTGAATAAATGAGGATATTCGCGTGGGGTTGTGCACATTGAAGTACTGCAGTTACCTATCCCAGCGCCGAACATCAACTCTATCAAGGACCGTTTCATATAGGGTTGAAATTAACACCCGGTCAATAAGCCTTCTTTAATATCTGCAAACTGTGATTTACCATGACAGTTTAGGAGAAAAGATATTGAAATGGTTCTTCGTTGCCTTCTCGTTGTTTTGCATTTAGTGTTGTCTTCCTAGACTGGTTGCCAGCCAAGGCTAAAGAGAGCAATTTAGCCCATAGGTTTCGAAAGAGAAGAGATAGATTCATGCCTTTTCCAAGAGTGTTAGTGCGAACTGAAAACAAACTGTCTTAGTTGGAATTTGAACTTGGCTCGACTATTCCATTTAACCGTTCAGTCAAGAGTCGATCAATAAGTCCGTAGACAGAGCTTAATTTTGATGTGACATTTTCATTGTATAATGTTCAATCTATATCCTCTATGAAGAAAACACAGACAAGGAAGTCGATTATGTTAAAAAGTAAATGTTGTATAAAATATATACTGATCTTCTTTTCCAGGCGGCAAATTGATTGATGTGCTTCCGTTAAAGCTTAGCGTTTAATCTCTTTTGTGCAAGTATCTAACACATTTGAAGTGGAGTAGATTTTTGCCACAAGTCATCAGTTCGTTATCACCAGTGCTAACCGGCTGTCTTTTATAAGGCGCATTGACTTGTAAAGAACAGCCTGGCTCATTTCTATTTGAAATTTTCTCGAGAACATTTGAAAAGTTTGGTTCATAATTTATTCATCAAAACCGGTACATACTTCTACTGCTTTTGTTCCAAGTCTAAATTCGTATTGCACACACAATCAAGGCGTTCATTTAATTTTACTTGTTACTACTCAACTGTAAGTATGCATCTCTGAATGTTATTTCGTCGTAAATGTGTGTAGTATCGCACCCGGTCGGAAGTTACTGCCGGCTACTCAAACGTCTGAAAGCGTCACCACGGAAATCAGAACGAATGCTGTTAATTTCTGGTGACTCAGCGTTTTCAGAAATCGAAACACAAAAAGCAAAACAAAACGAAACGTAAACATACACTAGTCCTCCTAACTAAAAATAATGACCAGAAACTAATTTATATACACATTGTGTCCAAATGAAACCCATATGTGCATTCAAAAGTGGAAGGTAATTTTTAGTCATCAACCAAAAGACATTGTTAACCAGGCAACGATGCTAACCGCGGCCGACATAAACACAGCCGAAATAACTCGGTCTCGGGGTAGAGCGACGTGCTCCTCCCTCTCTCATCTTCACTTGGCCGACCCTCGTCGCTGACCACACGAAACAGCCAAACCTAGCAACAGCAGCCACCAGTGAAGCCAGGCGCCCCCAGTTGCCGAACTCAGCAGCAGACCAAGCCAAACTCAGCAGCTCGAGCCGAATCTTATGCGATAGTCCTTCTAAGGACTACCAAGCCACATCATATGCGATAGTCCTTCTAAGGACTACCAAGCTGCATCTTATGCGACCGTCATCCTAAGGACGAACAGGTTACCTCGGCACTGCCTACGCCGATCGTCTCTCTTCGTGAACGCCGACGCGGTCCTCTTAAGGGCGAACATCCGAGGATCGACTGGACTCAGAATAGAGCTGTTCCATCTACCTGCCTCTGGGCTGCCGCTCTGAACCAAAACGATCCTTCGAATGGCACTCCCCGACTTCATGATTGGACTACTCCAAACAGTTCCTGTACATACTTTTGCCAGATTAATAAATAAAATTTGACTTAGATTTTAAAATCCTCGCCTTTGTTATCCTTGCCTCAATCGTATTACGCTACGTAATTTTTCTGCTTGCGGGGTTAACAGCACCCGCTTGGCGTCCCACGACAGTAGTACTGTTTGGCTGAAAATTCTTACGAATTATTACTTTCTCAATTTTAAGTTAAAAACGATATCGAAAATCGCAGAACTTTTTTGTTCATAGGAATACTAAAGGAAAAATAATTGACTCCAACTTTAGGAGTGGGGTGGAATCTTTCTATTGTTTGTATTATTATTATTATTATACTAAAAAAAGTCCGAGAGTTTAATTTTCTCACCTGAGCTGCCAACTTTCCTGCTCGGAGACGTGGTATATCCGTGTGCGATACATTATATATCTTGTCCAGTCGGGTATTTAAGTCAATGCTGCCAACCGTACCTTTCAAACGGATCTGATAGGGTAAATCATTGTGTCTGAAATAAACATAAATTAATAAATTAAAATAGGAATAAAGATAATCATATAAAATTCACAAAACCCAGTCATTTTGAATACTAGATTTTTTTGCAACACGCTAAATGCATGTTGAAATTCTCACACTATTTAGTATCGTTGAAGTTGTCGTTAATATCTATTATCGAAATTTACAAACTCTACGTTTCGTTCAATTTCGCATACCAATCGATGAAATTTGAATAAGTTGATTTGTTTAGAAAAATTACTTTGACTAAAATCCTACTTCTAATATCTTTAATTTAATAGGACTTCACGGTAAACAATATTTTACTACGCACTCTAGTAAAACCAAGTGGGGACAAGGTGGGCAATAGTTTTGCAGAATGAGAAAGAGGTATTGTCTTGTCTGAATATACTCTTTAGTTTAAAGCTTCTTCATCATGACCAGCACCAATCAGAAACTCTCTTGTCCAAGAATTTTTAATAATTCTCTGTATTTATCTGGCAACTAACATCTATTTTGGAGTGACCCATTATTTTACTACCTACAATACTAGTCCAAAAAAATACATCACTGCCCCTTGGTGTCTTCTAAATCATATTAGTTTCCACAGATGACCATTTCTTCTAGCCCAGATATCAGGTCTATGCAATATTCCTCTACATTCATCATTAAAAAATACTGTTGAGAAATCCATTTTCAGATATTTGCCTAAATTACACATTTCTCTTTGTTGTGTTTACTTAAAGCTGATAGTTTGGTTGTTTTCTCCCTTGAGCCAAATTTCTTAATACTAGAATTTTTTGCGACACACTGACGCGTGTTGAAATCCTCACAGCATTTGGTATTGTTGAAATTATCGCTAACATTTTTGTCGAGATTTACAAACTCTACGTTTCGTACAATTTCGCAAACCAATCGATGAGATTTGAATAAGCTAATGGAGGTGTTGCATTTACGTCACATAATGTTATGGGAATTCATGTGATGGAAACACACAATGGAAACATCTAGAAACTTATGTAATGGCTATGGTCAAGGAGTCATAAATGACCGGTAAGTAGGGAATTGGTTTACAAAGTTTCGTTAGGAGGAGCAACATCGTTGGAAGATGAACCCGGACAGGAACGTTGATCAGACTTTGATGCTAAAGTCATTAGTGGAAAGCGATCCACGGCAAAGTAGTCGAGAATAAGCAAAGATGTTCAGCCTATTGCAATCTATCAAATGCTGACACGTCAACAAGCTGCGTGTTTGCGTTCCACACGCTCGTAGCAAAAAGAGATAAAAGCGAATCCTTGATAAACAGAAACGGAAATTATTTATGACTTAAGTTAATAATTTTGGAAAATAATCAGAGATGCACATGTGTAAGTAGAGACTCTCCGGTGAGGTTTCTCATTCAGCAGGGTAACACCAGCGAGTCAGCTTGTGTATTGTCTAAGCGACGCATTCACAATACTGTCTCGTGCAGAGACTATTTGCAAGCACCCCACCCAACAAGAGTTCAAATTAGGATCGCTGGGACTTCTGTAATGGGGAAGATTTCGGATTGTGAATATGATTACTGATGAAGGATAAGGCGACGATGATAATCCCGAAAGAGCATTTTTAAAGTTTTTGAATTAAAATAAGCCAAAACACACAGTACTTCTTTTTTGATTGTCGAAATTTCTACTGATGGGAAAAAAGAGTAGCTTAAGATGGTCATGACTTACGGCCATATCACGTTGAAATACCGGTTCTCGTACGATCACTGAAGTTAAGCAACGTCGTACCTGGTCATTACTGAGATGGGTGACCGCTTGGGAATACCAGGTGCTGTAAGATCGGATGTGTGGGTGGCGTAATGAATAAAAGCTCAGAATTGCAAAACGGAGAGCCGAGTTCCAGTTCTAGTCGGGTTCGTTATATTCATTTACGTGCAAATACCCTTGAGAAAGGTACGAATCTCCCTCTTCTCCCCAGCTATGGGTTAATATGAAGCACTTGTATCAGTAAATCATTATTATCTAAAAAATTCTTACAATATTTTCTGGCTTTAAATAACCTGCAAAAGGTTGATAAGCCGTAAAAAGACAAATCAATCAATTAATTAACATGGTCAAATTCACGAGGTTGTCTGCTCGATGAAGGACATTTTCAAGAAGATGGAAATAGCAGGTAGCTATGGTTCTGATGTTAAAGAATCCTGAAACACACAGAGATTGTTACCAAACAAATGTATTTTAATGTTCTTGAAAAATAATAAGCGAAAAAAAATAATATTAAAAAATATAAATCAAAACAATAATTATAATTTTATTGTATAAATTCAATAAAATCATTTCCATTCTCTATCTTTCTACGTTTCCCGTCACGTTGAAACACAGGTTCCAGTACGATCACGAAAGTTAGGCAACGTCGAGCCTGGTCATAGAGATGGGTGACAGCTCGAGAATTCCAGCTGCTTTAAGCTTTGATATGCGGGGGTGGGGGTAATGAATAATGGCTCGGAATTGTTAATCAGAGAGTCGAGTTGCAAGTTATATTCACTTACACGCAAATACCCTTTGAAAGGTATACCTCACTATTTACATTATTCGGACTATTGTCCTCATCTTTGTCGCCATGTTTATCACAGCGTTTCGGCCGTTGTACGCCCCGGCCTTCTTCAAGTGTTTGGAATGTCGAACTGAAGTCTTTATTTAGCTCACTGGGGTAGACTGTTCTAGTTTCACGTGCCATGTCTAATGGATGTCAGTTATCTCCTGTTAATTCCACTCTGAAAGTTCTCCACCGCCCTAACCAAGTATTGAACTCACACTCTTTTGGTCCTGTCACTAGATCTAACTAACGCCTTTATCTCCAAAGGCATGTATTCTCAAGGATCTCATCTCAGAAATATAGACATCTACCTCTTCTCCCCCTAGCTATGGGTTGATTAGTAAGACTTGTATCACTAAATCATTATTATCTAAAAATTGCCTACAATCGAAAAATATTCCTGGCTTTAAATAGTCTGCAAAGGGTTGATAAACCATAGAAAATGGATGAATGAATCAATCAAGATAGTAGTTCAGTTCCTTTCAGCAGAAAATTGTGGATTTAAGCTAAGTAGTGTATTAATCGGAGAGTCGAGTTTCAATTCTAGTTGGGTTCGTTATATTAACTTACGCGCAAATAACCTTGGGGAAGATATGAATACACCTATTTCCCCCCGACTATGGGTTAATTAGGAAGAATTGTATCACTAAAACCCTGATTATCTCAAAAAAAGAAAATGAAGTTACGTACAAAATATTTAATGTCAGCATAATATAATCTATAAATTTTGATATAGCACTAAACAAAAACGGCGTTTTGGGGATCTGCAGTGCTAAAAACAAATCCAACAGCACAAAAACATCGGAACATGGGTCTAGATCATGATTTTCTGATAAATACAAGGAAAGTTATGTTGAAAACTGATTCTTACATTTTGCAGATATCAATTGTTTTAATATATGGGTATTTACACTAAAAAGGAGAAAACATTTTCTCTGGCACTTTTTGTTATACGAAATTGTGGAGTTAGAGGCAAAAAACAGGTAAGATATGACTAGAAAATTGTATTATTTAATTTGATTCAATTTTGTGTTGTAGGTCTCCCAAATGCACTTAACATAGATCATTTTTAAGAAGTGTCAAGTTAAACCTACCTGTCACTTATAACATTCATTTCAACGACTTTTCTGGCAAAAAAAGAACCAGAAAATCAACCATGCAGAATAGATCATCTAAAAATAAGTGCCACCACGAAAACGCTAAAAAATCAGCATACCGTGATGAAAACATACTTCAAACGTAATGAAAACATTTTTATCGTCAAAATCTTTATCTTATTAAGAGAAAGGATCAAAGTATTTCTTTTAATTAAATTTTTTACTCCTTTTTAGAACATTGGAAATTTTGATTAAAAAACTTGTTTTCTTGCGTCAGCGGTTGTCGTAACTTTCAGCATAGCAAATGTTCGCTTCTTTTTTTTTTTTTGCAGTGACAGACACATTAGATCGGAAATTCTTGCAAAAATGAAATAATTGTCAGATTTTAATTAAATTTCAAGGACTTATTCACAAATGAATGAAATTATTTTTGATTTTATTAGAAAATCTTGGTAAAAATATTTTTTTTACATGTATTTTAGCCCTTTACTTAATTTTATGAAAACTTGAGAAATTCGACAAGATAATTTTTAGTGACTATATTAGTTAAAAGTAGAATTCTTTGAAGAATTTAAATCACCAATTAAAGATTTTTTTTTTTTGCAAAATCGGACCTGGTCTTACCGAAAATCTGTTCTGAATCGAAAAATTAAAAAAAAAAACTCAATAAATCTAAGACATTATTTAATTAGAGAAGCTTTTAATTACTTTTATGAATAATATATATTAAAGACAATATTGTCTGAAGAAAATAATTTTCGACGAAAAATGAATTTTTAAAAGATTTGCTTTCATTTTTTTACAATTTTAAATTGAATAATTTATAAAGATTTTAAATATCTTAAAATTCATTTTCAATGAGATAATTCTTAGGAAGTATTGTCATTAAGTAAAACTATATTTACTAATCATATATTGTAAAGCTTATTACAATCTGGCGACCCTGAATATTTTTGAAAGAATTTCGATTTCGTTTTGTATGTGTGAGTACGTGCAGAATTTCCGAGGTATGGATGTACAAATGGATAAATCTAGCATTTAAAGGCCACAAGTTTTAAGGGTTGTTCTCCCTTACGTCGAAAAAAACTTTGTCATCTGTTCTATCATTGTTAACTATGAACACGTTCGGCTGTCAATCAAATGGAATTAAATTGATTAAGACGTCAGAAAATCAAAACCCCGTAGTTAAATAAATGTTTGTATATAACATTTTATGCTATAAGTAATATTTGTTTCAAATCAAATTAATTCCGTTTTAAATTTTCCTCAAATAAGGTTTCAGAAATATATATTTTCTTTTTGCAAGATTTTTAAAACCGAGTATTAACTTTTCTTTACAAAGGTGTCAAAATTACGATCAATATTATTTCTGTTTGCAATACACCACAGAGTTTTCTGATTACTGGAAATAGTAAATTTAAATCCTTTAGTTTTTAATTAAAGCTAAAATGAAAGCTTCAAGAAAGCTTTTTCGTTTTTTAAATTTCATTTTAAACTTTACGTATACCGAATTAGTGGAGGTACTTAGCGAAAAATAAATGATTAAATATGTACAAGTTTTGATTAAATTCAAACGATCATAACTTGATAAATATTCGGAGCTAGGACAAGGTTAGACCAGTTTTCAGAACCCGAGACTGATTAATTTGAAATTAGATATAGAATATATCATTTGGCTAATGTTCCAAAATTGTTAAAGGTTCGCTTGCGAGACCACTGTGGAACGAACTTGTAGGCCCAACACATCCCGTAAATGGGATCGATGTCTGGAGAGTTTTCTGGTTAGAGCGACACAGTAAAACCTTCATGTTCTTAAAAGTCTCAGCGGGAAACTCGTGTAGTGTTTCAGGGTACATTTTCCTGTTAGGAGATAGCACCACCATCGTAGATGGCAGTTGCCTCACGCAACGTACCCTGTTTTTAACGATGCTGCGACAGGTGGTACACGACAAAGTACCTTCTCTTTCATAGGATTACGATGGACACGTACACTATAGTCAGGAGGATGTGATACGAATTTGATCAGGTGACCTTCATCTATAGATACAAATCTACGTACAAAGATACGTACGCATTGAAAACACTTTTGGAAACATGTATTGGTTAGCATAGATAATCTGACTTGGCTGATGCTCTAAAGTCCCGCATACAACAAGTGGTCGCTCCCGCAGTCGGCACTTTGGTATGTTTTACAGTGTAATACTGTATTTCTAAAATGATAAAATGTTATAATAATGCTAAATAATATGGTTTCTTTTATTTCCTACTGAGACGAATATATAAGCAAAATAATAACGGTTTTTATTTGATTTTTCAAAGACAAGATTATTTTGGATTTTTGTAATTCTCTTTATGTAATGCATATTATTCCCGTTTAGATTCATGATGCGCAACACTTAAAATCTACATTCACTCTAATGATTACATATAGAGTGACACAGTAAATACTAAACGCATAAAACATCCTGGATATGACGATAAACTACATAATAAAGACAATAAACAACGTCCAACAGCAAGGAGGTTTTGACGAGCGTGGACCCAACACTTAATTGCTGTTGTTCCCAGGTTCATCCTGACCCGGGGTGGTAGCACCTGTTAGAATCTATGGGCAAATAGTTAACCCCCACCAAAAGGGGTCAAAACACTATGAAAGTGTAAAAATAGGTTTTAATATCAGAAATACTTTGTAAAAAATTATTACCAGAAATAATTTTTTGAAAAAATAATTATTGCCAGCAATACATTATTACCAGCAATACATTTTGAAAAAAAAATTACCAGCTATACATTTTTTGAAAAATATTACCAGTAATACATTTTGAGGAAAAATACTACCAGAAATAGATTTTTGAAGGGAAAATATTACCAGCAATAAAAATTTTGTCTGCATTAAATAACCCATTGAGGTTGATATGCTGTAAAAACAAACCAAACCAAACCAGCAATAAAAACTTTGAAGAAAAACATTATTACGAGAAATAGATTTTCGAAGGAAAAAATATTACCAGAAATAGATTTTTGATGGAAAAAATATTACCAGAAATAGATGTTTGATGGAAAATATATTACCAGAAATAGATTTTTGAAGGAAAAAATATTAACAGAAATAGATTTTTGAAGGAAAAAATATTACCAGAAATAGATTTTTGAAGGAAAAAATATTACCAGCAATAAAAATTTTGTCGGCATTAAATAACCTATTGAGGTGTTGATATGCCGTAAAACAAACCAAACCAAACTAAACGCATAAAGCGAAATTCATTGTGAGTGATTTTACAATAAAACGATTGGTAAATGATTTTACTATAATAATAGTTTGCAAATAATTAAATTAAAAAATTAATTGCAAATAATACTTATATAAAAATACACCACAAATGATTTTATTATAAAGGTGCATTACAATTTATTCTACTCTAAAATTCTTGAGAAATGATTTCGTATAAAATGCATTTTAAATGATTTTGTCTCAAAATGCACTATAAATCATTTGACTATAAGTTTCATTGCAAATAATTTAATACAAAAAATTAATCGCAAATGATTTCCTTATAAAATGCATCGTAAATGATTTTATTATAAAATTGCATTGCAAATGATTTTAATATAAAGTGCTTGGTAAATGATTTTAGTATAAAATGCATTGCAAATGATTTTTGTATAATTATGCCTCACAAGCGATTTAACAATAAAAATGGTTTGCAAATGACCTCATAGATAGAATTTATTAATCAAATACAACAGGATACTCATGCATTACATTGACTGCATATATAAATAGTACTGTCTATATAGAAAATACGAGGTATGTCCGGAAAGTACCCAGCTATTTAATCTCAACAAAAGCAAAAGCAAAAAAAAAACAAAGGTCCTCTATATTGCAGTGACACCTTGGTCTCCTTAGAAGTTCTCCCTTTGTGACCTCACATACAGAGTTCAGTATCCCTTCCACTTTTCAAATCATTCCCTTCTCTCGGAATCGCCATCTTCCTCGTTGACATCTTGATCTCCTTGACGACATTTCGACGTCGACTTCAGCTTTAGGAAAGGCTAAAAGTTTCGGAAATGTCAAATATGGTAGACGTGGGTATTTTCGATGTTTTGCCGAAAAAGTCTGCATGAGACTTGAAGAAACTACTCAGTTAGGCATTGTGTATGCGAGGGTTACACTTAACGGTGTATCACCGCAGCAAAGGTATCAGCTAGCTGGCTGCCAAACTGCATGAAAGCCAGGCAACCGATTCTTGATGTTTAAAATGGCTAGATATGTTCCTGATAGACTGCAAATTTATATGTGTCTAAATACTTTATATCAAAAATATATTCTGTCTCATTTACAATCTATCTTCTTATTTTTCTTTATGTGCCGTGTCCCCTTAGGAAGTAGGCGAACACAGCTCTCCACAATTTCCTGTCCTTTGTAGCTCCTAATAAATTTTGTCTTTTTGTTATTTCTCCCAAAACTTGATTCGCCATCCATTTACTCAAGCTCGCTAAATATGTTATGCGTTGCTTTCCTCTGTGCCTCATGCCTTCAATCTGTCTTGTGAGTATCAGATTTTTCAAGCCCTCTTTCCTCATTATGTGCCTTAGAAATTTTATCTGTTTCTTCCTGATTTTAAGTATAAGTTTCCCTTTTGTTTCCATTTTCTCTAAAAATTCACCGTTGCTCACATGTTCAGTCCATGGTATCCTCAGCATCCTTCTGTAGAAGTACCTTTCTGTTGCTTCAAATCTCTTCTTCTTCAACTTTGAGGAGATTGTCCAGTATTCACTGCCATATAGTAAGACAGATATCGCGTAACATTTCAGTACTCTTTTATTTGTTTCTAATGAAATTTTTCTGTCTTTTAATACTCTGCTTAGCTTTTGGAAGGCATCATTGGCTAATCCCAATACACCTTCGGATTTCAGTGTCGCAGTTTCTGTCCTCTGTTATAACACTTTTTAAAATTGTACTTGTTTGATTTTAGTATCTATTTCACCATCTCGCTCCTTGCCTACTTTGGCATTCAGGTCTCTCATGACAGGTGTAATTTCTTGCGATTTACATCGAGTCTTGGCGTTGTCCAGCGTAGAGTAGAACTTTTCAATTTCTTCTGTACTTTATGCTGTCGGTGCCTAAACAATTACGATGAATATATTGAAAGGCTTTACACTAAT
>OZ038490.1:83708322-83733322 GCA_964036315.1 Acanthosepion esculentum | reverse complement strand
ATAAGGTGTAATTTGAAGCTGTCTCTATATCTAGCTGTTCTTTTAAATGATCACAATTATTTGCAAGCATGGAACTTGGTGACATTTTTTTGAAAACAAAACTTATTGCGTTATTCTCTCAACGTTCTTTTTACTCTCTTTTCTTTTCTAATCTCTCTAGTCTTATCTTGCCAATCGACAGTCGACAAGAAGTGGCTGGTTGCGATTCAATATTTCGAAAGGAATGGCAGGAGGCGAACACAAACAGTTACCTTATTAAAACTGCATCATGTTTCGCTGTTGTATATTTTCGTTCGTCGTATTTAGATGCAGAATTATGTGAAATTCGAAACATTTTACGCAGTTTTCTTAAAAACAGAAAGAAAATAATGCCAATCAAAACAGAAAATTGAAACTACCAAATTTTTGTAGCGCTATATATATATATATATATATATATATATATATATATATATATATATATATATATATTCGAAACAGATATTTAAACTATCGTGAGTAGACAGATAGATAACCTAATTTCTACTGAATTTAATGCTGAATGCTCCTACACTTATTTGCCTTGTACCAGACGAAGATAAAACAAGTAAAATGTAAATTAGTGCCTAACCACGATGCAACTGACAGAAAGCTAATCCAGTAGAAAATTATTACTACGTAGTGTGTTCGATCCTCATTGGGTGAAAATGTTTGTCATACTAGGCCATATGTGATATATAATTCCTTATGCTTATATAAAGGTTAGAAATTCATATTTCAAAACAATAGAAAAATGATACTAGAAAAATAAGTTCCATATTTAATAGGGGAGCGATTTCGAGCGATGTGGTAAATATCTGGTGAGACATGGGAAACATTTGGTAACATAGCAGATGAACAATCTATTCAAAATTTCCTCGGTGTGGCACTTTGCATTTCCTATATATATATACATATATATATATATTATATATATATATATATATATATATATATATATATATGTGTGTGTGTGTGTGTGTGTGTGTGTGGAACCCAGTTACAGAATTGTAGAAAAATGCAATAGATTTATGTACTCTCACTGGATACTCATTTTTATACAAAACCGGATCACACAAATTAATTCATTCTTGTACAGAAACCGGCTCGAAAAAAAAAAGGATTTTTATATTAATATATATTAACTAATCAGCAACGTCATATGAGACGGGCGGCTTTATTTGAATTTGCAAACAATAAATATTTGTTGTTTGCAACGAAATTTTGGAAGATCACTTCAGAATATGGTCAACAATATTTTCCCTCCTTAAAATGGATATTTAAAATTGGGAAAATATTTATTAATCAATAAACTTGAGATTTATAAATCTAATTTTTTTTTCTTGAGCGGATGTTTCATTATAAAAATGATCAATTTTTGTTCACCAGTTATTTTTTCAGCTAACCTTTGACCTAGGTGGTCGTTCGTTTGTTATACAAAACTGAAATTATCACACTTAATTATTCCCATTTTTGCATATTTATTCGAGTAAATTATATTACAAAAATGCTTAGCGATATTGACACATAAAAAACATGCAGATTAAGTTTGTTTACGAGCGTCAACAGTACTAAGACAGCACAACCGCCACAATTTATACATACACATAAAATAACATACATCCGTGTCACGCACATTCTCAAATGTAGACGCATTCTGTTTTCTTCTATACTATCGCAATTCATTCGGTTTTACGCAAAGAATCTTTGTAATTCAATTCTTTCCATTTGAAAGAAAAATAATAAATAAATGAAAATAAATAAATATTTAAATTTGTAGAGTCGTGTTGAAGTGTGACAAACGGAAAGAAAAAGGTTAAAACTAAAATATAACTTGAAATAAAACTAAAAGGGTTAAAGAATGGAACGATGACAGAGAGAAAGAACCGAGATTTCTTTTAATTTTAAAAGTCTATTTTTTTTAAGCAGAGACGCCTTGAAGAAGTTATCTTTGTTGGAAAGATATTACCACAGAAGCCATCTGGTAAAGCTAGGCTGACAATTGATTGATGGCGAAGATAAGAAAACAGCTCCTAGGAATCAACCGGGAAAGGAAGCCGATTGAAGAGATAATATTTGGTAATTTTTAAAGACAAGGCAGAATTAAAAACTGATTCATTTCGCTTATCAAAAAATGGAAATTGTAAACAAATCGAGAAAACAGAAAGTCTTTATATAAGGACCCAACCCTGGGTTCTTAAAGTGCGATGATCCTAACAAAATGGTAAGATAAGCTGACCACAGGAAACAGCTAATAAATTTCTGATTGTGTAAACAAGAAGAGATTGGGGAAAATTTGCTGTCGAGAAATTATAATGATAATTCTAATTCATGACAAGAAACTAAGCCACGCCACGCGGTTTTTAGAACCAGATTTATCAAAACAACAACCAAGGTAACAGACGTAAGCGAAATACCAAGAAGGACGGAGGAATTGCCTACGCTCATTGGGAGGTGTTGGTACGAAGCACTAATAAGAGAAGGAAAAAAGGCGGATCGATACCGCTGCCCATAGGAAAAGGAATTTCCAAAGAATTTGTAGATATAATTAATTTTCCAGAGCCAGACAACAAAGGGCTCTTGTTGGAAGATAGGGGAAACACCGGTTCCCATAAATATGTGGAACCCCTCTGCCAATTCTGGGTGAAAGTCAATATAGACAGAGCACTGAAGCGACCAAGGGAGTTCCAGAGACGCCAGTCCCAGAGCGCAGACGACGAGAGACGACTACTCTGCCGAATTTCACGTGACTTGCTACCAGAGAGAAGCTCCGACTTAGGCCTTGTTCCAGACTTAGCTAAATTGAGCAAAGTGTCAAGATAGAATTCAAAGTGAGAAGGGTTAATATTTCTGTACAAAGAACTAATATTTCTTTACAATGAACGATATAAACCACACCGATTTAACTCGTTAATCTGCGTTTCATTCTAATCGATCGACAGACGACAAAAGTCAATTCTTATCGTCTGACGATCGGTTCTCGTAAAATTCACAATAATGATTTGAACCTGAGTTCCTGAGTGCTGTTTGGTTTATTAGTGTTGCTGCTCTGTTTCCTTTTCATGTTTTTTCCTTTGTCAAGCGTAGTGTCAGTAGGGTTGTTCTTTGAAGCTTTAATAATAGCTTAGTTTTTTTTTTATATATGGATTCTCTCGTCGATTTCGAGGTATGAGAATCCGGCAACCTCATTCAGTTTTTATGTTTGTGTCGTATGTGACAATTCAGTCCTGCTTGTAACCTGCATACAAGTCCACATATTGTGTAACAGCGAGGATCTCGGAACATAGCAACAGGAATATTTGCTGACACTTTTCGCCGTTGTATTTCGTCTCTTAGTCGGTCAATTTGCTGCCCAAATGCACATACACACACAAACACACACACACACACATATATAATTATTTTCTTTTTTTAAAAATATGATTCCACGCGACACTGAAATTTCTGTGTTTCAAAACTGAAACTAAATTTGTAAATTTAATTAGAAAAATGAAACTTAAAATTCAGAGTTTCGTTCCATTGTCAAGCGATGCTAGGAATAACTTTCTAAGAAATTTACTTAATTTATAAGCGCAGACAATCTTAATATTTTGAGTTGTTAAGGTTAAGGAAAATTCAGTCGATTTTGATTAGGAGTGGTCGTGTTTTAATTTCCCTAGACAACTTATGTATCACATATATGTTACTTACAAAGTCAGGTTAATTTTAGGTGGGGTGGGAGTGTCTAATCACAAACTTAGATATCTGTTATTCAGCGTGTCGTCTGGATTTTTCAATGATAAAAAATTTTGGCATTTTTATTTATCAGCTTAATTCATATTTTTATATACAAAGATTTTCTAAGGTTATTAACTGACCCATGACCTTTCTGCATACATGAAAAATTATACATTATTAAGTTTCTGAAAAATAAAAATTTACTAAATCAAAGAAATGAAATAGCTATTTTTGTAGGCACTGTCAAATATTTTCCTTGAATAATAATTATTTTTGACAAAAAAAAGAAGAGAGATGAAACATACATATTTATATTTAATCATTAATTAATAATTTTTTAAATACGAAATTAAATTCTAATATATTTATTTGTAAAAATAACGTATAGTCTATTAGTTATTAGAAAGAGTAATGGTACTTTAAATCTCTAGGAATAAAATTTAAATATTAAAAATATAAATTACTCATATTTAGATGACCCTTTTAGAAAATCGTAGACTATTTAAGGTTATGAGCCAGGCCATCTGGTAGAGTGCTGAAGAGGTGCTAGCTACTCTACAACACTTCATCATCATCAAACAGATACTGAATTCTCTCTAGCCATGGTAAATGATTGCGCTCTAAAAAAGGGCCCTTGCATTGAACGTCTATTGGGATTCAAGTTCACTCCAAACCTCAAGTGGAACACATATATTCGAACCATTGCTGAAGATGCTGGAAAAATTGTTGGCTCTTTATACTGCTCCAGAAAATACCCGACTCCACCAGTTACTCTTTACGGGAGTCAAATCAAACCACAAATAGACTATTGCTACCATATCTGACCCGAGCTGCCAAAGCCTCATTTTCTATACTTGACAGTGTACAAAATCGTCCTTGTAGGTGATTATTTTTCACCCCATTTTCCCACAAACGAAAATTCGTAAGCCGCTCTCTACTTTATCGCTATTTCCGTGGAATATTTTCGGACAAGCCACATACCTTTGTTACACCAGTTCAGACCGTCACAGCTATGACCAGCCATATCAGTTACACACAGTCGAATCATCCTTATTCCGCTTGTACTTCATTTTTAAGAAGGAAGTTCTATGTTCCCAGGATCTGCTGTTTTGTGAAAGGATTCTTTTACGATCACTACAATCCTAACCTCCTCAAACCTACGGTCATTCGTTATCTATCCTACATATCCTCATAATCCGCACTTATTATTTCCTCATCTTACGTCCATTAAACCTCATTCAGTAAACGCCAACCTTGAGTGGCTCTTGTGCATTGTGTTGGGTGAACGAAAAAATAAACAATTAGTCCATCAAAAGGATCCTGAAATTTCTGAAATAGGTTGTAATTAAATGGAGCAAGATTTGGTGAATGAGAAAGGTGCTGGCTCAAACCAACGTTTTCAATCTTTTCAGACGTGATTTTTATTGTGTGGGGCTATGTATTTTTATGATGGGAAACGACACCTTTGCGGTTGATTAAACCTGGACTCTTTTTTTTTAAAAAAAAGACGGCCGGAAAAAAATGTTTCATGAAAGTAGACGCCAAATCTGTAGAAAAACTCATTTTTAAAGGAGAGTTTTTTTATGCTTATTTCTGATTAAATAATTTACATAAACCATAAAAAAGATATTCTAAAAAATGAAACAAAATGGAAATAAAAATGTTTCATGAAAGTAGACGCCAAATCTGTAGAAAAATTCATTTTTAAAGGAGAGTTTTTTTTATGTTTATTTCCGATTAAATAATTTACATAAACCATAAAAAGGATATTCTAAAAAATGAAAGAAAATGGAAATAAAACAAATGCTTGATTTCTAAATTTAATGTTTTTAAAAGTACGATACCCCTTGATGCTTCCATGCTTAATAGAGTTGCGCATTTTGTGCACCGTCATCCTTTCTTGTCTCTTTTCTTTTCGAGAAGAGTGCATACATACATATCATTGTCTTTGGCTTTTTCTTCCATCTTTATTTGCAGGCTAACACTCCCGGAAATGACGTAAACCCATACAGCGTAGAGTTGCCAATTAGGCATTTACTCTCGAAACAAGAATGGAGTCCGTGTCTTTAGAAGAAGTTTAAATCTTCAATTAACGGTGGTACTATATAGTTTAGCCCCCTCAAAGAAAGATGTCCATAGAAAACAAAATTATTTTCTGGTGGACTGATATCGAGGAATATAAAAATGACTGGTGAGACGCGGGAATCACTAGGTTAACTAATTGACCAATTTTTCAAATGACCAGGAATATTTAGAGCATTCAGTGAGTTTCAATATATCCACATAAAGCAAAAGGTTATACACGTGTACCCACAAAGAAAAGACATACCCCTGAGAGTGAAACTGATTTTTTTTTAAATGAAAAATCTTTCTTGAAGCTTTTATTTTAGTTTTAATTTCAAGCACATAAATGAAATTTAATATTTCCAATAAGAAAAAAAAACCCAACTTTTCTCTATTTCAAAACGAATTGAACTTGATGGAAACTATTTTTGGAGATCGATAAAAATGACTGCACAGCGTAATTCTCTTTCTAAAAAATCTTTCAAAAATATAATATGCTTTCCTAAAACATTATTTAAGGAAAATTAACTGATTTAAAGTATAATTAATCTGATTTCAAACAAATACAGTAGAATCAATAATATCCAGAACTCCTCATATCCGGAATCCCTCATGTCCGGACATGATTTTCATGTGTATATTTGAACTATTTGGGTTATATGTAAATGATTTGAAATTTCTGTTTTTCAAGGAATTTACTTTGGATGCTTATTTCACCCTAATGGCTTGTATTGGTGCAAAAGATGATGGGAATAAGAGGAAAAGAACAACTTTAGAGCTATCGCAAAAAGTGGAAATTTTAAACAGACTAGACTCCGATGAAAGTTCATTGTATCTAATGGCTGTGTTCAACATAGGAAAGTCAACATTGTATGATATAAAATCTTCCAAAGAAACTATTCTCCGGCGTTCACACTGTCACAATGAACAAGGAAATAAAAGAACATGACTGTGGTGAAACTTGGACTGAAATTAAAAAAAACTATTGAAAAAGTTGTCAGTTTTATGGCGAGAAAGCCAGCATTCAGCTGTGACGATTCCAATAACGCACGCAGAGTTAAAAAGTGTCTTTCGTTTAAAAAAATTCAAGAACAAAAGCAAAACGAAATGCGGAAAAAGTTGAGAATGACATTAGAAGAGAAATAACCATCATGTAACAGCGATTAAAAAATCCTCGTTATATAATTTGTTTTGCATACGTGTCATACTCAATTTAATGAATTTTTATTAACATTACTCAATTTATTTCTGTTTCCTTAAAATCAATTCCGTTATATTTCACTCACCATTAGCTTATTTTGTTTACTATAAAACATTGAAAATAAATGTTAAACCTGATTTCAGTTCTTTTATTTTAATCTAAATATATCCCCTCATATCAGGACTTTGTAACCAATTCCTCATATCCGGAAGGCTTTCTTAGTCCGGTTGTCAGGGATTCTGTATTACTTTTTATGCAAAATATCGGCGAAAAACATTTTTTTAATCCGGTGTTGGGTGTTTTTTATAAGGTGTTAACAAATGTATCGATAGACTTGTTTGGGAAATTTTTCGAAAGGGGACAATTACTGTAACAATTACGCGACGGATATAACGTAAACGGTTTTTAATTACACTTTTTAACTAACTTCTTTAAAATTTAGGAAAATATTCTAATTAATCTAATATTTTAAAATCATTTTACTCCATGCAAAGCAATAAAACAACTAGGACACAAGAAGTTATTGAGTGTTAGAGAATATGAGAAAATCTACTATTAAGGAGATAGGACAATAAAGGAGCAAGAATTAAGAAAACAGAAGTTAACGATTGACATTGTATTTAAATTTTTGAAGATCAAAGTTAACTGGGAAGCAAGAAAGAAGGAAGAGCTGGAAGAGAGCTTCACAAATGAGAAGTGCGATAGACAAAACTGTTAACATAGAGATTATAGTTACATCTAGTCATTTTAACTGCAAAATAATGAGACCTTGCCGCCAATCTAGTACTGCGCTTAAATCCATGAAGTCTAGGTACCAGAGAGGAAAGCTTATCAGAAAAATTACTATGAAAGTATTTATAGAAAAGATTCAGTAGTGGAAAAGTGACTAAAGCCAAGATGCCAGGTCAAAAAAATAACATTGCATATTCTTCCTTGTATTTTATCAAGAATCTCTAAATACATAGCAGGAGCACCAGATGTGACAGCAATATTCAATGCATAGACGAATGGTAGATTTATAAATGTGTAAAATAGATTCTGGCGGGAAAAAAATGTCTAATATGCTACAGTGAACCAACTTTCCTAGCAGCAGACCTAGCAACTGATTCAATATAATCTTTCCACTTCTTGTCAGCCGAAACCGTTAACCCGAGAAGGCGCAATGAGTAATTCTCCTGGAGGTCAGCATCAACCATGCTGATGGAAGGTAAAAAGATGATTAAAAGAGAGCAGTTTCGTGTTGGTGGCGTTAAAATTAACAAGTCACCCCTTGTCCCATTTAACAACAGATTGTCATTTTTTAGATCAGCTGTCAATTTGACCTTAACGAACCGATCAAACATACTGTTAAAACAGTAATAAATCGTTGTGTCATCAGCATAGATACTGTGTTGAGAACTAACGACATCAGGGAGGTCATTTATAAATATTAGAAACAACGTAGGTCCATAGATAGAGTCCTGGGAAACATGCAAAACGATCTAGAGGAGTGGCCATCCAAGATAACTTTCAGTTTGCGATTTGATAACAAAGACTGAATCAGTTAAAAATTTCGTCTAGAAATACCATAACCTTTCAATTCGTGAAGAAGACCAGTATGTCAGACCCTGTCAAAAGCCTTCGAGCTTCACCATTCTTATCTAAAGCTTGATAATCTATTTCAGCAATAATCGCTAACACCTCAGCAGTTGACCTAGAGAAGCGAAAGCCATAGTGCTTGTCTGAAAGAAGACCTTGCAATGTGAAATGCTTAACCAATTCAGAGTTAATTAGAGCCTCTAGTACGTTGCCAAAAAGAGGTAGAAGGCTAATAGGCCAGTAATTAGAAGGATCTAGAACTACAGGATTTCCAACAGGCTCGATAGCAAGAAGCAGTAAAGCATTTATTGTAGAGTTTAATGAGAACAGGAGCCAGTTCAGAAGAACATTTCTTAAGGATTATTGCAGGGATACCATCAAGTCCATATGCTTGTATAGAAATAATAGCAGGAGCCATGGACGGAATTATATGCATATCATTCAAGATCTATTTTATTGAATTTTAGATACTTTGGCTTCATAGATTTACTAACGAAGACGTCTTTTTGAATAAATATTAGAAAATGGAAATGAGAATTTGTTGGAAATTTTGATAAAATATTCACACAAATATAATAGTAATCCAAATCGCAATTTATTTCCAGCTGCCGTTTGATATCTCGCCACCGGCATATCATCTGCTGTAAAGAGCTTAGTTATTTTGTAGATGTTGTTGACGTTAGCGGGTCGTTTGATATTTCGCCGTTTCCTTGTCATAAAGAAGAAAGAAAAGCAGTCATGTCTCGTAGATAAAGCTGGCATTCTTTTGTTGCAGTGATTTGGTCTTCAAGCTGGCATTTCTGAGTTGATTCCAGGTAGACACAGAATTAACTCGTTTACTACTAAAAAATCTTTCCTTTTTTTTTTTTGCATTTGCTTCCAATCAGATGTAATTGGTAGTTTTTTTTTAATAACATGACTTCTCCATCCGTAACATAGCTCTAAAAATAATGATATATCAGGTAGAGTCATAAGTAAGTTCCGTTTATTTGGGACGTATTGTAATGACGAATGTATCCTCTTTGCTACAAACCATACGTGGCAGTTTAGAAAGATTTGAAGTAGACTAACATACTTTAATTTTTGCACGGCAGTGACAGCGTACACAGTGAATTAAAGGAAGAATGTTGTTGTTCTTCATGAAAATCATACATACAGCAAGAATATCACTGGAAATAATTTTGGAAATCGGTTAGTCTATTCTACTCCACCCAGAATTTTCCCCTGACCTTGCACCAACCGATTATTACCTTAGTGTAAGGTTATTTTCAATATACATGTTTATTGAAAGGTATAAAGTTTATCTTTACTAAACATGTTATATTTAGTGAAAGGTGTAAAAGTTTACTAAAAATGTTTAATGAAAGATGGAATGTTTATCATTACTAAACATGTTACATTAAGGAAAGATGTAAAGTTTATCTTTACTAAACATGTTATATTAAGGAAAGATGTAAAGTTTATCTTTAATAAACATGTTATATTAAGGAAAGATGTAAAGTTTATCTTTACTAAACATGTTATATTAAGGAAAGATGTAAAGTCTATCTTTACTAAACATGTTATATTTAGTTAAAGGTGTAAACGTTTATCTTCATGCTGATTTAGGAGATATGTTTCCAACCAGTACAAGTTTTCGAATTCCTCTCTTGCTATGCCGAGCTTATGCGTTGGTAGTTTATAAATTTTGAAAATGCTGGTGCATTAGTACCAATTTCAGTTCTATGAAAGAATATTAATTTTTCATTTGAATTAAGACATAGAGAGTATGGTAATTTGAAGATAACAGCTTGATGTGTTGGCAGGATGGTGGAATTTTGACTTGACGTTTTCTTCAGTATTCATGGGGAATGGTGTGCATTGCCTCTGGCTTTAGTTGTGCTCTCGATTGCTCGATAACTGGTGCAATCCACAATAAGGCCAAATTGGTTAATGGCGTCAAACGTTTTTCAAAGACTTTGTTGTTTCTGAAGCCACAAATGCTCACATGAATTTGCACGTGAAGTTTGGCAATAATACATTCCCAGTTGCTTGTCATGAACAGTCAATTTGCTGTCCATTAGCAGAAATTACTGAGATATTTGTTTGTGAATGACTACCCTTGTTAAGTATGATTTGGGTATAATTAATGTAGCAGCTCCTGTATCCATGGTAAATTTAATTTCTTGAGTCCCTAGCCAAGAAGTGACGTGTTGCCGGAGGCCATCGCTTACTGCCAAACTAGTTTTTTTTTCCGAATTTACATTGGGCTGATTAGTTAAGCTATTTACACCTGTGTTTGCAGGACCGAGCATTATCTACAGAATATGTGCTCGACAACCCTTCGGCATTTGGTATACGAGCGGGTGCCTATGGGGGTGGCTTCTATTTTCTCCGTAATATTAGAAGCACTTTGTGTGATGCTTGATGCGACACTTGCAGAATATATGCAAATGGGGATGTAAATACTAGACAAGGGAATTTATCTCTCCAAGGTGTGCAAGTTTTTAGATCTGTTTAGGAAGCTATCACTGGTGCGATTCAAGACGGTAAGGATTATATGGTGATTTCCTAAGCGTAGCTTAGATGTGGCACAAGGCCGTAAGTGCGGAGCGTCTAGTGAGGATCGGACTCATTATTCAGTCGTAAGCTTGCTAACCATTACACTACGCCGAGGTACCCAAATGATTTCCTAAGCGTAGCTTAGATGTGGCACAAAACCGAAAGGAAGTATCGAACTCGCTATGCAGTCGTAACTGATCTTGAAAGACAATATCTCTAACCATTACACCACTCGAAGTTCCCGGTAAGGCTTATATGAATTTATACTGAACAATGTCAACCACCAAAACTATTTCGATTTCATTAATATCAACATACATCGATTGGCGACTAGTTATTTTAGATCGTGTTATCAAGAGTGAAGCATCTGGGGTCTGTGTTTTTATACGTTGATATTCAGTCAGTTATGTACCATGCGTGATACATAACTGACGAAGCAGATTTTTTCCCGCAGTAGGTTGCCATTTTTTTCTTCTGCGGTAGACCAGTTGCCATCCAAGGTAAATAGCTGGAAGAGAAGAAAAGTATTCATACCGCAAGTAAATGTAACGGATTCGACCAGAATTCGAACTCGCGATCCGAGCCGCGATCCATTACTCCACCGTGCCTCCTTGATATTACGTTGATATTACGATTTCCTTAACATTGAAGCCATGTTTCCGACAATTTCAGAAGATAGTTTGGCTATAATCTGATAGAAAAAATGGTGGTAAGAACTTCGTTCACAGCTTATGCTGAATCGATCCTCTATTATGGTGAACCAAGAAAGTAAATCCGAGTCCATGAACGGTGACTTGATTGAGACCTTGGGAACTTATCCTTCGTCGTCGCAATGCCTGATGATGATGATGATGATGATGATGATGACTATTATTATTATTATTATTATTATTACAGTGTAACCCGGATATAAGAGAGTTGTCGGGACCGGAGAAGAAGTATCTTATATCCGGGTTTCTCTTATATCCGGGTTTGGTCTATTATATATACATTAACACAGGCTCTAATTTGGGACCAGAGAAAATCTCTCTTACATCCGGGTTTCTCTTATATCCGGGTCTCTTATATCCGGGTTACACTGTATTAAATTTGTTATGTGTTCTGTTTAAAAATTATCAGTTATTCTATATAGTCGAATGGTGGCACTTCGCAAAAGGTATTTTAATTGTTATTGTCACTATTTCTAGGATATCTAAGGTCTTGTCGAGTTGTAAGGTTTGAATTTATAAAACAAAATAAACACTGAACAATTATCCCCAATATTCAATAGTGAAATTTAATTACATTTTTGTAACAAAGTTATTGTATGTAAAGGTATAAGTTGACTTTTGTGTATGCCTTGTATATCGCCACACTAAAAACTTGCACTAGAAGATCGTTTTAGCAATAATATTTTCTATATTCTTAATATAAACATTTATTGGAAATTACAATCTTTGGATAATTTATTTATTCTCCCTATGCCATTCACAATGAAATTGGACAGCAGCCCCCAGGTGTAACAACACCCAAACACAAACACTCAAATAGAAAAAGGAATACAATACATGAAAACAAACACACACACGGCATCAAATGAAGAAAAGTAATAACGTTTAAAATACATTGAAAATTGAACAGCGTGCGACAGCGTTCATTTTAGGCAGGGCACAAGGATAAAAGATGTCCCTTAAACGTTTTGTTCTAGAATTAATAGAACTAAAACGTCGCCCTGAGGGTAACAGTTCAAACGCGCTGTCTTTTATCTTTTCTACTCTACTGTGACAACGAGAATTAGAAATGCCCTCCAAGAAGAACAACGGGCAGAGGATTATTTTCTGGGCAACAGCGATAATCCTTACGTTGTAAGTCGGAAAATTTCAACAGAAATGTTAAAATAAATTTGCTTTTGGAACCATTTTTACTTTTATTTGTTAAATTTTATTTAATTCCATTGCTTAAATTTATTCGTTAAATTATAAGCGTGCTACTAGGTTGGCATTTCGTTCCCACCCTTTTGTTGTCAAAATTGTTAAATGTAACCGCTTATTGTATTCCAACAGCTTCTTTGGCAAAGTTTCGTCCGGTGAGGTAGACAGACCCTGAACACGCTTATGCGGGTTCTAAGGGAATATTTTTGGCCAAGCCTACGAGGTCGGAGAACCCACGGTAAACTCGGCCTTGTTAATATTTAACAGCCCCCTCGTGGCGAGAAGACGCAAGCACGTCCGACCTTCCAATTAGTGGCACTCACTACTAGATTGACCGGTGTGTATAACTGTACTGTATTTCATATTGTACTGGTTGTGTACAATAAACCTTTCTTCCATTATCCACCTCGTGTTAAGTATTTATTCCCTTAGCACGGAATATGACATATTGAATTAAAAAAAAAAATCCCAAACTTAATTCAATGTTTTCAAAATTCTCTTTTAATTCTTTCTGTTCTTTTATTGCGTCTGAAATGTCTTCACTAAATAATAACGACGCTTTCATAATCAAGAAACAGGGAAATGACAGACGTAATAAATTATTTTGGTTAATTAGAACACATGAATGGAGTCTCTGTTACGCAAAAACCAAATCACTTCACCATTCGCAGTTTGATATTATTACTGTTACGATACGATTTGCAGGTCGGGGACACTAAAATCAAGCATGTACAGAAGTTTAAATATCTGGGAAGTGTTTTGACAAAGTAAATGCGACGCTGAGATCCGAAGACGGATTGGGATGTCCAAGGATGCATTCTAAAAGCTGGGCAGAGTACTGCGAGACAGGAGGATTTCTTTGGTAACAAAGAAAAGAGTACCGAACTGATACGTGACATCTATCCTCCTATACTGCAGCGAATGTTGGACGGTCTCTTCAAAGATGAAGAAGAGACTCGATGCAGCGGAGATGTGGTTCTACAGTAGGATGCTAAGGTTAGCATGGACCGAGCATGTGAGCAACGATGAGGTCTTGGAGAGGATGCGAACAAGGAAGAAGCTTATAATTAACATAAGGAAGCAGCAGATGAAATTTCTGGGACACGTAATGAGAAAGGAAGGCTTGGAGAATCTGATACTCACAGGTCGAATAGAGGGAAAAATAGACAAGGGAAAGCAACGCATGACATACCTGGCGGGCTTAAGCAAGTGGATGGCAGAACGTGGTCTGGGTGAGTTGGCAGAGGCACGAAACTTATTGAGAGCTACAAGGAATAGGGGGAAGTGGAGAGCCATGATCGCCTACGTCCTGAAAGAACACGGCAGATAAAAAGGATTGTCTCTTGACTGGTACAAGCTGATTTAGATAATTATCTAATGATAATATATATATATATATATATATATATGTGTGTGTGTGTGTGTGTGTGTGTGTGTGTGTGTGTGTGTGTGTGTGTGTGTGTGTGTGTGTGTGATTTTATGTGGGTTTGGATACCCATGTTATTGAGTGGGGAAATTTTATCTTCAGCCTCTCTTCAACTATAATTTGCATTAATCCATAAGAAAAATTAAACGTCTCCGTGAGGGTGACAGTTTTAACGTGTTGTCTTTCATTATGATTTCTGCTGTGATAACGACAATTAGAAATGTCCCCCAAGGGGTTGCAGTAAGTAGCCGAATATTTTCTGGACAACATCTATAACCCTTTGGTAGGTTATCTTGTCCACTGCCAAGCATTTGGTATGTCAAACAGTGATGCAGTACGCCAGTTTTACTTGTCGTAATAAAGAATAATTTTCAGCGCCAATACAGTTGTTGTGCTTTGTTTTTGACGTCGAAATATTGTTTTTGACGTCGATATATTACAGTAATAAGAGAAGACCAACGAAAAGGACTGTATATTGTCCACTACAAATAATTATACTTAGACTACTATCAGTGCAAGGAAATATTACTGTTTATTTTATTGTAGTTAGAATTTTTGTGCAAAGAAATAAAGCCTAATTAAATCCGCTCTGAAAAACTTCCGCAAAGATGAAGAAGAGTCTTGAAACAACAGAAATGTGGTCCTACAGAAAGATGCTGAGGATACCATGAACCAATCATGTGAGCAACGGCGGGGTTTTAGAGAAAATGGAAGCAAAAAAAGGAAACTTATGAGGCACGATGCAGTAATGGATAGCGGCTCGGATTGAGGAATTGGCGAGCCAAGTTCGAATTCAATTCGAAGCCATTACATTCACTTACGTGCTAATATCCTTGGGAAAGGTATGAATCCTCTTCTATGAGTAAATAGCAGGAAAGACCGTGTTCTATAGCCTTGGATGTCAACAGCAGAAAGAAATGGCAACCTACTGCGAGAAAAATCTGCCTCGGCAGTCATATATCGAAAGATACATTATCACCTAAGTGTTTATCACGCATGGCACACAACTGACTGATATTCACTTACATGCTAAAACACTTTTGGGAAAGGTATGAATCCTCTTCTCCCACCAGCTATGGGTAAATAGAAGTACAGACCGGGTTCTATAGCCTTGGATGGCAACTGATCTACAGCAGAAAGAAATGGCAACTTACTGCGGGGAAAAAATCTGCCTCGTCAGTCATGTATCGGAAGATACATGATCGCCTAAGCGTATATTACGCATGGCACATAACTAACTGATACTTAACATCAGGAAGGGACAGTTGGTATTTCTGGAGTACATAATGAGGAAGGATGGCTTAGAAAAACTATTACCCACAGGACGGATTGAGGAGAAGAGGGACGGAGGAAAACAATGCATAACATACTTATAAAGAAAATCCAGAGTTTATTTAGAGCTGTAAGGGACAGGAAATTGTGGAGAGCCATGATCACCTACGTCTTGAGGGGACACGGCACATAAAGAGAGAGACGGGTTTTTTTCTGTTTTTTATTTTAGGAAAATTGGAAAGATTTGCAATAATTTTATATATGTCATTATAGTTCACTGAGCATAACTTTTATACCTACATGATATCTTCTCAAATAGGATGACTATCAAACCGGTCGCGGCGGATGAGGTGGTTCTTCCTAACTCCCGAAAACCCGCGCGATTGTTTATAGTCATTCATAACTTGCGCAACACTATATAAACACTCATCACCAGACAGCATTGATCCAATGACAAGAACCATTCAATGTAATTGGAGACTTTATGTACAGCATATGATTTCAGTAGTCTGATGGTAAGAGACTAGTACAATCCTTCATGTCCAAATTATATTACAATATAATCATTATCATTGCTAACAGTATCAGATGTCCACAAGCAATCGCCTTTCTAAGTATTGATCAGCATAATTTGACTATATATTATTTGAAATTAAAAACAGGAACTGGTCCCTTCAGCATGATTTAAATATATATATATATATATATATATATATATATATATATATATATATATATACACACTTAATGGATATTGTGAAATATGGTTATCGACTCGGTTTCAGAAATCAGAGAGCCAATTTCGAATTCCAGTCAAATTTGTTACATTCACTTACGTGCAAACAGCCTAGGGGAAAGCATCAAACTATCTCTTCTTCCCCCAACTATGGATAAATAGTAAGAAAAACTGAACCCTATAGCCTTTGTCAGCAACCGGTCCTGAAGAAGTAAAACTAAATTCAAAACCTGTTGTAATTGAATGTCCCACACTCCCTATCGCCTATGTGGACTGACTATATCAGTATCTATATCTAGTGAGCATAGGATATACCCGGGGGCTTGCTTCGGCAATTAGTTGGAGATTCGTCTCTAGTTGTGCTTGTCGAACTCTCTGCCTTCGGGCAGAGAGGAATCCAGACGAGGCTATGCCGAAGGGCAGAGTCTCGTCTGGAGGGGTAGACAGCTACCCGACCCCGTGTATACGTGGAATTTTTGCCTGAGCCTACCGGCTCAATTGTGCACCTCATTAAAAAAAGGCCTTGTGCCACATCCTGCCTCGCGAGGTGGTAAGGTAAGTAACCTTGCTTCGGCAATTAGTTGGAGATTCGTCTTCAGCTGTGCTGGACGAACTCTCTGTCTTCGGGCAGAGATGAACCCAGACAAGGTTATGCCGAAGGACAGAGTCTCGTCTGGAGTGGTAGACACCTACCCGACCCCGTGTATACGGGGTCTACGGGGAATTTTTGCCCGAGCCTATGGGCTCGGTTTTGCACCGCATTAAAAAATGGCCTTGTGCCACATCCTGCCTCGCGTGTAGGTAAGGTAAATATCCTTGCTTCAAGAATTAGTTGTAGATTCGTCTCCAGGTATGCTGGTCAAACTCTCCGGGCAGAGAGGATCCCCAGACGAGGCTATGTCGAGGGGCAGAGTTTCTTCTCGGGAAAAAGCTGAGAGAGAGAGAGAGAGAGAGAGAGAGAGAGAGAGAGAGAGAGAGAGAGAGAGAGAGAGAGAGAGAGAATGCGCTTCAATGTTGGGTAATTATTAGTGTACTTGTTATTTCGAACCTCATTGGATACCCTAATTTTGTAGCCTTGTACCCAAACTAAGTTATGTTTAGTAGATAACTAGACGGAAAAAAACATTAATATATAAATGAAAAGGTAAAAAAACGAAAGGAAAAACGGAAAAGAAAAAAATATAAAAGAGAGGATGTGACAGAGAAATTTATGAGAAATGACAAAAAAATTCATATAAAATATTCCCAAGCCATTTTTTCTATTCCAATGTTTTCATAAAGAGTTTCAGATAAAAGTAAAAAAAAAATGGACAAAGGTCGACATGGTTGACAGATTTTAGTTCAGTTGTATACATGATCAATTTCTTTTTTACTGCATTCTCCAGAGGAGACAAGAGCAGACACAGGGGAATTTCAAAACCAGGAATTTCTTTCTCATTTTGTAAAACACCGAGTCGGCTCTCCTCTCCCCGCTCTCTCTCAGACACACATGCATATACACCAACACTAACAATTTCACATTTCACTTGATTGCTTTGCTATCTTTTCTATTCACTTAACCGGTTCATTCGAAATGAGACTTGCACGTTCAAAGGGGATATCCGTTAATAATATACGTACATTGAAAATTTATTTAATTTTTCTCAGTTGATTGTTGGTGCCATAATAATACTGTTTGGTGAGAAAAAAAAACACTAACATTGCGTTTAAAAATACGCTGAATCTAAAAAATAATACTTATTAATAAGTAATGCTTACTAAGTCTCATGCAGTCAATTATAAAGAAAACAATCGTTCATTAAACCCACTTAACGGAATGTAGCAAAGAATTTTACCAAATAACAAAAAAGAAAAACACATCGCCTGAACGCGTCCAACAACAAAAATGTACCTAGAAGGGAAAATAATGATATACTGATGTTAACCTTCCACAAGACCAAAAACAAAAGGTTTGCAAGGAAACTCCCAATCACTACTAGAAAGAGCGATAATATATGACTTGAGAAATTCAATTTCCTAAAAAACTCTTTTAAGAAAGATTTTATAAATTTCAACGGGCAGTAACTCAGTTTCATCAGTGAATAACGAATGTTTCCTGTATAGAAACGCCTAATTCCACTATTACCATATACACCCTTGTGCAAATTAATTGAAACAACCGTTTTAGTTTCCTTTCTTTCACTATACGCTCAGTTTTAGACCCACTGGAGTGACAGGGTGTAATCGATTTCTATTTTTTCCTCAGATTAGGTCATTTGCAGTGGTGTGCTGTAATATGAATCTATTTTCGGGGTGTATGATGAAATTTGTTTGGCCTTGAAAAATATTACGTCATCTGTGATTGCATCAGATTTTTATGACGCCCAGACACTATTGTCTCGACTGTCGATTAGTTGTCCTATAGTCATTGTCTGCGATGGACGTTACTCCAAGATAGAGTAGGAAAATTGTAACGCCGCATGAACACACTGACAAGCCTTACCAGTAAGCAAATCAAAGTAATATAAACTGGCCCGGAAATTCTCCTGATTCAAATCCAATCGAGAATCTGTGGTCAGTCTGCAAGGAACGACTTCGTGGAATGGACATATGAAGTACTAACATGTGCACTGGGTCATGTTTCATTAGAAAAATACGAAAAAAAGTAAATAATAACGGAATTATTCATTTGAATTAATTTGCACAAGGGTGTATATTACTGACATTGATTCCTCAGTAGCAAGGTACGCATTGCTTACTCTATAAAAATTATTCAGTACTAAATTTAGAATATATTTAGTTATTAAGTTGAACATATTTATTTCAATAAATCATGTAACATTTTGAATTTTGGGGGATTGATTGACTGACCTATTTTTTACGGTGTATCAACCTTTTGCGGATCATTTGAAGCCGAAACGTATTTCGGATTTTAGTATGTTGCAGAACTCTGTGTTCTCAAGCGGTCACTCATTTAAGCACTGACCGGACTCGACATTGCTTAACTTCAGCGGTCGAACGAGAACGTGTTTTAGGGAGATTTATTGAGCTTATACCTTTTGTAATGAATATTTGAACCATATAAGCAGATACCGACAATTGGAAATGTAATTCTCTGATGTGTAAATTCAATTTGCAATAAACTCTTTTCACTATAAAATGATATGACATTTGCAAACGATATATAGACTAAATTTGGCGAAAAACTAGTCAGACAGTACGTATAGCGTTCAGTAGTCAGTAGCGACCGCTTCTGGTTCAATGAAAGAGGAATTTGATTAGGCGATGTTTAAAATGGTAGGTTCAGATAATATTTTATGCGACAGCTTATTTATATGCTAGAAAAATTTCGTTAGTAACAAAGTGCTGAAATCGTGTGTAATACCAGTCTTTCTATATGGCAATCTCCTTGTCAACTGGGAAGGAACAGAAATGTGGTTCTATAGAAGGATGCTGAGAATATCATGGACTGAACATGTGAGCAACGACGAAGTTTTAGAGAAATTGGAAACAAAAAGGACACTTAATGTCAGCAAGAGACAGTTGAAATTGTTAGGCCCCATAATGAGGAAAGAGGGCTTGGAAAATTTGACACTAACAAGAGATACCGAAAGCAATAAGGACAGGGGAAAACACTGCATAAAGTACCTAACGAGCTTGTATAAATGGTTGGCAGAGAAGGGATAAGGAGAGATAGAGAAAAGATAAGCCTTAATAAAATCTATAAAAAAACGAATGTTGTGGAGAGCCATGATTCCCCACAATCTGGAGGGTCATGGTACAGAGAGGAAGAATGATATTAAATTATTAAAAATTAATTTTTGCCTGAGATTATTATCTTAAGTGTTATTTATTCACCGCAGCATTATGCTGCGGTGAATAAATAACATTAAAAATTTCTGTGTAATACGTTTTCAAAAACAATAACAGACTTAATTAGTACAGAAACGTAACGTTTATATCTCACCCTCCCCAATGCAGATCAATAAGAAAATTACTTTAGCCTGATGAAGTTCTTTTAGTGGACGAAATGTGTTACATAGATTTTTCAACATTTATCGTTCAATTGCCTAACAATTTATATTTATATATATATATATATATATATATATATATATATATATATATATATATATAGCTTCCTGTTATATCACGTTGAAACAGCGGTTACCGTGCAATTACTGAAGTTAGGCAATGTCGAGTCTGCTCAGCACCTAGATGTAATTCAACTCTTCTCCCACCATAAGTTAATTAGTAGGACTTATATCAGAGAATCATCATTATCTCCCCCAAAATCTTACAATCTAAAAATATTTCATGGCTTTAAATAACCCGAAAATATTTGATCTGCCATAAAATCAATCACTCAATCAATCAATATATATATATATATATATATATATATATATATATATATATATGTGTGTGTGTGTGTGTGTGTGTGTGTGTGTGTGTATATATATGTTTCTTTAAACGTTATTTTTAGTTGATATTCGTATTTGAGTAGGTGGTCTATTTATTTATTAAACAGAATATTTATTTATTTTTGCCTACCGGCCTGAATTTTCGAGAAATTTTATTAACAAAAAATACGAAACATGTTTATGCAGAAAAATCGGGTCGAAATGTTAAACTTTTCATTCTATGTATTATTCCTCACAGTTCAAAACATTTCTTTTCATTTTAATAAAAGTGTCGTCTGTTTAGCGTACAACTTTCTCTCGCCCTACTTGTTGGTCTTAATGGATATTTTTGATAAAGATTGGTTTTATGAATTTCATCGACGGTCGTTAAAATCTATGAACTTGTATAAGGATTTTTATTTTTTGCAACGTCATTATTTTTATTATTTATTTATTACTTACGGTTATTCTTAAGGTTTATTACTTAAGGTTATTCTTAAGGTTATAGTTAAAGTTATTCTTAAGGTTTATTACTTAATGTTATTCATAAGGCTATTCATACCTCAGTAAGAAAATGAAGTTTAAAAGTTTAAAATGAAAAAAGTTATCTTGTTCATCCATGGGTATCGAAGGTTTTGGAAATTGGGGCCCGAATGTAATAACACTTTTATCTTAATTTAGAGTTGTTCCAAACCAAATATGTGATAATTAGACTCTTATGTCAGTTCCACAAGTAGATCCTTTTCTCACAACGGACATAAATCACCTGTAGTATGTAAACAGTAGAAAGATGGAGTGATTGATTTTTATGGCTTATTTTGCGATTGTAAGAACCTTTTGGAGATAATAATAATTTTCTGATACAAGTCTTACTACTTAACCCATCGCTGGGAGCAGAAGAGGCGAAGTTATATTTTCCCAAGGTTATTTACACGTAAGTGAATATAACGAACCCGACTGTAATTCGAACGCAGCTCTCCGATTTTTCATTCCGAGCAGTAATCTATTACATCACCCACACATCTAAACTTACAGCGCCTGGTATTTCCGAGCGATCACCCATGTAAGTACTAACCAGGTTCAACGTTGCTTAACTTCGGTGATCGAATGAGAACCGGTGTTAGTAGAAAGATTGAAACACATTCGCTAGTTTCGCACATTTGTGTGTTAAGGGTAGATTTTATTATGGGTGTGTGGAACGTCCCTTTTTTAGACCCGGGTTCGAAATTAATCATGGTCGATCTGTTAGGAAAGTAATTTCTTGATGTTATCGGTCTGCGGAGGCAATCTCAGCGTGGAAAGTGCCCGAAAACCATACCACGGGTTGCAAGTGAAATTGGGTTGTGCTAGCACTAAGTCACAAGTCATCGTGGCCGAGGGTTTAAACCTACTGGCCTTGTTCAAATTGATGATCATGCCAGATAATGCGCTCTTTCCCAGAAATTGAACCTAAAGCCCGCTCAACATAGTTGCAGTATAAACCACAGGTGGGAGCCTGTCGGTGTTGAACAAAGTGTGCTTGAGCAAGCGCCTGCAACATGGATTAGCTAGCCGTCCTAGCAAGCAAGCATACTCAAAAATGAGCGGCCAGCCATTATTGGTAGATTCTAGATTCCGTTAGACTTGGAGAAAAAGCAAACACGTGTTTTAAATTAATTTTTTAAGGTGAATAAATTTTACTAAAAGCCTAACATAAAATCCCATTAAATCACAAATCAAAAAAAAAAAAAAAAGGAAAGTAAAAAAAAAGAGTATAAAAATTCTAATATCAGCAATTTGGGTCCAAACAAGAAAAATATTCTGCAAGCGAAAAAAGTAATAAAAGTCCTACTATTTGACACCATTCAGTCGTAATTATTTGGTTGAAGAATTTCTCTTGGGAGCTTTCAAAAATTCATTCCCTTACTGCAACCCAGCATACGCTCACGTTCGGAATAGACGGATTTGGCCGACTATTTAAATTTTAATTTTTCCCACCTGTCCACTGTCATTCTAGACTCCCAGTTTATTTTTATTTTGTAACCTGTCAGTATCTTCCAATCTTCTCTTTTTTGGTTATTTTTGTTTCGAAGACAAATTAATTTTGATTGAGTTTCCGAACCTACCCTTTTATTCAAACTTACCCTTCTATTCAAGACTTAAGAAAAGAAATTTTAATTCATTTTTATGGAGTTAGAGAGACGAGTAAAAATGCCAAAAATTTGTATTTCGGCAACAGTCTTTCATTAATACAAATTTGATTAAAGATAATAGACAAAGAATTAATTAATTAAGCATTTAATCTCTTGTTTATGTAAACGATAACGCATGATGCAGGATAGGGCAACGTTATTCAACGTGAAAAATGAAAATGGTGAGCAGAGTTCAAATTGCCGTCGATTCCGTTTCTTTCACTTCGCGATAATTCCCTTGGAAAAGGCATGAATCCGCCTACCCCTAGTAACGGGTTAAATAGTGGGGCAAACTGAGCTCTCTTTCCTTTGGGGGTGGTAAGCAGTGTAAGAGAAAGAAAACTGAATTCTAAACCGGCCTGATGAGGTATGGACGACGTCAGTCTAGCTTGACCTAGTCTCTCGACATACCACTGCTACTGCTGCTGCACTACAGGTGTTGACACTATAACCCAAATGCGTTATGGAACTCGTGGCGCTACAGCAAATCAAGGCAGATGTTTGCCTCCAAGAAATATATTATTCAAATGTTTGTGATCGAGGGCTTTCAACCATTCATTGGATCCATATATGCGTTCCTTTGTTTGTAAGTAAGAAAAGGTATCGAACAAATTTTCAAAGAAAAAAAGGATTTCCTTTTTTTATCGTCTATAATTGTGTTAATGAAATACTAAAAAATAAATAAATGCTAAGTATGTGTCATAGTCGCAAGGTAAAGGAAACGGTATTTCAACTCACCCATCAATGAGAGGAAACTTTTCCAAGATACTGTTGGCAATGTCCAAGCTTGATGCCTCCCTGTTTCTTCTGGATGCTGTGGCCAGAGGTACTGATATGGCCACACATATGATGACCACTAAAGCCAGGCTAATACCTAATATTAGCCATTTTCTTGAAGACCGTGTAGATACGATGTCACTCAGACGAGATGGCATTTCGTTGCCCTGACACTTTCAAGAATACTTCACGGAGGAATTGGCGGCAAGTATCTGAAAAATCACCAAACAGCAAAGTACATGATTTTATTAATGTGTGAATAAATAATCGATAATCAATAAATGAGAAAGAAATCATAGAAAAAAGTATCTGATGATAATGATAAAATTTTTCAAACAAAACTAAGAGTTGACATTCAGCAAAAAGGCTGGGTACCATATAGAAACCCAGCACATTTTATTTGTTTGTAACGAAAAATTTACGTTTCTCAACCGATTTTTTTTTAATCAATTCACCCGAGCAAATTGATAATGCCACTAAGATGTAAGAGGCTATTGGTCGTAAAAGAGACTGAAAAAGACTTTAGAAAAAAGCAAAATCCCAACCCTAAACAGGAAACAAGAGATAGCCTTCTACTCCTGTTCAAAAGATGGAGGAGGATTGTGAACTGGACGATAGGATATATAAATGTTGATTTTTTCCCCCATCTACTCACTGCTTTTCCAGACCTCTCAGGTAGCATCAATATTTGGGTACATGGACATATTTTTATTTTGCTAAAGTTTTAACCCGATACAAAACTCGAGAGCCACTCAAGGTAGAGGATTACTGAATGAGGTCTGTGATATAAATATAAGAGGAGAAATTAAAAAGTGAAGATATGGCAGATTGATTCTAGACTTCTAGAGTCTCTATTTTTATTTTTTTCTTATTAAAGTTCACTCAATACGAGGCCTAAGAGCCGCTCAAGGTAGAATTTACTAACACCTGTCCTTCTTTACGGCAGCGAATGTTGGATGATTTCCTCAAAGATTAAGAAGAGACTCGAGACGACAGAGATGTGATTCTACAGAAGGATGATTAAGGATATCATGGACCGAGCGTGTGGGCAACCGATGCTGTCTTAGAGAGGCTGCAAACAAGGAGGAGGCTTAGACTTAATATCAGGAAGAGGCAGATGAAGTTTCTGGGACACATTATGAGGAAGGAGGGCCTGGAGAATCTGATATTCACGGGTCGAATAGGGAAAAATAGACAAGGGAAAGGA